>CM056053.1:92449123-93649123 GCA_029574335.1 Rana kukunoris | reverse complement strand
CAACACTTCAGCAGTCCAAAGATACAATGAAGCCCACGTCCAAACACGTGCAGTGGTGGAGCGCACCTTTGGCCTCCTGAAGTCACGTTAAGTCTGGGGGTACCCTGTTGTATTCCCCAAACTTTGTGTGCCAGATCATCGGTGCATGCACAACTTCGCAGTAAGAAAGGGCCTGCAGATTGACATAAGTGATGACCTGACCCCTGAACCAGACAATCCCCCCCTAACCGAGGCTACACCGTCTTCTAAGGGCAGAGCAGCCAGGAGACAGCTCACATTAGGCATCTTTGCACGTTAAACACACACATTAATCATGGCACAATGAGAATGCATGCATGCACACCACTGTGGTCCCTAGCACACACACATCACATCCTCATCAAATTGGATTAGCACAAGCCCACCATGCAGGACTTGTGAGCAGCAACGCCACGGCTCCAATTATGTCACTGTACATTCAATAACCATTCACACCTGGGGATCACTTCTCCCTGGTCCTGGGGAACCCTTCTCCACCACAAATGAGGGTGACATCCCTTTTCTGGCAGGAATGTCACCCCCACATTCCAAAATCATTCACAACCCAACAAAAAAAAAATTGTCCAGCAAAAAAAAAAAAATTTCCAGCAAAAAAAAAAAAAAGTCCGGCACCAAAAAAAAAAAGGGGGGGAAACCAAATTAATGCCGCTGGCGTGACCCACGCCTGGGGTGCCCACGGCCACGGCCCCGGCTCCTCAGGGCAGACTCATGGGGGGGGGTAATCCGGGGAAGGAGGATCAGCCCCTGGTCTCTGCCCACCTGGCGGCCTGCCCTCCAAGGCCACGGCTATTCTGTTCAGGCCAGCATTTAGTGTTGCCGTATTGGCCTGGATAGCCTGGGTGAGGGCCCTCACATCCTGCCCAACATCTTCTGTAGTAGTCTGCAGTTCGTTTAGGCAGTTTGTAAGAGCCCGGGAGTGGCAGTCCAGGTCCCCAAGTGTATCCTTTATGGAGGACAGGCTCTCCTCCATCCGCCCCAAAGTGTGGCTGACCTGTCCTAGATGGTGGGTCTGAAGGGCCTGGTCCCTTCTGAGATTGGCGGGCAGAACCTCGGCCATCCCCCTGGTCTTCTGGGACGACTTCCTGCCTCCAGATGATGCTTGTGGCTGGGGAGAAGGGGAGGCCCTTAGGAGGGGAGCCCTGTTGGGGGAGGAGTGGGAGGGGCTACCCCTTATGGAGGATTGGCTGCTGCCAGCCAGAGGGGAAGAATCCTCCAAAAACAACAAGCCACTGCCTGACATGACCTCCTCCTCCAACCCTAACTCCTCCTCCTCAAACTCCTCTGAGGACTCTGGCCTTGTCTGGGGGTCCTCATCAGGCTGGTGTCCCGGGGATGGTGCAGTCAGGCCAGATGGCCCAGCACCCTCCTGCACATCTGTGGATGACACAAAACATTCACAGGTTGGAGGATCCACACACTTGCCACATATTCCCTTCCCCACCCCCCCACACATGCTACACACCAGATAGGAAAAAAAAACCTTACCTGTCATCACGGGCTCCTGACTGGAGTCAAAGCCAGGCAGGCCCTCCACTTGTTGCCTATTAAAGCTCTGGGCCACCACACGCTCCTCCGCTGTCAGCCTGGTGGGCCCCCTCCAGTGCCCCTGGCATGTGCTGCCATCTGCCCCAGCTTCTTTCGGACCAGACGCCGGAGATCATTGATCTTCTTGACGATCACCTCGCGTTTCCGGGTCTCCCCCCCCCAATGAATTTACCTGGTCGGTAATGTTCTGCAAGATCTCCTTCTTCCTGGCCGGGGGGGTGTTGGCACTCTCCGGGGCCGTGCAGGAAACGCCCATATTGGGTAAGGCCCCGGGCAATAATTTGTTTCTTCCCCAAAGTAAAATTGGTCTTGCGCTCCCTCTCAGTCATATTCATACAACAACTCTCTCCCAAACAATCACAAAAAATCACTCACAAAAACAAGCAGGAAAAATCAAGCAACAAAACAAACACACAAAATCTATCAACCAAAAAGTCTCACCAAAAGACACTATCAAATATATTCTACAAAACACTAGCTCAAACAGTCAACAAATATCACAAAGACAAGTCACAAAGCAACAAATGTGAACACACAACAGAACAAAAGCACCTTGCTGTATAGGAAGGGATACAAAGGGATGTACTTTTGCAAAGGAAGGGCGTTTGTGTCTGTCTATTTAAGCTCTCTGCGTAGTTCACTAATTTGCCAATTTTACTGATTGCGCCGTTCCTGAGTTGTGAGCATGCGCAGAGAGCTGCTGACCATGGTATGCTTCATGTGCGCATGCGCGATCCGGCCGGCCCTTCATTTGCATGGGGTCACGGCTCATTTCAATAAAACACGCCCACGTCCTTCCCAATTTGAATTACTCCGCCTTACGCCTCGGGAATTACGTTGCACCGGCGCAAATTTCTGCGCAAATACTACGAGGATACAGTGATTGCTCCTCTACATTGCGCCGGTCTAACGTAAAGGAGGTGCGCTACTCCGGTCAAAATATGCGCCAATGTACCTGAATCTGGCCCATAGTTTTTAGCCATGCTTCAGCCTTAAGGTAATCTTTGCTTATGCATTGCTTCTTTGCATACTTAGTATTAAAGGGGTTGTAAAGGTTAATTTTTTATTTTCTTAAGAGGTTCCTTTAAGCTAGTGCATTGTTGGTTTACTTACCTTTTCCTTCCATTTTCCTTCTAAATGATTTTTTTTGTCTGAATTTCTCACTTCCTGTTCCTCCTCAGTAAGTGTTCAGTAATCTGTTCTAAATGACTTTCCACCGCTCGGATGATGGTGGAAAGCTTACTGAGGCAAAACAGGAAGTGAGAAATTCAAACCAAGAAAAAAAACATTTAGAAGTGAAATCGAAGGAAAAGGTAAGTGAACCAAAAATGCACTAGCTTAAAGGAACCTATTTAGAAAATAAAAGACAAACCTTTACAACCCCTTTAAATGCTCAGGATTTGTGATTTAGCTTCAAGTAGCTCTAAACACTAACTGGATGATGATTAGTTTGCTAAAGCGCCATGTAATAAACATAATTCCCCTTAAAATATTGTTTCCACAATTTACTAATGCTATATTATTATTATTGTTTTATGTACATTGTAAATGGGCAGTGGGAAGACAGAGTGAATCGGGTAGGTATGTACAGATCCCTATATTTGTTTACATTGCCATATAGTACCTCATAAAACTGATAAATATGACGTCCTTTCAGCACTTTCCATCATTGCAAGGGAATCTCAGAGACCAATACTAGTAGCTAGTGAGAAATGCTTCTCATGATAAGTTTCACATTTTGCAGCAGGCCTGATTTACTGCACAGAAGTCCACAGTTAATGGCAAAAACACAAATATCACTTCCCAGGAGCTTCTGTTTTCAGTCTCAGAGATTCTCATGAAATCCTGGAAGCAATCATGCAAGTAGCTAAAACAAGCTGTGGCGGTGTGTGTGTGTGTCTAGGCAGTAGGGATGAGCCAAACACCCCCGCGTTCGGTTCGCACCAGAACCGCCGAACGGTCATTTAGAACCCCATTGAAGTCTATGGGACTCGAACGTTCGAATTCAAAAACGGTCGTTTTAAAGACCAATTTTCAAGTTATTGTTGGAAAACGTGTTTCAGAACCCGGGTCTTGCCCCAGGGAACATGTATCAATGGAAAAAAGTCTTAAAAACTGTCATTTTTTCTGGAGCAGGACTCCTGAAAAAACAACCGTTTTTAAAACTTTTTTTTCCATTGATAGTAGTATCAATGGAAAAAAAAAGTTTTAAAAACGGTCGTTTTAAAGACCAATTTTCAAGTTATTGTTGGAAAACGTCTTTCAGAACCCGGGTCTTGCCCCAGGGAACATGTATCAATGGAAAGAAAAAGTTTTAAAAACGGTCGTTTCGTTTCACTCGAATTTGCCGCAAACTATCGTTTTTGTTCGAAATTCGACAAACGATCGAACGGACGATGTTCGAGTCGAGTCAAACGCGAAGCTCATCCCTACTAGGCAGGTGTGGTAGAATCACAATTCTCATTAGACTTGCTTACATTTGTAGTTTTAGGGCTCTTTCAAACGGATGGTCCACCCGACGGACTCCGCTTTGCTCAGCAGGGGATCACTCATCTGAGCAGGTGGGTGACAGGTCCATCGCCTCTCACTGTGCACAGACTAGGGTGACAACTCCAGAATTGCCTGGGACAGTCCAGCAATTGGGAGGTCTGTTCACCTTCATTCCGGGACAATACAGTGTCGTAAAATTGCTCCCTGGGCGACCTGCTGCCTCCTTAAAATGCCGCCACATCACCGCTGCCACTCAATGCCCAGATGGACTCCTAGCTGGTTGAGACCCACTTTAAGTTATTCACTACCCCTAGCTCACTGCCCGAACTGGTTGCTAGCCAAGACCCGCCTGGGGTCTAGCAACCAGTGATGTCACGATGAGGAGAAGAGGCCCCAGCATTCAGAGGGAAGGAGAATTTAACTACCTCCTCCCCCCGCTTAATGGTTAGCTTCGCTCCTATTTCCTATCTGTACTTCTCATGGATGCAGATAAAAGATTGTGACTACAGAGAGGATGGTCAGGACTTGGCAGATGTGTATGCTGACATTTATTAACATTAAATCTGTTAAATTAAAAGCTACCTAACAGACAAGGAAGCTGAAAAAATGCCCGAACCCCTGATAGAAAAAGCAGCCTAAAAAACATCACAGTGCCTCGTATTGCACAATAATGTATGCAAATATATGGGCATTTACTTTTGACTTTTTTTACAACGTTCCTCTCTGCTCAGTTTTCACTGTATTTAATGTGCACGTCACGTTTATTCGTGTAATGTGCTTTTTTCTGCCTGAACTTGTGTTTTTTTTTTTTTTTCAGCCCGAACAAGCTCCTTTGCAAATATGCCTGTAAATGACCAAATGTGCACGGACAAATAGGCTTACATAGAATTGCTTTTACAAGCTTGAGAAAAAAATGCCATAATACTGTATAAGCTGCATTTTTTTTATGCCCAGTGTGCATGAGGCCTAAAAATGCCCAATTCTTAAGTAACATACCTGAGGGGTGTCCTAATCTTGTCTGTGAAAGGGCACATTCACGTGATGTACATAAAGTGCCGTAGCAGCACTGACCTTTACAAAGGAAAACAGTGTTTAAAATTGCCATTTCATTCCTGGCGTCTTTAAAAAAATAAAATAGTACACCAACCCCTCCAAGGGTTTGTTATCTGTTTTTTTTTTTTTTATGTCACAATGTAGAGTATAATATTTCCTATCATCTGTGCCCAGTCTTGCCACACAGAGTTAATTCAGATCTGAGAAATCCTCTTTTAATGTTCAGTGAAAATGAACAGAGTTCCAGATAAAAACCTGCCTAAATAAAAAGTCTGTTTCTGTCTTCTTGCTTTGAGTGACTGGTTATTTACATATCTAGCTTGGACATGTTTATCATATGTTATGTTATGTTTATCATAACATGAGGTGATTCACAGTATAAAAAGTGAGAACTCCACCCCTCCCTCACATAACACATCCAGGTAATATACAATGAACTTTGGATCACCTCATGTTATGATAAACATAACATAACATAAGATAAACATGTCCAAGCTAGATATGTAAATAACCTGTCACTCAAAGCAAGAAGAGAGAAAACTGACTTTATAATTTGGCAAGTTTTTATCTGGAATTCTGTTAATTCTCACTGAACATTAAAAGAGGATTACTCAGCGCTGGATTGACTCTGTGTAGCAAGACTGGGCACAGATGATAGGAAATCTTATACTCTACATTGTGACATCAAATTATTTTTTATTTTTTGGGGTTTACATCCACTTTAAGGTCTCCTTAAAAATCCACGCCAAAACCTTAATCCAAGCATGCAACCTGGATTGCCAGGAAAGGAAGGGGATGAGCACGTGCCCCCCACATCCTGAACCATACCAGGCCACATGCTTTCAACATGGGGGGGGGGTGCTTTGCCATTGATATATTGGTAGCATGCAGCATTGATATTGCTTTAATGCCTTGAATACCACATCAGTTATAAACGGATCTTGATAGACAGGAGTTGGTGAAAGCCACGATACCCTCTGGGCTTGGGCTCCAACCCTGGGGCCTAAAACTTTACACATAGTCTACTCTAAGGGCGCGTACACACGGAGGGACATGTCCGCTGAAACTGTCCGACGGACCGTTTCCAGCGGACATGTCTCCTCTGGATTTTCATCTGACGGCGTGTACACACCATCGGATCAAAATCCCCACCGGCAGACAGCGTGGTGACGTGGCGGTGATGTTGACGCCGCCACGTCACCGCATCAGGAAGTAAAAAACTTCCACGCATGCGTCGAATCCATTCGACGCATGTGCGGGCAGATATGTTCGCTGGTTAGTGTACTAACCAGCGGACAGATCCGACGGACATGTCTCCGGTGGACAAATTTTAAAGCATGCTTTAAAATTTGTCTGCCGGTCAGACATGTCCACTAGCCCATACACATGATCGGATTTGTCTGCTGAAACGGTCCGTCGGACCAGTTTCAGCGGACAAATTCGATAGTGTGTACGCGGCCTAAGAAACAGATATTCTTAGCAGTGAAATAGCTGAAGGGTTACTCTCTCCCTAGGAGGAAATAATGGCAAAAGACATCCTCTATCCAGAAGGGGAGAGCTGTAAAAGACTTTGGGGGTTATATACTAACGGCAAATTCACTGTGTATTACAAATTCACTTGGAAGTGCAGTCGCTGTAGATCTGAGGGGGACATGCAAGGACAATAAAAAACAGCATTGTTGCTTGCAGATGATAGAAATCAGCAGAGCTTCCCCACATTCCAGATCTTCCCCTCAGATCTACAGCGACTGCACTTCCAAGTGCACTTGTAGTGAACAGTGGATTTGCCTTCAGTAAATCAACCCCACTGTCTTCCAAAAAGGGAAGGGTTGCAAATAATCCTTACAGAGCATTGGCCCTGCCTTGGCAAAGCAAGGTCCAGCCACTAATGACCAGGGTTTGGCCAGCTGACAAAACAGACAGGACTCGTTGCATCCACCTGACACTGAATTCTGGAGCCTTCTCCACAGAATGACTGGCAGGTGACATCATGAAGATCATCCCTGGGTGCAATATACTGAAAGAAAAACTGATAACAGTGAAAGAAAAACAAAATGCAACAAGGCTGCCAAGGGAGCCATTCCTACATACCTCCCAACATTTTAAAATTTCCCTGCAGGACATTTTTGTTGAGAGGGGAAGGGGGGGAGGGGGGTGACGCGGATCTGAGTTGTTGAGCAGGGGGGTCCGTGGATCGAAGTTGTTGAGCGGGGGGGGGGGGGTTGCCACGTTGAGTTGTTGAGCGGGGGGGAGGAATAGCGGGACAGCGGGACAGTCCTACGAAATTCAGGACGGTTGAGAGGTATGTTCACACATAACTAACACATTCATTTGGAACAAGCAACAAAACATGAACTTAAAGTAAAAAAGAAAAGAACCTTATTTTTGTCTGACATGATGTTGAAGGGTCTATTTTGTAGAAACATGAACTCCCTTCCATAAGCAGAAAGTATTCCCTCAATCCATAGTAGCTTATATTTTGCAGTGTTTTCCTTGACAGGGACCAGTGCCCTGCATCCAACTGGTGAGGGAGCGATATATGCATGGATGGCAATCCAAGGGGGATTGCCGCTCAGGACATTCATGCATGCCAGAAACCTGTGTAGATACAGGCACTGCCACTTTTGTATCATCCAGGAGGAAACAGCTTTTCATGTTTTCCGGGAGTACCCCTTTGCACAGGGCCTGTAGAGGGCCCTGGAACCTGAACTTAAGGACTTACCACAGACTGCTATTACACACTTTGGTGTGTTAAACGGACTCTTCTGTGGAACTCATTCACAGGAGGACATTGACAGTGCGTGGCGGGTGCTGTGTTGCTTTAACCCCTTAAGGACCGCCGCATGTACATTTACGTCGGCAGAATGGCACGGACAGGCACATCAACGTACCTGTACGTGGCTGCCTTGACGTGGGTCAGGGGTCCGATCGGGGACCCCCCCCGGTACATGCGGTGGTCCGGTTTGCTGAAGAAGCGATCCGTGCTGAGGGGGCGGCGGTTCATTTTTGTCCGCCCCCTCAGGATCGCTCCCAGCGAGCGCTCCCCTGCAGTGTCATTTCCTCCTCCTGTGTAAACACAGGAGGAGGAAGTGATGTGATCTCTGCTCTCAGCGTTTTTTTCAACCGCCGCAGAGGAGAGATCAAATCACACAGTGAGTCTGCACAACACTACACTGACACCAGGACACGCAGGCACACTTAACCCCTTGCGATCACCCCCCTCCCCCCTGTCACAGTGTCACTGAATGCAGTAATCATATATGTATGATTACTGTATTTAGTGTCAGTGTGACAGTCAGTTAGTGTTAGGTTCAGGGTAGCCCCCGTACCCCCCCTAATAAAGTTTTAACCCCTTGATCACCGACCTAGTTAACCCTTTCACTCCCTATTGCCAGCATCACTAAGCGACCATTTTTCTGATCGCTGTATTAGTGTCGTTGTTCCCGCTAGGTAGCTATATTATTTTTTTATTGCGATTTTTTTTACAAAAGACATGTGGCTAAATACATTCTGGCCTAAATGTTTGACTAAAATTTAGTTTATTTGATTTTTCTTATAACAAAAATTACAAAAATTAAAAAATATTGATTTTCTTTAAAAAATTATGCTCTATTTTTGTATATAGCGCAAAAAATTAAAATCGCAGAGGCGATCAAATACCACCAAAATAAATCTCTATTTGTGGGAAGAAAAGGACGCAAATATTGTTTGGGAGCCACGTCGCACGATCGCGCAATTGTCAGTTAAAGCGACGCAGTGCCGAATCGCAAAAAGGGGCCTGGTCATTTACCTGCATTTTGGTCCGGGTCTTAAATGGTTAAGGATGCTTTATGGATGCCAGAAAGCGCCTCATCCACCAGCGGGAGAGGATGTCCATCGAGGACTGTCGCAGACTGATCTTCAGCCTGCTGAGGGACTATACCTTGATGGATTTTAAGGAGGAAGAGGACGTCTGAAGATTCCCCCTCCTCTCCCCCACCTGTTTGTATCCACTGGCAGTTCAATAAAGCTTCAGGCCTGTGAACTCTTTTTTACCTCCCATACCCCACCTCCCCCCCCCCCCATCACACCCGTTGCCCATTTAAATGCTACTTTGATAGTATATGACATTGACATTTCTTGACAAGTTTTTGAAGTACTGTTTACAGGGTAATGCAGCGTCATGCATGATGTGATGTTTCAGGGTTTCATTACTCTGCGCAACACATCAGGCATCATACCGCAGGATGGATAAATGTAATTTATTTGTATGCTTGGAACTGAATTATTATGTAGTGTACTTATTCGCTGTGTCGCAGTACAGAGTGGAATGTACCCTGTTGAAGTATTTGTTTTTTGTATATTTTCTTTGAAAAAATTTAATTAAATAACGGGAGCGATATATGCAAGCAGGCAAGCACATTTTGATGATTCCTTCACTGGAGAGTTCTTATTAGACATATTAGGGCAGTAACTATCTGACCTTCCTAACATTTTAATGTCTAGGCCAAACATTCATGGTTATGCTATTCAGAAGAAAGAAACACCTTGTGCTACACTACACTACAAGCAGCAATAACAAATGAAATGACCAATTTGATCTCTATTAGAGCAACTTAGGATCAAAAGTATTACTAAACCTAGGACCCTGCATTTACTATATCTGGTATCCCCCAGTACACAGAACATGGAAATGCAATTATTTTAGTAAAAATAAATTGCTAATACCTTTTCTCATCAGCAGTATTTAGAAGTCTTGTGACTTCTATCAGTTTCTACTAAAGCTTGTAGGAGGATTTTTTGTCGTCTGGACAGTGTTGATTTCCCCTGTGCTGATCATATGCACTCTCCCAAGAAAAAAAAAAACTTTCTAGCAATACACACCAAACTGAGCATGTGCAGCCTGACTCCAAAGGCACTGTCTTATCTGGACATGTTCTGGAGTCAGTGGAAGAAGAGAAAGATCTGTGCATACAGGATCAAACTTTTTTACATAATGCAGACGATTAATGCCACGTACACACGACCGGTTTGTCTGATGAAAACGGTCTGATGGACCGTTTTCATCAGACTAACCGAACCTGTGTGGGCCCCATCGTTTTTTTATCCATCAGTTAAAAAACTAGGAACTTGTTTTAAAATGATCTGATGGTTAAAACACCGATAGAAAAAAATGATCGTCTGTGGGTACGTCCATCGGTTAAAAATCCACACATGCTCGGAAGCATTAAACTTAATTTTTCTCAGCACATCGTAGTGTTTTACATCACCGCATTCTGACACGGTTGTTTTTTTAACCGATGGTGTGTAGGCACGATTGATCGTCAGTCAGCTTCATCGGATAACTGATGAAAAAATCCATCAGTCCATTTTCATCGGATGGACCGATCGTGTGTACAGGGCATAACTCCTTAGGTTCCACAGTGAGTATAACAAGCATGTTTTATTGCATATACAGACTGGTTTTACTGTTGTGTGTTTAGTAACACTGACACTTCAAGCAGTGTTTACCATAGACAGTCAGTATAATAATGTATTTTAGAAAATATAAATTGTGAACCACAGAAGTTAATGTACAGGGAACATTATGATTCTCTACTTTAAATAAGCCAATTTGAGTGTTTTGATTTAAAGAAAGATATAATTCCTAGCGACATAATAAATGAGACATCAGATGTAGGGTTGAGCAAATCTGAACTGTAAAGTTCCGGTTCTTACCGAACTTTGTTTTTTTTTTGGACCCGAACCCGAATAATTTGCTGAAAGTTCGGGTTCAGGTTCGGAGTTCAGCTATGTAACGGCGAGCTGCAGGGCAGCCAATCAGCATTTCTTTTACATGTGTGACCTAGAAGCCATCACAGCCATGCCTACTACTGGAATGGCTGTGATTGGCCAGTGCAGCATGTGACCGAGCATGTGACCCAGCCTCTATATAAGCTAGAGGCACACAGCACAGCTCGTCACTCTGCTTTAGCTAGGGTAGGGAAAGGCTGCAGCTGCTCTCAGGGACAGATTTACATAGGATCGTGCTGCTTCAGAAATCGAATTACAATACTCAACAATCTACATAGCAATAGCTACTGTAGGGAAAGGTTCCTGATGTTCTTATAGGGAGAGAATTAGATAGGAGTCTGTACTACTTCACAAATCTAATTGCAGCTGCACTGCATATTTTCCTGTCAGATACTCTGCATTAGATAATTTAGGGTGAAGGTTCCTGATTCTGCTTATAGGCAGATAAATATATAGGAGTCAGTCCTACCTCACAAACCTAATTGCAGCTGCATTGCATATGTTGCTTCAGAGACTCTGCATATTGCACCAGCATTGCATATGTTCCTGTGACATACTCTACATATTGCACCAGCATTGCATATGTTCCTGTCAAGATACTCTGCATATTGCACCAGCATTGCATATGTTCCTGTGACATACTCTGAATATTGCACCAGCATTGTATATGTTCCTGTTAGATACTCTGCATATTGCACCAACATTGCATATGTTTCTGTGACATACTCTGCACATTACTCCAGCACTGCATATGTTCCTGTCAGATACTCTGCATATTGCACCAGCATTGAATATGTTCCTGTGACATACTCTGCATATTGCACCTGCATTGCATATGTTCCTGTCAGATACTCTGCATATTTCACCAGCATTGCATATGTTCCTGTGACATACTCTGCATATTGCACCAGCATTGCATATGTTCCTGTCAGATACACTGCATATTGCACCATCACTGCATATGTTCCTGTAACATACTCTGCATTAGCTACTGTAGGGAAAGGTTCCTGATTGTGCTTATGGAGAGAGAATTAGTTAGGAGTCAGTCCTACTTCACAAATCTAATTGCACCAGAATAGTGTCCCATCATTGGTATCATTGGCAGGAATAGTGTCAGTTAGAGAAACAGTGCCGCATCATTGGTATCAGTGGGAGGAATAGTGTCCCATCATTGGTATCATTGGCAGGAATAGTGTCCCATCATTTGTGTCAGTGAGAGAAATAGTGCCCCATCATTGGTATCATTGGCAGGAATAGTGTCCCATCATTTGTGTCGGTGGGAGAAATAGTTCCCCATCATTAGTATCATTGGGAGGAATAGTGTCCCATCATTAGTGTCAGTGGGGGTAATAGTGCCCCATCATTGGTATCAGTGGGAGGAATAGTGTCCCATCATTGGGGAAGGTTTCTGCTTGTCAAGATTTTTTTTAAGTTTTTTATGTTATTTTAAGTTTCCCTATCCACATTTGATTGCAGAGTACTTGCCATGCTCTTATCAACATTTTGCTGTCATTTGCCGCCCTCTAGCCCTTTCCGTTCGTTTTTTAGAGACATTTTATTACTCAAAACCTGGGTCCCCATTGACTTCAATGGGGTTCGGGTTCGGTTTTGGGTCAAGTTCGGGTCCTGAACCCGGACTTTTTTCCAAACGCTATTTTGAAACAAACTAGTGATACATTTTAAAGTTTTGAATGAAAAGTTCTGTCTACCACAGTTTGCCCGCTGCCACCTTCATTACCCGGAAATTGCCTCTTTTTGTCTTACTTTTATTTGAAAGCTACCAGGTCCTGACTTCCTTTGATATCATGGCTAGTCCTGCCAAATGCTATTTCAGTGTTCGGTTAGATTGCTTCAGTGGGAATTCAAGGCAATGTTATTGGACAGCGAAATGGCAGTTTCTGGAGCATAGCCAAGAAGTCACGGAAAATAAGGCCAAAGTAATAAAGTGAAACTAAATCAGAGAAGGATTGACTACTATCTCTAATCATTCTGCAGTAGCTTGTTGCATGGCCATGCCCATCTGACTTCAGCACTCACTAACCAGTCAAGTATTCAAATATTTGTACATGACTCGTACACACGAGGCAATAGATTTGTTCAAAACGGTCTGTCCGACCGATTTGAACAAATCTGTCTGCTGTCATTTTGGTTTGCTCGCGTGTACACACGAGCAAACCAAAATCCCCGTCAGCAGACAGCGCGCTGACGTGTCGGTGACGTGGCGGTGACGTTGACGCCGCCACGTCACCGCACCAGGAAGTAAAACACTTCCGCGCATGCGCCAAAACCATTCGGCGCCGGTGCGAGACCACATGTCTGCTGGTAAGTGTACTAACCAGTAGACATGTCGGGCGGACGGGTTCCCACCCGATAGATTTCAAAGCATGCTTTGAAATCTGTCGGGTGGCCAAATCCGTCGGCTCGCCCGTACACGCGATCGAATCTGTCTGCTGAAACGGTCTAGCAGACCGTTTCCAGCAGACAGATTTGATCGTGTGTACGCGGCCTAAGGCCCGACCGTCCCAGCAGACAGATTCGATCGCGTGTACGGGCGAGCCGACAGATTTGGCCAGCCGACAGATTTCAAAGCATGCTTTGAAATCTGTCGGCTGGGAACCCGTCCGCCCGACATGTCTGCTGGTTAGTATGCTAACCAGCAGACATGTCTTCTCGCACACGCGTCGAATGGTTTCAACGCGTGCGCGGAAGTGTTTTACTTCCTGGTGCGGTGACGTGGCGGCGTCAACGTCACCGCCACGTCACCGTGCCGTCTGCCGGCGGGATTTTGGTTTGATCGTGTGTACACGATCAAACCAATACGTCCCCAGCAGACAGATTTCTTCAAATCGGTCTGTCCGACCGATTTGAACAAATGTGTCTGCTTGTGTGTACAAGGCCTAAGGCCGCGTACACACGATCAAATCTGTCTGCTGAAACCCATCTGACGGACCGGTTCAGCAGACAGATTCGATCGTCTGTACGGGCAAACAGACGGATTTGGTCAGCCGACAGATTTGAAAGCATGCTAACACACCTAGGATACACATTTAACCCCTTCCTCACCCCCTAGTGTTAACCCCTTCAATGCCAGTCACATTTATACTGTAATTAGTGCATATTTATAGCACTGATCGCAGTATAAATGTGAATGGCGCCAAAAATGTGTCAAAAGTGTCCGATGTGTCCGCCATAACGTCGCAGTACCAATAAAAATCGCAGATCGCCGCCATTGCTAGTAAAAAAAAAATAATAAAAAATATTGTATTTTTCTTCAAATTTGTCGCACTTTTTTGTTTATAGCGCAAAAAATAAAAACCGCACAGGCGATCAAATACCACCAAAAGAAAGCTCTACTTGTGAGGAAAAAAGGACGTCAATTTTGTTTGGGAGCCACGTCGCACGACCGCGCAATTGTCAGTTAAACCGACGCAGTGCCGGAAGCTGAAATTTCACCTGGGCAGGAGGGGGGTGTATGTGCCCAGTAAGCAAGTGGTTAAAAAACAAAAACATTTATGTACAGTGTTGCAGGACTGAGTGATTGTCATTCAAGATGTGATAGTACTGAAATCTGAAAAATGGCCTGTTCAGGAAGGGGGTGAAACAGTCTGGTCTTAAAGTGGTTAAAATCCCACACTTTACATGACAATAGATGAACTAGGGGTAATGACAACTCTGGTCTTCTACACCAGTTAAATGACAAATGTTTTAAGGTTTAATATACAAGAATATCTTTACAAATGTATTGTTTTTTTGTTTTGTTTTCTAAAATTGGCAAAAAAAGGGTTTAAGAAGCTCACATAACTCACATTTCAGACTCACAGTGGGATTAATTACACTGATTCTAGTGGATGTTTTCTATACCAGGTCTCTACTTGTAAACTGCTCTACACATATTTAGCTTTTATTCATTGACACATAAAAAAATGCATTCTCTCTTTCTTTTAAAATCTCAGGGAACACATTTGATAAATATCCTGTAAAAAATCATAAAAATGTAAGCTTTGCCATAGAAACTCTAAATCTATGGGATATGATTATTATTTAATGTCAGTTGGGACCATTATAAACCGTATATACAGCATACCATTGAGTATGAGCCATTATTATTCTGCTTAGCTACATGCCAATGTGTCAGTAAATCAGTTTGGCTGCCCTCACATAGACTATAATTTATTTGCTGTCCTGCCAGCTGAAAAAGAAATACAACCGTGGTTTATGAATTTTCTCTACTTCATTATAGTTACCTCCTGAAATATATATAAGGCAAAGCTAGGGATACTTTGCAGTTTAAACATGTAGATAAGAACAGCATGTCCTATTGCTGGCAATATCTCCATTTAGCTGGAAGCGGTCAGACTTGGACAGAATTTCTGTCTCTTATAGATAATGTTGGGTTGACTATCTGTGTCCATTCTGTCAAAACCTGATCAGTGTGCACTTCAAAATTTTGTGCAACGGCTCTCGAAATGCAAATACCATGCAATGAAAAGTACTGTATTCAGTTAAAGCAAGACACACACAATTGTACTCAAAATGTTTGTTTTCTGAACATTTGTTTGATTTTCTAATGGTTGGTGCTTATCGAGGGATGTTACTACCAGCACACAATCTGATTCTTTTTCCTATTCCCCACCAGTCTATGGTCCTGTGCCTCACTCCAGCTAGCTATGCTGGCCAAACTCTGGACCTGTCACCTCTCTTGTGATTCAAACAAATGTAGACCTGAACACCTCTTCTTTCTCTGCATACAACTTTATTGCACCAGCAGCATCGCAGACACCCTTCACATTTCTTCCTGTGATGCATCCTCCTCTGGACTTAATTGCAGAGATCAATAACGTTTTATGCAAAGGAAGAAGCAGAGTTTGCCTTTATATTTATCAAGGTGATGAACACACACGTAAACTTCTGTTAATTGCAATCTATCTAATGACATCCCTTCTTACCTGGGTGCCCCAGTTGCTGTGCAGTTACCTTATCAACTAGGCCTGTGTGATGGACTTTTCTTTTACTTAAGGTGCTGCAATCTTCTGTGCTGCAACTCACCCCCACAGACCCCACCTTTTTCTTACCTGATCCCGATCCTGTGTACGAGTGCAGCGGCTTCAGCCGCTGTTGATCTTCTCATTGAACAGATTGTGTCATGGGAGCAGGGGACGGGGCCGAGTCCCGCTCTCTGTGTCAATGGACGCAGCAGCAGGAATCCGGAGCTAGCCGGCATGGGTGTCCCCATGGAAAGTTGCTTTCCGTGGCGGCACCAGATGAAGAGGAGGAGCCTGGAGCACTGGGGGAGGAAACCAGAAGAAAAGGATCGGTGCTGATCTGTGCAAAACAATTACACAGAACAGGTAAGTATAGGCATATTTGTTATTTTTATTTAAAAAAAATCAAAGCTTTACAACCACTTTAAGTAATTATATTTTTAGAGTGTATCAGCAGTTATTAACATTACTCTGATTACACAGTGTTCCAAAGAGGGGAAGGCATATTAGAAAATGAAATACAGAAAGGAAATGGGTCCTTTAAGAAGATCCTTGTACAATCTGTGCAATTTCAGTATTAAGGTGGTCTATTAAACAGCAGTGATATAAAATAGAATATAACTTAACATATAGAATAGAATACTAGCTGCTACATCAGTTCTGGAAAGATCAGTGAGCATGAGAAATCAAATAAAATACAGCATTCTCTGTCAGCATTACACAGGTTTTATTTTATTATGATAATGTTTTTATTTTTTTGCATTATGTTTAGTGATGTCTGATGTTCAGATTCCAATTGTAAGTCATGCTGAACATTACCTTTACTACTGTGAACTTACATCTGATGTGCATGCAATTATGCCAGCTCTGGCCTATGTAATGCTGTTTGTTATGTGAAATCTAAACAGGGAATAGCAGCGAGGCATGAAAGGAATGTGTTTCCATTGGAGAAGTCTGTGTCAAGAAAAAGTTTAAGCAAAGACATGTCCAGAAGGGCCTTTCAGCTGGCGGAGACGGAAGACTAATGTTATTGTACATTGGCTGTCACCCTGCCAGCCCTCCCTCACAGACTTGTTTTCACTTATATTTTCTTTCTCCTTTTTTTATTTATTTTTTAACGTACTGTTTGCTCAGGTGGACAGTGACACCATTTGGAATGCACTGTGCTCGTCCAGTGCCTGCACGCATGGCTATTGGCTGTGTCATCGGACAAGCTTCCAAAGTGGCCTCAGGAGAGCAGAAGGTGAGGTCTGGGTTGCATTGTGTGTGGGAAAATATGGAAAGAAGCAAAGAGTGAGATACTGTTATTCTTGGGCTTGAAGGTCTACTGAGGGTCATAGTGTGGGAAGATGGACTTGGAGGTGTGGCAATCCAAAGAACATAAAGTATAGTTAATAAATGCTATAAAAAGATCAGGAACAAAATAAACTGAAATCAACATTTTAAAAAGTTCCTTCTTTGTTTGATTTTTAAAAGAATCAACTCAACCTAAAGATCATATGGTTTTATGTTTAGTATAGTTGAGTTATGCAAATAATTCCCAAATGCCACCCAAGTATTCTAAACATAATTACGACACATGTAAGGTATGAGAAAGAGCAGTATTGTTGACTACAAGAGTAATGACCCAAAGTGTAATTTTCCCCAAAAGCTAACTTCTTTCCTCCTGTTTTTATCTTCCCCACATGATCTGTAAAGGTTAATGTGTATGACCAGAGTACACCCAGTCTAAACAGTTTATAGAAACTTCAGGCATGACAGAAATTTGACATTTTATTTGGTATGTTAACAGGAGCTAGCTATACCATTTAGACCCATCATCCACCGGACTCAGCTGTAGTCTTTGAAGACACATATCAACAGGACATAACCATTAAATATTTCTGTTCCTATAAACTGTACTAACTATTTTAAATCCTGTTGTGAGGTCTAAATGCAGACAGTTCAGCATTGATTAAATGTTATATATATTTTTGGGGGTTTCAAATGTATTTTTTTCCCATAGACATTGCTCAACTCAGCACTTTTCTATCATCTGTACTCGTCTTGAACATCACAGCAATGTAATATGTATAGTGGCTTCAGGATAAACAATGTACATTTTTGGGACGCCACTCAAGAACACAGCTGGGATAGTAAATGAAATCATTCTTTGCTATGAAACAAACACCTGTGCAAATCTGACATCAACCAGAAAATCTGCATGTGTAGAAAGACTGGATTACCAATGTTTAAATCACCCTGGCTAAACTAATAAAATAGACATACATATTTAATATATCATTTGTTTTAATAGCCCAGCTTATATATTTATCTTAGTCTTCGAGCCCCCATCCAAATTCCATTTTTTTTAATGGTTTATTTCATGTTAATAGAATTTTTCTATGAACAAATACATTTACAAAACAAAATAACAAATTCTTCTGGAATAAAAATTGCCTTTATTGTAAAAGTCAAAAAATCCAAAACAGCACTACATGTCACAGAAAGCCGGTAAAGCCGACGCGTTTCACACTGAATTAGTGTTTAGTCACAGCTTTTATTCCTTGTGCGGCTGTCCAGAAGAATTTGTACTTTTGTTTTGCAATTATATATGCATTGTCTGCACCCGTGGTTCTGGGAGAAGCAATCACCTTAAAGTTTTCTACACCTGAGCGTTTTCTCTCTCCTTTAAGGGTCCTTTCACACGGTCCGCTCCGTGTGTGTCCGTCAGCTCAGCGGGGATCTCCGCTCAGCTGTCGGCGGACAGGGCAGTCCCCGCACACTGTGCAGGGACCGCCCTGTCTCTCCTCCGCTCTACCCTATGGGGAATCAGATGTCTTCATCCGATCCGTTCTGCCGGACGGAAGAAAAATAGGGTTTTCTTCCGTCCGAAAAACCGGATCCAGACGGACGCGGATCTTTGCGGACGCTAGCGGATGCATCATCCGCTAACGGACGCAATCCCATAGGGAACCATTACAAGTCCGTTTACGGACTTGTAAAAACGGACGAGCGGAGGCGGACATGTGAAAGGGCCCTTACAAATACATTTAGGTTGGTAACTTGTACGTTCTTGCATTAAAAAGTGAAATATTGATTGCTTAGAGCAGGGATCCTCAAACTACGGCCCTCCAGATGTTGTAGAACTACACATCCCATGAGGCATTGTAACACACTGACATTCACAGACATGACTAGGCATTATGGGAATTGTGGTTCCTGAACAACTGGAGGGCCGTAGTTTGAAGACCCATGGCTTAGAGACTAAATATAGAATCCTGACGGCACTCTGGAGTAAATGAGTATCTTTATTGACCCTTATGACCTAATGTGCTGATGTATTTATAATCCTGACAATGCTAATACTAAAATATAAAATATAACCAGCTCATAACAAAACAATCTAATTAATCTACTTTTCTTTGCAACAAGCCCTATTTATTTATTTAACTTTTTATTTACTTGATATTTATTGCTTTATGTGACACCACTAACACAAATTCCCCTCACAATAAGTTAAGTTTTTATTGTTGCAGCTACATGCATCTCTATGTACTGTATGCACATATAAACTTGTTCCAAATTAAAGTACCCTTATTTATCGGCGTATAACACGCACAGGCGTATAACACGCACCCTAACTATAAGAGGGGCGTTTCAGGAAAAAAAACTTTCCATAGGCCCCTGCGTGTAACACGCAGGCACAGTTTACCCTCTATTTTCAGGGTAAAAAAGTGAGCGTTATACGCCAATAAATACAGTAAATTCAAATTCAGCATATACTGTATATAAGTTATAAATACCTTGACTTTTTCTATAACATCTACGACTAGATCATGTCTTCTGTCCAAAACATACTATTGGTCTTTTACTAATGTTACAGATTGTTTTTATAACCAATATGGAGGATTTTGTGGTAGGAGGTACAGTTGGGCAAAACTGTACCTTTACAGGAAAAATTAATAATCTTTATTAAATAATACTAGGCAAAGAACAACGGTCAGTGAAGTCAGTGAAGTGATGGGAAAGAGCACATTTTTTATTACATTTCTTTTGTGCAAACATAGTATTTGCACAAATGTCCATAATCGAGTAGAGTAAATGCTTGTATGTATATACAGTACAAACCTTTATAACCTATATATCGCTTCTAGATCAACATCACAGATGAGAAAGCATTATCACATAAGTCCAATCAATCTATTTTTTTATATTTGATAACTGTGACTGCTGTATTTACAGTGCCTGGCGCCGAGAATGTGTTTATAGCACGACAGCATCGCGCTGATTCTCGGCGACAGGCTGCCGACATCTCGCACTCGCTGGAATAGTAAAAGCACATTCCAGCGAGTGCGTCATAGAAGCGACGGGGATCCGACGCGGATTCCCGCCAATTCTACACGTGGGCGGAGTTTGTTATGAATCCTGAGAAGGAAGTCCCCGCCGGATTTTAAATAAAAATCCGGCATGGGTTCCCCCCTCAGGAGCATAACGGGCCCTTAGGTCTGGTATGGGTTGTAAGGAGACCCCCCTACGCCGAAAAAACGGCGTGGGGGTCCCCCCACAATCCATACCAGACCCGTATCCAAAGCACGCCGGACGGTCAGGAGGGGAGTGGGGGCGAGCGAGCGCCCCCCCCTCCTGAGCCGTACCGGGCAGCATGCCCTCAACATGGGGGGGTCAGGTGCTCTGGGGCAGGGGGCGCACTGCAGCCCCCCACCCCAGAGCACCCTGTTCCCATGTTGATGAGGACAGGGCCCCTTCCCGACAACCCTGGCCGTTGGTTGGCGGGAGGCTTATCGGAATCTGGAAGTCCCCTTTAATAAGGGGGCCCCCAGATACCGGCCCCCCACCCTAAGTGAATGAGTATGGGGTACATTGTACCCCTACCCATTCACCTGCAAGAAAAGTGTAAACACAAATAAACCACACAGTGTATTGAAATATTTTATTAGTTGGCCGTCGGGGGGGGGGTGTGTATGATCGCTTTTATAAAAGCGCCCCCCTCCGGCGGGCTTCTGCGGGGGGGGGGTGGGTGCCGCTGTTCTTCACCGCCGTCTGGTTCTCTTCCGCCGCCGGCCCCCCACCCTCATTCACTTAGGGTGGGGGGCCGGTATCTGGGGGCCCCCTTATTAAAGGGGGCTTCCAGATTCCGATAAGCCTCCCGCCCGCATACCCCGACAACCAACGGCCAGGGTTGTCGGGAAGGGGCCCTGTCCTCATCAACATGGGGACAGGGTGCTCTGGGGTGGGGGGCTGCAGTGCGCCCCCTGCCCCAGAGCACCTGACCCCCCCCATGTTGAGGGCATGCTGCCCGGTACGGTTCAGGAGGGGGGGGCGCTCTCTCGCCCCCCACTCCCCTCCTGACCGGCCGGCCGGCGTGCTTTGGATACGGGTCTGGTATGGATTGTGGGGGGACCCCCATGCCGTTTTTTCGGCGTAGGAGGGTCTCCTTACAACCCATACCAGACCTAAGGGCCCGTTATGCTCCTGAGGGGGGAACCCATGCCGGATTTTTATTTAAAATCCGGCAGGGACTTCCTTCTCAGGATTCATAACAAACTCCGCCCACGTGTAGAATTGGCTGGAATCCGCGTCGGATCCCCGTCGCTTCTATGACGGCTTTGTCTCCATCGCGGCAAGCCAGCTCGGCGCTGGCTCCCGCGATGGGGCTCGCAAGTGCTCAATCTCGCCGAGAAAGGGAGCGAGATTGACACAATATCGCGGTCAACCACTGTATGTCAGGATCAAACAAACTTCATTCACATTATCATTATGGGGTATCGTTTGTGGAATTTTGAGGAAAATATTGAACTGTGGGGGATGAGCTGATGAAGAAAATTAAACTAAAGCTGCTAGGTAGAGGCTGAATAGGCTTCTCTAAAGAGAAAAGTAGGTAGCAGATACTGAGCAGTTTGTAAGGTGGATGAGTGTGGCAGCAGCATTCAAGATGGACTGAAGGGGGGATAGCCTATTTAAAGGTAAGCCAATAAGGAGGGAGTTGTAGTAGTCGAGGCAAGAGATAACCAAGGAGAAAATCAGTAAATTGCATTTTCCTGTCAGCTTGTGTTCCTTTGTTAAAAGCAACAACAGGAACTCCCAAAAATAAATACCAGGCCTGTACTTGTAAACTAAGGGGAGGGATAGTGACTGATGTCATTGACCAATAATCGCAAAGCCATATTTGGTCAGTGATATTAGACACCATCACTTGCCCTTTGTTTACATTTAGACGTCAACCAACATTACTTGGCTGACATATGAATGGCCAGGTGGGGATATGTCACTGGTTGCTAGGGAGCTGGCAGCTGGTACCAGCTTCCTAAAAACTATTCTGAGCAAGGAGCTGTCATATCCAGCAGCAGTAGTAATACAACTGCTAAACATTTCACTTTTGCTGCAGCCAAAGGTTGGGCTCAGCGAGAGGGAGAACACCCCACCAAACTACTCGCTACTTTTCATCTTGTAAACAACAAAAAAGTTCATTTATGCACAGGAACCCCATCACGACTCTAAGGCAGACTATTTTAATCAGTTAAAGCGGAGTTCCAGGCACAAATTGAACTCAGTTTAAAAAAAAAGAACACCCGTCCCCCCTCTTTTTTGGATATTTTTATTTTTTTCAAACCTTTTTGGTATATTTTCTTTGGAAATTATGTCCCATGCCGCTGCAGCAAGGTACCTCACTTCCACATTTTTTTGTGCCCTCCTCCTTTCCTCATTGCATTCTGGGACCTGTGTGTGTCCCAGAAGATGATGGGACCATTAACCACTTAAGGACCGCCGCATGTACATTTACGTCGGCAGAATGGCACCGACAGGCACATCAACGTATATATACGTTGGTGCCTTGGGGGGGACCGTACATGCGGCGGTCCGCGCGGCTGCAGGAGCGATCCGACAAGTGGGGGCGGCTATCCGTTTTCATCCGTCCCCTCCGGATCGCTCCCAGCCAATGCGCGCGCCCGCCCGCCCTGTCACTTCCTCCTCCTGTGTAAACACAGGAAGGAGGAAGCGACGTGATCTCTCCCTCGGCGTTTGTTTCAAGCGCCGCTGAGGAGAGATCACAACACACCAAGTAAGTCTGCACCAACAGCACACTTACACACAGACACAAACACATTTAACCCCCGCGATCGCCCCCCCCCCTCCCCCCTGTCACAGTGTCACTGAATGCAGTAATCATACATGTATGATTACTGTATTTAGTGTCAGTGTGACAGACAGTGTGACAGTCAGTCAGTGTTAGTGTCAGGGTAGCCCCCCCACCCCCCCCAATAAAGTTTTAACCCCTTGATCACTGCCCTAGTTAACCCTTTCACTCCCTATTGCCAGCGTCACTAAGCGATCATTTTTCTGATCGCTGTATTAGTGTCGCTGTTCCCGCTAGGTAGCTAATTTTTTTTAATGCGATTTTTTTTTTACTAAAGACATGTGGCTAAATAAATTTTGGCCTAAATGTTTGACTAAAATTTAGTTTATTGGTTTTTTATTATAACAAAAAGTAAAAAATATTGATTTTTCGCTCTATTTTTGTATATAGCGCAAAAAATAAAAATCGCAGAGGCGATCAAATACCACCAAAAGAAAGCTCTATTTGTGGGAAAAAAAGGACGCAAATTTTCTTTGGGAGCCACGTCGCACGACCGCGCAATTGTCTGTTAAAGCGACGCAGTGCCGAATCGCAAAAACCCCTTGGGTCATTTGCCAGCGTATTGGTCCGGGTCTTAAGTGGTTAAGGAAGCGCCACGTGACTCGCGCATGCACAGTAGGAAACAGGCTGTTTCTCTTAGTAAGGATGCTAGTGCTTGCACCCGGAGCTGATGGACGGTGTTGGCTTTGGGTGCCGACATCACAGGCTTTCTGGAAAGGTAAGTGTCCTTATATTAAAAGTCAGCAGCTACAGTATTTGTTGCTGCTGACTTTAATTGTTTTTCACCCAGGCTGGAACTCCTCTTAAAAAAGTATATTTTTATTTTGACATCAATCTTTAAATAAAAAACAAATTCCAGTATGAAATAGACACATAAATAAAATGTTGAGCAATACTAAATAGATTACATACAAATACCCCACACACAAAGGTTGTATCCAGAGTGCTACCCATATCCATTTTAGGTCAGCTCCCTTGAATATGTGTGGTAAAACCCAACATGTTTCAGACATTTTTGTCCTTCTTAAGGAATGTAGATTGGGTATTTTTTTTAATGGTTAAGCACAAACATATGCATATAGTATACCAAAGCATATAACTTTCTGCTGGATGTAGTATTTATGCGGATGAGCCCCATGGTTGGTGGGTTAGGAGGTGGCTGCTGACCTAGGCGAGCATAAGCATACACAAGGACTCCATAAGAAGCAATGTGGCCCTCTGACTGAGCCAAAAAAAAGATATAGATCCCAAGGTCAACAAGGACTATATGTCCACGATCCCCATGCAGCCAACAGAAAAATTTGAATTAGAGCGGAGACTGTGAGCCAAGCCTTTTTGTTCACATAAGTGCCTCACAAATGCGCATAAGGAAGAATGGTCAAAAATTCCTTCAGACACACTCCTAAACCTTGTGGACAGCCTTCCCAGAAGAGTTGAATCTGCAAGGGGTGGGATAACTCAATACTGAACCCTGCGGACTAAGACTGGGATTGCCATTAAAGTTCATGTGGGTGTAAAGGCAGGTGTCCCAACACTTTTGACAATATAGTGTGTATGTATATATATATATATATATATATATATATATATATATATACATACATGATGGTATACTGTATTATCTCCAATGCAAAAAGTTTACTGAAAAATCTTCAAGACATATACAAGACATCTTCAAGACATATACAATGTGGCAGCTGTATATATATATATATATATATATATATATATATATATATATATATATGTGTGTGTGTGTGTGTGTGTATATGTATATATATATTGTGAACTTTGGGGGTTCTTTAGCTCAGCGAGACAAGTGCCTAAACCGTGTCAGTAAAGCAAAGGGTCTTTATTGGCGACCAAAACAAAACAAAACAGAATAATGCTTTCTTCAGCACAAAAATGTCACAACAAAAGTCCTGCTTGTTTCCAGCATAAATTAGATAAGTCTCTCTTCAGCACAGCAACACTTCCAAAACTACTCCACCCTCTGTCAGGACTTCCTTTCCTTTTAACTCACTTCCTGGAAGTGGTTAACCCCTTGTGTGCCTGAAGCCAGGGGTCAGAAGGGGAGGCTCTCTTCCCTCCCAATTGTCGCTTCAGAGCCTCCGAAATCCCGGACCCCCAAATATCATTAAAAGAAGACAAAGAGGACTTTAAGCCCGTCCTCTCTGGATCCATTTTATCTGTCCGGAACCTCTCACCCCCTTTGGGTGACCTCCTGAACCAGTGCTTAAAGGGACCAGATTCCAAAAATTGGCGCTATGTAGCGTCCATCCAGGACCCATCCCTGGCGTCCTGTACATATCCCCCCCCCTCTGCCTCAACGCGGAGGTGTTGGAGGCACCACTCGCCATCATACAGTGGACTCGGGAGAGGGCATCGGCATTCTGATGCTGTTTCCCGGGTCTGTGCTCCACCACAAAGTTAAACTCCTGCAGAGACAGAAACCACCTAGTTACCCTGGCATTGGTGTGCTTGTTCTGTCTCATCCACGTAAGAGGAGCATGGTCTGATATGAGGCGAAACTTCCTGCCTAGGAGAAAATACCGTAGGGAGTCCAAAGCCCACTTGATGGCAAGACATTCGCGTTCCACCACCGCATAGTTTTTCTCAGCTGGCGTCAGTTTCCTACTAAGGAAAACTATTGGATGCTTCTCTCCGTTGATTTCTTGAGACAGAACTGCTCCTAGCCCTTCACTTGAGGCATCTGTCTGCACTATAAAGTCCTTAGAAAAGTCCGGCGCTACAAGCACCGGGTCCTGGCCCAGTGCCGTCTTAAGCATTTGAAATGCCTTTTCAGCCTCGGCATTCCATTTGATCATGACGGACTTTCGGCCTTTGGTGAGGTCAGTCAGAGGTGCCGCAATGGTGGCGAAGTTGGGGACAAACCTCCTGTAGTACCCAACTAGGCCTAAAAACGCTCTGACCTGTTTCTTTGTTAGGGGGCGGGGCCAGCCCTGTATAGCCTCTACTTTGCTCATTTGGGGCTTCACTAACCCTCTACCTACAATGTATCCAAGATACTTGGCTTCCTCCACCCCAACCGCACACTTCTCCGGATTGATGGTGAACCCTGCCCTTCTCAAGGAGTCTACCACTGCCTGTACTCGGGGAAGGTGGGAATCCCAATCCGTACTAAAAATGACAATGTCATCCAGGTACACGGAGGCATACCAATGGTGTTAGGACAGCTACCCTGTCACCTACTTGGAGCTGTCTCACTTTAGCCGACCGGTTATATATCCTTCTTTGGGCATCCTGAGCCTTCTGCATGTGCTCTCTTACCAGCGGCATCACTTTAGCCACCCTTTCTCGCATTTGAGAAATATGTTCCACCACGGTTTTGTGCGGGGAGGACTCACTTTCCCATGTTTCCTTTACCAGATCAAGCAACCCCCGGGGCCTCCGTCCGTACACTAGCTCAAATGGTGAGAAACCCGTGGATGCCTGTGGTACCTCCCGGATAGCGAACAATAGGGCAGGGAGCAACATATCCCAATCTTTCCCGTCTTTCTGGACGACTCTTTTTAACATAGACTTCAGAGTTTTGTTAAACCTCTCAACTAGGCCATCGGTCTGCGGGTGATAGACGTACGTCTGCAGCTGTTTAATCTGAAACAGCCTGCACAAGTCCGCCATCACCTTTGACATAAAAGGGGTGCCCTGATCCATTAATATTTCCTTGGGGAACCCAGTTCGTGAGAACATTTGAAATAGCTCCCGGGCAATGGCCTTAGAGGACGTTTTTCTCAACGGGACTGCTTCTGGGTATCTAGTGGCGTAGTCCAGGATGACCAATATGTATTGGTGCCCCCTTGCTGACTTTACCAGGGGTCCTACAAGATCCATAGCGATCCGCTCAAACGGGACCTCAATAATTGGCAAGGGTACTAGGGGGTTTCTATAGCGAGGCACCGGGGCAGTTAACTGGCAAACAGGACAAGACTCACAATATCTTTTAACCTCAGCCTTCACCCCTGGCCAGTAAAACCGGTCAGTTATCCTGGCCTCCGTTTTCTCCACCCCCAGGTGCCCTCCTAGTGCATCGTTGTGGGCTAGATCAAGGAGCATCCGCCTATAAGGTTGAGGGACCAGCAACTGTTCTATGGGTTCCCCTCGGCTCTCAACCACACAATAGACTAGGTCCCCCTTTAATGCAAAATGAGGAAACCTCTGGTCTGAATCTGGTATCTGTGAAACCCCATCAATGACAGAAACCTGCTCTCGAGCATTGACCAGGGTAGGGTCCTGTAACTGGGCGGTGCCAAACGCACCCCTGGGTACGTCCAGGTCTGGATGCACTGGCCTTTGGGATGTTTCCCCCTCACCCTCCTCAACCGGGGTAAGCTCCTCGTCATCCTCCCCCAGCATGACTTGTAACGGGGAGACTTCCCCCCCTCAGAGGTCAACTCGGTTTTCAGACCAGACACCGGACTAATATTATTAGAACTAAGATTTTCCGCAACGTCATTATCACTAACAAGTCTCTCTACATTAGAGGGGTGTGTTGTGGAGGTTTCAGGCCCGGATCCCCCAGACTCTGTCCCTTCCGAACCCAGTGTCCTTAGTTCTCCTGGCAGACCCGTCTGTACCTGGTTCCATAATTCCAAAAATATTGGACAGTCCCGCCCCACTATGATATCATGTATCAGGCATTTTACCACACCAACCTCCTGGGTAATCGAGGTTTGACCATAGGACACAGTTACTGGGACCAAGGGGTACTCCTTGGTGTCCCCATGGATACACACTACCCGTAGGGTCTTAGTTACTGGACCAATCCTTCCAAGTACCCGGGCATGTACCAGCATGACCATGCTACCAGAGTCCAGTAGAGCCCTGGCCGGAAGGTGGTTTACCCACACTTCACACTCAAACTGTCCGGAAGTCAGGTCAAGATGCGTGGCACACGCTCTTTGCGCATAGAAAGAGCTTCTTCGGGCAGCCCCGAAATCCATAGGCTCCTCCTGGAGCGGGCACTGTGCCCGGGTATGCCCCCAGGACCGACATCGTCAACACTGAATGTCTCCCATCTTTGGCACAGGAACCGACCTCCGTGGTTCTATGGCAGACGGTGTAGATCTGCGGACGCCAACATCTGGCCAGGCTTCTCTCCTCGGGGTAGTGGCTGGTCTGGGTGTCCTTGGCATGAGTTCCCGCCGCTTAGCAGGCCCAAGCAGGTCCTCCACCACGGTGTACCGTTCGACCAGCTCGACCAGCTGGTCAGCGTTAGTAGGGTTTCCATGGCTTACCCAGCGTTGTAGGTCATCTGGTAGGGACCGTAGGTACCAGTCCATCACCACCCGTTCCACCATTTGTGGACCTGACAACTTCTCCGGCTGCAGCCATTTTTTAACTAACTGAATTAGTTCGTGCATTTGGGACCTGGGTGGTTGGTCCGATTTGTACCGCCAGCGATGCACCCTCTGAGCCCGGACAGCTGTGGTCACCCCCAGGCGGGCCAGGATCTCGGCTTTTAGACGTTCATAGTCTTTGATGTGCTCAGCTGGGAGGTCAAAATAGGCCTTTTGTGGGTCACCAGTGAGAAAAGGGGAGATAATGCCGGCCCATTGGTCCCGGGGCCATGCTTCTCTCTCTGCTATCCTTTCAAAGGTGGTCAGAAAGGCTTCCACGTCATCGCTGGGTGTTAGTTTTTGCAAGAAATGGCTGGCTCTAACAGACACTGGGTTGCTAACGGCAACGGCCGATTGCTCTTGTCCCTGAGCCAGCCGCTGTACTGCCTCCTGCAAGGCAGCCACCTGTGCTTGAGTGGACTCCTGCTGGGCTGTAAACTGGGCGGCTAGCAGCCGTGTGTTTTCCTGCTGCGCAGCTATAGCCTGTGCCAGGGCCTGCTGCTGCTGAGCCATCGCTTCCTCATGGCGACGGTTGGCGTCCGCTGGCGCTTGCTGCTGGGTCACAGTGGCTTGCTGCTGGGTCACGGTGGCTTGTGCCAAAGCCCTAATGACCTCTTCCATGTCGTTGCGTGCTGTTTGTAATGTCTGGGCTGACTTCACCCAAGACATGCCATAAGTACACTGTCTCTTTAAATGTCAGTTTTTAAACGTTTTTTGCGCCTGCAAATGCACTTTGCCCGCATTCTCCACCAGTTGTGAACTTTGGGGGTTCTTTAGCTCAGCGAGACAAGTGCATAAACCGTGTCAGTAAAGCAAAGGGTCTTTATTGGCGACCAAAACAAAACAGAATAATGCTTTCTTCAGCACAAAAATGTCACAACAAAGGTCCTGCTTGTTTCCAGCATAAATTAGATAAGTCTCTCTTCAGCACAGCAAAACAACCAAAAGAAAGGCACATACGTTTTAGTAAGAAGTCCTCCAGTCCTTCCCTTCAGACACAGCTTCACTTCCAAAACTACTCCACCCTCTGTCAGGACTTCCTTTCCTTTTAACTCACTTCCTGGAAGTGGTTAACCCCTTGTGTGCCTGAAGCCAGGGGTCAGAAGGGGAGGCTCTCTTCCCTCCCAATTGTCGCTTCAGAGCCTCCGAAATCCCGGACCCCCAAATATCATTAAAAGAAGACAAAGAGGACTTTAAGCCCGTCCTCTCTGGATCCATTTTATCTGTCCGGAACCTCTCACCCCCTTTGGGTGACCTCCTGAACCAGTGCTTAAAGGGACCAGATTCCAAAAATTGGCGTTATGTAGCGTCCATCCAGGACCCATCCCTGGCATCCTGTACAATATACAGTATATAGATATAGGGCCAGATTCAGGTAGAGTTATGCCGGCGTATCACTGATACGCCGGCATAACTCTGACTTTGCGCCGGCGTATCTGTTTTCTGTATTCAGAAAACAAGATACGCCAGTTTGCAGGAAAGATCTGACAGGCGTAATTGTATTAATTTAAATAGCATACGCCCCCTACCTGCCCAATTTGAATTAGGCCGCCCAATTTACGCTACGCCGCCTCAATTTTACACGCAAGTGCTTTGTGAATACAGCACTTGCGGGTAAATTTGCGGCGGCGTAACGTAAATAGGAAAAGTTACGCCGCCGCAAAGAACCGTCCTGAATCTGGCCCATATTGTATATATATTCTTTTTCAATAAGGCTAAGAGAGACTCAGCATAGACTCCCTAAACCTGTACTAGACAGTTGAGATATTGTTGATGGAAATAGACCTAACCTATAACTGGTTGGTTACAATGACTGACAAACTTAGTGCTACATTTTACATGAAAAACTCTAGAATAATAATTTGTAATATTACCAGAATCTGATATTAAGTTTGGTGAAATTCTTTGAAAAAAATGTTGCAGAGCTTTTTTTCTTTTACTACATACGTTTTCATTGCTATTGCATTCCTGCTAGTGACCGCTAACTAAAATATACATTATCCTGCATAGCGGGAAGTATGAGTAAATATAAGGGTTACTAGAAATGAGATTTGGAGAAGTCAGTAATTAGCTGAAGTTGGTCCAAAACATTAAGCACATACTAAGTTTCTTCAGAAGTATGTTACCCTACAATTGACATTAATACAGGGCACTAATATTTTGTTAATGAGGCATAAGATGACACAAAGCACAAAGCTTCACATCTATGGAACAGTTGATGGAATTTGTGCTAACTCTGATGATGATTACCATAATAGTGAACTATCACACTTAGGATAATATTTGCTAATTTTCTTCCGTAATTTCTACCGGAGCTGTTTTGTGTTCTCACGCTCACATCATTGGTTTCTGTGAAACTTGAAAAGGATGTTTCCTGCAATCTTCTTATCGCTGAGAAATTGTTTTCCTTTAATGTGTCCAGCACTGCCTAAACACAACAGACATCCTCTAAATTTGAAACATTTTGCTAATATATATATGTATCCATTGCAATATAGGATTTTCTTTGTGCAGCAACAATGTGCAATTATACACAGAGCTCAATAAACAACCATTTCATATTTCATCAGGTTAGTCTAATGATGATTGGTACAGAAAGCAGTAGTGTACTGTCCCCATGATTTAATAAAAATGTACAGACATTTAATATAACCTTAAAGTGTATGCACAACCTAAATCTATTTTTCATAATGTTTGGCATCATGTTTACAGTTTTCTTGAGCGTATTGTTTTTGAGAATCTGTCAGTGAGTTTCTTACCTGCACTTCCTGTTTCAGTCTGACAATGCTATGCTATGCCACTGCCTCGTAATTAGCAGCAACAATGTCAGCCTGCCAGGTGAGATCCTTCAGTTGCTATTGGGCTTCCTATCTGATAGACTTGATAGACCATTGCTGAAGTACACGTAGACAGGAAACTGTTGAAAAGAGGCTATAGGAGCAGCAGCACTTACACTGATGAAGACAAGGGTTAAAACTAGAATTCTATTAAAAAAAAAACACAACCATTTAGTCATTCAGTTAAGGTTTGCATCTAAATGAAGGAAGCATTGTTCTCCAAATATTAAAAACATATATATAAGAGACAGAGTTTTCTGGCAGAAGTCTTCTGCTGAAATATTTCTTCCTGTTTCCCGTAGCAATTCTTATTCGGTGGACAGTGCCTGCTGCACATGCACAGTGTAATGTACACTTCCAACTCATTCTCAACATCTGTGTCCTGTACACACGAGCAGACAGATTTGTTCAAATCGGTCGGGCAGAACGATTTGAACAAATCTGTCTCCTGGGGACGTATTGGTTTGATCGTGTACACACGATCAAACCAAAATCCCCGCCGGCAGACGGCGCGGTGACGTGGCGGTGACGTTGACGCCGCCACGTCACCGCACCTGGAAGTAAATCACTTCCGCGCATGCATCGAATCCATTCGACGCGTGTGCGAGAAGACATGTCTGCTGGTTAGCGTACTAACCAGCAGACATGTCGGGCAGATGGGTTCCCAGCCGACAGATTTGAAAGTATGCTTTCAAATCTGTCGGCTGGCCAAATCCGTCTGCTCGCCCGTACACAGGATCGAATCTGTCTGCTGGGACGGTCTGGCAGACCGTTTCCAGCAGACAGATTTGGTTGTGTGTACGCAGCCTAAGAGGAGTTTGCGATGACGAGGGCAACCTTTTGCACAATGAATGTCTGCAGACCAGTTTCATTGCACTAGTTCGATGATGTGTACGGCCCATCGGACCATTGTCCGTCGGACCAAAGTTTTAAAACTTGCTTTAAAATCTGTCCGGCGGACACCTGTCCGTCGGACAGATTCGATGGTTAGTACGCAAAAGCATCGGACCAAAAACCTGCGCATGCTCAGAATCAAGTCGACGCATGCTTGGAAACATTTAGTTTTTTCAGCACGTTCTACATCATTGCGTTCTGGTCTGATCGGATTCGTCGGACCAGTTTCATCGGACCGGTCTCATCATGTGTAGGTGGCCTTAAGGTTGGGACAGGGGCTGCATGGTCAAAGGAAGGGCACAGGTGCCAGGAAGCTAGAACTGAAGACTTGAACTTGGGAGCACTGGTGTCAAGTAAGAGGAGTGAGAACATTTAGTGGCAACATGCAGGCAATGAGGTACAGAAATAATTGGCAGAATCTTGGTCGAGTCCAGGCCGAGGTCAGTAATAAAGTTAGACTGAAATATAGGCAGGAAAGCCAGGTCAATATCAGGGCCAGGCATAACAGCAACTTATGACGCGTACACAGGATCAGTTCGTCTGAGGAAAACGGTCTGATGGACCGTTTTCCTCAGACGAACCGATCGTGTGTGGGCCCCATTGGTTTTTTATCCATCGGTAAAAAAACTAGGAACTTGTTTTAAAATTATCTGATGGTTAAAAAAACGATAGAAAAAAACATTGTCTATGGCCATGTCCATCGGTTAGAAATCCATGCATGCTCAGAATCAAGTCGATGCATGCTCGGAAGCATTGAACTACATTTTTATCAGCACGTCGTTGTGTTTTATATCACCGCGTTCTGACACGATCGTTTTTTTAACTGATCGTGTGTAGGCAAGACTGATGAAAGTCAGCTTCATCGGATATCTGATATAAAAATCTATCAGACCATTTTCATCGGATGAACCGATCGTGTGTACAGGGCATAAAGCTAAAAGACCATTCAGTGGAACAGGTCTAAATAGCCAACTAGGTCCCATTATTTGTGCAAGAATTAAATAAAAATTTTACAGAGTCCCCCCCAAATGCATACAAGACGCTTTGGGTGTAGTCGAGATTTTAAGGGGGTATCTCACATAAACACACAGGAAAAAAATGTGTGAGGTTCCCCAGGAACACTTCACGTCTGGTATTGATTTTAAGGGGACTCCATGCAAAAAGAAAAAAGCACAAACACAGTCCCCCTAAAAACCCATAACAGTCCCTAAGTCTGAGCATGCAGACTGGCTGGCCAGGAAAAAAAATGATGCACAAAAAATGTTCTAGCCTAGAAATAAAAACACACATTTTAACAGGTTTCCCCCAAAAATGTCCCTGGTCATAAATCATTTATTCATGATGCCTACTGAAAATAATAAAACAGACTGTCGCAAATATGACTGACGGCAACACAAACAGAATAACAACTCCTTGAGCTGTCATCGGTTATATAAAGGTGTTGACTAGGGATGGGTGGGCAGTTCGGCCTGAGCGTGAGTTCAGGCAAAACATTGGTTGTTCGCCCGTTCAACAAACACCCAAATTATTGGGGCATTTGGCCACCGCACAGTGCATTGGAAGCCCTGATTGGCTGAAGTAATGAAATCTTTGCCCAATCAAGGCACATAGCACTGTCAGAGCCATGATTGGAGAAAGTAATGATGACTCTATCCAGTCACAGCTCATTGCTCTTAGTCCCACCACACACAAAAAATTATTCAAAAGCGGACATTTGTAGTGTGATATTGCCATGAAGAGAGATAGAACAGGCCTCTCTGTTCAGTGCTACTAGAGAGTTAGTGCGCTATAGTGTACTATTCCGATTCTATTATCAATGTAGAATATCAGTTTAGTATGAATCTAGTGATAGTTCAGTCAGTGTGAATTTAGTGACCATTAATGTTTACATTAGTGTCAGTTTATTTTGTCAGGGCAGGTTTAATGCAGTATATTTCTGTGCATTACTGCAAGTTTAATGCAGTAAATATCATTCCACGAAGAAGATACCTGCTCCGGCTGGAGAGGAAGACCGGCGGATGAAGTGTTTTTTAAGATTTTCATCAATGTAGGCCTTGAGGGCCTTTAATTCAGTCTCAGATAATGGGAATATACGTCAGAAAGGGACCTCGGATCCAGGTAATAGGTCAATAGGGCAATCGTATGGCCGATGAGGTGGGAGACAGTCGGCTTGCTGTTTATCAAACACGTCCTTAAATTCAAGATAGACGGAGGGGACGTGCAGAAGGTTTTCCGGTGGAGTTGTTATAGCGGAGAAGACGGTGACTGGAGGTGGAAAGCAACTCTGGGTGCAGTATGAAGATGTGAAACTGACTTCTTTCTTTAGCCAATCAATGCAGGGTTGATGCGCCTGTAACCAGGGGAGGCCCAGGATGATGGGGAACAGAGGAGACGGAATAAGATCTAGACATAGGAACTCTCGGTGGCCTGAGCCCGTGGTGGCACAGATGGGTTGAGTCTCGTGAGTAATAAGTCCGGATCGAGGCAGCGAGCCGTCGGCCAAGTGGATCTGTAACTGATGATCTTTAATGCGAAGTGGCACATGCAGTTTCTGAGCCAAGGTGGAATCTAGGAAGCAGCTGCATGCCCCCGAATCAACAATGGCTGGGAGCCTGGTTGCCCCTGCTGGTAGCTGTAGAGAAACAAAAAACACAACATGAGTCTGAGGGAAGTTAGCAACATGGAAATTGTAAGCAGGTGGCGGCTTCGACTTACTAGGTCTTTCTGGGGCAACTGCGGAGGAAGTGACCAGCCGCTCCGCAGTACAGGCAAAGATTGGCTTGGTGCCTACGTTGTCTTTCCTCGGAGGTGAGAGGCGCTCGGACTAGCCCAAGCTGCATCGGCTCAGGGTCAGGAAACGTGGAGACTGGAGAAGCCGCTGGAGGCGGAAGAGCTGGAGAGGGCCTTGGAGGTGTCCAGGTGGGGCGTGTGTTTTGAAAACGCTTGGAGCGCCGTTCTCGCAGGCGCCGGTCTAACTGAGTAGCGGCTTGGATCAGATCTTCTAGCGTGGCTGGGGTTTCTGTCCTTGCCAGCTCATCCTTGAGGCCTTCAGCGAGCCCCAAGCGGAACTGGTACTTCAGGGCGGCTTCATTCCAGCCCGTGTCGGTCGAACATTTACGGAACTCAGCCGTGTAGTCCTCCACGGGTCTTCTTCCTTGAGCCAGGTTATGGAGGACGGCTTCAGCCGTGGCAGTGCGCTGTGGATCGTCGTATAATTTAGCCATGTGCTCAAAAAAGGAATCAATTGAGTCCAGGATGGGGCTTCTTTGCTCCATCAAACTGTGCGCCCACGCTTGCGGCTCTTCGGCCAAAAGGGAGTTCACAAACTCCACTTTTACGGGTTCAGAACAAAAAGTCCTAGGTTGGAGAGCCAGATACAAGGAGCAGGCGTTCTTGAAGGCCCGATATTTTCTTTGGTCGCCCGAAAATCACTCCGGGATGGGGACCCGAGGTTCGGGTTGAGTCGGGGCGGAAGAAGCTTGAGAGGTAGCGACCCCAGGGGATGGAGCCACGGATGGGGGTACGGCCCCAGGCGGGTTGCCCAGTTGTTGGAGGCGGCCATCAATTTGCACGTATCCTTCCTGAAGCTTTTGAACAGCCTCGGTGAGGGCGGAGACCTGCTGGCACAGGGTCTCGAATGGAGAGCGCACCCTGTCTGCTTCGGGCATCTGGCTGGTTTGTACTATCAGACTGTGTACTCACCGAAGCCGAGATGCCGAGGGTGGCCCACCATTGCTACCCGGCGCCGACCGTCCCCTGGAGTTGGGACAGGGGAGGCGAGCCCCGGGAGGCACCGGTGCAAGTGAGGTCCGGGTTGGTAGCCGGGATTCTGGTGAAGACTGGAACTGGAGCTCCTCCTGGTGGCAGTGAGCAGAGCAGGCAGCCAAGGAGCCACAAGACAGGTGCAGGGCAGGTAACAGAAGCTGTGCTGAGTAACTGTGGAGCAGGTAACTGGAGGGGTACTGAGCAGGTGCAAGCGGATCAGACTGAAGACAGGTCCGGAGAGCAAGCCGAGGTTCAGGGGTTGGAGAGATCAACAAGTCCAAGCCAAGCCAGAGGTCAGGGATTATAGAAGACAGCGTATCCAGGAACAAGAGCCAAGGTCAACTTCAGGGTGAGAGGAGAGTCGTACGGAAGTCCGGGTCAAAGGTTCAGGTAATCGGCAGAGAGTCCAAGCACAAGCTGAAGACAAACCAGCAACCCATAAGACAGGGGCTGGTTTAAATAGCCTGGTCATGCCTCCGATTGGTTCCCGGAAGGTGCGCACCCGTGCGCGCGCCCGTGTGCATGTTGCGTCGCCAGACCGCGCATGCGCGTGTGTGCGCGCCTTTCCCGCGTGGGTACGCGTCGGAGCGCGGCTCTATTGCGCATGTGCGGGGATCGGAAGACAGGCCTGGATCCCTGACACACTATTGGTTGGTAAACCTCCTTGACCACCATTACAACGGGAAAGTCTCAGAACTCATCGCCATAGAGGGTTCAGAAGGTGAAATCTCTTGTGGACACCATAAAAAGGGGTTTATCTAAACACTTTTCCCAACTCTGGTAGGTTACAGTAATGTGGAAAACATAGTTTTGAGATCTCTGTTGGTCAAGAGAGGAGCGGTGGAGAAGGGAGCCCCCTAAATGATGCATTTCACAATTTTTGAGTCTTCGCTGCCCAGGGCTGTCAGCTTCCACATCCTATCAGCAGCCTCTGTATCATATGGTGGATGATTATCTAACGGCGAAAAAAGAGAAGGAGAGCTTTCCAGCTGATGATCCACTAGGCTACTGGGTCATGAGAATAGACTACTGGCTAGAACTTGCCCAGTATGCAATTGAGCTGCTGGGCTGCCCTGTTTCCATGGGCATTAGGTGCTGGTGGAGGTTTTGTTACTGATAATAGAACCCGTCTGTCTACAGACTGTCCACAGGACCATCTGACAATTATCAAAATGAATCAGTCTTGGATTACCAGCAGCTTTTAAGCCCCTGGTGCCAATGTGGCTGATTAAGTATTCTAGACTTCTAGGCTGCCTAGCGTTGTGGGTGTTGATTTCATCTGGAGGAAATTTTTTGGTGTAGCTTTTATGGGCACAATTAATACCCAAAGACCAATTATTCCGGACCTATTTGACAGCTGCATATCATTGTAATTTTTGACAGCAAGGCCAATTTTTACTTTTATCAAGAGTACCTCTATAGGGTTATGGTGTGAAGGCACCACAGACACCCAAAGATCAATTTTTCCACACCGGTGCGTATCATTAAAAATGTTGACATCCCAGACCCCCATAACCATTGTTTGCTCAATTACTTGCATATAAGCCTTTAAAATGGGCACTTTAGATTTTTACACTCCGTGTCCTATAGACTTCATTGAGGTTATTATATTCAGTTCCAAACTTTTGCAATGTTCTAAAGTTCTGGTGCAAACTGAACAGGGGGTCATTCAGCCCTTCCCTAGTAATGACGTATTTCCCCAAATATGCCCATGTGGCCATATTTAGACAATGATGTGAAGTTTCTTCTGCCGTCCATTGCTTACATGGCTGTAGATTCTTGCCCATATAAGTCATGGGCTGAATGACATCTGTAGTTGGTGAGGAAGTGGTGGCTTCCAGTCACAACCATTACCCACATGTGGCTGTTTGGCCATATTTAGGAAATTATGTAACCCATGTAACCCACTCCATTCTGCACCCATTTTCATACATGGCCAGGGATTCCCAGTCATGTAAGTGGGTGGGCTGGGTGATGTCAGTGGTTGGTAAGGAAGAAGCAGCTGCAAGCAGATACTGCTGTCTTGGTAATCATTGACAGCCAGAAGCTGTTACTTTTGTCCATAGAACATCCTAAATGTTTGGTGTTTGGACGAATGTCCAAACAGCCAGTGTTCAGTCTTAAAGGATTTGTAAAGGAAAACATTTTTTTGACTGAAATGACTGTTTACAGGGTATAGAGACATAGGGCCAGATTCAGGATGGCGAGCGGTTCTTTTGGCCCGGCGTAACGTTTCTCATTCACGTTACGCCGCCGCAACTTTACGTGCAAGGAACCACATGGCAATGTGGTGAAGGGTCAGATAGGCCTTGAAGACAGAGAGGTGGCCAGTGAATGTTCCTGTTATACCATCAATGGTCAGTGGACCCATACCTGGATTCAAAGTTGGAATATCTACAAGTTGGTGGATTCCTGTGTGAATGGTTCCTGGTTCCTGTGCATACAACCCTTCTTTGCCATTGGTGTGATTTAGCCTTAGAGATCCACCACCGTATGATGACCTGGATCCATACGACATGGTAAGAGTGTTTAATCTTTCCCCATCCATTGGTGAAGGCACTCCTGGGTGACATCACGGTATCACACCATATTGAGACATCATATATTTCACATTGTTATTGTGGATTGGATTATCTGCATCTGTTTGGATCATACACCAATTTCCAACCTTGCATCCTATTTTCACATGGACTTTTAAAAAATTGGACATTCACATCCAATTATATCCTCACATATTTTTCAAGATATACTGAGTGAGACTCACTTTTTCATATAGGAGCTTTCACCTTCTGACACTGTATTCGGTATTTTATTACCGATCACTAATTGGATTGTTACACACTGTCATGTTTTATATATGGTCAATTGGATAATTCTATGTTATGAGGTAAATATTACAATATTTACTTTAGCGCTAAATCTATTTTCTTTTATTACATTTGGACAGAACATGGAGCTCATTCTTAAGTCTCAAACCCCATACACACTATCAGTTTTCCTGACGGTTTTCTCATCAGGTTTACCAAAACCATGTAGTACAAGGGCCTGCCTGATTGCATACAAATTGAAACTCTTGAGGTTTGACCTCATATTAGATGGTTTTGGTAAACCTAAAGAGAAAACCGTCAGGAAAACTGATAGTGTGTATGGGGCTTTACAATTTCTGTTGTGGGCAGGGATTGTCAGACAACTCCAGAAATAATGATGTGACCCTTTGTATTCATCTGCTGGCAGGGAATGGAGGATGGTGCACCTCCTAAATCCATAATAGTGGAACTATTTTGTTTTGGATGCACTCAATTAACCTTTTAAGTATGGAGAAATGAATGGATTTGTTGTTGCGTACACCCTTCCTGACATCAATGACCATTGACAGTATACTTTATTATTCCACAATTTTCTGTCTGAGCAAAAAAACATTTTTTTATTTGATCCATTAATGAATGCTTCCTATTTGTTTACTTAAAAGTACCGCTTTGAAACATGACTGAAATCACTGCTGCATTTATTTCATGCTTTGTTTAATATGCGTGTATGTCTGAGTGTTTGGCGAGCTTCACTTTTTCTTTTTTTTTTTCTTTTTGGGATCCAACAATAACAACCACTATTTATGTTTTACACAATGCATGAAGTCATATAAAGTGCGCAAAAACTCTCAGAGAAAGGCACTGTGTTCTAAAGAGAAATGAACTTTCTACGCAGAACAGACCTTGTGTATATATAATGCCTAGGAAATTCCTAAAACAATAAGGATTGTTTGAAGTTTCATTTTATTTTATGTTATTTTTCTGGAAACAACGTGTAACCATAACACCACCTATAGGCATCCAGGCCTACTCTCATATAGCCATGTACAAATGAAATCCAAGGAACATTTGCCTATAGAAATTTATTCACCAAGCACTTAAACCAAAATAATCCATCTATCTAATTGCACCATACTTTATATTCTTATAAAAGCATCTACTCTTTCACAAAGCTAATACACCCAAAGAATTATACTTACTTTTCTTTTTGTCCAATGACACTTTGAAATTACAATCACCTTATTAAAAACCTTTTGGCATGTTAAAGCTTTTTAACCACTTCAGGAAGGATTTACCTCCTTCCTGACTAGAAAACTGCGTCGCTTTAACAGAAAATTGACTGGATATACGACGTTGCACCCAAACAAAATTGAAGTTTGTTCCCACAAATAGAGATTTCTTTTGGTGCTATTTGATCACCTATACTGTTTTTATTTTTTGCACTATAAACAAAAAAAAATTTGAAAAAAAAAGCAATATGTTTTACTTTTTGCTATAATAAATATTCCCCCAAAATATATATATATATATATATATATATATATATATATATATACTGTATATATATATATATATATATATATATATATATTTTATAAAGAATCTCAGTTTAGGGACTGCGACATTATGGCGGACAGCTCGGACACCTTTGACCCTATTTTGGGACCTTTGTTATTTATACAGCGATCAGTGCTATAAAATGCACTGATTACTGTGTAAATTACACTGGCAGGGAAGGGGTTAAACACTAGGGGGAGATCAAGGGGTTAAGTGTGTCCTTGGGAGTGATTCTAACTGTGGGGGGATGGGCTACCACTGACATGACAGCGATCACTGCTCCCGATGACAGGGAGCAGTAGATCTCTGTCATGTCACTAGGCTGAAGAGGGAAATTCCTTGTTTACATAGTGTAACGAAATGAACCGTGACAACCAGAGACGTTGGAAGGATGACAGATACTCCTGGGCCAGTGGCACTAATAACTCCTGGGTCTAAGTCCACCCTGTGCCCTTTTGGGCGTAGGGTGGCTAATAGAATCATAATTCATGTATTACATGAGATGGGACATTAATAACAATTCATGTTTGCAGGATGTCTTGAGATATCACACGTTGTTGGCTATTCAATGTGGGCACACATGCTTTTGAAAGGTGTTAATTGCATCTACTTCTAGACATTACATTGTCTATTGTATAAAGGTGTTAATTCAGGTCTGCTGCTAGACCTTTAAATTTTCTGATAACACGGTTTAAAGCCTATTGATGCCCAGGTGTCAAGACCTTTTAGAGACAGTACGTCTGTCTGGAGTTGAAGGTCAAGACATTGTGTGATTGTATTTTATTGATAAAGGAATGTGAAAGATCTCGTCAGTATCGGTGCCGAAATGTCTGCATCATAACTAGCCATAGTGTATGATTAGGGGGGTGGAGATTGCATTGTCCTGTGATTAACTTTAACATGCTGAACTAGATATATAAGCAAGCTAAGAAACCAATAAAGTGTTTATTCATTTTGAAACCAGAGAGTACAGAGCGGAGTCTCGTCTTATTCTGGGAAATGGAATGGATCAGATATGTAGGATTGTCGCAGTGTGTCGGATAAGCTTGTCGTGGGTGGATGGAAGGTCGTAAACGGTGGTGACCGTTACACATAGGCATCTCCCCGTTATGCCTCTCTGTGTCATGATCGCAGGCCGAGGGCAAACATCGAGTTTGATCGACCCATGGGGTATGCAGCGGGCGTGCATGTGCCCTGCCAGTGGCGCAGGCTCACCCGCTACATGGGAAAAATTAAAGGGGACATACAGGTACACCCATTTTCCCTCCGCTGCAATTGTGCCAACGTATATTGTGTGCAGCGGTCGGCAAGTGATTAAAGCCTGTTAAAGGCATGTCTTTTTGCATTTTAAAAGTGGGCTTGTGTCGATGGGCTTTTTTTGCTTCAAGACAGTTTTGCACTCTAATACTCTGTAGGAATGTCTCTTTAGAAATGCAAAATCCACAGGTCAGAAGGAGGTCAACTGCAGGTAAAATGCACAGGTCAATGAATTCAGTATGATCTCAGAAGCGTCTCAAACTAATGTGAAACTGATGTCATGGACACAAGCCCAAAGTCCATCAACACAGGCCCAGGGTGATTTAAATAGCTGCCAATTTATTGTATGGTATCATCCCCATACAGGATTAGAACACAACCTCTACTTCCAGTACTGAATCATATCAGTGATACCTATAAAAACAAAAATAAACTTTTATAGTGCAGTATAACCGGGAATGATTTATTTGAAATTGATCATAAAAAAAGGTTTCAGTATTTATAACAACCTCTACCTGCGTAAACCACGGCATGCATAATTAAGTCAACATCAGGAAGCTATTTCCTATACTTGTCATCAGAATAAGACATCCTCAGGGGCCCTCAGTAGAGGCTGTGTTCTGTTTACAAATTCTATATGGGGATGGTACCATACATGCGCATATTGACCTCTAGGCTTTGATGTCCTACTGTCTGGTAAGCATTTTCTGATTTCAGTGTGGTTGGAGTATTTTGCTTTGGTGTTCACAAGAGCTTAAAGCAGGGTTTCACCCATTTAAGAGTCAGCAGTTACAAAAAGTGTAGCTGCTGACTTTTAATGAATAGACACTCACCTGTCTCATGGTCCAGCGATGCGTGCGCATGAAGCCTCGCTCCTCTCTCCCTCCTCTTCGCAGGAGCGCACTGTGCATGTGCGAGCCACATTGCGTGTTGTGAATGACCTGGCAATCTTCTGGGACCCGTGACGTTCTATTTATTCTGGAGCACTCTATCTTTAATCTTTCTTCTTCCTAGAAGAATCCATGCTGGAATAAAAACCAATGGCCCAAGAAAAAGAATAAAGCCAGCCATGGATGGTGCAACTTTCCACCAGTTGCAGCAAAGAAAATTGCTTGATTTCCCCCATTAACTAAGTCAGTGTTGATGGGGGAATCCCACACATGGTGCCATTGTAATTACGTGGTGGTAGGTGGGGGATGGGGGAGGACACGCAGTTATGATTGCCAGCGGCTAAATCGCATGAAGAATCTGACAGGCTGGTTGTACCCAAGTTGATAGATTGATCAACTTGGGTACCATCAGCGTACCCATACATGGTTTGAATCTCGGCCTGTCCCTGCTGAACCTGCTGAGATTTAAACGTTGTATCGCCAGCTTAAGGGAGCTACAAAGCAGTGTAATCTGCTAAAGCTGTCCATCCAGCTGAAATTCACTGCTTACCAACTTCACACCGCTCCCTGCCTTCTCACAATCTTTATACAAGTGACAGGGCCACACTCTAGTGGTGTCGCTCAGATTTACACAACCTTTCATACAAAGGTCTGTTCAAGCAAGTGTCATGTCTAGAGCAATGGTCTGACTATTTTACCTATCCATCACCTGTCTTCTAAGTCGGGTTTTATGCCAACCCACTACCACCTTCTTTGTAGAGACACATATCCTTGTCCACCCACTTTGAGTGGGCAAAAAAGATGTTCAGCAAGCTGCAGGTAAAATTTAAAACAAATATGCAGTACATGTTTGCAATACATGCACATTTACAGGTTTTATCACTATAAAAATGTGGAAAGTACAGGAAAATAACTATTGACTCTGGCAGAAGTACAGTGGGCCAGATTCACAGAGCCCTTACTCCGGTCTATCTCCTGTTAGACCGGAGTACTTTCAAATTACCCACGTCGTATCATTAGTTTGAATCCTCAAACCATGATACGATGGCTTCGGGCTTCGATCCGACAGGCTTACGTCTTCGTACGCCTTCGGATCTACGCTGCAATCTTTTTGCGGCCGCTGGGTGGAGTTCGGGTTGTTTTCCGCGTCGGGGTATGCAAATGAGCTTTTTCCGGCGATCCACAAAGTTACGATCGTCCTTCGCAATCTCTTACGGCATCTGTAGTCATCTTTTTGCTGCGTAAAGTTATACCAGCTATTAGCTGGTCTATAGTTAGACAGCCCATGTTAAGTATGGCCGTCGTTCCCGCGTCGAATTTCAATTTTTATTTTTTTGCGTAAGTCGTCCGGGAATAGGAATGTACGTAAACGATGCTACTCAAAAAAAATGACGTAACAACGTTATTTTGCGCATTGCACGGCGGGAAATTTCAGAACGGAGCATGCGCAGTTCGATCGCCGCGGGGACGCTCCTAATTTAAATGCTTCACGCCCCCTAATCGCGTATTTCGATTCCGCCGCGAGAAATACACTACGCCGCCGTACCTTACGGGCCGAAATCTACCTGAATTCGTCTTAGAGCCAGGTAAAATACGGAGGCATAGTGTATCTCTGATACTCTGCGCCAGGGCAATTGTACCTGAATCTGGCCCAGTGTGTTTGAGGCATTGACTCCAGACAGATCTCAATCCAATTGAGCATCGATAGAATGTGTTGGAAAAACAAATCCGATCATTGGAGGCCCCACCTCACAACTTATGCCACATACACACGGTCGGAATTTCTGACAACAAATGTTCGATGTGAGCTTGTTGTCGGAAAATCCGACCGTGTGTATGCTTCATCGGACATTTGCTTTAGAAATTTCCGACAACAAATGTTTGAGAGCTGATTCTCAATTTTTCCGACAACAAAAGTTCTTGTTGTAAATTCCCAATATCGTATTGTAAAAATGAGAAATAAAATATGAATAACTAAACCGAAGTTGATTTGTCAGGATTAGTATTTATTTATTTTTTTCTAGCTCAATTGATTTCCAGTCCGATTATCGTATTAAACAATACAGTCTCATTTAAGCCTAAAAGTGCTGCAACATTCAATAAAATTCTGCACACCTTGGTTACATTCCTGTGAATATTTTTAGCAGTTCATGTTATCCTGTTGTTTAGTTTTTTTTAGCCTTAACATTTTTAGGGTCCAATCCTCATAGTTCAAAGTTACTTTCAGTTCTTGATGATTTCTTATTTGTATTTTAGACATCCCATTTCCCATGCCAGTATTGTAAATGTGCTTTCCATTGCTGTGTTTGGTTAGAAAGCCACATGTTTGCTCTTCAAAGCCCCCAAAATATGCAAAGCTATCAAAGTCTTTGCAATGCTGTCATCATCCTCCATCCTCAGATGGTCCCTCTGCGAGTAACATGTGCAGCTGTGGAGTTGCTTCTGTGACCATCCCGCAGTCAGGATCCTATATTCACACTTTTGCTTTCATAACCTCTAATGAAAATCATATGGGGCAGAATGATATTCCTCCTTGCATGCTGCTGATTAAAGATACAAATGTCTTTGTGTTCTAAGAGGAACATACACATGGGTTTTTTTCCTTCTTCATAACACTGACATCTTTGCAAAAGTGTGAGCAATATATGGCAGCAGCAACTGATGTTCAGCTGCATGCCACTGAGAAATATGTCATAAGGACTTTTTTCTATAATTGCTTCCATTTGGTACAGGAGTGCTTGCTGTTTGCATAGTGATTGTCATATACAGTACATAAATAAAGGGAGCTGGATATTCTCTGAATTGAGATTCCTGGGTAACAGCTGGCCGAAAAAAAGGCATTATTTGACCGCTAAATGGATGGAGAAATTATTAAAGAGCACAGACAGCAATCAGCTGATGCTTTATATCCATATTGAACCTCCAGTGTGTATGTGTCCATTACAACTGCAATCAAACATTTAGAAGTGTAATGTATTGCTCAAGGAACAAATCACCTATCCTGCTGCTCCGCTGCCTCTGTATGTAGAACAGGCCCTGCTTGCAACAGGAATGCTGTGTACACACACTTGGAATTTCTGACAACAAATGTTTGATGGGACCTTGTTGGAAATTCCGACCGTGTGTAGGCTCCATCGGACATTTTCAGTCGGAATTTCTGACAACAAAAACTGGTTCTCAAATTTTCCGACAACAAAATCCATTCTCGTAAATTCCGATCGTGTGTAGCCAATTCCGACACAATTCCATGTATGCTCTGAATCAAGTACGAGACGGAAGCACTCAGTCTGGTAAAACTAGCGTTCGCAATTAAGATAGCACATTCGTCACGCTGTAACGGACTGAAAAGCACGAGGCTGAAAAGCATGAATCATCTCTCACCAAACTTCTACTAGCACTACTGGTATTGAACTTCCCTTTAATAGTTCAGTCGTACGTGTTGTATGTGACCGCATTCTTGGCGTTCGGAATTTCCAACAACATTTGTGTGACTGTGTGTATGCAAGACAAGTTTGAGCCAACATCTGTCGGAAAAAAATCCACTGTTTTGTTGTCGGAATGTCCGATTGTCTGTACTTGGCATAAGAAGGAAAAAAAATTGTCTGGATGGCAAACTCCTTATTTCAATAAAAGCATAATGATACAGCAAATGGTGGTGAACACCCACCATTTTTCACACCCAAAACTGGTGCTTAATCATAGCTATGATTAAGCACCAGTTTTAAGTGTGAGGCCCCGTACACACGAGCAAATACATCTGATCAAATCGGTCGGACAGACCGATTTGAACAGATCTGTCTGCTGGGATGCATTGGTTTGATCGTGTACACACGATCAAACCAAAATCCCCGCCGGCAAACAGCACGCTGACGTGGCTGTGACGTGGCGGTGACGTTGACGCCGCCACGTCACCGCACCAGGAAGTAAAACACTTCCGCGCATGCGTCGAATCCATTCGACGCATGTGCGAGCAGATATGTCTGCTGGTTAGCGTACTAACCAGCAGACATATCGGTCCGACGGGTTCCCAGCTGACAGATTTCAAAGCAGGCTTTAAAATCTGTCGGCTGGCCAAATCCGTCTGTTTGCTCGTACACACGATCGAATCTGTCTGCTGAAACGGTCTGTTAGACCGTTTCCAGCAGATACATTTGATCGTGTGTACGTGGCCTGAAAGGCGTCAGTTGGTTTTTGTTGTTCACCACCATTTGCTGCATGATTTATGCTTTTATTAGAATTATGGAAAAATTGTTATTAAATACTTACCGTAATTTTGCTCCTCTGGAGCTTAGAGGACCACCTCTTCATGGATAAATAAAAGACAGCCCCTCGTTCACTGAATTGTTTTATAACCTAGCCTGCGACTGGCCACTAGAGAGTCCTGTGCTGACGTGAGGGTAGGCCAGGAAAGGAAAATTACAATAATTACTGTAAACATTGACAATCAAAGAAAAGCTGTTAAAGACAAAAATAATTTATCTGTCTCGTCCCAAACTTTGCAGAACTTGCAGAACTGCATGCCTAGCTTGTAAAGTCGAGTGAATGGCTATCTGTCTCACATATATCCTTCACTAAGTTCCTGGCATAACTGCCCCAAAGGCTGCCACCCCTCTGGTCAAAGGAGCTTGCCCCTGTTCCTGACCAGAAAGACCTTCTTCCTTCATGCCAATCTAATCGCTTGGTGAATAGAAGAAGATCATTCAAGAACCTGACAGCGAAATTAAGATTGTCCAATTTCCTCACATCTCTGACCTTTGCATATACACTGTTAGCAACTTGTCTGCGCAAGAACCTGAAGTCTTCCTGCTGTGTAACCAGTGACTCCATGTGAATAATTAGAGAGACTTCTCCCAGGTTTTCCTGGAAACTGGATACCACTTTAGAATTGAGCTTTGGAGATGGACATAATATCACTATTTTTGATAAAAGACATAAAATGTGTCTTTGCAGGAAAGTACCTCCAAAATTATTCTGTCCGAAGCAACTGCTGTCAGAGGAACTAGTTTTACCCCTAGGACCCACAATGGAAATTAATTTATTGGAGCAAAGGTTGCCTGTACTAGTGCTTTTAGAACCAAGCCTTATGCCACGTACACACGATCAGAAATTCCGACAACAAATGTTCGATGTGAGCTTTTTATCAGAAATTCCAAACGTGTGTAGGCTCCATCGGACATTTGCTGTTGGAATTTCCGGCAACAAAAATTTGACAGCTGGTCCTCAAATTTTCTGATAACAAAAGCTCTTGTCGGAAATTCCGATCGTCTGAATGCAATTCCGACGCACAAAAATCCTACGCATGCTCAGAATCGGTGAACTTAATTTTTCTCGGCTCGTTGTAGTGTTGTACGTCACCGCATTCTTTACGTATGGAATTTCAGACATTTGTGTGACCGTGTGTATGCAACACAAGCTTGAGGCAACATTCTGTTGGAAAAAAAATCCACGGTTTTGTTGTCAAACAGAACAAACTTTCTTCATATCCTCATATGTAGCATTCATGGTCTTGTGGTTTTCACCAAGGTCTAAACCTCTAGTCTGGCATATTCAAAAGCCAGGCTATTAATAATTTCACTGGATTAGAATGCTGCCATTGGCGTTGGCATAAAAGATCTTATTTGTCCAGAAACAGGATTGGTGGTGTGGATGACATCTAGGTTAGGGGGCAATGAAAACCAAGGCCTTCTTGGCAGGTGGAAAGCACCTATATGGCCTAAACATGTTCTGTCCAAATCTTTAGAAGAATTTTCAAAACCAAGGACACTGGAGGAAGAGAAATGCCAAGAGAAAAAAAACCATAGCACTGTGAATCCACCTTCTATCACTTTGCCTTTGTACGTTGTTGCAAATACCGGAAGCTGTGTGTTCAGTGGACTCTATGAGAACTACCGCTGGAATGCCCCATGGAACAAATACTAGTTGAAGTACACAACTGGTGCTTTCCCTGTAAGTAGAACTTCCTGTAAGCGGCTCTCCGCCCAGCAAAAATGTTGATAGGAAAAGACACTTGGTACATGACAGTATAGGTCAGGCAGGTCGATTGACTAACTGGTCCTTATGCTGAACCACCATCATGACTGTTTGCACAGACTCCATCTTTAACCTTTGTTGTGCATGTACCCATTCGATTTCTTCAAACTCAAATAGTAGGGAAAGTTCCTGATGCCTTGGGTACTAGAAGGAATGGGGAGAAACTCCCAGATGTGTTATTTTTATGGCACCAGCACTATGGACTTGTTCCAGTATAATTCCTATACGTAATCTTGCAATAATTCTTTCATCTTCAGATCTGTTAGTCATAAATGAAAGCATTTGGTGATTGTACTCCCAGCTAACTGCATTTGATGTTTGTTGCCCAAACCATCCAAAAAGGAGGCAATCCTGGCTACTACTGGAAAACCATGGTTGGGCATACTTTAAAAGACTTTCCAAATGTCTAGCAGCCTGCTCTGGATTTGATTCCATGCAAACAGGATGTTTAAATCTCCTCCACTGTGATCTGGTGAATTTCAGCCACATCTATAAGATTTAGCCTCCTAAACTCTTCTGAAGATCGACCGACTTGAGCCGATTCCTCCCTGTTAGAAGTCAGCAGCCAGGTTCAAGTCCTCCAGAACCATGCAGACTCCTGCAGGTTCCACTTGAAATAAAGGCAATTTTTATTGCTTTAAACATCACAGTGCTGTCACAGTATAGATATTCTTCAAGTCTGCAGACCAGTTTACCACAATTTCTGAGTTGAAGGGGTCTTTCTACATGCAATTTTTTGAAGTGTTCAGGTGCTTTTTCAATGCGTTTTGCCATGTTACAGATGCATTCCATACATATAAAAATCAACATGTAATGCCAATGCACATGACCGCGTTTTCCGACGGGAAAACTGCAAACAGAGCTTTTGGCTGGGAATCCCAAGAACCAGCTCTCTTTTTTCCCATCGGGATTCCCGGCTGACTTTTTCCCAGTGGAAAAAGCATACACACATTTGGGATTCCCGAGGAAAAGCTCTCATCTTAGTTTTCTCGATGGGAAACCCGAACGTGTGTACGGGGGAAAAAAGTAGAGAGCAGGTTCTCGGTTTTCCACTCGGGATTTCCGACGGACCTTAGTTGACTGTACTGTGCATTGTTTAAAGACGCATCAGCCACCTTCATTGGATAAAGCTTGGAGATCTTTTACTGTAAATTGGTCTTCTTATCAGATCTCTTTCATTATTCATCAATGAGCTTTAACGCTCTGTCATTAAGGCCTTTCCTTTTTCACATTTGCAAATATATGCTTGAGGAGCATGAAAGCCACCCTGTAAGGGAATGTGAAGAATGCATATTGTCCTGGTCAGGAGATGACCAGTGGCGGTCCTATGTTTTTGGAAGTGTTTAGGGCTTCTGCTTCTAAAATCATGCAAAGCACTATACTTTTCATTCCTTGGGCACTCTTTTGAAGACCTGTCCCATGCCACCCCCTCCTACCTATGCTAATCTTTTGTGCCACTGACAGGTGTGGTGAGCTCATGCAAAATAATAATAATAATTTCACCTAGAAAAACAGGAACACTGTTGCCTTTAAAGTGGATGTAAACCTTAAAAAAAAAAACTTCAAGACACAGGCATAATGAGCTAGTATGCATAGCCCCTAGTACACCTAATAGAGATAAGTGACATACGACATGCCCACCCACATTGCAAAGCATGGGTCCTGAATGGCCCAAGGCTGTCACATGAGGATCAGGGATGTCATTGGCTATGAAATTATTGACAGTACTTGCGATTGTCAACAACTCTTGAATAAATGTGAGTAATCCCATGCAACTCAAATTTTATGCAATGGTGATTAAATAATGGCATCTAACTCTCCGATTGTCTAAAATCCAATGGATTTTTTCATCAGAATTCCGTTCAAGCTGTCTTGCATACACACTGTCAGACTAAATTCTGACCGTCCAAAACACGCTGACGTAAAACACTACGACGAGCTGAGAAAAATTAATTTCAATGCTTCCGAGCATGCATTGACTTAATTCTGAGCATGCATTGTTTTTTTCTCCATCAGAGTTGCATCTGAAAATTTTAAACATGTTCTATTTTTTTACTTCGATGGAAAAAAAAAGTCCGATGGGGCCTACACATGATCGGAATTTCTGATGAAACAAGTCCATCAGACTTTTTTCATCGGAAAATTTGATTGTGTGTACATGGCATTAGGATGGTGTTTAGGATCTAACTAGATAATGCGCATTAAATTAAATAAAATGTAAATGTGAATAGCCATAGAATCTAGCTTATTTTCTATGAATAGGCCGGATCGTAGTAGGACATAAATAGGCTTGATCCTATTGGACTAAAAGATCTAGTCATTTCATAAATCTGATTCCAATCCTGTTAAAAGACATTTCACCTGGATATATTATAGACAGACAGGCGGTAGTCAGAATGTACATTTACAAGGCCATTCAAAAGCCCTCATATGAACCCAGAGCCAAAGAAAGTCTTAATGCCCAGTTTGTAAAATTGTAGCCACGCAATATGTTTATGCTCATCTAACATACTGGCGTGACCTTGTTATAAATAGACATATGAAGATTCACATCATCCTCAGACTAAAGCAGAGCTTGACAGCTTACCATCTTCACTTTCAGCTCTAAATGTCACATAAATTGGCACGGCAAATTAAATTACAGTTGATTCATGGAAGAGTGTTCACACATTCTCTGCTGATCCTCTTACGTCAGACTGTAAACCAATCAGTATAATATGTTTATTGTATGCTATTCCCATAAAATGGTAACATTTTCAGAGATAGCATCTCGGATGATAAAAAGCAATCTCTTTTTTATATTTATCACCTTCACATATTTGTGATGATGTTGTAGGTTTTGAAGCCAAAAACAAACCAACTATTTGTCCAAATAAAGCTGTTTCTTTATTCATATGTTATATAATCCTGGCAGAATTTACTAACATAATCCTGCATATCCGTTGATCTTCTTATTTCTACTTTATTCTAAGCTACATATGTGAATGTGATCTTTTTAAAGTAAATGTTCTCAATAAAGGGTCACCATTTGTATTCAGCAGCCAGAAATTATTTTTTTTACTAAGAGTTGAACATCTTTTGTAATAATAACCGATTCTGTAGCATGCAGACATTGAATATTATGTAACTGCTAAAATATGACGGTGGAAGCTTCCATTTTTGAATGTTACATTTAAGATAATCCCAAAGTCATTGCTTTAAAAAAAGAAAAACCTTTGTGTAGAAACAGTTAAAATTTGAATTTACGTCAGCAGTGTTCCAGTCCGATTTGACAAGCCAGAGCTGATGCACCTTAGTCCACTGTAAGTATATTTGATTGCTTACTAGTAAAAAGGAAAGGGATTCTGTATGGTTATCTCATACCTTATACAGTGTTTTCCTTGAGTCTGTCCTCACACCCCAAAGCTTTATCCTTGTATCATTGTGTATGGTATAGTAAACTGCTTGTTGCTCTAGTCTAAGACAGCCAAGTTAACATCTCCCAATACATGCAGGAGGCAAGGTATAATACAGGTAAGGAAAACTGTATTAAATAAGGATGCAATGTAGTAAAGAGAACACGGTAAAGATGGTCAGGCATATAGGTTGACAATTCCATTGAAACAGTAGATGTTAAGTGTATATACAAAGCTTTTTGTCTTTTTTAAGAAAAAATTTCTGCCATTGCCTTGAAATTTCCCTATACTTACTGTCTCAGCAACACAACAAAAATTGGATTTTCCGACGTAAAAACCTTGGATGTTTTTTTTTCCGATAGAATTCCGCTGAAGCTTAGCTTGCATACACATGGTCACACAAAAAAATCTCTGAACTTTCGTCCGTTACGAACGCGGTGATGTACAACACTACGAGAAAATTAAGTTCAATGCTTCCGGGTGTGCATCAAATTGTTTCCGTGCATGTGTCGGAATTCTGCATGTCGGAATTGCTACAGAAGATTGGATTTTCCGATCGGAAAATTTGAGAACCAGCTCTCAATCTTTTGCTGGCAGAAATTCCGACAGCAAAAGTCCGATGGCGCATATACACGGTCGGAATTTCCGTTTTAAAAGCTCATTTACGCCTTGTACACACGATCAGTCCAAACCGATGAAAACGGACTGAAGTTCATTTTCATCGGTTCACAGACTGATGGTCTAATGGTCTGGTGTGCGTACACACCATCAGTTCAAAAACCAATCATGTCAGAACGCGGTGACGTAAAACACAACGACGTGCTGAAAAAAACTAAGTTCAATGCTTCCAAGCATGTGTCGACTTGATTCTGTGCATGCGCAGGTTTTGAACTGATGCTTTTGCGTACTAACCATCGGTTTTGACCAATGGTCAGGCGTCCATCAGTCCGATTTTAAAGCAAGTTTTAAAACTTTGGACTGAAGGACAAAAGACTGATGGGCCATACACACGGTCGGTTTGGACCGATGAAACTGAACTTCAGTCCGTTTTCATCAGTTTGGACTGATCGTGTGTACATGGCCTAAGACTTTTGTTGGCGGAATTTCTGATCGTGTGTATGGGGCATTAGAGAAAATCTGTACAATGTAAATGGAATTTCAATCTTAAACAGTTATCGTAATAAGTGCTCCCATTGGAAGATGTATCCTTACTTATCCTTCTTGTTCCCATCACTTTTTGTTTTGGTGTTTATGTTCAACCCGAACAAATACAGTAGGGAAATCTACCCACCAAACATACAGACATCTGTAATCTTTAAAGAGGTTACAATCTTTCCCACTCTCAAAAAATAGAAAAAAATGTTTAGTCTATACATACAACTTCAATGCATGTTTACAAATTTCAGTAGGAATTCTTAAAGTGGTTGTATACCTTTTAAAGAAAAAAAAAACCCTGAGAGACATAGGCATAATACGCTAGTATGCTATGCATACTAGCTCATTATGAATAACTTACCTTAGATCGAAGCCCCCCAGCAGTCCTCGTCCCCCCCTCCGGCAGCGACATCTCTCCCAGGGGTTACTTCCGGGTATCGCGGTTGTAAAGGGTTTACAACCACTTTAAGGAAATGTATCTTAAGAAAATTTTTGAAAACCCTGAAGATTTGAGGATTTTAAGCTCAGACATCAGTCGTCGTAAGTGTACATTTTAGGGAATCAATTGAATTGGTAAGATATACGTTTATAATGAGAAGTATAAATACTTTGTAGGTCATTAGCAAATGTTAACATTTCCTAATAAATATTCCAAGTTTAGGTTAGCTTTATTAATTTACTAGGCCTTAACAGGTAGAGACAATGCACGGGCACTCACAAAGTATAATGCCGCGTACACACGATCACTTTTCGGCATTAAAAGTCATTTTTAAGCATGTCCAAAAAATTATGTTTTTCCAACTTCATCATTAAAAACAATGTTGCCCACACACCATAGTTTTTGAAAAATGATGGACAAAGCGCGGTGACGTACAACACGTACGACGGCACTCTAAAGGGGAAGTTGTATTCGCCTTTGGGCTGCTTTTAGCTGATTCCTTGTCAGTAAAAGACGATTTTCGCTTTTTTGTCTGTTACAGCGTGATGAATGTGCTTACTCCATTATGAATGGTAGTTTTACCAGAACGAGCGCTCCCGTCCCATAACTTGCTTCTGAGCAAGCGCAGGTTTAAAACGTCGTTTTAGCCCACACACGATCATTTTTTACAACACAAAAAACGACATTTTCAAAAACGACATAAAAAATTGAATCATTTTTTTTTTTCGTTTTTCAGAAGACAAAAAACGATGTGAAGCCCACACACGATCATTTTAAATGACGTTTTTAAAATGTCATTTTATTTCATCACTAGAAGCGACCTTTTGTACGCGGCATTATTGTTTTTTATAGAATATTATAGCTAAGACATTTCTTAACCATTTTTATGTGTTTGCCAAAAACATAGGTAGAAGCCTAAAGGCTGATTTATGAAGACTTAAGCAAAGATAAGTTAAATTGTTGCCCAATAATACTTTATGTTTCATTTGTCCAATCCAAGTGAGGATGTGAAAGGTGAAATTTGGTTAGATGTCATGGAAACCACTATCTATACTGCAACATTATGCAAATAATCACGTGTAATAACAATGTTACTACCCAAACAGATTACATTTATTTTTCTAGATTACCTTTTCTTTGTTCGGTGCTTTGAAATGTAATTCATTATTCAATTTTGTGGAATTTGAAACAAATATTTTTTTCAAACACAAGAAAATCTGTACTTGCATGCTATAATTTGGCAGGCTTCCATCCCTGAAGTTGCATGATACTTTAAAATGTTTTCAACATGATGATTTGTGAGTAAAATTGTATACTGAGCATGAGTCATAAATACTTGAAGACAGTGAATTCCCTACCTTGAATGGACAATGAAAAATGTGTATAGTGTGAAACTGTTGCTAAAGATTGATTATGGGATTTGTATGTCTTGATGAGGATTTTCACTGTTCGATAATCCAAAGCAGGGCTGTGCTCAGGTTAGTTGGCACCCTTTGCAACTTTTTAGTACAGTCTACTACACTGGCACTATCATTACTCCCCACTATCCATGGAAGTTGGTGCCACGAGACCAAAGCTACATCAATACCATCAATATCATAATGATGTTTTTTTTATGCGTATGCATTTGATACCAGGTTACTAGCATTTCTCTGTTATACAGCAAAAGCTGCCATAATACGATGGAAGTGTTGGTGTGCATCGGTGATTATAGATATGGGCATTATGTGGTGTGTGTGCTGCCTGTTGCCAGATTCTGATTAACTATTGCCAGTTGTCAATCACATGTTGTTAGAAAACACGTTAGCAGTATACAATGCATTTCTTGAGTACTAGGAAAAATATATGTAACTTGTTCTATCAATGAAGAAGTGTTCAAGGAGGTGCAATAGCTTTTCAAGCAAAATCTATTATTGTAAGGTTGAGGAGATGAACAGAGGCACAAATCCTGCTCCATAGAATAATATCCTAGGTGATATCACTGATTACAGAAAAGTAAGATCAACTACCCTTATGTTGGTGGTCATATATAACACCATGCTTTATTAGTTTTCCAATCTTTGTAAATTTAAGGTCAAAATGATCTTTCATCTGTAATGCCGCGTACACACGATCATTTTTTGTGATGAAACAAAACAACGTTTTCTGTGAAGTAAAAAACAACGTTTTTGAAACGTCACTTTTCAAAGACGATGTTGCATACACACCATCGTTTTTTTCACAAAAAGCGAGGTTACGTTCACCACTCTTTTCCATTGAAACTCGCTTCATACAGTGGTTGACAGCGATATTGTGTCAATCTCGCTCCCTTTTTCGGCGAGATTGAGCACTTGCGAGCCCCATCGCGGGAGCCAGCGCCGAGCTGGCTTGCCGCGATGGAGACAAAGCCGTCATAGAAGCGACGGGGATCCGACGCGGATTCCCGCCAATTCTACACGTGGGCGGAGTTTGTTATGAATCCTGAGAAGGAAGTCCCCGCCGGATTTTAAATAAAAATCCGGCATGGGTTCCCCCCTCAGGAGCATAACGGGCCCTTAGGTCTGGTATGGGTTGTAAGGAGACCCCCCTACTCCGAAAAAACGGCGTAGGGGTCCCCCCACAATCCATACCAGACCCGTATCCAAAGCACGCCGGCCGGCCGGTCAGGAGGGGAGTGGGGGGCGAGCGAGCGCCCCCCCCCTCCTGAGCCGTACCGGGCAGCATGCCCTCAACATGGGGGGGTCAGGTGCTCTGGGGCAGGGGGCGCACTGCGGCCCCCCACCCCAGAGCACCCTGCCCCCTTGTTGATGAGGACAGGGCCCCTTCCCGACAACCCTGGCCGTTGGTTGTCGGGGTATGCGGGTGGGAGGCTTATCGGAATCTGGAAGCCCCCTTTAATAAGGGGGCCCCCAGATACCGGCCCCCCACCCTAAGTGAATGAGTATTTGGTACATTGTACCCCTACCCATTAACCTGCAAGAAAAGTGTAAACACAAATAAACCACACAGTGTATTGAAATATTTTATTAGTTGGCCGCCGGGGGGGGTGTGTATGATCGCTTTTATAAAAGTGACCCCCTCCGGCGGGCTTCTGCGGGGGGGGTGGGTGCCGCTGTTCTTCACCGCCGTCTGGTTCTCTTTAAAACTGCTTTAAAACTTGTCTGCTGGAAAAACCTGTCTGCTCGCCCGTACACACGATCAAATTTGACTGCTGAAACGGTCCGTTGGACCGGTTTTAGCAGATAAATTTGATTGTGTGTACGTGGCCTTAGACTTTGCCATGATTTCACTAACACAGTCTACTGTCTGACTAGCTTCAAGACTAAAGCCTAGTACACAAAAGGATTTTTTTTCGCTCAACCCAGCAAGGCTCAATGAAAAAAACTGACAGCTCTGAAGGAGCCGCTGTTCTAACTATCTGACATTAGCACAGTGATCTCCCCTGCTGTTCTATTGTGTCCTGACAGCGGGGATGGCGCCTCACCAAACATTCCGGTCAGCAGACCTTTTTCAGGCAGGCCCCTTCATCAGAAGGCGGCCTAATGCCAGCTTCCCATGGACAGACTGCAGCACACATCAGACTGCAGCACACATGGGCCAACTGTCGGTCATTCTCTACTGAACCAGCTGATGCTGCCCGACATTCGGCTTGTGTGTTTTAAACTTAAAGCTACCCTTTCTTGTGTCATTAGCTCAAGTGCTGGCTTGCCAGGAACTTGTGTGGTCAGGCATAGTGTTCTAAGACCTTGATGCAAACAAGTACTCGTAGGCCTACATGTCCTAAAGGGTTAGTTCACCTTTACCAAAAAACTGCCTATGCAAGTAAGGGGCGCCTATAGATGAAAACAAACTGTGTGGCTTGGACTCATGGGAATCACCCTATCCTTCCTTGTTCCTAGGATGATGCTCCTTCTCTCCACTGCTGCAGTAGATTTGAGCTCAGCAATGCTGCAACAGAAGAGTAAGGCCTCGTGCACACGATTAAATAGATTTGTTCAAAACGGTCTGTCCGACCGATTTGAACAAATCTGTCTGCTGGCATTTTGGTTTGCTCGCGTGTACACACGAGCAAACCAAAATCCCCGCCAGCAGACAGCGCGCTGACGTGTCGGTGACGTGGCGGTGACGTTGACGCCGCCACGTCACCGCACCAGGAAGTAAAACACTTCCGCGCATGCGTCGAAACCATTCGGTGCGTGTGCGAGAAGACATGTCTTCTGGTTAGCGTACTAATCAGCAGATATGTCGGGCGGACGGGTTCCCAGCCAACAGATTTCAAAGCATGCTTTGAAATCTGTCGGGTGGCCAAATCCGTCTGTTTGCCCGTACACACGATCGAATCTGTCTGCTGAAACGGTCTAGCAGACCGTTTCCAGCAGACAGATTTGATCGTGTGTACGAGGCCTAAGTAGAACTCATATGTGCAGGGTGTTGGGAGCTCACTTTTGTGATGGTGGGGTTGAGCAGTGGACATTGCTAAGCAGTCTTAGCAATGTGCTAGAAACAATGCAGAATGGGATTATGCCATATCTGGGAGTTTTTCAGTCAGGTTTTTGGAGGTAAATAGTCTATACTCATAGCAAGTGCATTATCCAACTTTTGTCAAAGCTGCACAATTTATTTTTATCTACAGGTGCCCCTTACCTTCATAAGTAGTTTTTTGGTATGAACTAACTCCTTAAGGGAATGAGGGTTGCTAAAGGCAAAAAAAAACACCAGCAAGCTATTTCCTGATCTAGGTATAGGGCGGTGAGTTACAGCTCCTCAATTCTATACTCAATTCTATACTAAACAATCCAGGATTCATTATACTCCTTTCAAATAAGAGAAGAAAATGCAGTGCTAATAAACATCACATTCATCTTCTACTTGTAAACTGCCTTATTAAGATCCCATTTATTATTATTAAATAATAGTTTCATGTTTTTCAACATTTTCTGCCAAAGTGAAATACATTTTATAATTCAAGCTAATTCAGAACATAAAGATTGTCCATGACATAGTAGCATCTCTTTGTTTAGAATAGTCAAGCCATCATAAAGCCCCTAGTATCATGCAGTGGAAGCTTTATCCATGTAAGTATGCAAGAATATTGCCCTTCTTGTTGTAAGTTTACTAGCAATCACCTGCACGGTATATGTCCCTCAAGCATATCATTCTAACTAGTTGCAGATGTCTACAAAGCCTTTCTAGGTATTCCCAGAAGCAGATTTATAGCTGCAGAGATCATATAGCATTAAAAAAGACCCATACCATTATTTATAACCATTAGCCTGAATTCTTTGCGTTCATACTTAATGTCCTTCTTTATTGCACAAGGGAATCTGTTTTTTTTATTTTTATTTTTTATTCTGTGGCCATTTTCACAAAATACGTAAAAGGGACACTAAAAAGAAAACAAGAAATTAGTTGTAAAATACATATTAGTGGGCATTACCATTCTTGTGCAATACAGACTTATACAGCTAAAGGTATTGATAGAAAAGATATTACTCTTGGTCCGATCAATCTGTTTTTGGTCATGATCTCTCTTCTCTCCACTGACATAAACTTTACTGAGAGCATAAGTTGATGCAGTAAAGAAAGTTTACCGCAGGGTGACTTATTATGTACAGTACACATTAGCTTTCTTTCCTATTTTGCAAACCTTGAGCAAACTGTGCCAAAAGTGATTAACAATGATTTATATGAAAATTAAAGTGTATGCAAAGCCAAAAAAAAATGTGTCCTTTTTGGGTACTTTTAAAGGAGTTTCAATCCTTGCCAGTTTATTTTATGCTGTCTGCCTCTCATTGTATAAATTTCTCTTCACTTCCAGTCCTGGAGAAAAATGGGAAATGAAAGTGAATGTGAATGTGAATATACACCTTAGACAGTTGTCACTAGAACATTTATCACAAATGATTAAAATACTCTACCTTTTGCTCTACTAATAACTCTAAAATGTTGGATTTTCCTTCACTTTTTGTTTTGGTTACATTAGTCATATGATCTATAGAGAGATGAATGTTACTATTGAGAATGCAGACGGCAATAAAAATGCGATAGACGCTTTACCAGGTGAAGATCTACCTGAACAACATGAAAGAGATCAAAGATTCATAAGGTTCGGCGCCCCTTTTTTTACCTTTTCAATATGTTTATTAAAAGGGTATTTCCATTCCACAATTAGGCTAAATGAGGAGATAAAGAGGATAATGGTGGATGGGGAGGAACACAAGATCTCTGCGTTCGCCGACGATATGATGTTGTACGTATCAAATCCAATTCAGACAATTCCAAAAATTATCGAGGAATATGGTAAATATGAAGAAATTTCAAATCTAAAAATTAACAGAGAGAAAACGGAGACTTTGACTATAGCTATGAGTGTAAGAGAACGCAGGGATCTTGGAGTTATCTACCTATTCACATTGGAAAAAAAAAAGACAATGAAGTACTTAGGAATACATATGACCAAATCAGAAAAGGAACTGTACGTTGAAAATTATATCTCCTTATTAAATAAAATCAAGGGAGAACTTAGAGGATATCGGAATGATACAATATCTTGGTTTGGGAGAATAAATACTGTCAAAATGATGATCCTGCCCAAAATTCTGTATGTATTTCAAGTGCTCCCTATTAAAATCCCAGAAACTTATTTTAGAATACTGGGGAAAATAATAAGGGAATATATATGGAAAAATAAGAAATCCCGTATCTCAGCGGAAATTCTATCTAGGACTAGAAACGAGGGAGGAATACAATTACCAAACTTTAAGAGATACTACGAAGCAGCTGTACTAAAAAGGATAACCGACTGGTTCCTAGAGGCAGGATTAAGGAAAAAATGGGTAGACATCGAGGAGAACTTGAGCGGTAAGGAACTGGGAACAAGAATTTGGGTGCCAAAACAATATAGATGTCTCCTTGGAAACACCCCATCAATAACTAAAGAAACATTTAGAGTATGGGACAGTATATGCAAAACTAAAAGATGGCCGTACAACAGCCCTCAATTGCCCCTCATGGGTACGGAATATTTCTTACCGGGTAAGGAGGGGGGTCGCTTCCTGAGATGGGCAAGGATGGGAGCACTTAAACTTAAAGATATAATGAAGGGTAACATCTTGAGCCCGTTGAGTGAAATACAAGAAAGGAATGGGGTGGCAGACGGGGATGATTGGAGATATAAACAGGTCCAACACTTCATCCAATCTCTACCTAAACCTATCCGGGACTCAAATGAGCCGAACCCTTGGGAAAGACTCATAGAACGTAAGGGTAAGGGTAGACAAGGGATATCAAATATATACGGCATGCTGTCAACATTGGGGGGTACGGAGAAGCCAAAGTATGTAAGGGCTTGGGAGGAGGAACTAAAACAAAATATATCAGAAGATAATAAGAGGCAGATTCTGGACTATGTCCACTCAACCTCTGTAGATAATAAAATAAAAGAGATGAATTATAAGCTCCTGACCAGATGGTACTTTGTCCCGCTAAAACTTCATAGAATGAATAACGAGACGTTGCCCTTGTGTTGGCAAGGATGTGGGCTTGAGGGGACTCACGCCCATATCTGGTGGCTATGCCCGCATATACAGATATTCTGGAAAGAGGTCCTGGGGCTAATAAAGAGAATAAGCGGGATGGAGGTGGAACAGGATCCATGGGTGTGTTTGTTCCACAATACAACAACCCCAAGGAAAAAATATAGAATGTCCCTGATCCCTTACCTACTGAATGGAGCAAAGGCAGTAATACCTAAGAACTGGAAGCAAGTTAGTGCTCCTTCGGTGGGGGAATGGCTTAGGGAAGTAGGAAGGATGGGGGAATTTGAAGAATTACTGTCAATCCAAAATACGAAGTGATCTGGAGAGGATGGAGGGAGTTTAGAAAGACAGAAACATATATGGGCAGCCTGGGTCGGTAGGAGGTGTTCCCCCTGTGTTTCCCTCCCCTTTTTTTTTTTTCTTCTTTTTTCTTGTCTCACAGGCACTTTTTGAGAGCAGGGCACGTTGGGGCACAGGGGACCGCTGATGGGGCCCCCCTAAACTATAGCCCTACAAGGGGCAATGGAGGTATAAGTTCACTTAAAAATGGGACTCTGAGGTAGGGTTCCCCCTCCCCCTTTTTTTTTTTTTTCATAAGTACCTTTGAGAGTGGGGCACGCTGGGGCACATGGGACCGCTGTTGGGGCCCCCTAAATTATAGCCCTACAAGGGGCAATTGAGGTATAAGTTCACTTAAAAATGGGACTCTGAGGTAGGGTTCCCCCCCCTTCTCCCTTTTTTTTTTTTGGCACAGGCACTTTGTGATTGGGATAGGTAGGGGCACACAGGATCGCTGTCGGGGCCCCTAGATCGTAGCCCCAGGCGGGGTAACGGGTATATAGGCCCCCCTCAATAAGGGGATTGTGAGGTATGGGTTTTTTTTTTTCACTGGCACTTTAGAGATTGGGGTATGTTGGGGCACATGGGGCCGTTGTTGGGGCCCCCTTTAATCATAGCCCATTAAGGGGCAACAGATGTACAATCCCCCTTAGTGAAGGGATTTTTTGGGATTGGGAGGTAGGGGGGTGTGTTTATTTTTTTTTATTTTTTTGGCACAGGCACTTTTTTGTGATTGGGATAGGTAGGGGCACACAGGATCGCTGTCGGGGCCCCTAGATCGTAGCCCCAGGTGGGGTAACGGGTATATAGGCCCCCCTCAATAATGGGATTGTGAGGTATGGGTTTTTTTTTTTTTTTTTCACTGGCACTTTAGAGATTGGGGTACGTTGGGGCACATGGGGCCGTTGTTGGGGCCCCCTTTAATCATAGCCCAGTAAGGGGCAACAGATGTACAATCCCACTCAGTGAAGGGATTTATTGGGATTGGGAGGTAGGGGGGTGTGTTTGTTTCCTTTTTTTTTTTCTTCCCTTCTTAGGCACAAGCACTTTAGAGAGTAGGGGGCCAGTAATATGGCCCCTCTAAGAGAAAAGGGAGGGAAAAAAGGGGAAAAGGAAAGATTGTTTATTTTTATTTTTTATTTTTTCTTTCTCTCTCTCTTTCCTCTTCGTTGAACCTCCTTCCACCTCTCCTTTCTTGTGGGAGGAAGGGGAGGGAAGAGAGAAGAGAAAGGGATGGGATACCGGCATATAGGCAATGTGGGACAGGAGAGGAGCTTTATATAGGAGGACCGCATATATACTTTCAATCAAAGGCTGATAAAGAGGAACACGATGAGACGGGTTCATTTATGGGGATAGGGTTTTGAAATGTTAGTATCTGAAGGGATAAAATAAATGTATTGAAGAAGAATGTTATGTAATGTATTTAAATGGAAAACAATAAAAACTTTTTGGTAAAGGTTCGGCGCCCCTTTTTTTACCTTTTCAATATGTTTATTAAAAGGGTATTTCCATTTTCCATATAATAAAAAAAGTACAAATAAAAGTGTACAAACAACTTATATGGACTTAAGCAGTAGAAAATACACAATACTAGGATCAAGAATCTGAAAACTGGCAAATAAGATGTTTCATCAACAATCAGTAATATTCTAGATGACGATTTATGTTTACAATTCAAAATCCATCAAGTGTGTCTCCATGAAGGAGATTTATTTAATAGAGTGTTATCAAAGTGCCTGTAATATCAATCTTTGTTATTTTTATGTAAAAAGGTACCTCAAATAATAACTAGCATATAACGTGTGTGGTGAAAAACATATGTGAACTATTAAGGGCAAAAATTAATAATGAAGAATACATTTTCAGAGGCACACAGTTACCCCTATCATATCAGATCCAATCCAATTTAGGGATGATATCAGGTTCATTTGGAATAGAACCTTGGGATCCTAGTTTTACTGTTATATGGCACCCTTTAAAAAAAAATAATAATAATAATTAGCAAGGCCTAACTTAATAGTAGGGACACATTTATTTTTTATTCTTTATTTTTACAATGTGTAGGTCTCCTGTTGGGGGGGTTTGGTGAAATGTCATGGGTCTAAACCTCTGATGCCTCACTTGAAAAGTGCACAATTTCCAGTGATTACCTGCCATATGGCTGGCACAACAATTCACCCACACAGGAATAATGATACATGAGCTTTATTGAAACTAGCAGTAAGCTCTGAAGAAAATGTTTTTTTGTTTTTTTTTAACAGATCTGACAATAGTAATGTCAACAGTTCAATAACAGCAAAATTATGTAATAGCCCACTGTGGTTAAAAGGGCTGGCATTCACTCTGCTTACCACCAGTGAAAGACCTTGATTAAACTGCATAAGCAAGTGCACAGTGACACCAGGGGAAATAAAAAAAAGCAAACATTGCAACCAATATTGAGATGAAGTAAGGAGGATGCAACTAACTATGGGACCCAAGTGGAATTTACAAAACCTTGTTTAACTTCTGGTCAGTTGGTAAGTCTGATGTTGGTGGAATCCTTTCAATTTTAAAGTGTTTAACAGTCATGTGAAGATAAATGTAATCCTCAGGTAAGAGTATCTTCACAAATGCCCCAATAACAGACAGTGTTCCCAACAGGTAAAAGACAATTCCAGCACAACAATTGCTGACCAAAGGCCATTCATCACCCCACCTTTCCTAAGGATGTTCTTCTGGATACAGTCTGCATCCTGTACATTATCAGTGATTGCTATCAAAAACCTAATTTTGCTTGTTCAATTGTGGAAATTGGCACAGATTTGCAGATTAATTCAATTCAGCAAAACAAGAATTCTTGTGTTTTCTCAGGTCTCAAAAATTCTTTATGCTGTTACAATGATAACTGATATTTCATGTTTAGGTGTGCCCTGGTTTCAACCACTTGCTGGTTTTCTATGTCTCAGGTGTCTCTAATGGTGACATTTCTACATAGTAGTTTCCGTTGTACCCCAAAGCTATAATGAGGTATTATTGTCTTGTAGTTAGATAATAACTAATTTAGATTTTGTAGCAGCCATTTCAGTTGGATTTATTTGGGAGTTTCTATGGAGATTTCACCATATCTCCACTTTGGCATTCCTAAAAGACAACATATTGTTCAACTCACAAGTACCCATGAAAAAAAAAGATTAAACTTCCCTCAAACTATGGCAGTGGGTAACATGTCCATTGTCTTGTTTTCTACTGTATTCTGCTTGCCAACTGAGGCAGTGAATAAAGGCATCCGTGGTCTGTTTTTTTCACTATTGCTATGATTAGAAGGGCTAGTATGTTTTTTAATGTAATCTTCACCTATTTATAAAACATAATTTTCATGTGTAGCTACATTTTTAAGCAAAAGCCCTGAAAACTTACAATTTAGTTTGTTTTTACCTCTTTTCTTGTTCTTCATTTTAAAAATTCAATAATTTCTTACACAACTGTTTTATTTAAATGTAAATGACATTTGGCATGTTGTCTATATAGATATCATGAATAATGAATGAACGTTTTGCATTAATCGAAAGGGGTCAGTACAATCCACAGCCCGGGGAAAGCTAAATGTTGATTTATGAGCACCATTTTTGTTTTGCCTACAGTTCATGAAAGGTGTAATAGGTTGTCTGACAAAGCAAAGGCAGGAAATGAACTTTGGCATCACAACCTAACCTGCTACATCTGCTTTGAATTTGCACAGGTGATAAAAGATTTAACAGGAAAAAACTTTTTTTAAATGTTCTCTTTTTAATTACTAACTTATTTTACCTCGCTGACTTCTATATTCTTTAGCATATTGATTACAATACAAAATTAAAATTGAATAATGACAAGCTGTAAATGTTTTCTGTTTTGTGGAATTACGTTTGTTGCATTTAAAAAAAAGCAACTTCAGGCAAAGGGTAAAATATTATATTGAACTGCAAATGCTAAACAGGAAATTCAGCTCAGATACAATAAGATAAGATACAATCAGATAAAAAAAATAAGAGATAAAATAAAATAATTAAATATATACTGAATTATCCACAAATGATGCAATTCCGAGGTGGAAAGATGAAGGGTGGAACAATGATGAGCCCCTCCAACACCGCAAAACCCTGGGTAAAGCCTGATGTGGAACAAAAAAGAAAAAAAAAAAAAAAGATACATTCCCTCTGCCAGTGAAATATTTTTATTCATATGCACTAGGCTGTGATTGGTCATTGAAAGAACATCAGTACACTGATGAGGGCATTCCTCTTCTCTACCACAATGTGGGGAGGTTAATACTGTGAAAGTCTATAGAACCACGACTGTCTCAAATTGTTGTGCTTCCCTCTCCTGGTATAAGTGAAGCTGTGCACAGTATGTCATGAGGCTGGCATACAGATTGATAATACATACCTGGATTCAGGGGTGGACTGACAACTCATGGGGCCCTCGGGCAATAGAAGATTATGGGGCCCCCAGGCTTACAGATGGCAGATGACAGTACAGAGGCGGGGCAGCTAAAATCTCAGGATTTTCACATCAAAAGCATGTAGGTTTTGGACATATCAGGGACAGATGTAAAAAAAACACAGATTTTTAAATACTGTCCCTGGTTTTAATGAGCCTGGCAACCCTGATGGGGCCCCCTAGTGGCATGGGGCCCTCGGGCAGTGCCCGGGTTCCTCAATGGTTAGTCCACCCCTGCCTGGATTAAATCTGTCAAAAGTTTGGTCTTTAAAAAAAAGTCAAAATTAAAAACTATTGATCATGTTAAGTTCATATTTAAGTTTATGATCTCCAGGCTTATTAAATGTTTAATTATTAGAGTTTAGAGGATAACTATACATTCAGAGAAAGTATCTTATTTGTTTAATTGTTTTTGCCTAATCCCCCTTTTTTCCCCATGTGTATACTTACCTGAAACAGGTAGGCCCAGCTCACATAAATTTTAAGGCCATGTACACACGATCAGACCGGTAGGATGAAACTGGTTCGACGGACCGTTTTCATGGGACTAGGCTGAAGTGGTCTGATGGTCTGATGTGTGTACACACCATCGAACCAAAAATCCGATCAGAACGCGGTGACGTAGAACACAACGACGTGCTGAAAAAACAAAGTTCAATGCTTCCAAGCATGCGTCGACTTGATTCTGAGCATGCGCAGGTTTTTGGTCCTAACCATCGAATCTGTCCGACGGACAGATTTTAAAGCAAGTTTTAAAACTTTGGTCCGACGGACAACGGTCCGATAGGCCGTACACACCATCGAATTGGTCCGATCGTGTGTACGCGGCCTAAGAGTAACAATCTTAATTTCTCTGATTATGTAATGTTGATCCCCAGAGAATGTTATGGGGCCTCCCCCTAAGCATGTTTTACCCTGGTCTTATAGAAGTCAATGAGGTTTAATGCTTAAGCTTAAACAAAATAAAAATGTAACTGCTGCTGGGTAATTAATTTAAAAAAAAAACTTCTTTCACCTCACAACATATTATTATCCTTTCTTATAAATCCTTCATTCTACCTGGCTTCCAAGCTTCCAAGCATGCGTCGACTTGATTCTGAGCATGCGCAGGTTTTTGGTCCTAACCATCGAATCTGTCCGACGGACAGATTTTAAAGCAAGTTTTAAAACTTTGGTCCGACGGACAACGGTCCGATAGGCCGTACACACCATCGAATTGGTCCGATCGTGTGTACGCGGCCTAAGAGTAACAATCTTAATTTCTCTGATTATGTAATGTTGATCCCCAGAGAATGTTATGGGGCCTCCCCCTAAGCATGTTTTACCCTGGTCTTATAGAAGTCAATGAGGTTTAATGCTTAAGCTTAAACAAAATAAAAATGTAACTGCTGCTGGGTAATTAATTTAAAAAAAAAACTTCTTTCACCTCACAACATATTATTATCCTTTCTTATAAATCCTTCATTCTACCTGGCTTTAATTTCTCCAGCATCTTTCAATGCCTGGAGGTCTACAGATAGGATTAAGTTCAATAAGCTGACTAACTCTTCTGCCTTTGAGTCTTTCCCATCTTTAAAAGAGTCACGTGACCTACCTAACTCAGAAAATTTCTGCTACCTTCAACTTAAACATTTCTACTCTGTCTATTTAAGACAGGCTCCTCTCTAGATAGGATGATCTACATTTAACACATTGCATATAAGACCCCCATGCTCCAGGCCTTATATCCCACCTATACCTCCAATTGCTTGACAAACCTGATTCCAAATCCCCCGCATACACCTGCTGATGGGAACATGATCTCACAGTCTCCTCAGATGTTATTGACTGGGATGAAATTAGGCCATGACCAAATCCTCAGCACACAATATTAGTGCTGTAGAAACAAATTACAAAGTTTTGACCCGCTGGTACCTGATTCCTGCTAGACTCACTAAATTATTTCTAAATGACCAGTCTAGCTGCTACTGGCAAATGCCACCTAGTGGTCCTGATCCATTGTAAGTCACTTATGGATGGAGGTATTTCATATTATTTCTACACTATTCTCCACCGCACTCTGTCTGACCTTCTTCTAGCATTGCTTAACTCTCGCCCCCAAACCTGTCTAGAACCCAATTGAACCCATTGCACCCATTGACCAATTAAAATTGAAATTAGAAGTGACAACGGCTGCCAAGCAGACCACAGGCTTTACTTGATACATGACAGAAAATAAATCAATTGTCTGTAATTTCCTTAACTTAAGTACAATCCACAACTTCAAATCTTGAAATGTAAATTCTTTTAGTGATTACCAGGAAATAGACCCTTGTACATCTGCAAATGTTGCAATATTTGTAACACATTTCCAGAGCATTGACCCTTTTTTTTGGATAACGTCAGAAGGGTTTGTTAGGTCATTTGTTGTTTTATGATTGATGTAAAATCTTTGTTTTACAAATAAATATTTAAGCAGAACTTCAGTTTCATAAAATGTTCATTGCAATATAAAATTTCTCTTGGTTGCTGCTTACTCTGTTCCTTTTGATGGTTGCATGACAGCCAACTCATTCAACCAACTACCTGTGTGCCCAAGTTATCATGGATAAGCCTACTGGTAATGCACCACTAAACAAGTCTTGGCTCACAGTACAATACTGCAGGGGGCAGCACTAATATCATCATGTTAGCACAGCTCTCTGCAGTATTGAAAACTATCCACCGCCAATGCTGGAGCAGAAGACTGGCCAGACAACTGCTGAATTTAAGTGATGAATAATGGGAATTTTGAAAAAAAAGGAGGTATGGTGAGTGAAAAGTGGAGATGTGCTTTAAAACCATAATACACCCATGGGTTTTCTAAAGAAGGAGACAAGCTTAAGCTCTTCTCTTTTAGATACTCTGTCAAATGAAATTCTCCTTGGAAAGAAAGATATGTGTCAATGCTCTGAGTCACATGATTTTAGCTTGTGCTACTGAGCTCTGTAAACAACAGGATTTTTATAATAGAGCCAATAGAGTTTTACAAAATGCAAAATAATCACATGGGGAAAAAAAAAACACCAGACTGAAAACGAAAATTTTTATTTTATGACAATGTTTATAGAAACATTTGTTGTAATGATGCTTTAACAGATTTATTCAGCCATGCAAATGCATATAACAACTGAAATCTGGTCCTGCATTTGTTTGAGATGAGGAATTTGCAGGTAAGAAGTGCTTTATACCTTTACACAGGAAGGTCATATGATCTAAATGCAAATTATTGCAAATATTGGGCATATAGACACAACAGGACGAGAGGAAATATCTTTCCAAAGTAAGAGAAATGTCCTTTAATGACAATTATAATCAGAGTAAGTGTCCCCACTGGAAGATTTACCTTCTTTTTCTGTTCTGGTGGCAACTCCAAATTTTGGTTTCTGCTTCACTTACAGTCCTCACTGGTTGTCACAGGACAAATCAAAAGAGTGTATCTCCCTAGCTGGAACGCAGACAGCAATAAAAACCCTGACAGGGGTTCCAATCAATCTCCACTCTATCCAAAACTAAAAAACAAAAGTTTTGGTTTTACATACACTATAATGATTCATGATTTATCAACATTGCCTGTTTCTTATTTTATTTTTTCTATACATCTATAGTTTCATACTCACTAAATAATCTCATACTGTGAGGAAATATGACAAACCCTACTTGAGAAGTAGCCAGTTTTGAGATATTACCATGAATTAAGTATTTTATTAGATTTTCTTTTCAATCAATCTCACATTTCAGTGGTTGTATTACAAGTCTTTAAATAACACAGCTTGGCCATGTGTCTCAAATTCAGCCTTCTGCCTTTGATTGTGAAAATCATGGAAATGCCTATGATCTGGGGGCAGGGTTGCCATCCCAATGAGATCATACTGTACTTAAATGTCTTCGAGTTTTGCCGTCATGATTTAGCAAAAATGAAGTATGAAGTTCTTTTTGCATCTGGCAGGCCTTTTGATGTCAACCTCGCTGCTCAGGGACTGCTCGCTGAACTGAATGCTTTAAGAACGCCAATTTACTCAGCTGGTTGCAAAGCCTTTGACCTTAGTAGTGGAACTTGGCAAGTCAATGCATACATTTATGTTGCATTCTGTCAAGAATTGGGAAAATACTCAGTGTCTCCTAGCCCTGATTTTGTGTGTGTGTGTGTGTTTATCTACAAAATCCTATTCTGCAGTTGAAACATAAGGCTCCCTTCAGAGGCCAAAAAGGCTAGTTAATTAAGCTAGAGAGGTTTTGAACTGTTGGCAGTTAATAAGTCATAAAATTCCTCTATAAAACAGAATGTTAGATTCCATCACAGTGACAAGAACTACAAAGAACTGGTATATAAATATCTAATTGTACAAAAGGACTGGGATTTCTCAACGGCTGCTCATCTAACGTCTCCTGGGTACTCTTGATTTGGTATCCTGGTCTTAGGAAGCCAGCTTTAAAATAGTTAATTAAACTACAATTTCTATGAAGATTCAGGAAGCAAAAGATTGCTTGAAAAAATAGAGCAAAGGTAAAAGACTTAAAAACGATAAGAGGCAGAGTCAAAGAAAAAACTTTCAGCAAGTTCAAGTTCAGCAGAGGGGTTTGTGGCAAACTCAGATCTTGTCTGAATATTCTTAAATATGTCATATGTTTTCAGTCACCTCTAGGATGTTTACCATGGAAACGGTACCCAGCAAGCTTTCTGTTCCGACCCCAACATCCTGTATATTTCTCTCCATTTTCTATGATGAAGGCAACATCTTCCCAGTGAGAGGTTCCCCAGATGAGGTTAGCCTTAGTCCCTTTCTTGTTCATAGCATTCTGCTCTAATTGCATTGCATGATTACCCCTAATTTTCTCGTCCTTCTCTGGTTCTTTAAATTGCATGAGATTACAAAATTGTCCACCGGGACCATGGATCGTAGTAAAGCAAAGTTGTCAAACAAAACTGAACTGACATGACATGTTTTTTGATCTTCTCAGAAGCACACGGTTTGTATATTTTCCTATTATAATTTATTTTTATGTGGTGCTGTTCCCCTTTCCAGGTTGAAATTGGCCTCGGTGAAGGATTTAATGTAAATATTGCTTGGACAGGTGGCCTGGATCCTCCCTAGGGAGCTCTAGAATATCTTACACCAGTCAGGTTGATGTGAAATTCCACTGCATTTTTAAGAATGTATGAAGTTGAAAAAAAACAAAAACAAAAAAAAAAGCAAAAGTGAAACTTGAAACAAACACGAAAGATATCTTAAGTTCCTAAATTCTGTTAAAGGGGGGGGGGGGGGGGTTAAATTAGCAATATAATTACATTTCTTAAAGTTAACCAAAGTATTGCAGCTTGCTAAAAGTAAGTAAATATTCAAAATAGAAGCTTTGGTGATTCCACTCTTTTACTTTAACTGAAGACATTTGCTATTGGTTTAAATAATGAAATTAACACTTTAGGTACCCAAGAGAGAATTAGACATAATATGCAGTGAATACGCTGTTTACGGGGGGAAATTATTTTTGTGGCTTATTGATATCTGAAAGTCAACCATTGCATATTGGGTAACATTAAAAGGTTAGGATAATTAGTATAGTATCTGTAGTGGAGATGGGGTCTTATGTTTCTCAATAGGGGTACTGTTCGCATGCAGTTTGTATTGTCCTGTGCATGTTTACGTGGGTTTGCTGTAAATAATCCACAGTCTAAAATCCTTATGCCCTGTACACACGAGCATGCATGGATTTTTGACCGATGGACTTCCACACAGACAATCGTTTTTTATCCATTGGAACATTTTAAAACATGTTCTATTTTTTTTCACCGATGGAAAACAAACCGATGGGTCCCACAAATGATCGGTTTGTCCGATCAAAACGTCAGTTTTCATCAGACAAACCGATCGTGTGTATAGGGCTTGAGTTAATGGATAACTCTTATGAACATACCGGTAGTTGTTTTGTAACTACAAGGCAAGCATTCTTAAGCCCTGGTTCACACTGGGCTGCGGGAGTGAAGCAGTGCGAATTCAGCTGAACTCGCACGATTTCACTCCCGCTGGCAGTCCCGATTTCAGCCGCGATTTCAGAGACATCTGTGCAGGTTTCTGCACAGATGTCAATGTAAATCGCGGGCTGAAATCGCAAAAAGTAGTACAGAGACTACTTTTTGAAATCGGTGCAATGCCGCAGATGCAGCGTCGCGCCGATTAGGACAGTGCCATTGCCGGCAATTTGCGGCAAAATCCGCCGTTTTGACATGCGATTTGACATGCCAAATCGCATGTCAAAACGCACCAGTGTGAACCAGGGCTAAGGGTCATTTCACACCAGCTGCTGAATCAGAACACAGTGGCTGGTGTGCTGTATGATGCAGCTGAGCTAAATACACCGCTGATTTTGGTACATCACACTGTTCCTTTTTTTTTTTTAAACAAACTTTACTGAAATGTCACACAGTTAGTGGTGAATTGCCTCACCCGGCACTGTGTCTTGTGGTGGGACTGATTGGAGAATCCTCCAAATGCAGTCCAACCGAAACTGGTGTGAATCGGCTTTTAGTAGATCAGAACAAAAAAAAAAAAAATCTAATTTCTACTAGCTGCATCACTTTATAGATATAAATAATTGTACTGTGCATATTCTATTAAACTACATATGTAAATATCAGTACAAAGCCTTACAATTATTAGAACAGCATGTATATGGCTATATATGGCTATATTCACTAGTAATACATATGCCTTGGCTCATAAACACAAACTGTAATATAAACAGACAATTATTAGAAATTTTAAATCCATTTTAGCAACAAAGCAAAACTTAATATGGTATGGACAAAATTGAAAGTAAGGCATCTGAATAAAAAAATAAAATAAAAAATAGAGATATTATTAGGTTCCAAACCATAAATGAAAACATTTATAAAATGTATTAAATAGAATAAAAGAAACCTAAGACCCTAATCTAAAAGGCCGAGATGAAAACAACAAGTAAAATACAGATATGATAGTTATACAATGGTACCGAGTGTAAATTAGACTTTTTTTTTGTTTGGATTGACATAGCACATTAGAAAAAGTACATTCCATCATAAAGGTCTTGCTACCTAGCATTTTAAATTTTTAAATGCACATGTATTAAAGGACATTTTTTTTTTTTTTAACAAGGGGAGTTGAAATGTGTGTTTTTCCCTACCTCCCAGAACCAGAGGCTTAGGCCAAGGCATCATAAAAATTGTAAGTGCTCACAAATCTGTTTTTTAACCACATGCCGACCGCCGCACGTAGATATACATCGGCAGAATGGCACGGGCAGGCAAAAGGACGTGTATATATATATATGTCTCCTTTAAGAAGCGGCATTGTGAACGTGTGTGCGCCGCCGCAAGTTCCGTGACTCCGACCACGGGTCCCGCGAACTCGATGTCCGCTGGAAATTTTGTCACAGTGAGGAAGAAGGGGAAATGCTTATGTAAACAAGCATTTCCCCAGTCTTCCTAGTGACAGGACAGTGAACACAGCTTCCTGTAATCAGTGATCACTGCCCTGGCACACACAGCCCACCCCCCCCTACAGTTAGAAACACTCCCTAGGGCACATTTAACCCCTACAGTGCCACCTAGTGGTTAACCCCTTCACTGCCAGTGTCATTTTCACAGTAATCAGTACATTTTTATAGCACTGATTACTGTAAAAATGACAATGGTCTCAAAAATGTGTCAAAAATGTCCCATGTGTCTGCCATAATGTCTAGTCACGATAAAAATCGCTGATCGCCACCATTACTAGTAAAAAAACAAATATTAATATAAATGCCATAAATCCCCTATTTTGTAGACACTATGGCCCAGATTCATAGAGAATTAGATTCTCGTAGCGTATCAGAAATACACTACGCCGCCGTTTTTTACCTGGCTCTACGTGGAATCCAGGTATATTTTGTCCAGTAAACGACGGCGGCGTAGTGTATTTCTCCCGTCGCAATCCATCTACGCGAGTAGGGGGCGTGAAGGATTTAAAATAGGCGCGTTCCCGCGGCGATCGAACTGCGCATGCTCCGTTCGCAAATTTCCCGCCGTGCATTGCGCGAAATCACGTCGTTACGTCATTCGTTGTTTGAGTAGCGTCGTTTACGGACATTTCTATTCCCGAACGAGTTACGTAAAAAAAAAAAAAATTTAATTCGATGCGGGAACGACGGCCATACTTAACATGGGCTACGCACCGTTAGACCAGCAAAAAGCTGGTCTAACAGTACGTAAAAAAAACAGACGTAAGCGATTGCGAAGACCGCTCGTATCTTCGTGGATCGCCGTAAAAACACATTTGCATATCCCGACGCATTAAAAAGGCGCGAACTCCTCCCAGCGGCCGCAAAAATATCGCAGCGTAGATCCGAAGGCTTACAAAGACGTAAGCCTCTCGGATCGAAGCCCGAAGCCGCCGTATCATGGTTTGAGGATTCAAACTAGTGATACGGCGCGCAAAATTTGAAATTACTCCTGTCTAACAGTTAGACAGGCGTAATTGCTTTATGAATCTGGGCCCAGACCTTTTGCGCAAACCGATCAATAAATGTTTATTGCGATTGTGTTTTTTTTTTTTTTACCAAAAATATGTAGAAGAATACAGATAGGCCTAAACTGAGGAAAAATTTTTTTTTTTTATATTATTTGGGAATATTTATTATAGCAAGTAAGTAAGTAAGTAAGCATTTTTTTCAAAATTGTCGCTCTATTTTTGTTTATAGCGCAAAAAATAAAAACCACAGAGGTGATCAAATACCATCAAAAAAAGCTCTATTTGTGGGAAAAAAGGACGTTGATGTTGTTTGGGAGTCACGTCGCACGACCGCACAATTGTCAGTTAAAGCATCACAGTGCCGAATTGCAAAAAGTGGCCTGGTCTTTCACCAGCAAAATGGTCCGGGCTTAAGTGGTTAACTACTTTAACACCGGACAATTATTATTATTTGTTTACATAATGTCACTAGTGTGGATGTGATGGTGAATAGGGACACTGACTGGTGACAGTATGTAAAACAAAATATATATATATATATATTTATTTATAATTTTTATTTTTTATTATATTTATATTTGAGACTCGGCTGACATCTGTATGACTTCATGCACAGATGTCTATGAAAGTTGAACCTGAAATCATCAAAAATAGTGATGAAACTTTTTTTATAAATCGATTCGGCACCACAAAGTCTGCATTACACCAATTTGAACAGTTCCATTGCTGAAAATAAGGTTCAACTTGTCATGCGATTTAGAACTGTCAAATTGCATGACAAGTCACACCGGTGTGAACGGAGGGATAAAACCTAGAAGCTGATTGGTTGCTATGCCCAGCTGCACCAGATTCTGTGTGCATTCCTCTTAGCAAATCCCCCCCCCCTGTAGGTACTAGCACTGAGCTGCTACAAAAGTAAGTACAGACTATTAATCTACTTTCATTTTATTTCTTCCCCTCAACTGCTTCAATATTGTGCATCGATATTATTATTTGACCAATTTCCAAGAATCATATTTTTGTTGGCTGTTGATTGTTTAGAGTCCAGGATTGTCAAGAACTCGATTAAAACTGTTCTACACCAACAGCTTTCTTCAACATTTCCTGTTCTGGTACATTGTAAAGTTGCAGCCACTCGGGCCCCCAGAGCAACAGGTGCAGTACAAAGGCTACCAGCAATACCCCATGTAAACTCTTAATAAATCTCTCTGCCATTGTTTAGTTGTAATTTAATGTGTTGTTTTATTCTATTGGTGTCTTGTTTAATGACATAACACTATACCAGATGACGGTGCTTTTAAGTAGTCTGTTAGTAAAATATTACCACTTACCAGGTTCTCAGATAGACATCCTTTAAATCCATGCACATAATGCATAGTTTGGGGTATGTCAAATGTAAAGTGTCACATAGACATAATTTATCTGGTTATCTGGCTGAGTGGGAGCCAAGAGCAAAGGAACAGCTCTGTGGATAACACATGACATCAAAACCAGCTGTGCAGCCTTCAGCTTGAAGCATTCTAACAAAAACAAACTCCAACAGCTGAATGTGAATGTGACATTACAAGTTCATTCAGCATTTTTATTCTCAGATCAGGTTTTATCAACTGGGCTTATAACAGGATGAAAAATTATACAAAAAGAAGATATTCTGCCTTGAAATGTCTGTTTCATTTTCCATCATTGGCCTATACCAGCCCTCCCCCTCTTCCTCATAAATACGATTAGATTTTGCAATAATGTTGAGTGTTCGTCTACTTTCAGTGTTGGAATGGGAACTGATAAAGATTTGTAGAGTCAAAAATTGTTAAATACAGCAGCTGTTACATACTTGAATATCCTGGTTTTCTCAGTGAAACTACACAAAAGGGTTTTACATTTTATGACAGACGTGGACCCATATGGTAAGTTCCATGACTCTCTTAACCACTTAAGGAGCGAGCCTCTTTCTGAGATTTGGTGTTTACAAGTTAAAGCGGAGTTTCACCCTGAAAATCTAAAAAAAAAATATATTTTTTACTTACCCTAAATAGCTGTTGCTATGCGGAAGTGCCGATCCTGCCTCGTTTCTTCCTGCCTCGTTTCTGCCTTGTTTCTTCCTCCTCCTACAGTCTGTTTCTTCTTGTGAATGGGGCGCGCTGCATTCTGGGAACTGTGTGTATCCCAGAAAGCAGCCGGCCCATTCACAAAGCGCCGCGCTGCTCGCGCATGCGCAGTAGGAAATGGGCAGTGAAGCCGCATGGCTTCAGTGCCTGTTTACCTTACTATGGATGGCGGCGCCTGCAGCTGACAGGATCGAGGATCGGCCTCGAGGGGGGGCAACCACGATGGCGACTAGGATAGGTAAGTGTCCTTATTAAAAGTCTAAAAGTCAGCAGCTACAGTGTTAGTAGCTGCTGACTTTTATTTAATTTTTTTTTGAACGGACCTCCGCTTTAAAAACAGTTTTTTTTTGCTAGAAAATTACTTAGAACCCCCAAACATTATATATGTTGTATATTATATAAACATTATATATGTTGCAGAATACAATGGCTGTCATTGCAATACTTTCTGTCACACTGTATTTGCACAGCGGTCACCGGCTCTTCCTGTATACAATTTGATTAGCCATGATTGGACACGGCTGATCACGTGGTAAAGAGCCTCCGTCAGAGGCTCTTTACCGAGATCGGTGTAGCAGTGTGTCAGACTGATCCGATCACTGAGATGCGCACCCCCACGGCTGTTATCCTGCTGGACATCATATGATGTCCAGTCAGGATAACTGAAAAACCGCCATTCTGCTATAGGCCGGGCGGGAAGTGGTTAACAAACTAGCAATAAGCAGAGTTAATTGTTAAGGGTTACATCCACTTACATTTACAAGCATGAAAATTATGGAAATTGTAAAAAAATACTTAAAAATAAATTAAAAAGGAATATAGTGGAGCACTCTATAGATATAAAAATGTTACAGTAAAAATTACAGTTGCCACTCGAGGCTCCATCAGGTCCACTTCCATGGCAAACTGCTAGGAGTGTTGACAAGGACAAAGCTCATCCCAGCTCAAAACATTGAGTAGGCAATGGAAGTCCTAAAGGTTGCACATCACAGAAAAACCCTGTGTAGCACTACCCCCGAAGGAGTTGCTGGTTTGATTTGGGTGGCATGTTACCTCTAAATCCCCGCGGTCTAGGGAACTTGATGAGAGCTGCAGTAAAGTCAATGTCTACACGACAGGCATCTTTTCTGTGCTTTTATTACCCAGCTGGGTAAAAACGATAAACAGTAGAAAGGTGAAGGCATAGCAAAGTAGAAGACAGCATATTCAGGTGTAACTGGATATGGAAAACAGTCCTGCTTCCAACAACAATTTTACTTCGCCACTCCAGCCGGAGTGGGTATGGTGCATCTGGACAGGCCTCTCTCACCAGCCCGGCAGTCAGAGTGTCACTCGAAAGTCTCTGCCACAGACCCTCCTGAAGATTGGAGACAATTTCGGTCCAAAATCCCCCTTGACTGGATTTAGCACCCGGTTCTCCTTCACATAGCTTTGGTTAAATCAGCAACTGATAGGCGACCTGTGTCCAGCCTCTCAGAAACCAAGTGTCCTCTGATGAATGGACAGGCCTCTCCTGAAACACCAGCCTCGTACTAGGTATCCCCCGGACAGGCTCCTCATCAGACGGCTTCCTCCAATTGGATTGACAGCCCAGGACCACCTGGCAAATTAGGGCCCCAGTCGACTCACTGGGTCCACAATCTAGATGAATGCGCTCTGGACCAACGTGGTCCCAGAGCCAGGAACACTGTGACACATGCACACACCCCGGCCAGGAGGGCCACACACTGGGGTGGTGGGACGACTGCCCAGCTCAATGGCCGAAACACGGCGACCCTGAACCAATGGTGTCTGCTGTTTAAATACCCCTTCCCAGCATGCACAGTGAGGCGATCAACCCTCCTGATTGGCTGCCGGAAAGAGATATCCATGTACACTTGACCCCACTCCTGCCACCCGTCGGCCTGGGGTGGAACTCAGTACCCCAGACAAACAGTACAGCCAAACTGAAACAGAGGCCCAAAATGTAACCAAATAACAGGTTCAGAGTCAACTACCTCTCTGAACTCCCTCTAAATTTACAATAGCACCGGCTCTGAAAATAGATAGGCGCTACACCTGTAAAGAGGTGTATGACAGCCTCAGCCCAGGCTCCAACCAGGCCACGTGGCTTAGTTGGATTTTTAATTAAGAGGGGGTTGGTGGGGAAGGGGGAATCGCAAGTTTTAACTATTGGTAGGGGCTTGAATATTTGCTACTACCTCAGACCCGTCATCAAGTGATGGTTATGTTGCCGTAACCTATAATCATTGGTAATAAATGTGTGAGAAACAAAAGGGGGACCAAGATTAGGGGAAACAAAGGGGAAAATAGTGGTCTCAAAGGAGATCAAAAGAAAAAGGGGTTACTAATGGCAACAAAGTAAATGATCTGAAATTTATATTTGATACAAAAAAGAAGAGTTTTATTATTATTAAAGTATCGGGGCATAGTTGGTATAAAAAGGGAAGGGGGGGATTAAGTCTTAAAAAGACATATCAAATTTCTTACCATGAACATTAATTTACAAACAAGACGCACAATAAACAACATAAAAACACGACACTAGTCCGGACGAGGGGAGTTCTGTTATCAGTATCTCAAAATTATTCTCAAGAATGGAAGGTTCAATTTGGATTGGATATAATAATGTAAATAATAATTAATAGTATAGTCAGGGAAAACAATGTATCACCTGACTTCCAGTCAAATAGTACCAAATTGATATGGTGTCTGGTAACAGAGCTCTGTGTGTGAAGAGAGAGAGGTGAAAAGGTACAATGGTATTAGTTATCCTCCGGCCAGCAAGGTAAAGGTTCTTGGCAATTGTAGAATTACTTATAAATTAGGTCCGTGATAAATCATTGGACCCATATGTAAGTAATAAATTGATTCCCATATAGTCCAAAGAATAAAACAATATAAATACTGAGATATTGTAAAGGGATGACTTATTAGTGGAACTGATCCTCAAGGTTATGTCAGGTTATGATATTGGAAGATGAGAGCATGATTTAGATCCAAAGTGTGCTCACAATATAGAGCAGTGAAGTGTCCCGTTATCTTGAGCACATGTATAGCCGTTAAAGCACTAGGTTGCATAGTACGCTGGCAGCATGCTGTTGAAAAACATAGGGATGGCACGCAATGATCAATACAACATCTCAAAGTCATGCATAGTTGTACATAGTAAAGATTCTGTACGTTACCAAAAGGAAGCTGGTGTTCATCCAAGGCAGGATTGTATGTACTGCCGATCGTTGCTTTTTTTGGTTGTACAGACCTGTGTCATATGCATAACGTGGTGCTTGGCTGTGGTGTTAAATGCTGTTGAAGTTGGTGCTCCATCCGGATATCATCCCTCTGTTGTGGGGTGTATGTAGCGGACGTGATTGTCCATACAGTAGGACTCCTTGATCAGGGACAGATCACCATTCAAGCTCGGACATCTCCATCTTTCCGTCCATCTCTCTCATACACGTTTGATCGTAGCGTCACGTGACTAGCGTCGGATGGTGACGTCTACGCGTTTCGCCGTACCCAATGGCGTAGCTTCTTCCTGGACGTGGTTTCTCATCAGCTGATGTGCGCCTTTTTTTCACGGAAATCAGCTGTTGCTTGTCACCGCTTAGTAATGTGGTCAACTTTTCGGTGATCGTATGGGGCGAGGTGAATTGTAACGGACATGGTAGTATTTCACTAAGACATCAAATCTCTAATTTTGACATATATTAGGGCATGATATCATCATAAATGTATATATAACAGGTAAGGTTGATCAAGTTTGTTTCAGAATATTTAGCTTTCTCAGAGGTTGAGGAAGTGCATTTAATAGGATAGTATATTAAGGGGACACGGGAAAGATGTAAGACAAACACAAAGGACTTTTTAAAGAAAATAGGAAAATAAAATTAAAATAAAATTAGGGTCATTGGTAGAGAACCAAATTGCAGGAAGCTGAAGGATTAACATAAAATACATGTATGTATATAGCACATGTGAGATTTAGAAAAAGAAAAAATAACTCAAGAAATGAATTAAAAAATTCAGAAATAATCATAATTTATACATGTCAATTAATAATGTAAGATTTTATTGTTAGTTGATTGCAAGGCTGTATCTAAGGATTTAGAAAAACCTGTAAATTAAGTTCCGTATTCAACCCAATAGGCACAAGTGATTTGAGACGATACACCAAGGATTTTTCTTTCTGCAGTAAAATCCGATCAAAATCACCTCGCCTGTTCGGTAAATTAAGGGCATAAATCCCTTTAACCGTCATTCCCTTAGAATTTCGATCATGATATTCTGCAAAGTGTTTGGCGAGGGTTTTTTCCGGATTTGTTTCTTTCTTTCTCATTGATTTCTCTTAAGTGCTCACCTATACGCACTTTAAGTGATCGTTTAGTTTTACCTATGTAGATCTTGGGACAGGGGCATGTGATCATATAGATCACTCGTGTAGTGGAACAATTGATCAAATTCCTGATCTCGCAGGAAACCTGTCCATGGGCATCGTTGAATGTAGCAGTTCGAACTACATAGGGACAAATTTGGCAACGATTACATGGGAACATTCCCAAAGTTCGTGGGTAGTTGGAGAGCCAGGTATTATTTGGTTCCTTAACGAATTCGGATTTGATAAAAATGTCCCCCATATTTCCTGCTCGACGAGCCACTAGTTTCGGTGTGGTGCTTATTATTTTAGTCAAGGCCGGGGCATTGGTAAGAATTCCCCAATGCTTTTCCAGAACGGCTCGTACTGCATCCCATTGTGAGCCATATGGGGTAATGATTCTAATGGGCTCATTAGAATTTTGAGCAAGTTTCTCGACAGTTCTTTTTTTAGTTAGCAAGTCTACACAGTCCCTGATCGCTGCTCTCTTCCTCGCTTTTTTGATCTGGCCATGTGAGTAGCCGCGCTCACGAAATCTTAGGTAAAGTTCTTGGCTTTCACGTCTATAATCATCAGGGCTGGAACAGTTTCGTTTTATTCGTAAAAACTGCCCAACCGGGATGCCATTCTTCAGCCAATGAGGATGGTGGCTCGTGGCATACAGTAGTGTGTTTGCCGAAGTTTTTTTACGAAAAGTACATGTAGTGAGCTGGCCATTCCTTAGCGTGATTTGTAAATCTAAAAATGATAATTTTTCAGGATCAGCCGTATACGTAAGATGGATATTACGTCGGTTCACGTTTAGTTCAGACATGAACTGTTGTAGGGATTCAATTGTCCCATGCCATAGCATGAGCACGTCATCTATGTAGCGCCACCAAGTTAGTGCATGGTGGCGGTACATTGGTGAGGTGTAAACGTCCTCTTCTTCCCAATGTCCTAAATGGAGGCATGCATAGGCCGGAGCCCATGCAGCGCCCATAGAGGTGCCTCTTATTTGTCGATAATGCTTGTTCATGAATTGAAAGCAATTGTTTTTAAGAGCAAAATCCAGTATTTCAACAATGAACTCGTTTTGTGATCCGGAAGTAGGGTAAGTATTATTCAGGAAGGTTTCGACGGCCTTGATGCCAGTTTAGTGGGTGATTCGACATCAATGCCTACAAGTAGGATCCCGTCAGGTTGTTGGCTGGCACAAATGTCGTCGAGTTTGGCTAGGACATGCTGTGTGTCTTGCACAATAGATTTTAAATCCATCACCATCTCCTTAAGCATTAAGTCTAAGTATTTTCCTATGCGTTCCATAGGTCCCTGACAGGCTGACACTATCGGTCTGCCTGGGGGTTCTGTTAGATTTTTATGGATTTTGGGGATGATGTAAAATGTAGGAACATTAAAGTCCAATACACTTAAATAGTTAAATTCCTTGGGCCAGATTCACAGAGCCATTACGCCTGTCTAACTGGTGTTAGACTGGAGTAATTTCAAATTACGCGCGTTTTTTAGCTAGTCGAAAACCTCAAACCATGAATAGACGGCTGCAGGCTTCAATTCGACTGGATTATGTGTTTGTGCGCCTTTGGATCTACGCTGCAATAAAATGGGTGGACTTCCCGTCGTTTTCCGCGTCGGGGTATGCTAATGAGCTTTTGCCAGCGATCCCAGAAATTACGATCTTCAATCGCAATCTCTTACGGCACCTTTAGTCATCTTTTTTTTACGTAACACTATACCAGCTTTTTGCTGGTCTAATATTAGACAGCCCATGTTAAGTATGGCCGTCGTTCCCGCGTCGAATTTCTACGTTTTCCGACGTCTTTTATTATTTTTTACGTAAGTTGTCCGGGAATAGGAATGTTCGTAAACTACGCTACTCAATCAACGAATGACGTAACGACGTGATTTTGCGCAATGCACGGCGGGAAATTTCTGAACGGAGCATGCGCAGTTCGATCGCCGCGGGGACGCGCTTAATTTAAATGCTTCACGCCCCCCAATCGCGTATTTCGATTACGTGGTGAGAAATAGACTACGCCGCCGTATCGTACGGGCAAAAATCTACCAGGATTCGGTGTAGAGCCTGGTGAAATAAGGCAGCGTAGAGTATTTCGATTACGCAGCGCAATATTAAGTGTATCTGAATCTGGCCCCTTGACTGTTAGTAGTCCCTCATCTTTGGCCAGTTTTAATTTTCTATTCAATTCATGAACTTGTGCTGGTAGAGGATTGTAATCCAGTTTCTCGTACGTAGATGTATCATTCAGTAGTCTTTTAGACTCACATTCATATTGATTTTGTGTGAGTAACACGACATTGCCCCCTTTATCACTATTTTTTATAACGATACTTTTGTCTTTTTGTAGATCGCTTAAGGCCCTCCTTTCATTGACCGTTAAATTATCGGACTGTTTCTTGGTCCAGTCTATTTTTTCCAAGTCCTTCTGGACCATATCAAGGAACATTTTGAGCCATCTATTTTTTGATAGAGGGGGCATCTTAAGTGATCTAATTTTAAGATTGGCGCGTCTAATTGAAGTTAGAGGTTCTTCTTCTGGTATGGCGTTCTCAGCCAGTAGGGAATTCAGGATGTCAAGTGCTAATTGGTCCTCACTTTCTATCGATTCTGGATTGGTATTGCACGTATCACTTGTTGAGTATAGTGACCGATAGAAAACTCTGCGTAAAAACAGAGTCACATCCTTAAAGACGGTAAATTCGTCCATATTCGTCACTGGTGAGAAGGTCATACCCTTCTGTAGGAGTTTCAGGTGATCAGAGGTCAGTGTAAAGTCAGACAAATTAATGACCTTAAGGTCATTTATAGCTGACGACGATTGTGTCTCTGTATGATTCATTATTTTTTCTGACTTCTTGTATACGTGCGTTCCTGGGTGGTTTTGAGTGACCGCGGTTGTTTTACACTCGATTTTAGTTTTGGGGGATTGGCCTGATCGTTGTCTATGGTTTCCCCCTGTGGGTCTAAAAAAATTACCGTTTTTAGTTGAGTCCTCTTCTGTGTCACTTTGCGTTTTTTTACGGCGTGTCCTTGATTGTGATCGACCAACTCGGACGCCTGATCTATTGCGGCCCCGACGTATGGTGAGATCAAAGATCTCTCCTTTTTCAAAATCAATAGTATCGCGTTTAAACTTACCCTGCTTAGTTATTTTTAGATTAAGTTGGATTTTTTCAATATCCTTTTTTAGAAGGTCATTTTGTTTTGTGAACTCCTCCTGTTTTAATTCGTCAAGTCCGTCTGCGCTTATTTGAATCTCTTGTTGGATGGAGATCAATTGTTTTTTCTCCTCCTCAACAATGAGTCCCATTACTGCTATACCATGGTTCACACAGAGTTCTTTCCACTTGGGGAGAAAGCTCTCTGTGTGAAGATGTTCCGCTGGTATAGTTTTGTCTCGCAGGCCTCTAGGAATAATCCTATGTGATATATAAGTTTCAAGGGATGTAATATCCCATTTTCTATTCAAATGTCTAATGAGTAGTTTTTTATGTTCCTTGAACTTATTTTTAATTTCCTCGTCCTGGTTGAGTGTTTGTGGAGTGTCACTATTGAATGCCGTTTGGATCTCAAGATCGATATCCTCACCTAGTACAAAAGCCATTCCGTGGGAGATGTCAATATTGGGAGAATTGATATGCTAAGGATTTAATTGTATTTTTACTTTTTTTACTTTTTGTAAATAAACTTGCTAGAAATGAACATAGTGATCACAATGGTAACAGTTAATTAAGAGGGGGTTGGTGGGGAAGGGGGAATCGCAAGTTTTAACTATTGGTAGTGGCTTGAATATTTGCTACTACCTCAGACCCGTCATCATGTTGCCGTAACCTATAATCATTGGTAATAAATGTGTGAGAAACAAAAGTGGGACCAAGATTAGGGAAAAAAAGGGGAAAATAGTGGTCTCAAAGGAGATCAAAAGAAAAAGGAGTTACTAATGGCAACAAAGTAAATGATCTGAAATTTATATTTGATACAAAAAAGAAGAGTTTTATTATTATTAAAGTATCGGGGCATAGTTGGTACAAAAAGGGAAGGGAGGGATTAAGTCTTAAAAAGACATATCAAATTTCTTACCATGAACATTAATTTACAAACAAGACGCACAATAAACAACATAAAAACACGACACTAGTCCGGACGAGGGGAGTTCTGTTATCAGTATCTCAAAATTATTCTCAAGTATGGAAGGTTCAATTTGGATTGGATATAATAATGTAAATAATAAGTAATAGTATAGTCAGGGAAAACAATGTATCACCTGAATTCCAGTCAAATAGTACCAAATTGATATGGTGTCTGGTAACAGAGCTCTGTGTGTGAAGAGAGAGAGGTGAAAAGGTACAATGGTATTAGTTATCCTGCTGCAGCATGGTAAAGGTTCTTGGCAATTGGTTGGAGCCTAGTAGGCATGTGCATTTCGTTTCGTTCCGAATCGAAATTCGGACGAATTTTCCATTATTCGGACATTCGGATGCATACGAATTCCCGAATTGCTATATTAGCGAAAAATTTCGACCGTTTTCGGAATTTGTTCGTTTTCGACCGAATTTCGAAAAAAAAGGTCGAAATCGAAAAAAATTTTTTTTCGAATTCCGAATCGAATACCCGCGGACTAAATTCGATCGAAATTCGAAAAAAAAAAAAAAAAAAAAAAAAAAAAAAAAAAAATTCGAATTTAATTCGAAAAAAATTCTATTCGAAAAGAGACTATTTGTTTTCTAATCTGGTTGAAAATTTTTCGATTTCGACCGTTTTTTTCGAAATTCGGTCGAAAACGAACAAATTCGAAAAACGGTCGAAATATTTTCGATTTCGACCGTATTTTTCGAAATTCGGTCGAAAACGAACTAATTCCGAAAACGAATTCAACACATGTAACGAACCTAACTTAACGAAATTTATTAAATGACAAATTGAAATGAAACGAAACGAAACGAATTTTTCACTTTTGCACATGCCTAGAGCCTAGGCTCACTCTGTCATACATGTCCTTACACGGTTTTGCTGTGATGTGAACCTTTTAGAACTTCCTTTTTCCTACTAAAAATTTTAAAATTCTCAGAATTCTCAGAATATATACATATATTTGAAATTATTATTATTATTATACAGGATTTATATAGCGCCAACAGTTTGCACAGTGCTTTACAACAGGGGAGACAGTACAGTCACAATACAATTCAATACAGGAGGGATCAGAGGGCCCTGCTCGTTAGAGCTTACAATCTAGAAGTACGCAATTGTTAATTTAATATCAGATCCAATGAAAAAGGTCCCATACACAATCCAATTTCAATGTGAGACCAATCAAACAAAGTTGTGTAAAGTGCAGCAGCATAATTGTGAATAGAAGTGTCCACTCTATAGCCAAGTCCCATAAACCACTTTAATTCCGCTGTAATAGAGTGTCAGGTGACAGATGCACATCGTTGGGGCCAGGAGTGCACCGCTAAGGTAGTGGACCCTAAGGCTGACTGCTGCAGATGGAACTCTGAGTGGCTAAGGAAGGCAGGTCCACTGGAGCACCAACAGGGATCCCACAGGGAGCTAGAGCATAAGATTCCCCAGGGCGCAGAGTCTAAGAGCCAGCAGGTGTTCACCAGAGCCTTTAGTGGTGAGGGCGGACTGGGCTGCAACTGGCTCCAGGTCACAGCCCTCAGAGTCTTCCAGCTCACGCTCTCAGTAGGCTACAGGAGGATAGAGAGGAAGCAGCAGACCAGGATAACAAGAGATAGCAAGGGCAAAAGCCAAAGGTCAGGGTGACTAGCAGACAAGGTTAAATATAGAACACGCCAAAGGTCAGGGTCACAAGCAGGCAGGTATAGTCGAGAACAAGTCAAGATTGGTAAAACAGAGGCAGACGTAGAGCACACGGCAAGCAGGAAACCAAACACACAATAGCTAACAAACCATGTTGATCAGCACGGCTGGCTTGCCGTGTACAGGTTAATATAGAGTTCCCTGATAGGGCCTGGGGTGGAGCCATGCTTAGAGGAGAGATTACTTAAGCAGCAGGTGAGAGTGGCTGGCCTCTAAAGCAGGACACATGGAGGAATGGTAAGCTGACAGACAAACATTACTGCATAACCAAGATATAGAGATCTAAAACTTCTAAGTAATCCAGTAATCACCAAACTCTTCACCATAAAAGGACCACCAATGTGCCCACCACCAGAGTCTTCTCACCTAATCTTGTGGACCCCGCTATAAAATGAAGGTCAGAAGCACTTCAAATACATAATATAGAGTCAGACAGATTCCTGGTCCTTTACATGTCTCCTCCAATCTCCAATGAGTATTCCCATGCAAAAAGAACAAAAAGAGATACTAATATGTAGACGACTAAAATACGTTTATTTTAAATTTAAAAAATGCCACACAAGAAAATATGTTGGAATTGCATGTAGAGAAAGTAAGTTATAGTACATCTACGATACAAACATCAGCAAAATGGCATCCCCTCTGCACCCAGCGTGATGACGTCACATTGTCACGTTGCCATGTTGTACCTATCCTGGCTTTCTCAAATGACCTTTAAAAGACCAGGAAGGAGTCTGGCTGACATATGTTATATACAATATATGTTGTATATTTCTGATATATGTAAATATTCTCAGCATTGAAACATTTTTATTATATAGAATGCTTCAATATATTATTTTTATTTTATTGCATTTCTATAATTAGTGTGGTGTGCACTGTTTAGTGGTAGCAACTTTATGTTTTTCTTTATGCATTTATGATTATTTATTTTGGTCTATTTTATAGTGGTAAAAATGGTAAGACTCAACGTATACAATCCTATGTAGTCTCCCCTTGCTGACTAATGCAACAATGCATAACTCCACAACTGCTCCTTTGGGTTTAAACAGTGTTCCAGATTGTAATGGTGAAGGTTATAGCAGCTGGTGGGAGGAGTCAGACATATGACACATCAGTAAGTGTCAAATACCTGAGGCAGACATGGAATCTTTTTAAATCAGAGGCCACCAGAAAGGTTAGTATGATGCATTTTGTTTACAGGTTGCCTTCAACCCTGTAGTGACAGCAGAAAAGTATTTTTTATTTTTATTTTGATAATGTGAGTGGAATTATGATGTATGTAACTTTTGTTTTATCTCTTTCTGTGACCCCATTAAAAAGATTTTCCTTTGCTGTGTCCCTGTGACACTATGATGAAAAATGGAGGAAGCAGTCTTTATTGGGACAGGAATGCATGAACATTAACAAAAAAAAATGTCATCACTCAATTGTTTTGGTTTTGTATGTATCCCCGTTGAAGAGATATAATATCAGCGTTTGTCTTGACAGTAAGTTAGTGGGAATCTCCCCAATAGGGATGAGCCGAACACCCCTGGGTTCGGTTCGCACCAGAACCTGCGAACAGACCAAAAGATTGTGTGAACTTTAGAACCCTGTTAAAGTCTATGGGACTCGAACATTTGAAATCTAAAGTACTAATTTTAAAGGCTAATATGCAAGTTATTGTCCTAAAAAGTGTTTGGGGACCCGGGTCCTGCCCCAGGGGACATGTATCAATGCAAAAAAAGTTTTAAAAAAAAATAAGTTTTTTTTAGGAGCATTGATTTTAATAATGCTTAAAGTGAAACAATAAAATTGAAATATTCCTTTAAATTTCGTACCTAGGGGGGTGTATAGTATTCCTGTAAAGTAGCGCTTGTTTCCTGTGCTTTAGAACTGTCCCTGCACAAAGTGTCATTTCTGAAGGAAAAAAGTCATTTAAAATCACTCATCTTAGGGTCTGGTATGGATATTAAGGTGAACCCTGCGTCAAATTAAAAAAAAATGATGTGGGGTTCCCCCTAAATATCCATTCCAGACCCTTCAGGTCTGGTCTGGATTTTAAGGGGAACTCCACCCCACTTTAGACTTCAAACGTTCGAGTTCCATAGACTTTAACAGGGTTCTAAAGCTCACACGAACTTGCCGCGAACACCCCAAATAGTTCGCTGTTCGGCTAACAGGCAATGTTCGAGTCGAACATGAGTTCTACTCGAACTCGAAGCTCATCCCTACTCCCCAATAGGGATACAGAAAATAAAATGTGCCATAGGCTATAACCATGTCCTACTCTATTGCAGTTTTGTCTAGAGTCATTAGTTATATAGTTAAAGTTATAGTTATTTTTAAATAAAAAAGACTGTCCCACCCACTTACTTACTTTAAGAAAATATTCTCAAGTGTTCTCAATATCTACAGATCTAATGCAGGTACATTTCCCAAAGTTAGGTCCCTGGAATAGGCATCTCATTGAAAGAATTATCTTTTGTTCTGAGGACAACTCAAACATTTCATATTCCCCCTCATTTTTTCATGGTCACCAATACTCCCCGATCTCCCCGGTAGAGACACAGACAGCTTGAGAGAGGTTCTTACCCTTTCTCACTGTAGCTAAAACTAAAGATACACTTTACTTTTTTTTCCTAAATGACACATTCTGGCTTTTTGTGGTTGAAATATTGATTTTAATAATAATCTGTTTTATTTTTAGCATTTGTGGCATAAGGAACTTCTAAACTATGTTGTTGGAAGTGTATTTTCATAGCCTACAGAGTATTCCCTCCCTAAAAGCAAGTAATATCTGACTCATTTTATAGACACACATCAACAGTGTATCATCGCTTCCTGTTCTTAATCATTTCACAAGACGTGGTTTTGTTTAATACTCATTAAGTTGTAGAAGGCATCATAATGATGATTTTGCATGTAATACCAGAAATGCCCTTTTTTTAAACTACAAGTGAAATATGTGGCACTTGGCAGTGTAACCACAAATGTGAGTCTTCAGCAGCTGTCAAGACTGTAATTTTACAAGGTAAAACTAGAATATACAATTTGAAAGCAACAGTATAAAGCAAATAAGCCACAAGGTATGCTAAGCAACCTCTTCTTGTTACACCATTGGGTGGTCTCTGAGACTGTATAAATAAATTGTAGCGTTTAGCCATAACACACCTGAAGCCTTTAAACGTGCACAAGGAAATGGATGGAAATCATGAAGAATGGTATGTTTTATAAAGTAAAGCTTGTACAAACATTTTGTTTCCTTCGCATTTCCCTCGGCTTGCAATTGACTTCAGGACTTTATGTTAGAAGTCGAATCTAGCTAAACAATCTGCTTTTGGATTTACTTTCTGTTTCTTTTATGGAGAATTAAAGGAACAGATCAAATGATCTAAACTTTGGACTATTTTAAACCACATGTATATGTATATATATATATATATATATATATATATATATATATATATATATATATATATCTGTCTGTCTATCTATCTATCTATCGATCTATCTATCAATAAATATATATATATATATATATATATATATATATATATATATATATATATACAGTGCAGAAAATAAGTATTTGAACACCCTGCTATTTTGCAAGTTCTCCCACTTGGAAATCATGGAGGGGTCTGAAATTGTTATCGTAGGTGCATGTCCACTGTGAGAGACATAATCAAAAAAAAAAAATTCCAGAAATCACAATGTATGATTTTTTTAACTATTTATTTGTATGATACAGCTGCAAATAATTATTTGAACACCTGAGAAAATCAATGTTAATATTTGGTACAGTAGCCTTTGTTTGCAATTACAGAGGTCAAACGTTTCTTGTAGTTTTTCACCAGGTTTGCACACACTGGAGGAGGGATTTTGGCCCACTCCTCCACACAGATCTTCTCTAGATCAGTCAGGTTTCTGGGCTGTCGCTGAGAAACACGGAGTTTGAGCTCCCTCCAAAGATTCTCTATTGGGTTTAGGTCTGGAGACTGGCTAGGCCACGCCAGAACCTTGATATGCTTCTTACAGAGCCACTCCTTGGTTATCCTGGCTGTGTGCTTCGGGTCATTGTCATGTTGGAAGACCCAGCCTCGACCCATCTTCAAAGCTCTAACTGAGGGAAGGAGGTTGTTGCCCAAAATCTCGCAATACATGGCCCCGGTCATCCTCTCCTTAATAAAGTGCAGTCGCCCTGTCCCATGTGCAGAAAAACACCCCCAAAGCATGATGCTACCACCCCCATGCTTCACAGTAGGGATGGTGTTCTTGGGATGGTACTTATCATTCTTCTTCCTCCAAACACGGTTAGTGGAATTATGACCAAAAAGTTCTATTTTGGTCTCGTCTGACCACATGACTTTCTCCCATGACTCCTCTGGATCATCCAAATGGTCATTGGCAAACTTAAGACGGGCCTTGACATGTGCTGGTTTAAGCAGGGGAACCTTCCGTGCCATGCATGATTTCAAACCATGACGTAGTCCTGGGCTGATTTCTCACCTTTCTTAGGATCATTGAGACCCCACGAGGTGAGATTTTGCATGGAGCCCCAGTCCGAGGGAGATTGACAGTCATGTTTAGCTTCTTCCATTTTCTAATGATTGCTCCAACAGTGGACCTTTTTTCACCAAGCTGCTTGGCAATTTCCCCGTAGCCCTTTCCAGCCTTGTGGAGGTGTACAATTTTGTCTCTAGTGTCTTTGGACAGCTCTTTGGTCTTGGCCATGTTAGTAGTTGGATTCTTACTGATTGTATGGGGTGGACAGGTGTCTTTATGCAGCTAATGACCTCAAACAGGTGCATCTAATTTAGGATAATAAATGGAGTGGAGTTGGACATCTTAAAGGCAGTCTAACAGGTCTTTGAGTGTTAGAATTCTAGCTGATAGACAGGTGTTCAAATACTTCTTTGCAGCTGTATCATACAAATAAATAGTTAAAAATTCATAAATTGTGATTTCTGGAATTTTTTTTTTTTGATTATGTCTCTCACAGTGGACATGCACCTACGATGACAATTTCAGACCCCTCCATAATTTCCAAGTGGGAGAACTTGCAAAATAGCAGGGTGTTCAAATACTTATTTTCTGCACTGTATATATATATCTATATATATATCTATATATATATATAGATATATATATAGATACAGATGTATCTATCTATATATCTATATATATATATATATATATATATATATATATATATATATATATATATATATATCTATATATATATTGTAGCAGAGCGTCCCAGAGAGAGCCTGGGAAAGTCCAGTTCGGGGTTTATACCTCTCCCAGGCTCCTCTCTTACACGTTCAGGGATCTCTGATCCCTGATCCAGGTCAGGTGTTGGCCCTCTCCCCCAGGCCAATTTAAGCTCACCTGAGCTAACAGCCATTGCTCTGTCCTGGGAAACAGATAGTGTGGATCTGTAAAAGCAAGGAGGTTGTTAAAAGACTGGTGAGCAGTTTGTGTTTTGAGCTAACAAGCGGTAGGCTTGTTTAGCTTAGTAGTTAGGGCCTACATATCGTGTAGTTAGAGCCGAGACACGGCTAGGTGTTTGTTTAAACTATTTTTGTTTGTTTTGTTTTCTGCACACTGTACAGCACCTGTAAATAGACTTTGTATAGCACCAATAAAAATCCCACTGTTGTTCACTTATCCTATGGACTTTGGTATCTGTGCCGGCTCATCCCAGGGAGCTTTTGTACCCGCTACCTATCCTCAGCTTACAAATGGTGGAGGCTGCGATCGGCAGTAGTAAGTTACTATTTTAAAAGGCCAGTACCTAAAGTGACAACATGGAGGAAATCCTCAAACAAATGATGTTATCCAATGCTGCACAACAGCAAACTAACGCTGCATTGCAGCAAGCCAATGCTATCGCACAGGAGCAAACCAAGGCGCTGTACAAACAAATTGGTGCTGCACAGGAGCAATCGCAGAGGCAGATTAGTGCTGTACAGGAGCAATCGCAGAGGCTGTTTGAACAGCTTGCCACTGCTGCAGAAGTGGAATGAAAACCCTGACTAAGGTTGCAGAGACGCTAGCACAGTGGGCACCTGCGGAAATTAAGGATATGGGAGACAAGCCTTCAGCCATCCATGTGGCTCGCGTTCTATCTAAAATGACTACGGATGATGATCCAGAGGCCTTCCTGTTAACGTTTGAACGCACCGCTGAGAGGGAATGTTGGCCTAAAACCAAGTGGGCAGGACTGATTGCCCCCTTACTTTCTGGTGAATCGCAGAAGGCCTACTATGATCTGGAGTCAGCAGAAGCAGAAGACTACGAAAAGGTCAAGCAGGAAATTCTGGCGCGACTCAGCGTCACCTTGGCCGTTCGAGCCCAACGGGTCCACAGCTGGTTCTTCAAAATCGAGAGGCCCCCAAGATCGCAGATGTTCGACCTAATCCACCTGGTGCGAAAATGGCTACAGCCTGAGTCCCTGTCTGCGCCACAAATAGTGGAGCGTGTGGTCATGGACCAATTCCTGAGGTCACTCCCAATTCCCCTGCAGAAGTGGGTGAGTCAAGGGGACCCCAAGTCGGCAGATAACCTGGTGGAACTCGTCGAAAGGTACTTTGCTGCAGAGAACCTGGTCACCACCCCAACAACCGCACGGACTTTCCACCCAAAGCCACGGTCTCCCCAGGCAACCGGTAAGACTGTTCCAGGGGAAGTGGGTGGTAAGCATGGCAAGGATATAGGGGGGGGGGGTTTGGTGCCAGGACTGAAGTTTGGCGTCCCAAGCAAGGGAAACCACTGCCTGTCAGCAAACCAACTTGGGGAAACATCAGGTGTTTTCGTTGCCAAGAGCTGGGACATGTTGCAGCAAACTGTCCATTGACTGATGAACCAATGCAGTGTGATCTGTCTAATAGAAGGCAGTCTATGTTTGCTGCTGTTTCATGCGCTGCAGCGCCAAATGTGGGGAAACACATGTGTCACATGACTGTTAATGATAAGCCTATTACGGCCTTACTGGACTCTGGAAGTCTGGTTACTTTGGTTACAGCTGAGATGGTTGAAACTGTGAATTTTCATGCTAAAAAAGTTGCTGTGATCTGTGTACATGGGGATACCCGGGAGTATCCTATAGCCACAGTTCAGTTTAAAACTGGCTTAGGTACGGTGTCCCATGCGGTCGGACTTGTGCCCCACTTGGTGCACGAGGCCATCATTGGTAGGGACTTCCCTAAGTTTTGGGAACTGTGGGATCGTCCCGACCCGGTCGCAGTACCTGACTCAGTCGCAGAGCCAGAGCTCCTGGCTACTTCCGATATTGTGGGTTCAGGGGACTCATCTCAGGGCTCTCCGAGTTTTCCTTTCTTGGTTATGGCAGGAGAGCTGGAGGAGCCTGAGGGAGTCCCCACAACCAGTAGAGCCGGACAGCCGTCTGCCGACTCGGAGCCTATGTTGGAGTTTACTGACCTTAATGTGCACAAGGAAAATTTTGGTACTGAGCAGAGAAAATACCCTACCCTTGCCAGGGCCTGGGAAAATGTAATGGTGATTAATGATGTACCTGTTGAACCAGGGGATAGGCCCTGTTTTCCTTATTTCAGCAGCAATGATGATTTACTGTATCGTGTATGTAAAAAGAATGATGAAGTTAAAAAATTCCATGGACAAGATCCTTCGGGCTTAAAGTTTTGGGGCATAGAGAGTATTTGTCCAAATTGGAGGGGTTCCAACATGGTGAGGGAAATCTCTAAACGCGAGACCCGTTGGATTTATTTAATGAATACGCTCACCCCTTCTGGCTTAAACGTCGAATTGGATGTAAATTGTTTCATAAGCGATTATTGATCGGCATGCATCCTTTGTCGTCTTTATTACCCTTTTTTTCTGCGACTGTGCTTTATGCATTATCACATATCTCTATCCATTGTTATACATTTATACACATATACTTATATATAATTTCATACTTGTATATAATTTTATATTTATTCCATACACCTATCAGGTATTCCTTACGTCGACTTTTTTTTTTTTTTGTCATTTTGGAGTACTAGCATCATTATGACCCATGTGATTAATAAAGTTTGTGTACGATCCACAGCTGAAGATATTGTTAATACAACCGCTGTCTATTAACCGCGGTATTGGGTTATATACCTATGCCAGCATTCAGCTTATCTGTTATTGGGGGTTTGCAGATTGCAAGTAATGAGTTGTAACGATCGGCCTCCGGTCTATACTAAATCCATTCGCCCTACGTGGACATTCAATTTCCTACAATGGATAGGATCTAATTTAATTTTAATTTTATTCAATTTAGATTTTTTTTTAAATTTGAATTTTATTAGTCTAGTATTTTTTTAGCATCTCTTACAATTTTTAGGTATTTAATTTATTTTGTATACATTCTTGAACGAATTGGGAATGCATCATGTTTGAAATGTATGATTTATTTCTCCTAAATAGAGGTGAATATTGCACCATTCTATGTCTGGTTGAATTCTATCCAATTCAATCTGATCGGTAATATGCATTGTACAATGTATGGTGCAAGGTATACATTTAAATTCCTATATCTTATGTTACACACATATATATATATATATATATATATATATATATATATATATATATATATATATATATATATATATATATATATATATATATATATATATTTATTTATTTATTTTATTTTTTCTCACTAACACCATGATCATAATTTTTTGTCTAAAGTGACTGTGCCCAGTTCATATGGGCACACCCGCTTTGGACCATTTGATTGGTATTTTTTTAATTATTGATATGGTTTTTATGCTGAATGCTGTTTTTGTCTGCTAGTATAATTCCGGCGGATGTAAATGATTAGCCGGCAGTTTCCAGCCAAGGACAGGACTATGTTGTATTGTATTCTGTGCACTCTGTAAAGATTGTCACACTGTCAAATATACTGTGTCCCTTGATTTGCACATTGCTGTGTCATTCTGTCCTCTGTTGATGTAGCTGTCAGCTGGGGATTGATGCCTGATGCAATGCGAGCAATTTGCTCCTGGGTATAAAGCAGTAATGCATGACACTTGGCTCCACCCTCAGATGATATCCCTTGGGATGAAACTAGTCAGGGCTGAACCAAGTGAAGCAGTCTGATTGTCAGTCGGCATTAGAGATCACTCCCCTCCTCGCAGCTTGACCAGCAACGAGCGTTTGATGATGTGGTTAACCTGACCCGATTTGGGTAAATCAGTGAGATATGCCATTTTAAAGTTTTATACATGTGAGTGTATTGGATGACGTTTTTATTGGGCGATTAAAGATTTTTAAGCAGGATTACGCTATGTGTCTGTTTCCTACCATCTTTTTCATGTATGAACCCTGAGCCATTCAGAGACGCTGAGCAGTGATTGAGGCTGAGATTGCACCTGTGACACGCCGATATAAATTTTCTTTGCGGTAAGAGGCTACTCAAGAGGGGGTTCTCTTTTCTCACACACCCCCCTCTTTTTTCTATGAGCACAGACGTGAAGCGGTGTCTTTCCAAACCTATCATCTTGGGCTATAGTGGACTTTGTCTGAATAAGGATTGTTCAGTCCAATATTTGCATTAAAGACTGCCATTCTTTATTTAAGAACTTTTCTATTCCAAGGACAATATTCAATATTTGTATATTTATTTGTTTAAAGTTTAAATGTTGCATATGTCCAGCGCTGCCTGGTTGATTGTGATATAATTCTGACATATTCAGGTTTTATTCATTTTTTACCCAGCTATTGATGTGTTAAACTGGTCCGTGAACCAAGTTATAATGGTAGCAGCTGCAGCCATTTAGAGTGGCTAGTTTGGATTTTTGGCTCATTGAATCACCTATTAGTTTTTTTTCTTCCAAAAGCGCTTGCATTGTGTTTTTGCATGGGGGGTTTGCTTTAATACAACTGTTTGATTATAAAGTTACTGAACAGTTGGTGGTCCCCAAGCCTTACAGAAGGGTGGTGTTGGAACTTGCCCATGGGCACTTGCTAGGAGGCCATTTAGGGGTTGAGAAAACCACTGAAAGAGTGTTGCGCAGGTTTTACTGGCCTGGGATACAGAAAAATATTGAGAATTATTGTCAATCCTGTCCTGTGTGTCAGATGTCAGCCCCCCAGCCCCACTTCCGAAGTCCTTTAGTGCCCTAGCCCATTATTGAAGTGCCCTTCGAGAGGATTGCCATGGACCTTGTGGGTCCCCTCCCCAAATCCGCCCGTGGTCATCAGCATATCCTCGTGATTATGGATTACGCTACCCGTTACCCTGAGGCCGCTCCCTTACGCGCCGCATCTGCTAAAAATATTGCCAAAGAGCTGTTTATGGTGTTCAGTCGGGTGGGCATCCCTAAAGAAATCCTGACAGACCAGGGTACCCCATTTATGTCACGGATAACTAGGGAGCTGTGCAAGTTATTTAAGGTGACGCAGTTGCGAACCTCTGTGTATCATCCGCAAACGGATGGCTTGGTGGAACGTTTCAATAAGACGTTAAAGGGCATGTTAAAAAAGGTTGTTGACAAAGATGGAAAAGACTGGGTCTTCCTGATACCGTACCTGATGTTTGCTATCAGGGAGGTTCCCCAGTCCTCTACAGGGTACTCTCCATTTGAGTTGCTTTATGGGAGACACCCTCGGGGACTCTTGGACATAGCCAAGGAAACTTGGGAGGGGGAACAGACACCCCACAAAAGTGTAATTGAGCATATCGCTCAAATGCAGGACAGGATTGCAGCCGTAATACCAGTGGTGAAAGAACATTTACTACAGGCTCAAGCAGCCCAACAGAGAATATACAACCGGGGGGGCCCAACTCCGTGTTTTCTCACCGGGTGACAGGGTCCTCGTTTTAGTTCCCACTGTTGAGAGCAAGTTCCTGGCTAAATGGCAGGGCCCCTTTGAAGTAATTGAAAGAGTTGGGGAAGTCAATTACAAGGTGTATCAACCAGGTAAAAGGAAGCCCGAACAGATTTACCACGTGAACCTGTTAAAGCCCTGGAAGGATAGACTGGCGTTAACTGCGAGGTCCCTACCGGTAACGCCTAAGGGTACTGAATCCCCTCTGATCCCTGAGGTCACGATTCCAGACACCCTGTCATATTCCCAAAAACAGGAAGCTAGAGAGTTCCTAATAAGGAATAGAGAGACATTTTCAGAGTTGCCTGGCACGACTTCAGCGGTTCAGCATGATATTGTTACTGAACCTGGGGTCCGTGTCAAGCTCAAACCATACCGAATTCCTGAAGCGAGGAGAAAGGACATCAGTGATGAAGTTAGAAGGATGTTGGAACTAGATGTCATTGAGGAATCCAATAGTGACTGGTCTAGCCCCATCGTGTTGGTCCCAAAACCGGATGGCACTTGGAGGTTTTGTAACGACTTCAGAAAGCTCAATGCAGTAACAAAGTTTGACACGTACCCGATGCCCAGGGTAGATGAACTTATAGACCGACTGGGCAAGGCCCGTTATCTGACCACTTTGGACTTGACCAAAGGATATTGGCAAATACCCCTGACTAATAGTGCCAAAGAAAAGACTGCGTTTGTGACCCCGGAGGGGTCATTCCAGTATAAGAAAATGCCTTTTGGGTTGCAAAATGCCCCTGCAACCTTTCAGAGGGCCATGGACAGGACCCTAAGACCGCACCAGCAGTATGCTGCAGCTTATTTAGATGACATAGTGGTGCATAGCACTGACTGGGAGTCTCACTTGCCCCGTGTCCAAGCTGTCCTTGATTCCCTCTTCAAGGAAGGTTTTACGGCAAATCCCAAAAAATGTGCCATTGGTTTGGAGGAAGCCAAGTATTTGGGCTACACTATTGGCCGTGGAGTTATTAAACCCCAAGTGAATAAAGTAGAAGCCATCCAGGAGTGGCCACGTCCTGCAAACAAGAAGCAGGTCAGGGCCTTTCTTGGCATTGCGGGATATTATAGAAGGTTTATTCCAAATTTTGCCACTATAGCTGCCCCACTGACAGACCTGACGAATGGGAAAGACTCCGTAATGATAAAATGGTCCCCAGTAGCAGAAGAATCTTTCCAAGTCCTGAAGAAGGCTCTTTGTGCACAGCCAGTGCTATACTCCCCCGATTTCTCCAAAGATTTTTTGGTTCAGACAGATGCCTCTGATGTAGGTATCGGGGCAGTACTATCACAGGTATACAATGGGGAAGAACACCCTGTGGTCTACCTAAGCAGAAAGCTCAATGATCATGAGAAAAAATATGCAGTCATTGAAAAGGAATGTTTAGCCATAAAGTGGGCCGTGGACGCGCTCCGGTACTACCTGTTAGGGCGCCAGTTTGAGTTAATAACTGACCATGCTCCCCTGAAATGGATGGCCCAAAAGAAGGAGACTAATAGGCGGGTGAACCGGTGGTTTTTGGCCCTCCAGGATTATTCCTTTTCGGTAAAACACAGGCCAGGTGTTGAGATGGGGAATGTAGATGCCCTGTCCCGTGTTCACTCCTGTTGGGCTACAGGTGTTCCAACCCTGGGGTTGAAACAAGAGGGGAGGGTGTGTAGCAGAGCGTCCCAGAGAGAGCCTGGGAAAGTCCAGTTCGGGGTTTATACCTCTCCCAGGCTCCTCTCTTACACGTTCAGGGATCTCTGATCCCTGATCCAGGTCAGGTGTTGGCCCTCTCCCCCAGGCCAATTTCTTTGAGTGTCAGAATTCTAGCTGATAGACAGGTGTTCAAATACTTCTTTGCAGCTGTATCATACAAATAAATAGTTAAAAATTCATAAATTGTGATTTCTGGAATTTTTTTTTTTGATTATGTCTCTCAAAGTGGACATGCACCTACGATGACAATTTCAGACCCCTCCATAATTTCCAAGTGGGAGAACTTGCAAAATAGCAGGGTGTTCAAATACTTATTTTCTGCACTGTATATATATATATATATATATATATATATATAGATATATATATAGATATATATATATAGATATATATATATAGATATATATATAGATACAGATGTATCTATATATATATATATATATATATATATATATTGTAGCAGAGCGTCCCAGAGAGAGCCTGGGAAAGTCCAGTTCGGGGTTTATACCTCTCCCAGGCTCCTCTCTTACACGTTCAGGGATCTCTGATCCCTGATCCAGGTCAGGTGTTGGCCCTCTCCCCCAGGCCAATTTAAGCTCACCTGAGCTAACAGCCATTGCTCTGTCCTGGGAAACAGATAGTGTGGATCTGTAGGAGCAAGGAGGTTGTTAAAAGACTGGTGAGCAGTTTGTGTTTTGAGCTAACAAGCGGTAGGCTTGTTTAGCTTAGTAGTTAGGGCCTACATATCGTGTAGTTAGAGCCGAGACACGGCTAGGTGTTTGTTTAAACTATTTTTGTTTGTTTTGTTTTCTGCACACTGTACAGCACCTGTAAATAGACTTTGTATAGCACCAATAAAAATCCCACTGTTGTTCACTTATCCTATGGACTTTGGTATCTGTGCCGGCTCATCCCAGGGAGCTTTTGTACCCGCTACCTATCCCCAGCTTACAATATATATATATAGACATCTCTGTTCTGTCTGTCTATCTATCTATCTATCTATCTATCAAAATATATATATATATATATATATATCTATATATCTATATATAGATATATATATATATATATACACATCTGTATCTATATCTATCTATCTATCTATCTATCTATATATATATATATATATATATATATATATATATATATCTTTGCCAACTTTCCACTTTCATCTTATTGCTTCTAAACTTGAACTTCCATCAAATGGCTAGACACAAGTTAGAAAAACATTGGGCCACATTCACAAAGCACTTACTCCTGAGTATCACAAGTTGGGCACGCGTAAGTCTAAAAATGCACACGCTTATCTATGCACCGTATCCCCAAAACGATATACGCCTGAACTCCAAATTTTTTAGACCAACGTAATTTGGATAGACCGGCGCAGCGTGCGTGCAAAACTGTACTAGACACACCATTGATTTGCTGTGCAAATATGCAAATGAGGGAGATACGCCGATCCACAAAAGTAAGTTTGTGCGGTGCAGTCCACACGATGTGCTTATCAGCTGCACGGCCGGTCTAAAATTAGACCATATAAAAGCTTTCTTAAAATTAGACAATCCGTCTACATGTCAGCAAAAGCAACACCATTAGTGCCGAGCTGAGCAGCCACACTTGCAGGACAATAATCTGTATGCCAACATGCCAGGGGCATCCTTGCTCATAGCTATACTACTGACTTCAGATGAGCGCAGAAGGAGGAGGGCACGGAGGAGGGCACGGAGGAGGGCACGGGAGAGGATCTTTGTCAGGTGTATCCATGGGATGAGCCCAATGGTAATAGGCCCCCCTTTTGGCTGGAATTATGGTGCAATTGGAGAGATACCCAGTGTTAATAGGAGGGTAGATGTTGGTTCCTCAGCTTCCACTAATTTCAGTGAAATTGAGTAAAGGTGGGTTAATTAGGTCAGAAGCCTGTGCAGGCCAGCAGGCCCAAAGATTGCTAAAGTAAAATGATCCTATGCTGCTATAAGGATGCCAGATGTGACCGATGCACCCTAAACCATATAAAACAAAGAAGAAAATGTGTCTCTAGAGTCTAATAGGTAGGAATCCCTACTAGTGTGGTTGATTACACTAGTAACCACACTAGTAGGGATTCCTACCTATTAGGCCGCGTACACACGAGGGGATATGTCCGCTGAAAACGGTCCGATGGACCGTTTCAGCAGACATCTCCGCTCGTGTGTATGGGCTAGCGGACAGATTTCTCCACCCGACAGATTTCAAAGCATGCTTTGAAATCTATCCGGTGGGAATCTGTCCGCCCGACATGTCTGCTGGTTAGTACACTTACCAGCAGACATGTCGGCCCCACCGCCGCCGCGCCGCTGCCGAATGGATTCGGCGCATGCGCGGAAGTGTTTTACTTCCTGGTGCGGTGACGTGGCGGATGACGCGGCGGCGTCAACGTCACCGCCGCGTCACCACTACGTGTGTACACGCCATCGGATCAAACTCCCGATCGGACATATCCGATGGAAATGGTCCGCGGACCGTTTTCATCGGATATATCCGATCGTGTGTACGCCGCCTTAGACTCTAGAGACACATTTTTTTCTTTGTTTTATATGGTTTAGGGTGCATCGGTCACATCTGGGCAAGGTACTGGCAACACTCCATTTCCTTGCCAGTGGCTCTTTTCACCCTAATGGGTAAATATATATTTTATATACATTGTTTTCTGTTTAGTATATATTTTATAATAATTAATATAATAAATATATATTTTTATTTTTTAACCAATATAAATTTACTAATTGTAATATTATTATAATTATCTTATTTAATATTATATATATATATATATATATATATATATATATATATATATATATATATATACTGGGGTAGATTCACATAGATCAGCGGATCTTTTGATCCGCCTGATCTATCTTTTTTACGATCCGCCTGCACCAGTTTTTGAGGCAAGTGCTGTATTCAGAAAGCACTTGCCTCGTAAGTTGCCCTGGCGAATCGTAAAATCCCCTGGCGGAATGCAAATTCCGCGGCTAGGGGGAGTTTACTATTTAAATCACGCGCGTCCCCGCGCCGATCGTACTACGCATGCGCCGCCGGCTAAATTTCCCAGTGTGCATTGCTTCAAATGACGTCGCAAGGACGTCATTGTTTTCGACGTTAACGCAATTAACGTATGGCCCTATTCCCGAACGACTTACGTAGACGACGTAAAAAATTCAAAACTCGACGCGGGAACGCGGCCATACTTAATATAGGATACACCGCACTTACCCCGCATATAGCAGGGGTAACGATCCGCCGGAAAAAGCCGAACGCAAACGACGTAAAAAAAAAGCGACGGCCGGGCGTTCGTTTCTGAATCGGCGGTTCTCCTCATTTGCATATTCGTCGCGCATAATAACAGAAGCGCCACCTAGCGGACGTCGGGAGATTGCAGCCTAAGATCCGACAGTGTAACTCACTTACACCAGTCGGCTCTAAGGGAGATCTATGCGGAACCTGATTAGAGGAATCAGCCGCATAGATCCGATCGTCGGATCTCACAGATACGACGGTGTATCAATAGATACACCGTCGTATCTCTATGTGAATCTACCCCACTGTATTTTCTGGCGTATAATACTACCTTTTACACTTAAAAAAAAGGCCAAAAATCAGGGGTCGTCTTATACGCCGGGTAAAAAATGCCACACACTGGGTGTCAGCCCACTGGATGTGCGGTAATACTGTATGTAGCTATGGCTACATACAGTATACACTGCTGAGCCAATCCCAGCGAGGGATGTATTCTATTAGTGAATATAAAGTCTGCCAATCCGAGCAGGCTACATACAGTCAGAGTCAGAGATTAGAGGGCTGATGATGTTACAGCATCTGCCAATCCGAGCAGGCTCTGTATTCATTAATAGAATACATTGTTTACTGGGATTGGCTCAGCGTTGTATACTGTATGTAGCCGAAGCTACATACAGTATTATGGCACATGTAGCGTAACTGGATAGGACAGTGATGGTGAACCTTGGCACCCCAGATGTTTTGGAACTACATTTCCCATGATGCTCATGCACTCTGCAATGTAATCGAGCATCATGGGAAATGTAGTTCCAAAACATCTGGGGTGCCAAGGTTAGCCATTACTGGGATAGGACATAGTGGAAGTGGGCAACTAGGTAGTAGGTGTCATGGAGAACAATGTTGATTGAGGAATTGGCTAGGACAATGCCGGTGAGTCCCCATGATTGTAAATAAGAATCCGAGGGCTCATAGTATTGGGACCTCTCATTTAATAATTCCCTGTGCATTGTGGTAAGTCAACTAAAGACTTTAACGCCTGTTGGAAAAGCGTTGATTTTTATTGTGTATGCTCATGTGCCTACACTTAGTTTGGTGGCGAATATGTGGTGGAATCCATGTTTTTTTTAAATGGTGTTGCCTTGGAAGGGGGGTAGTCTTATACGGCGAGTATAGCCCAAAAGCTATGCTTTCAATTGAAAAATAGGGGGTCGTCTTATACGCCCAGTTGCCTTATACGCCGGCAAATACGGTATATATATATATATATATATATATATATATATATATATATATATATATATATATATATATATATACACACACCGACACGACACAAACCTCTAAACAGCAACAGACAATGTAATAAAAGCACCTTGCTTCAGGAAGGGAAAAAAATTGGATGTACTTTTGCAATGGAAGGGCATTTCTCTCGGTCTATTTAAGCACTGTGCATAGCTCACTAAGTCTGACGGGCCTAGTTCCTATCTAACTGATTGCGTCGTGCCGAGTTCTGAGCATGCTCAGAGAGGTGCTGACCATAGTCTGCTTCATGTGCACATGCCCAGTCTGGCCGGCCCTTCATTTGCATGGGGTCACGGCTCATTTCAATGGAACACGCCCACGTCCTTTCCACTTTGAATTACACCGCCTTACGCCTCAGAATTTACATTGCACCGGGGCAAATTTGGCCGAAAATACTACGGGCCAGATTCACGTATTCCAGAGCATCTTTGCTCTGGAGTAACGCTTCTGATTTGCGTTGCGCTGCCGAAATTTTAGGAGCAAGTGCTGTCATTCACGAAGCACTTGCTCCTAAAGTTGCGGCAGCGCATCACAAATGAGCCGGCGGAATTCAAATGTAGCGGGTACGGGGCGTGTAGTATGCTAACTACGCGCGATCCCGCCGCCAACGTACTGCGCATGCGTCGAGTGTCAAAACATCCCCGTGCGCATGCTCCAAAATCTGTGAATGAACGTCAATGACGTCACATTCCCATTCATGACCGTTTTACGCAAGCGACGTTTTTTTTTTTTTTCCCGACGCGATGACGACGCCTATACCTAACATAGGATACTCCAACCCCATGTAGGTATATCTATGCGCCGCGTATCCCGTCCGGAAATGTCGTATCGTCATTGCGTCGCGCCGGATTTCGATCGTGAATTGCCGATTTCCGCTCATTAACATATTTTTTGAGCGTAAATCGGCGGGAACGCCCCCGGCGCCATTTTTAAGTTGAAGTAACGATGCGATGGCGAAACTCAGTAAAGCTGCTCGCATCAGAACTTCAACCCGGCGTTTCTTGTTTTCTGGTTACAGAAAACAGAAACGCCGGCTCAAAGCCACAGTTAGGCTGGCGGATCACTCGATCCGCCAGCGTAACCTTTCCTGAATCTGGCCCTACGAGTATACGGTACTTGCGCCTCGAAATTAAGCCGGTCTAACTTAAAGTAGTTGCACTACGCTGGTCCAAAAATGCGCCGATGTACGTGAATCTGGCCCATTATTTCTGTCCATTCATTCCTGTGGCTCAAGTTACTTTGCAGACTACAGTGCAGTTAAACAATACAGACTGTGACTGGACGGTGAATTGAGTAGCAGCAGGTTGAGCTCTTCTCTTCTCTCTCACAAGGAAAAGCAATGGAATCTTGATCTGAGTGGTGACCCTCCCTCTCTCAGTTGAAAAGTGAAGTGCTGCTGTCCACAAAGTTCTCAAAAGATAATATCAAGACAGATAATTGTCCACGCCCCACACTATATAAGGCTGCTTATATGGCGGCCATGTAAAGGGTTTTTGAATGGCGAGAGATTAGGCAGGTTAGTTAGTGGATTTAGAGTGCAGTCAGTGTAATGAATTTAATCATACAGTGTAGTGTATATAGTGCAGTCAGTGTAAAATATATAATACAGTGCAGCCAGTGTAGAATATATAACACAGTGTAGTCAGTGTAGTGTATATAATGCAGTGCAGAGTATATAGTGCAGTCAATGTAGTGTATATAACACAGTGCAGAGTATATAGTGCAGTCACCTGTTGTATGTATTCTACTATAATATTTGCAAAACCTAAAGCAGAATGTGGTTCAAAAATAGGGGAAGCGGAAAATGAAGGTAACTTGACAAAACAGCTTATTCTTAACCTAAAGATACAACATATATATTGAACAGAACACCCATTTATCATTGACACATTGCTTTAGTGCACCAGTCTAGCTCAGCCCCTTTTGTCCGTAACCTGGTGATCTGGGAACCCCTCCTGTGGTGTAGGAGAGAAAGTCCCAGACGCAGCCACTTCACGTTACTTGTTGTGTCTCATATACTGAAAGCTTGATGTAATATGAAAAAAGCATCAATGTTTAGACATTTCTCACAGCCACCAATCTGCCTTTGAAGATTGAATGTTATACAAGAAACAGAGACAGTAGAGGTGTTATGGTACAGGCTTCAGAAGTTACACTCCCAGGGACCCTTTGGATTTTGTCTGCAGTGGGTAACAGAGAACACAGATGAAAGCAAGCATGTTCTTTGTCCTTGTGTGGCAAAGTAACAGGTTCAATTTATTGAAGAGCTCTAGGGAACATGTACCATGTTGGATTGGTGGGGAACAGTGATTTTAGTACTGCTTAAATTATAGTATTATTAACCACTTCAGCCCCGGACCATTTGGCTGGCCAAAGACCAGAGCACTTTGTGTGATCCAGCACTGCGTCGCTTTAACTGACAATTGCGATGTGGCTCCCAAACAACATTTTTCCCCCCCACAAATAGAGCTTTCTTTGATAGAGATTTTTTGCGCTATAAACAAACAAAGAGCGACAATTTTGAAAAAAAAGCAATATTTGTAACTTTTTGCTATAATAAATATCCACCAAAAATGTATATAAAAAAAATTTCCCTCAGTTTAAGCCGATTCTTCTATATATTTTTGGTAAAATCGCAATAATAGTTTTTTTTTTTATAAATTCTTCATTTTTTCATAAGTTTCTCAACATTATTTCAGATAGACATAATCATACACATTCGTAATTCCACCTTTATATTACATCCTATTAATTGCATACATTCTATTACCACTCAACTTATTACAAACTCCTCTTTTCCTTTCTTCCCCACCCATCTCCAACCCCCCCCCAAAAAAAGGAGAGCCCCCAACCTCTAACCGTGCCCCAGTCCCCCCTCCCCCCGCTACCAACCACCGCATTCCCTCCCTCATCAACTCTTGTCTCTTCTCTATACATCATGTAGGGGGCCCATGTCTTACGGTACCTACCATCTTGATCCTTCATTGTCAGCGTAAGATTCTCCACTTGTTGGATTTCTGCAATTCTCGAAAACCATTGTGCTCTTAATAGGGGGCTTTCAAATTTCCACAGGACAGGGATACACACCCTCGCTGCCACCATCAAATGTCTCAGTAGGGATTTTTTATATTTTTCTGCTTAAATAGGGATATCAAATAGCAGAAATCGTTTATTAATTGGTTTGCACAAAAGTTATAGCGTCTACAAAATAGGTGATAGTTTTATGGCATTTTTATTAATATTTTTTTTACTAGTAATGGCGGTGATCAGCAATTTTTATCATGGCTAACACATCGGACACTTTTGGCGCTATTTTGGGACCATTAACATTTACACAGCGATCAGTGCTATACATATGCACTTATTAATGTGTAAATGTGACTGGCAGTGAAGGGGTTAACCAGGAGGGGACACTGAAGGAGTTAAGTGTGTCATAGGGATGTGTTCTGTGGGGGGGATGGGCTACATGTGTCACGACACTGATCACTGCTCCCGATTACAGGGAGCTGTGATCAGTGTGTCCTGTCACTAGGAAGAATGAAGAAATGCTTACATCAGCATTTCCCTGTTCTTCCTTTCTGTGAGACGATCGTGGGTATCCCCATGGACATTGAGTCCACGGGACCCGCAGTCACACTCACGGAGCTTGTGTCTTAAAGGCGACGTATATATACTGTAACAGTAGGAGCTACTGTCACGGTAAAATGGACACAGGGTATGCACACTTGAGAGGTGCAAGACTACAGAGCATAGCTGTGGACTGGAGAAGACTTCTTATGAAGCTGTCTCCAGGTTTTGGTATTTCATCATGGGGATCTGTAGTGTGGAGATTCCATAGTGTCTTGGGTGGGACGGGATCTCCAATCCTGTATTCTGATTTTGTGGATGACCAGCAGGATGTGTGCTCAGGTGAGCATAGCCCTTTATAATGAGTGTGTGGGAAGACCTCATGGCTCCCAGTTGGAGACAGCAGGTCTCCAGAAGTCAGAGGCTGTAGGAGACAGCCAGAACGGTGGTGATTTCAAGAGGCAGACCTGTAGATGCTGAAGGGAAGCTGTCTATGTTGAGGAGTCCGCTGGTCTGGGCGACCAGGATAATGTGCAGAAGTACTACTGCAGAAGTACTGCTACAGAGAGCCAGGTGGGCTAGCACTTTCTGTTGTGCATTTGATGGAGAAGAACACCCTACGTGGGAAACGTTTGGACTTTTGTTTTGCCTTTTTTATAAAAATGGGCTACCATGCCCTTAAATAAAGTTCCTGGCTGGAGTGAATCACTAGAAAAACGCACATACCATGAGAGCTTACAACCCCCAACCTTACAATACGTTGTTCTGCCCAGCCATGCCATTTTGCCAATGTATATCGGCATGAGCCAGTCAGCAAGTGGTTAATGTAATTAATAATATTACATAACATGACTGTATAGTATTGTGACCTTGCCTGTGACTTGCATGTGTGCAACACGCATATCCTACTACAGAAAAACTGACATTTACCAAAAAATGTGTGTTTAAATTGCAGCTGCAGCCAAAATCCTGTCATCAATTTTTACAGTTGGCAATTGGCTTTCAGGTAAATATGGGATAGAAACAGGAAAGGGAGAGTTCCAGATTGGACAACTGCCCACAGAGGAGGTGGAGGTGGTGGAGTCCCTCAATTCTGTGTGATGAATAGAGCTGGAAGCGATAAGGATTTTGGCACTTCCTTTTTTGGTGCTGTTTCTCTGGCTGTTATGGTCAAACTGATCGGTTCTTGATCAGATGCTTTGAAGGGCAGAGGAGGTAGCAGGGGATTAATAGACCCAAGATCTCTCTATAAAGAGTAGCCACTACTGCCATGGCTATCACAAGGAATGTTCATCTTTTGTGAAAATGGTATGAGAAAAATATAGTAAGAACAACAAATAAAAATAAAAATTATAGCACCTTGATGTCCCCACGTGCTCATGCAGAAAATACATATGTGCACTTACAGTAGGTCCAGCACACATATGTAATGCTGTTTGCCCCACATGAAGAATCACTGTGAATTTCAGAGCAATAATTCTAGCACCAGAGCTCATGTTTAACTCTAAATTGTAAACCTGTAAAGGCCTTTTCAAATTTTGCCTATGAATAATTTTAGGTATCGTACTTTGTCACCATTTTACAGGAGTGCACAATTTTAAATCTTGACATATTTGGTATCGATTTACGCAGTGCAACATCACCTTTTAAATTCTACCAAAAATGTGGTATTATATTGTGTTTACGTGCACAAAAAAATTCACTTTTGTTTTTTTCCTAAAAACTTGCCTTTGATAAACAGTTGCACAAATATTGTGTGACATAAAAAATTGCAACCACCACCATTACATTTTTTGGTCTGGTATAAATTTAAAGATGGACTCCTTATCTTAGCATGCAGCATTACAGGCCAGGTAAAGGGGGATGAGTATGCTCCCCTGTTCCTGAACCTTACCTGGCCAAATACCACTAACAAAGATGACCCCCTCCCCCTGGCAAAGCACCTTGTCCTTAAAGCGGAGGTCCGGACAATTTTTTTTTTAAAAACCAGCACCTACAAATATGGCAGCTGCTGACTTTAAAAAAATGCACACTTACCTATCCAGAGTGCCCGCGATGTCAGCAGCCAAGGCTGAGCAATCGCTCGGTCCTTGGCTGCTTCCGCCACCATTCTCGGTCAGGGAATCGGGAAGTGAAGCCTTGCGGCTTCACTACCTGATTCCCTACTGCGCATGCACAAGGATCGTGGCATGCCGTCACTGGTCCCCGCTCTCTCCTGGGAACAGTGTTTCCCAGAAGACAGCGGGGGGGATCACGTGCCAGGCTGGATTCCCCTCAGGGATCTGAACCTAGAAGTGGTGCAAATACCTGTCTCAGACAGGTATCTGCACCCCCTCCCCCCTGAAAGGTGTCAAATGTGAACCTCTGCTTTAAGTTGATAATACCAAAGGACTCAAACCATGGCGTAGTGGTTTTGGGGGTCTACAGGTGGTTTATCAGAATCTGGAAGCTCCTTTAACAATAAGGCAATACCAAGATAAGCCAACACCCAATTATAAGGGAGAAAAGCAAAGGGTACATAGTAAGAAAGTATAAGTAACCGCTTGCCGACCAGCCGCCGCAGTAATACGGCGGCAGGTCGGCACGGGTGCGCGAGAGCCCGTAGCTCTACGTCGCGCCTTTTGCGGCCACTAGGGGGCGCGTGCGCGCCGCCGGCGGCCCGCGCGCGCGCTCCCCGCTCCCCCCCCGAGTCCCGTGCGTGTGCCCGGCGGGCGCGATCGCCGCCGGGCACACGCGATCGCTCGTTACAGAGCGGGGAACGGGAGCTGTGTGTGAAAACACACAGCGCTCGTTCCTGTCAGCGGGGGAAACGCTGATTTTCTGTTCATACAATGTATGAACAGAAGATCAGTGATTCCCCTAGTGAGTCCACCCCCCCCCATACAGTTAGAACACACTAGGAACACACTTAACCCCTTCCCTGCCCCCTAGTGTTAACCCCTTCACTGCCAATGGCATTTTTATAGTAATCCAATGCATTTTTATAGCATTGATCGCTAAAAAAATGCCAATGGTCCCAAAAATGTGTCAAAAGTGTCCGAAGTGTCCGCCATAATATCGCAGTACCGAAAAAAAACGCTGATCGCCGCCATTACTAGTAAAAAAATAATAATAATAAAAATGCCATAAAACTACCCATTTTGTAAACGCTATAACTTTTGCGCAAACCAATCAATAAACGCTAATTGCGATTTTTTTTTACGTAAAATATGTAGAAGAATACGTATCGGCCTAAACTGAGGGAAAAATATTTTTTTTTAATATATTTTTGGGGATATTTATTATAGAAAAAAGTAAAAAATATTGCATTTTTTTCAAAATAGTCGCTCTGTTTTTGTTTATAGCGCAAAAAATAAAAACCGCAGAGATGATCAAATACCACCAAAAGAAAGCTCTATTTGTGGGAAAAAAAGGACGCCAATTTTGTTTGGGAGCCACGTCGCACGACCGCGCAATTGTCAGTTAAAGCGACGCAGCGCCGAATCTCAAAAAGTGCTCTGGTCTTTGGACAGCAATATGGTCCGGGGCTGAAGTGGGTAAAGACAGACACAGTACTGTGATGTACATGAACTATCAGTGACGCAGTCCAGTGATGTATATCTGTGTCGATCATGATGCCCACTAACCAGTGGCACATCTGTGTTCCTGTCACCTCACTTTTGCTGAATGACAGATGACAAACAAAATGGAAGAGTCTCTCAGGTGACGTCATCAACCATACGGTGCATCCGCAAAGTATTCACATCGCTTCACTTTTTTCATATTTTGTTATGTTAAAACCTTTTTCCAAAATGGATTAAATTCATAATTTTTCTCCAAATTCTACAAACAATACCCCATAATGTCAACATGAAAGAAGTTTGAAATCTTTGCAAATTTATTAAAAATAAAAAAATAAAAAAATAAAATGTACATACAGTGGGGATTGAAAGTTTGGGCACCCCAGGTAAAAATTTGTATTAACCACTTGTCCACCACCCACCATCAAATGACGGTGGGTGGAGGACTCCAATATCCTGACTGCACGTCATATGACATGCAGTCATTTGAATAGGGAATGTGCGCGATCGCGTGCGCGCATCCCTATACTGTCGGTAGCGGCGTGTCACGGAGACACCGCTCGTTACCGACAGGGGTGAACAGCGGCGCAGATGCGATGTTAACCACATGATCGGCCGTGATGAAGTCATGGCTGATCACGTATGGCAACACCCCCAAAGTGCATGGCGCATGTGAGCGAGCGATCCCGGGAACACTGCTCATCACCGACAATGGTACACAGCCATTGGTCAGGGCTGTGTACCACGTGATCAGCTCTGATCACTAGTGTAAACAAAGAGCTGTAACTAACTGTTACCAGCTCTTCTCCCCTCACACATCGTTTCCAGTGTGAGAAGAGAAAAGGTAGAAGCAGTGAGTTACAGTTCTGTGTTACTGTAGTGTCTGCACAAACACCACATCTGTCCCTTTGCCCCCCCCCAATTGTCACCAGTCACCCAACAGTCACCCATAAAGTGCACCTGTCACATAAATAGACTGCCATCAGCGGTGCAACCGTCACCCACCAGTGACCGTACCCTGTCACCGTCACCCATCTGTGACCTGCCCTGTCACCCGTCACCCACCAGTGACCTGCCCTGTCACCCGTATATGAAGAAAAAATACTAATTTACAAAATTTTATGACAGAAACAAAGAAGAAAAATTCAATTTTTTCACAAAATCTACCGTCTTTTTTTATTTATAGCGCAAAAAATAAAAAACCCACGAGTGATTAAATACCACCAAAAGAAAGCTCTATTTGTGTGAAAAAAAGGACGCATTTTTTTTGGGGTACAATGTTGCATGACTGAGTAATTGTCATTCAAAGTGTGAGAGCACCGAAAGCTGAAAATTGGTCTGGGTAAGAAGGGGGTTTAAGTGCACTGTATTGAAGTGGTTAATGTGCATAATGAAGCCAAGGAAAGATGGAAAAATCACCAAAAGGCATTAAATTACAGATTAGACATTCTTATATCATGTCAAAAAAGTTAGATTTTTTTTTTATCATTTACACTTTCAAAATGACAGAAAACAAAAAAATGGAGTCTGCAAAAGTTTGGGCACCCTGTAGAATTTATAGCATGCACTGCCCCCTTTGCAAAGCTGAGACCTGCCAGTGTCATGGATTGTTCTCAATCATCGTCTGGGAAGACCAGGTGATGTCAATCTCAAAGGTTTTAAATGCCCAGACTCATCTGACCTTGCCCCAACAATCAGCACCATGGGTTCTTCTAAGCAGTTGTCTAGAAAACTGAAACTGAAAATAGTTGACGCTCAGAAATCTGGAGAAAGCTAAAAAGAAGATAGCAAAGAGTTTTCATATGTCAATATCCTCTGTTCGGAATGTAATTAAGAAATGGCAGTCATCAGAAACAGTGGAAGTTAAAGCAACATTGAAAATCTATAGATAGACCTTAAAAGAGCAGTGCGTGACAAACAGCCCAGAAATCTCAAAGAACTGGAAGACTTTTGTAAGGAAGAATGGGCAAAGATACCTCAAACAAGAATTGAAAGACTCTTGGCTGGCTACAAAAAGCGTTTACAAGCTGTGATCCTTGCCAAAGATGGCAGTACAAGATATTAACTCTGCAGGGTGCCCAAACTTTTGCAGACACAATTTTTTTTTGTTTTCTGTCATTTTGAAAGTGTAAATGATGGAAATAAAATCTAACTTTTTTTGACATATTATAAGAATGTCTAATCTGTAATTTGATGCCTTTTGAAGATTTTTCCATCTTTCCTTGGCTTCGTTATGCACATTAATACAAGTTTTTACCTGGGGTGCCCAAACTTTCGATCCCCACTGTAAATATTCACAGCCTTTCCCATGAGACTCAAAATGTAGCTCAGGTGCATTCTGTTTCCACTGATCATCCTTGAGATGTTTCTACGTGGGTAGGTACCGGAGCACGATGGGACTGTGACATCATAATAGAGGCCTATATAAACCGATGGGAGCCGCGCTCCCGGCATAACAGCGGGAAGAAGCGTCGAGTCAACATCTGAAGAAGAGAGGAAGAGAAGAAGATGTCACAGAAGAGCGGACTGGCCGCCGCTAGTAAGTAAGCTAACACGAAGATAGCGGCGGCCAGTCCTGAAGAAGGCACCGGAGAGCGCCGAGACAACAGCGGAGAGGATGGAAGAAGACCCCTGCAGCATGGAGAAGACCCCCGGAGAGCGGAGAAGACCCCCGGAGAGCGGAAGAAGAAGGCCCCCCTGGTAAAAGAGCTAAAGAGGGGGGGCCCCGGAGCTGACTAATAAATTACTTTAAAAAACCCTGTGTTGTGTTTATTTACTTTTACACTTTACCTCCAGGTGAATGGGTAGGGGTACGATGTACCCCATATTCATTCTCCTAGGGTGGGGGGCCGGTATCTGGGGGCCCCCTTATTAAAGCCAGGATTGTCAGGAAGAGGCCCTGTCCTTATCAACATGGGGACAGGGTGCTCTGGGGTGGGGGGGCCACAGTGCGCCCCCCTGCCCCAGAGCACCCAACCCCCTCATGTTGAGGGCATGCAGCCTGGTACGGCTCAGGGGGGGGCTCGCTCATCCCCACTCCTTTCCTGACTGGCCGGGCAGCGTGCTTTGGATACGGGTCTGGTATGGATTGTGGGGGGATTGCATTTTTTCGGTGTAGGAGGGTTCTCCTTACAACCCATACCAGACCTAAGGGCCTGGTATGTCCCTGGGGGGGAACCCATGCCGGTTTTTTATTTAAAATTTGGCATGGAGTTCCCCCTCAGGATTCATAACAAACGGGGCAGCTAGATTTGGCGGGAATCCAAGTCGGATCCCTGTCGCTTCTATGACACGCTCGCTGGAATGTGCTTTGTCTATTTCAGCGAGTGCGAGATGTTGGCACCCTGTCGCCGAGAATCAGCGCGATGCTGTCGTGCTGGAAACACATTCTCGGCAACAGGTACAGTACAACTTTATTGGAGTCCACCTGTGGTAAATTCAGTTGATAGGACATGATTTGTAAAGGCACACACATGTCTATATAAGGCCCCACGGTTAACAGTGCATATAAGAGCACAAAACAAGCCATGAAGTCCAAGGAATTGTCTGTAGACCTCCGAGACAAGATTGTATTGAGGCACAGATCTGGGCAACGGCGGACTAAGCATGGGGCGGAGGGGGCGGGCCGCACCGGGTGCCACACACTGGGGGGGTGTCAGGCCGACGCCCCCTCCTCCGCGACTGAGGCATGGCGCGGCCGCGGTGACAGCATGATTAATGGCAAGGCATTGCAGACTAGGTAAAACATCAGGGGGGGGGGGTCTGCGAGCCGTACCCGAGTGTTACCCACTGCCCGGGACCCGCCGCAATGATCCCCTTCTTCGTGGCAGCGCAGCGTCATGCCCGCGGCTCTGATACTGTCGGCTGTGACTGTCTGTCTAACAGTCACACAGCCGAGTGTGAAGCTGCGGCCGCCTCCCCCCTCCTCCTCAGTACAAGTGCTCTGCTCTGTGAGGCGCGCTGAGTCTGAAGGTAAGGGGTGTCACAGTCACTCTGCAGTCTGCACTATTGTAAGGGGGGGTGTTCTGTATATGAGGGGTGTACTGTATATGAGGAGGGGGTTCTATATTGTGGGGGGGGGTGTTCTGTATGGGGGGTTCTGTATTGTGGGGGGGGGTGTTAGTATAGGGGGGTTCTGTATGGGGGGGTTCTGTATTGTGGGGGGGGGGGTGTTAGTATAGGGGGTGTTCTGTATATGAGGGGGGTTCTGTATTGTGGGGGGGTGTTCTGTATAGGGGGGTGTTCTGTATATGAGGGGGGTCTGTATTGTGGGGGGGGGGGGTCGGGTTCTGTATATAAGGGGGGTTCTGTATTGTGTGGGGGTGTTCTGTATAGGGGGGTACTGTATAAGGGGGGTTCTGTATTGTGAGAGGGGGGTACTGTATATGAGGGGGGTTCTGTATTGTGGGGGGAGTGTTCTTTATAGGGGGGTACTGTATATGAGGGGAGGTTCTGTATAGGGGGGTTCTGTATATGGGGGGGTTCTGTATTGTAGGGTAGGGGGGTGGTATCTGTATAGGGGGGGTTCTGTATTGTGGGGGGTTCTGTATTGTAGAGGGGGGTGTTCTGTACTGTATTGTAGGGGGGTCTGAACTGTAGGGGGGTTCTGTATTGTAGTGGGGGGTTCTGTATTATAGGGGGCGGTATCTGTATGGGGGGTTCTGTATTGTAGGGGGGGGTCTGCACTGTCCAGAGGTGCAGTCTAATGTAAAGAGATATAGAGGTGCTGTGTAATGTAAAGGGGTCCAGAGGTGCAGGTTGCTGTGTAATGTAAAGGGGCCTAGAAGTGCAGGGGGCTTTGTAATGTAAAGGGGCCCAGAGGTGCAGGGTGCTGTGTAATGTAAAGGGGTCCAGAGGTGCAGGGTGCTGTGTAATGTAAAGGGGGTCCAGAGGTGCAGGGTGCTGTGTAATGTAAAGGGGTCCAGAAGTGCAGTGTAATGTAAAGGGGTCCAGAGGTGCAGGGTGCTGTGTAATATAAGGGGGTCCAGAGGTGCAGGGTGCTGTGTAATGTAAAGGGGTCCAGAGGTGTAGGGTGGTGTGTAATGTAAAGGGGTCCAGAGGTGCAGGGGGTTGTGTAATCTAAAGGGGTCTAGAAGTGCAGGGGGCTGTGTAATGTAAAGGGGCCCAGAGGTGCAGGGTGCTGTGTAATGTAAAGGGGTCCAGAGGTGCAGGGTGCTGTGTAATGTAAAGGGGCCCAGAGGTGCATGTTGCTGTGTAATGTAAAGGGGCCCAGAGGTGCATGGTGCTGTGTAATGTAAAGGGGCCCAGAGGTGCAGGGTGCTGTGTAATATAATGGGGTCCAGAGGTGCAGTTGTGGAGAGGGGTACACAGTAGTGACATAGTGATATTGAAGGATGCAAGGGGACGCAGTGGGGTGCTTTTACATTTTACCGTGGGGGGGGGTGCCAGATATAGGATCCGCCCCGGGTGCCAAATGCTCTAGGTACGCCTCTGGATCTGGGGAAGGTTATAGAAAAATGTCTGCAGCATTGAAGGTCCAACAAGCACAGTGGCCTCCATCACCCATATATGGAAGAATTTGGAACCACCAGGAGTCTACCTAGAGCGGGCCGCCTGGCCAAACAGAGCGATCGGGGGAGAAGGCCCTTAATCAGGGAGGTGATTACTCCGACAGAGCTCCAGTGTTTCTCTGTGGAGAGAGGAGAAACTCCCAGAACAATCATCTCTGCAGCACCAATCAGGCCTGTATGGTAGAGTGGCCAAATGGAAGCCACTTCTCAGTAAAAGGCACATAACAGCCTGCCCGGAGTTTGCCAAAAAGCACCTGAAGGACTCTAAGACCATGAGAAACAAAATTCTCTGGTATGATGAAACAAAGATTATACTCTTTGGCCTTACTGGCTAATCATCACGTCTGGAGGAAACCAACCACCGCTCATCACCTGGCTAATACCATCCCTACAGTGAAGCATGGTGGTGACAGCATTATACTGTGGGGATGTTTTTTAGCGGCAGAAACTGGTAGACTAGTCAGAATCGAGGGAAAGATGAATGCAAATATTCTTTTGATCGATCAAAATTCTTGTTGTCACTGGACAGGCTGGACAGTGAGACTTACCCTGCTGGATGCGAGCAAACTGCACCCATTGGATTGAGGTAGCTCTGCATCTGTGGAGCAGGAGGAAGCATCAGGCTCCATTAGGGGAAGGGGGAAAAAATAACCATTGTTTTCCCATCCAAAGCAGTTTTGTGCAGACAATTCTTTGTGTATCGGCAACATCTGTTCCAAAGCAAAAGACTGTTCAGTTCTTCAGGGTATATTGTCAATAAAATGCGATCATGTCTGCTTCCAAAAAATTTAAACACTCTGGTATGTATGCATGACTGGCTAAAGTGATGCCTACTTGCCTACTATAAAGTGACTGACAGTCAATATACTAGATAAGATTTATAATTAAAGTTAAACTAACTTTCTACGTTTTTCTTAAAGTTTAATAGGAAAAAATGACTTACGTAAGTGCTACAATTTGAATTTAAAACGTATTAGTGTTGGGTGATTGTATATAGTGTATACCACATTTACCACTGACTAATGGAGAGTTGCAGTGCAAGGAGATCAGTTAAAAGTAGTTGCATCTGTATGTGCGTTATAATTAATCAAAATTAGTCGATTAAAAAAAATCGATTAATTGAACACGAAAATTTTAATCAGTAACAGCCCTAGGTTTTTTTTACCTTGCAAGGGAAATTAAATGAGGTGAAGCTGTCTTAATTTTTTTTTTTTTTTTTATAACAGGGGAATACATAACTCATCAAGTTGAAGGGGGAGAGGGTACAGGGTTAGAACAGCTATGCCTCAATGTAGGGAGGGGCGAAGAAGAGGAAGATATTCTCTCTTTTTTTTTTTTGAGGGAGGGTGGGAATTAGAATGATTGGTAAGCATTTTTGGAAATTTTAATTTACTAGATTTTTCATGCAGGATCAATGTAATTGTGTATTTAATAAAAGATAGAGCATAAGAATGCATAATCCTGTATGAATTGCACTAAATAAAATAAAAAAAATTGATTTTTAAAAAAAAAAATTGAATACCCAATCTTGTATGAGGGAGATTAACCGCTTGCCGACCAGCCGCCGCAGTAATACGGCGGCAGGTCGGCACTGCTGCGCGAGAGCCCGTAGCTCTACGTCGCCACTTTCGACGGCCACTAGGGGGCGCGTGCGCGCCGCCGGCGGCCCGCACGCGCCTCCCGCTCGCCCCCGAGTCCCGTGCGTGTGCCCAGCGGGCACAATCGCCGCCGGGCACACGCGATCGCTCGTTACAGAGCGGGGAATGGGAGCTGTGTGTGTAAACACACAGCGCTCGTTCCTGTCAGCGGGGGAAACACTTATTTTCTGTTCATACAATGTATGAACAGAAGATCAGTGATTCCCCCTAGTAAGTCCACCCCCCCATACAGTTAGAACACAAATAGGAACACACTTAACCCCTTCCCCGCCCCCTAGTGTTAACCCCTTCACTGCCAATGGCATTTTTATAGTAATCCAATGCATTTTTATAGCATTGATCGCTAAAAAAATGCCAATGGTCCCAAAAATGTGTCAAAAGTGTCCGAAGTGTCCGCCATAAGGTCGCAGTACTGAAAAAAAACGCTGATCGCCGCCATTACTAGTAAAAAAAAAAAATAATAATAAAAATGCCATAAAACTACCCCCTATTTTGTAAACGCTATAACTTTTGCGCAAACCAATCAATAAACGCTAATTGCGATTTTTTTTACGAAAAATATGTAGAAGAATACGTATCGGCCTAAACTGAGGAAAAAATATTTTTTTTTATATATTTTTGGGGGATATTTATTACAGAAAAAAGTAAAAAATATTGCATTTTTTTCAAAATAGTCGCTCTGTTTTTTTTTATAGCGCAAAAAATAAAAACCGCAGAGATGATGAAATACCACCAAAAGAAAGCTCTATTTGTGGGAAAAAAAGAACGCCAATTTTGTTTGGGAGCCACGTCGCATGACCGCGCAATTGTCAGTTAAAGCGACGCAGTGCCGAATCGCAAAAAGTGCTCTGGTCTCTGGCTAAAGTGGTTAACAAGAAAAAGTATTCATTACTATGAAAAGCCTCTATTCCTTTTATAAATCAACCCCTTTGGATTATTTTCACGTCAATGAGTCAAAGGGGTGAAGCTAAGTGACAATTTGCTAAAAATATTCAATCATTCGGAAATTAAAGAAAATCATGATTTTTACTTGCACATGATTTGAATATTAAATATGGTTTCACCTTATTCAAGTGAAAATGCACTCATTCTAAAAGAAAAACCCCAATCCAAAAACCTCATTATCTCCTCAAGGACATTCAAAACCCTTAAATATCTCTGTTTTTTTTTTTTTAGTACACTATCCAGCAAAAAAAAAGTTAATAAAAAGAAAAGAAAGATAAAAGAATCATCCTGCGAACATAGACCTAAAATGAGGATGATGCATCAATGCCATTATTACTAGTATTTTATCTGATGTCTTAAATGCAGCGACATTAAGCTGTGGTCTAAAATATGACGATGGATGAGATTCCTTTTTTTTATCTTGACTGTGACTTATAGCTATCCATCTTGTTAATATTACTCTTTCTAGGACAAACTGTAGAATGTGCTTTGATCATCTGTAGAAGATATATGAAGCCGTTAGGTCGAAACTTCGGTGGAAAAGAGGCACCCCTAGAAAAAAAAAAATCAGCTGAAACCAATTTTAAGATTTGCTTTCCCAAGAAAAGCTGCTCTGAAGAACTGACACTGCACGTAGTGCACAATTTATACTTTTCATTGCAAACAATAAATATTGCATTTTAACATGTCACATATTGGATTTGCTATTAATTCTCAGCAAGGGTTTATAATATACAGTATGTTATGAAAAGCTGGTAAGTAAATGCTATCTGGAATGCTTAGTAGCTTTCTTAGCGTTTAAAACAGAATGCAGAAGGAATAGGATACCTGCCTGTCTTTATTTGTGCTGAGTCATTATTGGACAAATGCCCCTTCACTTTCTGTCAGGACAGGAAGATGATAAATCTAAAGAAAACATATTTATCAGAAAAATGAGGAAAGGTTGGAATCTCTGTCATCTTGGGCCAGATTCACAGAGCCATTACGCCGGCGTTACAGGAGATGCGCGGCGTAAGTCTAAATCTGCGCATGCGTATCGATGCGCCGCATCCCCAAAATGATATACGCATGAAATCTATTTTTTTTCGACCGGCGTAATTTCGATAGACCGGCGCATCCGTGCACGCAAAACTGCGCTAGACACACCATTGATTTGCTATTCAAATATGCAAATGAGGGGATCCACAAAAGTAAGTTGGTGCATCGCATGCTACGCGCTGTGCGCAACAGCTGCACGTCCTGTCTAAAATTAGTCCATATAAAAGGTGGAATAAAATTAGACAATCCGTCTACATGTCAGCTAAAGCAACACTGTTAGTGAGGAGCTGAGCAGTCACACTTGCTGGATAACAAACTGTATGCCAACATGCCAGGGGCATCCATGCTCATAGCTATACTACTGACTTTAGATGAGCAAAGAAGGAGGAGGGCACGGAGGAGGGCACGGGAGAGGATTTTTTTTCTTTTTTCCAAAAACTTTTTATTTGCTTTTATAAACATTACAAAAAATATATACAGTACATACATATGTACATCAATACATAACATACATACAAATTACAAACACGGTCTCACTATCTTTCAATAGCCCTTTAAAACCTTGATTGATATAATAATCTAATCTAATATATTATATTCTTCTCTGATACAAGCCCCTCACTCTTCACTTGATATATCACACACGCATAGACATCTTTGGCATGAGTGATTCTGAGGTGTCTCACATCTTTAGATTCACCCCTCATGCTATCCTGGAATTAACCACAACCCTGCAGGAGGACATCACCAGCCCAACACATGACACCACCCATGACACCCATGACAGCTACATATACAATCCTAGCCCCATCCCCACAGATTTCGAACAGAACATGTATGGGGACAGCTGGCTGGTTGGTGAGTGACATGGGTGGCAGGCATGACTGTCCCCCCCCATGAGGCACACATCACAAGGGGCACATGCACTACTAACATCCTCCTGTCTTATCCCTTCAGGGTGACTCTGCATATGCACTGGGACCCCATCTCATGACTCCTATCCGGAACCCCCAATGGTACCCTGTTGTATTCCCCAAACTTTGTATGCCAGATCATTGGTGCATGTTGCATGCTGCACAACTTCGCAGTGAGAAAGGGCCTGGAGATTGACATAAGTGATGACCTGACCCCTGAACCAGACAATCCCCCCCTAACCGAGGCTACCCCATCTTCTGAGGGAAGAGCAGCCAGAAGCCAGCTCACAATAGGCATGTTTGCACGTTAAACACACATTAATCATGGCACAATGAGAATGCATGCATGCACACCAATGTGGTCCCTAGATCACACACACCACATCCTCATCAAATTGGATTAGCACAAGCCCACCATGCAGGACTTGTGAGCAGCAACACCACGCCACGGCTCCAATTATGTCACTGTACATTCATACACCATTCACACGGACCTGGGGATCACTTCTCCACTACAAATGAGGGTGACACCCCTTTTCCGGCAGGAATGTCACCCCCACATTCCAAAATCATTCACAAACAGAACCAAAAAAAAATTTAAATTAAAAAAAAATGACCAGCAAAAAATAAAAATGCCCAGCAAAAATATAATAAAGAAAAAACACAACAAAGAAAACACAGAAAAGACAAAAATCACTCTGCAAAACAGTCCCCAAATATCTCAAAGACACGTCACAAACAAACAAACAAACGCTAATAAACAACAGAACAAAAGCACCTTGCTGTATAGGAAGGGATACAAAGGGATGTACTTTTGCAAAGGAAGGGCGTTTGTGTCTGTCTGTTTAAGCTCTCTGCGTAGCTCACTAAGTTGACCGGGTCCACTTCCAAATTCACTGATTGCGCCGTTCCTGAGTTGTGAGCATGCGCACAGAGGTGCTGACCATGGTCTGCTTCATGTGCGCACCGGCCGGTCCTTCATTTGCATGGGGTCACGGCTCATTTCAATGTAACACGCCCACGTCCTTCCCAATTTGTATTACTCCGCCTTACGCCTCGGGAATTACATTGCACTGGTGCAAATTTCTGCGCAAATACTATGAGGATACGGTGATTGTGCCTCTACATTGCGCCGGTCTAACGTAAAGGAGGTGCGCTACGCCGGTCAAAATATGCGCCAATGTACCTAAATCTGGCCCCTTGTTTTTATGGTCTGAGACTTCCTGGCCCACAAAAACACTCCCCTAATGCCTTCCCCTTCTCTCACAGGGACAGGAAGTGAAGTGAAATCTCCCCAACAAGGTTATGGCCAGCAAAAAAACTTGAATATTCATCTTTGATAACAAATAAAATAAAATAAATAAAAGCTTGAAAATTAAATTTTCCTAAAATGTTTCAAAACATATATGTTTGTTTATAGTTGGGCTCTGTGTAGTCTCCATTGAGCTCAACCAAAACCCCAAAAAACAAAAACTTGCAGGGCTTCAGGACTGTAAACCCTTAAGCCCCTTTCACACAGGCCATATTTTGCTCAGCAGGGGATCTATCCCATACAGCCCTCACTGCTCTATGGGCAGCCCAAAGTAACTGGACCAGTTGTGCATTAAGGCCGCATACACACAATCGGTTTGGTCCGATGAAACTGGCCTTAAGGCCAGTTTCATCGGGCCAAACCAATCGTGTGTACGGCCCATCGGACTGTCGTCCGTCGGACCAAAGTTTTAAAACTTGCTTTAAAATCGGACCGATGGATGCCTGACCATCGGGCCAAACCGATGGTTACTACGCAAAAGCATCGGACTGAAAACCCGTGCATGCTCAGAATCAAGTCGACGCATGCTTGGAAGCATTGAACTTCGTTTTTTTAGCACGTTGTTGTGTTCTACGTCACTGCGTTCTGGCCCAATCGGATTTTTTTTTTTTTTTTTTAAATATGTTTTTATTAAGGAAGTTACATAACAGAGAAATCATAAAAAAAAACAGGACATAAAAGCATTTTCTGTGGAACATTGCAGTAGATTAACAGTGTATGTAGAGGTTCTCAGAGAGAACAAATAAGGGGGGAGGGTATAGGTTAAGTGGTCACGGGGTAGGTGAAATAGTAGTGCTTGCAAACAAAAAGGAACAACAAGAGAGGGGGGGGGGGTAGGGGAGGAGGGAGGGAGGGTAGGAGAGATGTCAATCCCGAGGGGGATCCTGGTATAGAAAAGACATTTTCTCAAAGTTCAACCATTCAGTAGGAGTGAAAGTATACGACATAAAGGGATTCCATAAGTGATAGAAGCGGTTCTTGCTCGGTTCGTGGGTCAGGTCCGTGTTGAGCCTGTCTTTGTATAAGAGCTGCAACAGTTCCCTTTTAACTTGAGCAGTGGTTGGGCAGTCCGCTGATATCCACTTCTGGAGGATGGCTCTACGGGCTATCAAGAGGCATATCAGAGTCCAGTCCCTGCCCAGGGGGGTGGAGGGAGAGGACCAGGGGAGTAGTATGGGGTCCCAGTACCCAAATATAAGTAGTAACGGGTCCCTGGGTATGCGTAGCAGGGTGACATCGAAAATGTATTGGATGACTTGGTCCCAGAAACTGGCTATGAGGGAACAAGACCAGAACCTGTGAGTCAAGTTAGGTTTGGGTTGTTTACAGAGGGGGCATTCTGGGGTGGCATGGGCTCGGCTGAAGGGGATGTGGGCTCGGTGAACAATCTTAATCTGCGTCTCTCTCCATATTTCGTTAGGGATAAGTCTGTGGATGGTGGTGAGGCCATGCAGGAGCTTCTCCACCAGGTCAGGGTCAGGGAAGTCTTTCGACCAGTTGGCCGCCGAGGTTGAGGCCAGGGGGGGATGTTGTGCTGGAGGAGGGGATGGTAAATGTCTGAGATTTTGTATGAGGCCCGGGAAATAAGGGTGTCGGTAAGGGAGCTCTGGAACCTTTTTCTGTCATCTCGACAGGCGTTTTTCAGGAAACTAATGCATTGAATATACTGGAATACATGTGACGAAGGGAGAGAAAATTTGTCTGCCAGGGCTCTAAAACCTAGGGGGCGGCCTGAAAGGGGGTCACATAAAGAATAAAAGGATTTGATACCCTTACCCTCCCAGTCGAGGTAGGGCTGGTTATCTAAGCCTGGTTGGAAGCTCGGGTTGCCCAGGATAGGGAGGTATCGTGAGATAGAGGAGGGGACATTGAGGGCCTTCCTGACCTCTCTCCAGGCGATGACTGTATCCCGGAGAAGGAGATTGTGTTGGAGGGGAGGGGGGGCAGATTTCCAATGGCAATGGAGAAGGGCCGTGAGCGAGAAGGGGCGGACCATCGCCGATTCGAGGGGGTAGTTCGAGCACCTGGAGGACTGGGTTATCCAATCCAAGCCTGTTCTCAATAGACATGCCAAGTTATATAGCCTGATGTTGGGAAGGGCAATGCCCCCCTCTCGCCTGGGAAGATGCAGCTTGGTAAATGCTATGCGCGCCCTCTTGCCACGCCAGAGGAACTTGGAAATGGCAGAGTTAATGGATTTAATGTCTTTGTGGCGCAAGAGTAAAGGGATGGTTTGTAGTGGGTACAGTAGGCGTGCAAAACTAACCATCTTGACAAGGTGGCATCTTCCCAGTAGCGAGAGAGGCAGGTCCATCCAGTTGGTCAGTTCTTGGGATATTTTGGTGAGCAGGGGGGGGTAGTTGAGGTGGTATAGGGAGGAGGGTAGTTTGCCTATTTTTATCCCCAGGTAAGTGATATGTGACTTTGCAACGGCGAATAAGGAGTTTTGGGACCAGGAGGGGATAGATAGGGAGCCTATTGGGAGTATTTCGCTCTTGCTATAATTGATACGTAACCCTGAACATTGCCTGAATTCGTCAAAGGTGGTCTTGATAGTGGACATGTCGAGTGAGGGGCTGGATGTGAAGATAAGGACATCGTCTGCAAATAGTGACGTGCGAAGGTCGTGGCCTCCGACATGGATGCCATGTAGGGGGGCGATCTGGGTTAGGTGGCGGGAGAGGGGTTCAAGTGCTATGTTGAAAAGGAGCGGGGAGAGTGGACAGCCTTGCCTCGTGCCTTTGTGCAGCCTGAACTCCTCAGAGAGGAGGCCCGCCGCGACCACTTTCGCGGCAGGGGCAGTGTACATTGATTCTATGAGGTGCGTGAAGGGCCCGAGAAGCCCATTTTGGACATGACCATGGAGAGCCATTCGAAACTAACGTTATCGAAAGCCTTCTCCGCGTCTAGGGTGATGATGGCGTGGTCTCCTGCCGGGTCATTTTTTGCGTGTTCGAGAGCTAGCATCACCTTCCTGATATTCATGGTGGCCGTCCTACCCTTAACAAAGCCCGACTGTGCGGGGTGAATCAGGGAGGGTATAATGGATGCCAATCTAGTGGCTGCTATCTTGGAGAGGATTTTAACGTCAAGGTTAAGAAGCGAGATGGGCCTATAAGAGCCAGGTTCTAGGGGGTCCTTGCCCTTCTTCTCTAGGAGTTTTACTATGGCCTGATTGCCCGTTGGAAGATAGGACCCACCCGACCATATGTGTGTGTAGACGTTGTGGAGAGGGGGGGATACAGTCGAGCTAAAGGACTTGTAAAATTCTCCGGTGAAACCGTCTGGGCCTGGGGCTTTGGAGGGGGAAAGCTGTTTGATTACGGATTGGACCTCCAGGACAGAGATAGGGGCATTGAGGGCTTCGAGCTGGGTGGGGGTTACCTGGTCCAGGGAGATACGTCGTAGGAAATTGAGGGCTGTCGGCTTATCGATAGGGTCTGAGGCATACAGGGAGGAGTAGAATTGGCGCATAGTATTATTGATACCTTTTGGGGTGTAGTGTATGGAACCCGATGGGTCCCTGAGAGACATGATATGCGTCGGGCGGTTGGGTCCTTTACTTAATCTGGAAAGGAGTCTACCTGCTTTGTTACCAAACTTGTGGAGGGAGGCGTCTAGATGCGCTTTTTGGGTACGTTCGAGGGTGGCTGCCCAGCTATCAAAGGCCTGCTTGGCAGCGAACCAGGCGTTACGGTTGCTGGGGGAGTCATCAGTATAGAGGACCCGCTGGGCCTGATGCAGTGTTGCGCTGGCCTGTTTGTAGCGTCTAAGGGTGTGTTTTTTGAATGTGGCGGCGTAGGCGATTATGCAGCCCCTGAGGAACGCTTTGCCCGCTTCCCAGAAAAGGTTAGGGTTGTCAGCGTGTAACGCGTTATCCGATGCGTATCCCAACCAGGCTTTTTCTAGATGCTGGTGAAAATCTGAGTTATTGTGAAGATAGGAGGGGAACCGCCAGATTCTGGGGTTAGAGGCTAAGTCAGGGTCCTCAAGGGTGGTCGAGACCGGGCATGGTCCGAGATTGCGATGTCGTGTATGTCAGCTTCCGAGATCAGTGGGAGGAGAGAGTCAGAACAGAAAAGATAGTCCAGTCTCGTGAAGACTTTATGAGGGTGGGAATAAAATGAGAATTCTCTGTCAGCAGGGTGTTTTAGTCGCCATAGATCGTGGAGGTGCAGTGAATCGACCGTCGACGCCAATAATGTCTGGGTGAGAGGAGTCAGAGGAGGACGAGATTGTCTGGTAGAGGACCTGTCATCTATCGGGTGCATGATGGAATTGAAATCCCCGCCTATCAGGTGTGGGCAGGCTGGGTCTCTAAGCGCCCAGGAGGTGAGGTCGCTAAAGAAGGCACTTGTGGGGCTGTTGGGAGCATATACATTAGTGATGGTTACCACCCTGGATCCCAGTTGAATACGGGCCGAGGTGAATCGCCCCTCGGAGTCCGAATCTGAGGACAGAATCTTGCAGGGAAGGTTTTTGTTAATAAGGATTATTACCCCAGCTTTCCGACCACTTGAGTCAGAACCGAGGACTGTGCCTACCCAGAGTTTCCGCAGCCGCGGGAAGTCGGGGGTGGACAGATGGGTTTCCTGAAGGAGGGCGATGTCGGTCTTGAGCCTTTTAAGGTGGCGCAGAACTTTCATCCTCTTATTGGGGGAGCGGAGCCCTTTGACATTCCAGGAGACTATTCTCATGTTGGGAAGACTAACAATGGGGTGTGAGCAGGACGTGGAGGCGAGGAGAATGGGAGCATGGTGCATTGTAGAAGTGGGGTGCAAGGACAGCAGGTGTTGTGGTGGTTTGCTGTGAGAGAGAGCGGGGGTGGTAACGGATCCCTAAAAATGGGCGGAGGGTTGAGAACCAGGGAGGGGGAGATGGGGGGAGGGTGATGGGGGCAAACAAGGTGAACAACAACATTTGGGAACTTCACTTTTTTCCGCATGGAGCCACTGAATAGGCCAGCTCCCAACGCAGGGCTCTCAATGCAGCACTTCACCCGCCGCGACCGATGGGGGGGGTGTAAGCAGCAGGAGCAATGCGTGAGGGGGGGGGGGGGAGGAGCTAGACAGGTTCCTTGCGGAAGAATGGAAAGGCCTACACATGATATATAAACGTATAGGATAACATAATATTAAGGCACAAGTGGAGCTAAGACAACTATTACCGATTGTGCAAGAGAACATAAAACAATGTGAAAACAAAACAGTGTGAAATAAAATGGCATTTTTAGGAGCATAAGAGAAAAGAAAAGGAGACAAACTGGCATAACATCAAAATTGCATTAGGCCTACCGTGGTCCCCCGGGTGAAGGGGGAGGCACGCTGAAGGAGAGGGGCCCAGGAGTGGTCCTGGACGGTTAATGAGCAGCAGAACTGCATCGGGATGGTGTGACCGTCTAGAAGAAAAAAAAAAAAAAAAAAAAAAAAAAAAAAAAAAAAGAGAAGGTTCAAGAAAAAAAAAGTTCAAAAGGATGAGGTGTGTTGACGGTCGGATCCAGATGCCTTGAATCTTTTAGGAGAGTCCTTGCGTGGGCTTCCGTGTTCTAGGGCCCGGTTGGAAGGTGCCGCTCTGGGAGACTGGTTGTGGTGGGGGCTAGAGCGGAGGGATCTCAGGAAGGCCTCAGCTTCGGATGGGTCATGGAAGGAGAGCTGATCTCCGTTGGGTGCTCTGAGTCGAAGTACGGCCGGGAAAGCCAGTGTAAACTTGATTTGCATTCGGTGGAGCTCCGTGCAGGTCTGCTGGAAAGCCTTCCTCCTCTTGGAGACGTCCACGGAGTAGTCCGCAAAGATCAGGATATTCATGCCGTCTATCTGGAGGGTCCTGGACTGCCTGAACTTCTGCAGGATGAGGGATTTTTCTGAATAGTTGAGATATTTGGCGATGACAGGGCGAGGTGACTTGCGATCAGAGTTGAAAAGGCCCATGCGGTGGGCGCGCTCAACAGTGCAGGGGCCCGGCAGGCCCAGGGTCTCGGGGATGCGTCTGGAGCAGAGATCTGAAAGTGCTTGAGGTTGCAGCGATTCAGGGACGCCAATAAAGCGCAGATTGCTCCTCCTGGATCTGTTCTCAAGGTCGTCCAGTTTGTCTAGTATATACTTGTTCGTCTTGTCTTGCGCATGTTCAAAGGATTGGGCCTGGTAAAGATCCTCTTCTATATGTCCGATGCGATTCTCAGCCTCATTCAGCCTGGATGCATGCTCCCCTAGTTGAGCCTGGATTTTCTGTATCCCTGCATTGATGGCTTTTTCCACCGAGGTCGCTATCATGGGGGATAATAGAGCAGCCACGGCCTGGGCCATCAGCTCAATGTTGTGCATATCCCCCGCCTGTGGGGGAGGTGAGGGATGTGAACAGTCTGAGGGGTAGTTGGAGGGGCTGGTGGTGCACTCACCTCCATTGCAGGTGTCGGATCCACGATCGGATCTACGATCGAATCCGTGTAGGCCAAAGCCGGGGCCTCGATTTGCGGCTGTCCCGTTCGCGCCGCAGCGGCGGCGTACGACCGCGCGCCGCTTTTTTCCAGGTATTTGTCCATCCTCGGGTGGAGGGGGGGATGGCGGATGGTTAGCCCAGGGGTCGGCAGCGGGTTTGCTGGCTTTTATAGGCCGATTTGGGAGCCTGTGTGCGGGAGCTGAAGGAGTGCACAGCTACTCCATGCGGCGCCGGAACCGGAAGTGGCCCAATCGGATTTTGAACTGATGGTGTGTACGCACATCAGACCATCAGGCCATCAGTCTGTGAACCGATGAACACGGTCCGTCGGACCATTTTCATCGGTTTGGTCCGATCGTGTGTACATGGCTTTACACACGGCTGCCCTCCAATCCAATCCAGACAGCCAGAGAGAAAAGGATCCCTTCCCATATTTTTTCTGGATCAAATCAAATCCAGAGTCAGCCGGGTGTAAATGGACACAGGTCATTTTACATCTGGCGCTTCATAGAGGAGAATAGAAGATCCCAGTTGAAGCTCAGGTTAATTGGGCGAAACATGTCGGATAATATGACACCATGTGTGGGACGCCCCATCGTCACATCCCATGCAGTCTGCTTACCTGCACATGATCAATGAACTCCTTGATCCCTATGGCATCCATTTTTGACTAGGCACACCAAGCCACTGCTCCACAAAATCAGACTTGACAACCGATAAAGGCTACAATCTCCAGGAAAGCCTCCAACACTGATCCCCACCTCACACTGATCACCTACACCCTGCCTGTGTGAATAAGTTGATCATCCAGGCAATGCTGTATCCTGGCCTAGGCTAACAAGGCCCAGGCTTAGGGCAGCACTTTGCAGGGGGCAGCACAGAAAGAGTCTCCGCCAGCTTGCGCTTCACTGTTAGTGTTGCGCCAGTCTTATGGGGTGGACTGGGCTAAGAGGCAAATTAGTCTAGCGCCCCCATAATGCCGGGCCGCACTGCTTTCCGGTATGTGGGCCGCCGGCCGGCATTCTGCAACTGTGTGTGGGGGGGGCGGCGCTGCTTCTAATTTTGATTGTCCTATCATCCTGAACCACAAACCTTACTCACTGTGCTATATGTTTTCTGCTGCTTCATTGGCATGGTTATATCTTCTTAGTCCTCTCCATAAAATTATCAGATATGCATGCTTAAAGTAGAACTATAGGCAATACTTTTTATTTTTCATTTTGGATAGAGTAAGGGAGGGTTATAGCCCCTGTCAGTTTATTTTTTACCATCCCTGTCCCATTGCAGAGATTTCCCTTCACTTCCTGCCCCATAGCCAAACAGGAAGTGAGAGGAAATCTATGCAAATTAAGGGAATTCATTGCCCCCCAGGCCCTCAGAACTAGTGTCCCCACTCGAAAATTTCAGGGTGGGTCTTAAACAGCAAGGGGTGTGGTCTTGACAGAAAGCTGGGTCATATTTAAATTAGGGGGTGCATGAGTTTAGTCAGGCCTAGGGCAGCACAAAACCTAAATACACTACTGCATCCAGGGTTGGAACGCAAGTGGAAACCTACTGTATTAAGGTTGGCTGAGCGGATCTACGGGTCTCTGATCTCTTTTTTGGCTTCATGATATGTGCCTTTTGACTATCCCCGATGGTAAAGTGCCACAGCTAACACCAGCGGTCCTTTTGGTCAAACACAGCAACACTGAGAACTGTGTTTTATACACCTGCAGGGCTGTCATCAAACTTTTCTATACATTGTTTGCCATAGCAATTTGATTCCATCCAGTATAATTTCAGACAGTGGATATCACTACAGTGGGGATCGAAAGTTTGGGCACCCCAGGTAAAAATTTGTATTAATGTGCATAACGAAGCCAAGGAAAGATGGAAAAATCTCCAAAAGGCATCAAATTACAGATTAGACATTCTTATGATATGTCAAAAAAAGTTAGATTTTGCGCACCTGGAAAACAAATGTGACTACGAACCTATCTGATGTAATTAGAGCAGTCCATAGAAACTACACGTTTGAACGTTTAATTGCAATTAACTCTTTACAATGCAATCGGTTTGATAACAGTTGGTCTATTTGGCCTAAGAAATGTTAAGTATTCTCCTGATAAAGTTGTACTGTGTTCTCTTTGTTACTTACCTGAACAATTCCATGTATATTGTGTATATTGAATCACCCTTTTTGTTTTGTACTATGAAAATTCCAATAAAAATATTGAATCAAAAAAAAGTTAGATTTTATTTCCATCATTTACACTTTCAAAATTACAGAAAACAAAAAAATGGCGTCTGCAAAAGTTTGAACACCCTGCAGAGTTCATATCTTGTACTGCCCCCTTTGGCAAGTATCACAGCTTGTAAACGCTTTTTTGGAGCCAGCCAAGAGTCTTTCAATTCTTGTTTGAGGTATTCTTCCAGTTCTTTGAGATTTCTGGGCTGTCTGTCACGCACTGCTCTTTTAAGGTCTATCCATAGATTTTCAATTATGTTAAGGTCAGGAGATTGTGAAGGACATGGCAAAACCTTCATTTAACGCCTCTTGATGTAATCCACCGTGGATTTTGAGGTGTGTTTAGGATCATTATCCATTTGTAGAAGCCATCCTCTCTTTAACTTCAGCTTTTTCACAGATGACATCAAGTTACCATCCAAAATTTGCTGAAATTTTATTGAATTAATTTTTCCTTCTACTCATGAAATGTTCCTTGTGCCACTGGCTTCAATACAACTCCAAAGCATGATTGATCCACCCCCATGCTTAACAGTTGGACAGAGGTTCTAAATTTGTATTACTTTGTTACTAAAAAAGAACCCTAACAAAGAATTAAAGTCCAAACTAAGAGAATATCTGAACAAAGGAATCGCGGACCACATCATAAACAAAAAGGAAGGGAGGTATATGTTACTAAAGGCCCCAAGGATACCAGTAATTTATCAGGTACCCAAAGTACATAAAAATAAATCTAAACCCCCAGGATGCCCTATAATCAGTGGCATAAATTCAGTACACTCCCGGCTGGGGGAATACTTAGATGTGTTCTTACAACCCTTGGCAGCAAAAGGCAAATCCTTTATTAAAGACAGTAAAGACATCATTAATGCACTAGCATCTGTCTCAGTTGACAGCTCTACACTGCTGCTAACAATAGACGTAGAGTCTTTATACACCAACATTAAGCAATCAGATGCATTGGCAGCAGTAGCATGGTCCCTCAAAAACCACTCAGAACTTAGGCTAAAACAAAGACGGTTTATCTTAGAAGGGCTAAGAATGGCCATGAAGAATAATTTCTTTTGGCATAACCACAAGTATTTTAGTCAGATTAAAGGAGTTGGGATGGGCAATAAATATGCCCCAAGTGTGGCAAACATATTCTTAAACAAGTGGGAAAGTGAGGAAATCTTCGGAAGGTGTAGGCCACATATAATAACATATAAAAGGTTAATTGATGATATTCTAATCATATGGAAGGAAAGCACGAAACAATTAGATGAATTTGTAGAACATATTAATGCGAACAAGTATGGGATTAAATTCACTATTAATGTACAATCTGAGGTAATACAATTCCTTGATTTGGAATTGTTTAAGGTGGGAGAAGAATTATATACGAGAACACATTTCAAAGAAACAGACCGTAACGGGTATATACCGTACGGGAGCTGTCACCACCCCTCCTGGAAGCGTGCAATACCCAAAGGACAATTTAGTAGAATAAAAAGAAATTGTAACTCCTTGAATGATTATCATTCACAGACCAATATCCTGATCAACAGATTTGCTGATAAAGCATATGACAGGAAAAGGCTAGAGAAAACTAGATCAGAAGTAGGATCTCTGAACCGAAATGACATACAGGTTTCAATACAGACTATCTGATGGTTGAAAATATCATCACTAAATATTGGCCCATTATTCTGGAAGACCCTCACCTTAGTAAAATACTCCCCGTTAAGCCTAAGTTTATATATAGAAGAGCCAGGAGGTTAAGAGACACACTTGTAAAGAATGTACCAGATCCACCTAAAAAGATGATAACCTTTTTCGATAGCAAAGATTTTTTTAGATGTGGGAAATGCAAACCTTGCCACACCACAAAGGGTGCAAGAAAGATTAACCAATTCCAATCGCATGCCAACAATAATACATTTAAGATAGATAAACTGATAACGTGCTGCAGCGCGCATGTCACGTACGTGCTGGAATGTGATTGCGGGCTGCAGTACGTGGGTAGAACAACAGGAAAATTGTCAGTACGTATGGGTGAACATATTGGGAATATAAAGAAGGGGTACATATACTATACTGTGTCATTACATTTCAAACAAAAACATAATAAAGATCCCAGCAAACTGAAATTTTACTCAATAGATAAAATAGACCAAAACTGGAGGAACTTGAATATTAAAAGAGAAATATCAAAGAACGAAACAGAATGGATATACAAATTAGACACATTAAAACCTAGGGGAATGAACGTGGAACTAGATTTGAACTTCTTTTTGGAGGACTATTAGTTAAAGATGTATTCACACCTATTTATATAATTTAGTCATACATATTTGTGTATATCATACACACAGTATGTAACGGTGCTTTTGACCGACTTTCTTGCCCCCAGTAACCTTCTATTATAGTATTCAATACTTGTGCCCCTGACGAGATCAGGAGCATAGTGTAAAACCATGGAATAATACAAAATATAAAATGTAGGAAATAACCCATTAAAGAAGGGTACTTTTTAGGTTTTATGGTCTAATGCCGCGTACACACGATCATTTTTTGTGATGAAAAAAAAACGACGTTTTCTGTGAAGTAAAAAACGACGTTTTTGAAACGTCACTTTTCAAAGACGATGTTGCATACACACCATCGTTTTTTCACAAAAAGCGAGGTTACGTTCACCACTCTTTTCCACTGAAGCTCGCTTCATAACTAGCTTCTGGGCATGCGCGGGTTGAAAAACGTCGTTTTAAAAGACGTTTTTGCTACACACGGTGACTTTTTGTGAAACAAAAAACGACGTTTTGAAAAACGACACAAAAAATTCAAGCATGTTGGAATTTTTTTTTGGTCGTTTTTTTTAAGACAAAAAACGACGTTTTGCCCACACACGATCAATTTAAATGACGTTTTAAAAAACGACGTTTTTTTTCATCGCAAAAAACGACCGTGTGTACGCGGCATAATATGTTTTTAAGAAATATGTGTATTATATTTGATTTCAAAACTATGTAAGTCCATGGCAGAGTCGATTGCAGCCACCCGCGGCAACAAAGGGAATTTTTGCCAGTTTACAACATGGCGGAAGGGGTTCTCTCTCTTTTTTTGCCAGTTGGCCAATACGACATCATATAATATAAACCAAAATGGCCACTTTGAAACTTTCGGTGGCGGCAAAATGGTGGCTTGTGTACTTCCGGTCAAACGGGAACAAGCATCACAGCTAAACCAGCCGCCAGTGACACTGGTGGATAACAGAAACTAAAATGGCTACATCAGTACTTCCGGTGATGATAAAATGGTGGTTTGCGCACTTCTGGGCATACAGGATTGTGCACCGCTAATCGGCCACCTTTAGCACCACACGGGGGGGGGGGGGGCATTTTTGTATAGGAAGTAAGCCGCAAATGAGTGAATAACGGTAGGGGGAATAGGGTACCAGTATGCCCAAAACAATTGGGCAACCCAGAATAACAGTGCCAGTAAGCAAAATGGCGGACATGCCATTTCCGGTTGTATCAGGAGGGTGGAGGATGCACTTCCGGTTGGGGAAAAAACGGAAATTGGCAGTACACACTGTCCACCATAGTATAAATAATGCAGAGAAAAGGGGATCCACAGCTTTTCTGATGACAAATTGATTTCGAAACGTGTAAGAAGCTGGTAGGATCCACGCTGAAAGGGGGTACACCACACACCGGGGCCATCTGTTAGCAGCACAAGTGGAAACGGGAGTAAAGAACTACACCTCTTTAAGGCTAGCGAGCGGCCACAACACTCGACATTGCCACGGACACTCGATCCCCACTGCATCCACTGTATCGGACCGACCGTTTCCAGCAGATAGATTTGATCGTGTGTACGCGGCCTTAGATTGTAAGCTCGTCTGAGCAGGGCCTTTTTAATCCTCTTGTATTTTTTTGTATTATAACTGTATTGTCTCCCTTTTATATTGTAAAGCACTGCGTAAACTGTTGGCGCTATATAAATCTTGTATAGTGATATAATATAATGGCAATCTTCTTGTGATCTCTGCTCCATTTGGAGCTCAACAGCAGAGTAAAAGTAAGCTTAAAGAGATGGATTAGAACACCTGGCAGCTTTTATGGCTGTTTCTAGCAGTTTGGGAAATGACCCTCTCTATTTGTTATGTTTACCATTATCATTAAAAGAGAAAGTAAAAACATTCCCAAAACTTTGGTTTGTCCCCAAAAATTTAATAGAGGGAAAATCTACGGGGACCCTAGTTCTGGTGACCTGGGGGTCGTCAAGGAATTTCCTTAATTTGCAGGGATTTCCTCTCACTACCTGTTTGGCTATAGAACAGGAAGTGAGGGGAAATCTCTGCAATGGGACACAGATGGCAAAAAAAAATCTGACAGGGGTTATAACCCTGCCTTAGGCCGCGTACACACGATCAAATCTATCTGCTGAAAACAGTCTGACAGACCGTTTCAGCAGACAGATTCGATCGTGTGTACGGGCGGACAGCATGCTTTAAAATCTGTCTGCTGGGAATACGCTAACCAGCAGACATATCTGTCCGCACATGCGTCGAATGGATTCGACGCATGTGCGGAAGTGTTTTACTTCCTGGTGCGGTGACGTGGCGGCGTCAACTTCATCGCCACCTCACCGCGCTTTCTGCCGGCGGGGATTTTGGTTTGATCGTGTCAGTGATTAGAAATAGACCAGTACTGTGTGATTGCAAAAGAGGAATCCAAACAGATATAGGTAAAAAGGGTGATTTATTTAAGAAGAGGGGGTAACACCCCACCACCTTCATCAAGCTCAGTGCAACAAACAAAGATCCACAGTGACAAAACAACACTAAAGACGATATGTACAGCAAGGGAAATACCGGAATCATAAACAGGCCAGGCCGAGGTCATACACGGGGGATCAGGAAGTAGCTGCGGACGGGGAATGAACAAGAAGGAAAAGTCCAGGAGAGGGATCGGGTCAGGATGGGTCAGGATGGATCGGATCAGAAGTCCAGGAGGGAGACAACAGGTTCAGGGTCCAGAAAACAGGCTCAGGGTCGGGTTGATAGACGGATACCAGGGCAAGTTCTGTTTGAACCTGCCGGGTATAAATAGGGCGTGTTGATTGTGTTCAGGTCACACCTGAACGTAGTAAGGGCCAGGTGCTCCACACTGCCAGGGTCCATCCGCTGGTGGAGGTCAGTACTGCGTCCCAAAGGTGATATACCAGCAGGGGGAAGTTCCCCTGACAGCTCCGAACTGCCAGGAGACCCCTGCTGGTGGGACGCAGCACTGCAAGAAAGAATATAAATAGCACCAGCGGATGGAACCTTTCCTGACAGATCGTGTGTACAACGATCAAACCAAAACAGCCCAGCAGACAAATCTGTTCAAATCGGTCTGCCAGACCGATTTGAACAGATGTATTTGGTTGTGTGAATGCGGCCTTACTCTATCCAACATGAAAAAATAAAGTTTTGCCTATATATCTTCTTTAAGGCAAATTCCACCTTTTGAAAAAAAACAATGCATAAAAGATAAAATGTGCATTTATATATTATTTTTATTGGGGGTATGGTTTTCAGTTATGGGGCTGTAGGAAGGAACCAATGGACTACAAGAGTTTGATGATGTCACCACACTTGTACTCTATTGAGATGCATGAGCCCCCTGTTGCATTGGTAGATAAAGCTTGTAGTCTTTCAATTCACAGATCCTGTGATATTTACAAGAAACAAAATGGAGTTTAAATTGATGGCAAATGACAACTTCAGATGCTTTATTTTTGTTAGTAAACAAATAGCTGGAGATTGAATTCATTTAATTATAACAGACCCTTAGCCTAAATGAAGGTCGGATATAGCTGCTAATAGGTGACCCCCACACACAAAAAAAGTACATACCTTAAAAATATATACCACTTGTACTTCGACTTTTATCCTTGATGAGGTTCTGGTATTGATTTTAAGGGGGAACCAAAGCAAAACGCAAGTAAGGGTATCCCCCCCACACACGAACACTAGAATCTAATTCCAATACCAATATCTGGTTTAATGATCATAATATCACTATGCTTGATTGGCCAGCAAACTCACCTGACCTAAACCTCATAGAGAATATGTGGGGTATTATCAAGAGGAAGATGAGAGACACCAGACCCAACAATGCAAACAAGCTGAAGGCCAATTCTTAAACCAGGCATTGGTACTTTTGGCAGTGTGGGCAGATGCCAAGTCCTGCTGGAAAATGAAATCAGCAGAAAGCTGGTCAGCAGAGGGATGCATGAAGTGCTCTAGTATTTCCTGGTAGAGGGCTGTGCTAACTTTGGACTTGATAAAACACAGTGGACCAACACCAGCAAATGACCTGGCTCATAAATCATCATGGACTGTGGAAAATGTTGCATTTCATTCGGAAATCAAGGTCCCAGCGTTTGGGGGAAGAGTCAGTCAGTGATGATTTGGGGAGCCCTGTCACCTGATGGTGTTGGTCCACTGTGTTTTATCAAGTCCAAAGTCAGTGCAGACCTCTACCAGGAAATTCTAGAATACTTCAAGGGGTTGCAACGGTTCATTTTTTTTTTCTAAATAGGTTCCTTTAGGCTAGTGCATTGTTGGTTCACTTACATTTTCCTTTGATTTCCCTTCTAAATGTTTTTTTTCTTTGTCTACATTTCTCACTTCCTATTCCTCCTCAGTAAGCTTTCCCCCATCATCTGAACCATTCTGGTTGGGGGTTAAAAACAACGAGAACACTGGCACTAAAAAATGGTAGTATAAATAATTAATATTTCAGGAGGTTACCAATATCTACATAGAGAGTGTAAAAGGGAGAGTCCCGAGCTGCAAGAAAAAATCGTACCCGGAAGTACTGATTGAACACAGAAAAACACTAAAATCAGCGCTCATGGCTCTCAAACATATGTAAACTTAATACCAAAAAGTGTAAAATTAAGTCCATTTATTGATTGCAATAGCATAGGATAAGTCCAATCCAAACATAAAAAATAGCTGGGGGTTAGTCAGCGTGCTCGCCCCCTCCCTTGGGACTACTTCTCTGCGGGGAGACGCTGTGAACAAGTGAACCAACAATGCACTAACTTAAAGGAACCTATTTAGAAAAAAAAAAACCTTCACAACCCCTTTCATGCTTCCCTACCCACACTGCCAAAAGTACCAATACTTGGTTTAATGATCATGGTATCACTGTGCTTGATTGATCAGCAAACTCACCTGACCTAAACCCTATAGAGAAGGAAAATAAGAGACACTAGACCCAACAATGCAGACGAGCTGAAGGCCGCTATCAAAGCACCCTGGGTTTCATAACACCTTAGCAGTGTCACAAGCTGGTCACCTCTATGCCATTCCGCATTGATTAAGTAATTCATGCAAAAGGAGCCGCAACCAAGTATTAAGTGCATACTATACTGTACATGCAATATTCACATTTTCTGATATACTGAATTTGGCATTTTAATTAGCTGTAGGCCATAATCATCAAAATTAAAATAAATAAATATATCACTCTGTGTGTAACAAATCTTTATAAAATATATGAGTTTCACGTTTTGAATTCAATAACTGAAGCAGAGTACATTTTTGATGATATTCTATTTTACAAGATGCACCTGTATTGTACATTGACATTGGTCTCTGCTCTCAAGGAGCTTGCAATCTAAGGTCCCTAACTCATATTCATACATACACATAATAGGGTCAATTTGGATCAGCATGTCTTTGAAGTGTGGGAGGAAACTAGAGCACTCAGAGGAAACCCACACAGGCACAGGGAGTGTAGGTAGTGCCATGATTAGTATTCAAAACAAAAAAAGCCACTGTGCTGCCTGGCCTTTGTTACTTTAATTAACTGAGCCAGATTGGATAGATTATTGATATAGACTTGTTTCAAGTCTGTGCCTTAAACACCTATGAAGCAGCATGATAAACAGGCAACTAGCTTTTTCAGAAAGAAGTCAGCACAGACAGCCTCCACATTTTGCCAGTATAGTTTTTTGCATTTTTTTGCAGGGCAAAGCAACAGATTCACTTACTGCTGTTTTTGCAGCTGTTTGGGTTCTTTTCGCTTAATGGTCACCCCCCTATGCAAGCTAATGTCTTAAATCTTACACAGCAATCCCCTTGTGACAGCACTGGGTGCCCGAATGGCCCATCTCTGAGCAGCAGCACATTTTTCTTTGTTAAAGGTAGCTTGCGTTGAGAGAAATATATGAAGCTACAGATGCTGACCTTTTTGTTTTTTCAATGTATAGAAGTTCTATAACCAGTAAAATCAACATAAGTTTAGGGTTCCTGATCTTTTTTAATCATGATCAGTAATTTAGTCAATTTAGAAAAGCATTGATGCCTTGGGCTCAGCATTGAAGCCAGGCAACTAGCATTAAAAAAAACTCATCAATGGCATTTCCTTTAAATTAATTTGTCTCCAAGCTTTTAGCCAGAACATGCGGCCTGGCCTTTCAATGCATTCAATAAATACAAATATGTTTAAACAAAAATTGTTGACAGGCTGGAAAGCAATAAAAAAATGCTGAACACATGTAAGAAAATATTTCGGCTAGTGGTACACATTAAAAAGAAAGAGTTGCATTCATAATGTGCTGCTATTTTAAAGATGGGGAGGTTCTGGAATTTAATATCCTGTTATTGTGAGAAATCTATACAACGTCTGTGCCCAGAGCAGAAAAGCAAAACTACAAAGTGGAGAGTACAAAGTCAGAGTGGAGCAGTTTGTTACTGAAATTGAACAGATCTGCTTCGGCCTGCCAGAGAAGCTCAGAAAAATTTCCCATGATCCCTAAATCTCCACACTCCATTCAGACTGCACTTTGCTTCCAGGTTTATTTTCCTTTGATCTTGGTACAGTGGAAACGTGAAGGTAATGACTAATCCATATATGAAGCCATTTTAAATATCAGCCCCCCCAAAACACCCAACCTCAATGTTATTAAGGACAATTAGTTTTCCATTAATTTCTGAGTGCCCCTAAGCCTCCTCCCTCCCTCCCTGCCCTTCTGGCAGCAATATAGATAAACGAGTATTAAAAAATGTATACTATAATAGAAAATAGAAAAAAAATTAAAGCAACCCCTCATCCCGCATACACCCACATGCAAATCTGGGTGAACATGTGCATGTAAACATTGATTACACCATACCTATCGGTATTGCAGCGAATGTCTGAGTGGGAACAATCATTCTAGGGTTATTATTCAGAGTTAACTTTAAACTGAAGTCCTGTAAAGGCTTTTTTTTTTTAAGAAGATTACAGAGGTAAAGGCTTTTGAAGCATCTTTTGCATTTTACCAAAAAATGGCTATGAATGTGTATTTCTGTGGACTAAAATTAAATTAAATTCAGTGGGCCAGATCCACAGAGCACTTAAGCCGGCGTTTCACGAGATGCGCGGCGTAAGTCTAAATATGCGCCTGCGTATCTATGCGCCGTATCCCCAAAACGATATACGCCTGAAATCTAGAATTTTTCGACCAACGTAATTTCGATAGACCGGCGCATCGTGCAACACCATTGATTTGCTAGACACACCATTGATTTGCTATGCAAATATGCAAATGAGGGTGATACGGCGATCCACAAAAGTACGTTTGTGCGGTGCAGGCTACACGCTGTGCGCATCATCTGCACGTCTGGTCTAAAGTTAGTCCTTATAAAAGCAGGTTTAAAATTGGACAATCCGTCTACATGTCAGCTAAAGAAACACCGTTAGGGATGAGCTGAGCAGCCACACTTGCAGGACAACAATCTGTATGCCCACATGCCAGGGGCATCCTTGCTCATAGCTATACTACTGACTTTAGATGAGCGCAGGAGGAGGAGGGCACGGAGGAGGGCACGGGAGAGGATATACCGCACACGCATAGACATCTTGGAATTAACCACAGCCCTGCAGGAGGACATCACCAGCCCAACACAACGCTCACATGCAGTGCAGCCACTGGTCAAGGTCCTGGCAACACTCCATTTCCTTGCCAGTGGCTCTTTTCAGCATACAAGTGGAGTGGTGGCTGGGATGGCACAATCCTCCATGAGCAGATGTGTGAACTAGGTTATCCCTGCAATTCTCAGACGCATGGCCAACCAAATCATCAAACCCACCCAGGAGGACCTGTGGCTGAAGGCAATGACAGATTTCTACAGAATTGCCAGATTCCCACGCACCATGGGGGCCATTGATTGCACACATGTGGCACTCCAGCCCCCTGTGAGACAGAGCACATATACCGCATTCGGAAGCATTGGCATTCCATCAACGTACAGGTGATAGTCGATGCCAAATGCCTCATATGGCACATCCGTGCCAAACACCCCGGATCCAGCCATGACAGCTACATATACAATCATAGCCCCATCCCAATGGAATGGTGAGTGACATGGGAGTTAGGCATGACTGCCCCCCCCCCCATGATGCAGAAATCACAAGGGGCACATGCACTACTAACATCCTCCTGTCTTTTCCCTTCCAGGTGACTCTGGGACCCCATCTCATGACTCCTATCCGGAACCCCCAAACCCCAGGAGAGGAAAGATACAATGAAGCACGTGCACGTACCCGTGCAGTGGTGGAGTGCACCTTTGGCCTCCTGAAGTCACGTTTTCGATGCCTGGATAAGTCTGGGGGTACCCTGTTGTATTCCCCAAACTTTGTATGCCAGATCATCGGTGCATGTTGCATGCTGCACAACTTCGCAGTGAGAAAGGGCCTGGAGATTGACATACGTGATGACCTGACCCCCGAACCAGACAATCCCCCCCTAACCGAGGCTACCCCATCTTCTGAGGGAAGAGCAGCCAGGAGACAGCTCACATTAGGCATCTTTGAACGTTAAACACACACATTAATCATGGCACAATGAGAATGCATGCATGCACACCACTGTGGTCCCTAGATCACACACACCACATCATTATCACATTGGATTAGCACAAGCCCACCATGCAGGACTTGTGAGCAGCAACGCCACACCACGGCTCCAATTATGTCACTGTACATTCATACACCATTCACACGGACCTGGGGATCACTTCTCCCTGATCCTTGGGAACCCTTCTCCACCACAAATGAGGGTGAAACCCTTTTTCTGGCAGAAATGTCACCCCCACATTCAAAAATCATTCACAAACAGAAAAAAATCAAAATCTCAAAAAAAAATGCCCAGCAAAAAAAAAAAATGCCCAGCAAAAAAATAAAAAAATGCCCAGAAAAAAAAAAAAAAGCACAGCAAAGAAAACACAGAAAAGCACAAAAAAAAAATACCGCCACTGGTTTGACCCACGCCTGGGGCGGCCACGGCTCTGGCTCCTCAGGGGAGACTCATGGGGGGGTAATCTGGGGAAGGAGGAGCATCCCCTGGTCTCTGCCCACCTGGTGGCCTGCCCTCCAAGGCCACGGCAATTCTGGTCAGGCCAGCATTGAGGGTTGCCGTACTGGCCTGGATATCCTGGGTGAAGGCCCGCACATCCGGACCGAGGGCCCGCACATCCTGACCAACGCGTGCTGTGGTAGCCTGCATTTCATTTTGGCAATTGATCAGAGCCAGGGAGTTGCAGGCCATGTCCCCAACTGAATCCTTTATGGAGGACAGGATCTCCTCCATCCGCCCCAAAGTCTGGCTGACCTGTCCCAGATGGCGGGTCTGAAGGGCCTGATCCCTACTCAGATTGGCAGGCAGAACCTCAGCCACCCCCCTGGTGTTGTGGGTCGCCTTCCTGCCTCCAGATGAGGCGTGTGGCCGGGAAGAATGGGAGCCCCTTGTGGGGAGCCCTGTTGGGGGAGGAGTGGGAGGTGCTACCCATGATGGAGGCCTGGCTGTTGCCAGCCATAGGGGAAGACTCCTTCAAAATTAACATGAAGTCATTCCCAGACATGACCTCCTCCTCCAACTCAAACTCCTCCTCCTCAACCTCCTCAGAGGACTCCGGGCTTGTCTAGGGGTCTTCCTCAGACTGTTATCCCGGGGATGGTGCGGACAGGCCAGATGGCCCAGCACCCTCCTGCACATCTGTGGATGACACAAAACATTCACAGGTTGGAGGATCCACACACTTGCCACATATTCACTTCCACCCCAACACACATGCTACACACCAGATAGAAAAAAAAAAAAACCTTACCTGTCCTCACAGCCTCCTCAATGGAGTCAAAGCCAGGCAGCCCCTCCACTTGCTGCCTGTTGAAGGTCTGGGCCACCGCACGCTACTCCTCAGTCAGCCTAACAGGTGGGCCCCCTCCAGTGCCCCTGCCATGTGCTGCAATCTTGGCCAGCTTCCCACGGACCACACGCTGGAGATCATTGATCTTATTTTGGATCCCCTGGCGTGTCCGTGCCTCACCCCCCAAAGCATATACCTTGTCAGCGATGTCCTGCAAAATCTCACTCTTCCTGGCCGGGGGGGGGGGGGGGTGTTGGCACTCTCCGGGCCATGCAGGAATCGCCCATGTTGGGTAATGGCCCTGATAATTATTTCCTTCTTCCGCAAGTAAAAATTTTAATTTTCACTTCCTCTCAAACAACACTCTCCAAATCACTCTCAAAAACACTCACCAAAAATCACTCTCCAAATCACTCTCCAAAACACTCTCCAAAACACTCACCAAAAATCACTCTCCAAATCACTCTCCAAAACACTTAACAAAAATCTCAAAGACACGTCACAAACCAACAAACACTAACAAACAACAGAACAAAAGCACCTTGCTGTAGGAAGGGAAACAAATGGATGTACTTTTGCAAAGGAAGGGCGTTTCTCTCGGTCTATTTAAGCACTGTGCTTAGCTCACTAAGTTGACCAGGCCTAGTTCCAATCTCACTGATTGCGCTGTGCCGAGTTCTGAGCATGCTCAGAGAGGTGCTGACCATAGTCTGCTTCATGCGCACATGCGCAATCCGCCCGGCCCTTCATTTGCATGGGGTCACGGCTCATTTCAATGGAACACGCCCACGTCCTTCCCAATTTGAATTACACCGCCTTACGCCTCGGAATTTATGTTACACCGGCGGAAATTTGTGCGCAAATACTACGAGGATACGGTGCTTGCGCCTCTACATTGCGCCGGTCTAACATAAAGGCGGTGCGCTACGCCGGTCAATATATGCGCCATTGTACGTGAATCTGGCCCAGTGTTTTTTTTAAATAAAGATTTGATAAAAAGTTACTATTGTGCAACATACAAAAATTGCAACTGCTACGCTTTCTATTCTACAGAACCTCTGTGCTCATGAAATATAAATTGTTTGGAAGTAATTTTCTGGCAAACAATGCAGATTTGAATGTGTGAACATTTTGAAAAATTGCACTAGGAGGAAAGGTATACAGCAAACAAAACACATGTTATTTCCTGTGAGTTGAACAGACAGAAAAAACTTTTTTTTTTTTTAATTTACTAATTCCATTAACCCCATCTGGTGGAAATTAAAAAAGGCAGACATTTCTGAAGTCTAGCATGGGTGGCAATCATGGTTCCCTCCGTAGATGCAGCTACCTCATCTAAAGATTGATAAGGTTTAGATATGCTATGTTCTCCCTCATCCACCTGCATGTAATGCTAAAACTGGCCAGCATACCTTAAAATGGAGTTCCACTCATTTAAAAGTCAGCAGCTACACTTTTAAAAATCAGGCACTCACTAAATGTGGGTGCCTGGCTGTGGCTTCACAGCTGGGAGCGCACTGCGCATGTGTGAGCCATGCTACGTGCTGTAAATGGCCGGGCAATCTTTTTTGGGACCTGTGACGTGTTCCAGAAGATTGCAGGGAGGGAGGGGGGAGAGGTGAACTTCCTTCCGCCGCTGTGGCGCCAGGGGAGGAAGTGGGAGCTGGGTGCCTATAAAAACTGGGTACCTGCTCCTTCCCAAAAAAATAAAATAAAATGACATGCCAAATATGGCATATCAGGGGGTCACCAGCACTTAAAATGGAATTACATTTTTGGGTGGAACTGCACTTTAAAATGATATGTTCCAGCGCTTGTTTCTAGAGAGGTAAAGCCATCGTATGCTCGGGCCTGGGAGGAGGAACTGGACGGTTCGTGGGACATTGAGGTCTGGCACAGAGCGACTATTAGAGCGTATAAAGGTATTCTCAACGTCTCTCTCATAGAGGCTGGCCTAAAAGTCTCACTCAGGTGGTATTATGTTCCTTCCAGGCTGGCTAGGATGTTCCCAGGGGCATCACCGGTCTGTTACAGAGGCTGTGAGTTGGAAGGGTCTATGCTCCACATTTGGTGGACCTGCCCCCGCATCAGATCATTCTGGCGGAAGGTGTTCCGGATCATTCGCTCCGTGACAGCATCGGTGGTGACCCCCCACCCAGGCATTGCTCTTCTGAACCAAAGCATTCCTGGATTATCTAAACATTGCCAAACCTTATCCTTTTTCATTCTGTTGGGAGCCAAAATGTCTATAGCTAAAGCCTGGAAGAAACCTTCGGTATCCCTTCAGGGGTTCAGGAGAAAAGTCTCTTGGATTATGGCGCAGGAGCAGATCGTTGCTAGAATTAATGACAAATCTGAGAGATTTCTGGCCATCTGGGAACCCTGGGCCACCTACTGTAACATATCCCTCATACCGGGAGTTCTGCCTAGCGGGCCGACCGACCGTTCAATTCCCTAACAGAGCAGGCATCCTTCCCCTCGTCTCCTCTCCCTCTTTTTCGCTTCCCATTCCTTTCCTATGCATCTGTACCTCTTCTTTTTCTTCTACCCCCCCCCCCCCGGTTACCATTCTGTTAAATGATTTTCCGGTTACTGGTATGTTTTTTTAGGGTGGAGACTAGCTCCCCCAAGTGACGGCCTACAAGGCCGATTGTGCACCCTTCTGGTAAACGGCTTCATGGGTCTCCCACACGGTGATGGCCTCGGGACACGCGTGGGATGGAGCTCGGGGTCCCCTGTTCCCGAGGGGCAGTGTGATCCCTTTGGGGCCTATCGGGAGCTGGGGTTCTGAGCCCCTCCCCCACCGGAGAGTTGTCTCTTGGGGGACCTTGAGAAGTTAACAGTTCATTGCTATACGAGCTGATTGCTACCAGGCCTACACAGGGCCGCTGTCTGATTGTTTCTCTCCTCCCTTCCGTTTTTTTTTTTGTCTCCTTTTTGCACTAGTGTTGTAACTTTTGTCCTAGGACACGGAAGACACTGTATAGAGATTGACTGACTGTAAGTTGACATGTTATTCTTTGTGATATTTGTTCTCTATTGAAAAATTCAATAAAAATTATTGAACATAAAATGATATGTTCACTGGTTAATGATATTTCCTATTCTGTCTTGTGCTTACTGTGCAGTCACATGGCTACTTATATACAGAAGATGATCATTAGTCTCATTCATTATCAGGAGAAAATTAAGGATAATTGCTTGACATTGTGGACTTTTTTATACAATTATGTTGCAAGACTGAAAAGATCCCCTGAATCTCTGCTGATTTTTGCAGTGTATATGGTCAGTAAAGTGGCCATTTGTTTTGAAAGTTTGGAGACCTCAGTCTATACTGACAAACTCCATCATCTTCAAACTCCAGCATTTTATTTTCTTGGGAATTCTGGTTGCAACATTTTCCTAGCATATCCCCTGTTCTTGGCCTTGTTACTGTTTCTTTATTCTAAATTAATGTGAATAGTATTTAATAAAGCGGAGGTTCACCCTAAAATTAGGTTCACCCTAAATTTCAAGTTTGTCTAGATCAAACCACTAGCCATCGTGTATGCACAATCCGTTTGTTTTGTTTTTTTAATCCGATTCTTTACCTTTCTAATGCCGCATTTAGTCTTGTGTCAGTCCACCTTTCCCCGCGGGAGTGGTTGTGTATTTACTTTTCCCCGGCCAAGCGCGATGTCTCCTGGGAGTGAGCGACACATAGCAGATTAGGACACATGAGCAGCAGATTAATACAGGTAAGAGCGCCAGAACGATCTGAAAAAAAAAAAAAAAGAATCCCCGCGGAACCCTCGCTTTAACCTTTTTGCTGCCAGAGACTTTTTTTCTTGCACTCATGTTAAAATGCACATTTTAGGGCTAAGGATTAACGAAAACCCCCAACAAATAATGTTTTACTACCATATTCCAATGAAAGTGTTTTGCTATATCTGAAGAGGACAATAGCTGTCTGTTTTATCTCACAATCTAACATTCTAAAACAAATGTTTAGAAATTAACATTGGAAGCTGCAGGGATTGCTTTACTATATACTAAGTGGAGGCATCAAGAAAAATATAAAGTATTTTCTTTCAACAGATAGACAAGGAGGCAGGGGGAATGCGAGCTCTAGGTATACCTCCTCCACTCCACATTGTCGGTCAAATCTCAATCTCCTTCTTCCAGCATTGGTGTTGGTGGGGGGCAAACTATCCGACAATTCTGCTCAGCAATAAATATACACTGCTCAAAGAAATTAAAGGAACACTTTGAAAACATATCAGATCTCAACAGGCAAAAATCTCATGCTGGATATCTATACTGATATGGACTGGGTAATGTGTTAGGAATGAAGGGATGGAACATTATTTGATGGAAATGAAAATTATCCACCTGCAGAGGGCTGAATTCAAAGACACCCCAAAAATCAAAGTGAAAAAATTATGCAGCAAGCTAGTCCATTTTGCTGAAATGTCATTGCAACAACTCAAAATGTGCTTGTATGCATGCCTGACAACATCAGGGCATGCTCCTAATAAGACGATGGATGGTATCCTGTGGTATTTACTCCCAGATATGAACCAGAACATCACTGAGCTCCTGAACAGACTGAGGTGCAACCTGGTAGCACTGGATGGACCGAAACATAATGTCCCAGAGGTGTCCTTTTGGATTTAGATCAGGTGAGCATGGGGGCCATTCAATGGTATCAATTTCTTCATCATCCAGGAACTGGCTGCATGCTCTCGCCACATGAGGCCGGGCATTGTCATACACCAGGAGGAACCCAGGACCCACTGCACCAGCGTAGGGTCTGACAATGGGTCCAAGGATTTCACCCCGATACCTAATGGCAGTCAGGGTGCCATTGTGTAGCCTTTAGAGGTCTGTGTGTCCCTCCATGGATATGCCACCCCAGACCATCACTGACCCACCACCAAACCGGTCATGCTGAACAGTGTTACAGGCAGCATAATTATCTCTGCGGCTTCTCCAGACCCTTTTACGTCTGCCACATATGCTCAGGGTGAACCTGCTCTCATCTGTGAAAAGCATGGGGCACCAGTGGCGGACCTGCCAATTTTGGTGTTCAATGGAAAATGCCAATCGAGCTCCACAGTGTCCGGCAGTGAGCACAGAGCACACTAGAGGACGTCAGGCCCTCAGGGCACCCCCATAAAGTGTGTTTCTGATTGTTTGGTCAGAGACATTCACACCAGTGGCCTGCTGGAGGTAATTTTGTAATGCTCTGGCAGTGCTCATCCTGTTCCTCCTTGCACAAAAGAGCAGATACCGGTCCTGCTGATGCGTTAAGGACCTTCTACGGCTCTGTCCAGCTCTCCTAGAGTAACTGCCTGTTTCCTGAAATCTCCTCCATGCTCTTGAGACGTATTGATATCCTGGAGGAGTTGGACTGCCTGTGCAATCATTATAGGGTCCAAGTATCGTATTGTGCTACCAGTAGTGACACTGACCCTAGCCAAATGCAAAACTATTGAAAAACAGTCAGAAAAGATGAGTAGGGAAAAAAAATGTCAGACACCTCCACCTGAAAAAACATTTCTGTTTTGGAGGTCGTCTTAGTGTTGCCCATCTAGTGCACCTGTTGTTAATTTCAATTAACAGCAAAGCAGCTGAAATTGATTAACAACCCCCTCTGTATACACCCATCCCCCTCTGCTACTTAATTGACCAGATCAATATCCATTCCCAGGAGTTCTGATTCGGAAGCGTTCCTTTAATTTTTTTAAGCAGTGTATGTTACATAGCGCTAAAACTTGCCCTTTCACAGTAACTTTAAACAATAACTGTAGCCACATCTTTTTGTATTGTATACCCGGTGGTAAAATAAAGGTAACTAAACAATCAGGTCACAGAGACTATTTTTCTGGCTCAGGTGTCAACCAACTTTTTGCTCATATAAAAAAATGCTGGCTATTTTATCAGTCAAAGAAAATGTTCTGATGTGACCTGACAAGCTAGTTCTATTTCACTTACATAGAGCTCAGGTGAGCGATAGTGGGCTAAATAGCTTTATCGGCACACAATGTACAGATAACACACAGCACATAACTAGTGATGAGTTGAACGTACCTAGGCTTAGTTATGAGAACATTTAGTGAAATGTACCTAATTTCAGGTGCCGAATCTGAAATCTATTGAAATCAGTGAGAGCCAAATCTTAGAAATGAGTAATGGGCATTTTCCATTTTCTAGGCTTATAGGCAAGAGATAGTCCAAAAATGGATATAGGGAATTATTAATATAGGGAATTAGAGAGAGTTACCTTGGAAACATCTACCAAAGCAAAAAGATAATGTAATTACATTTGGTGAAGTGCAGTGGTTTAATAATTCTTAAAATTAAATATGAAAAAATTATTTAGATACCATGTGCATTGTGATTGTGATTGTGGGTGGCTTGGGTCCCTGCCCCCCTCTCCCCCCCCTTTTTTTTCTCCTCTCCTTCCCTTCTCCCCCTTCCCCCCAACCTCACATCTCTTTGTTTCCCCTCCTCCTCTACCCCCCTCGCTCCCCCTACTGGGAGTGGGGGGGGGGGTGACGATGCGGGGGGGACCCGTGTGGTACCTCTCTGATGTGCTCCCCCTTGATTGGCGACTGTCTTATTATAGCTTTGTTATCCACGTTATATATTGCCGGGTTGGTATCCCACCACTGTTGTATTGCATTTTGCTGTTTGGTTGTGACTCTATGCAATCGTTTTGCCTTCCTTTTATCTTTGTGTACTGTCATTGGTTTGTGTGTATGTTTTTTTTTTGTCTTCAAAAAATAAAACATTTTTACTGTAAACAAAAAAAATAAAAATACCATGACTGGAGGTGCCTCTAGCCTGTCTGTGAATTGACAAATCTACACAATGTATACAATATACTACAGCAACACTGACATTTACAAAGAAAAAATACTTTAAATTACAAGTAAATGACATCCTAAAAATTATCCTTGTAGAGCAGGGATCCTCAAACTACGGCCCTCCAGCTGTGGCGGAACTACACATCCCATGAGGCATTGTAAAACCCTGACATTCACAGACATGACTAGGCATGATGGGAATTGTAGTTCCTGAACAACTGGAGGGCCATAGTTTGAAGACCCATTATGTAGAGGGTCTGGTTTGGATGTCAAGGGGTACCTCATAAACACAGGGCCCCTCAACCCCATGACAGGAAAGGATGGTAGCGAGTGTGTGCCACCTCTCCTACACAACACCAGGCCACATGCCCTGAACAAGCGTGGGTACCTTGCTAGAAGGGGACAAGGGCCACTTCCTCTCAATCTATAGTAAATAAAAACACCACACACTCTGATAAGTCCTTTATAAAAAAAAGTCTCACATTGAAAATCCAATATTAATCACATGTCCAGCTATAAAGATGCATGTCAATCAGAATAAATGGCACCCACTGACATGATCTGCTTTCTGCAAACGATAGCTAAATGTAAACAAAGGAGCAGGGTACTGTATAGTGGTGATTTCACTAATCAAATACTGTATGCAAATGACCATGACGCCATCTGTGATCCCCTGTGACATCACTGACCAAACATGGTCATGTCTACAGTATATTGGATTAATGATGTTGCCGGATATACCTCGCCCCTTTGTTTACATTCTACTGCAGGGAGGAGGAGCTATATATATATATATATATATATATATATATAAATTATAATTTTTTTTTATTGTATTTTTTTTTCTTACAAAAAACAAAAACCACGAGGTGATCAAATACCATCAAAAGAAAGCTCAATTTGTGGGAACAAAATTATAAAAATGTAATTTGGGTACAGTGTTGTATGACTGCACAATTGTCATTCAAAATGTGGGGGGGGTTTAAGTGACCAGTAAGCTAGTGGTTAAACCATTTACATTTAAACATATGTTTATACATTTTTAGTAAATATTTAACTGTATTTTGTTTTTTTTTGTTTTTTATTTCTGCTGGCCATAGGCATTAAAGAATGTCACTAGGACTCATAATAGCAAACCTTTCATAAATTGCAATTAGAACAATAGAGAAGGGTAATTCACTAATGCAAAAACAAATGCAAAAACAAATTCCCTGGCTCTTTGCATGTTAGTAGATACAATGGGCCAGATTCAGATACACTTAATATTGCGCTGCGTAATCGAAATACTCTACGCTGCCATATTTTACTAGGCTCTACACCGCATTCTGGTAGATTTTTGCCTGTACGCTACGGCGGCGTAGTCTATTTCTCGTTGCGTAATCGAAATACGCGATTAGGGGGCGTGAAGCATTTAAATTAAGCGCGTCCCCGCGGCGATCGAATTGCGCATGCTCCGTTCAGAAATTTCCCGCCGTGCATTGCGCGAAATCACGACGTTACGTCATTCATTGATTGATTAGCGTCGTTTACGAACATTCCTATTGCTGGAAGATTTACGTAAAAAATAATAAAAGACGTCGGAAAACGTAGAAATTCGACGCGGGAACGACGGCCATACTTAACATGCGCTGTCTAATATTAGAGCAGCAAAAAGCTGGTATAGTGTTACGCAAAAAAAAGATGACTAAAGGTGCCGTAAGAGATTGCGAATGAAGATCGTAATTTCGGGGATCGCCGGCAAAAGCTCATTTGCATACCCCGACGCGGAAAATGATGGGAAGTCCACCCAGTGGCCGCAATTTTATTGCAGCGTAGATCCGAAGGCGTATGAACACTTAATCCAGTCGAATTGAAGCCCGCAGCCGTCTATTCATGGTTTGAGGTTTTCGACTAGCTAAAAAACGTGCGTAATTTGAAATTACTCCAGTCTAACACTAGTTAGACAGGAGTAAGGGCTCTGTGAATCTGGCCCAATGTTTCTCCAGAATAGATACTTTATAAAGTAATAAGTTGTAGCAGAAACACAAGATATTTATGGCATTTTCCTTAGATCTAAAAGAGCTAACCTGAACCTTTTTTTTATGCCTCAGGGTCTTAATTTTTATTTTTAATTTGTGTATAGCTGAAAAATGCACTTTGAGAATAATCTGTTAATTTGTCTGCACACTGAGATCTAGCAGACGGCCTCACTTTCAGAATGTTCTATTCTGTAAATACCACATTGCTTTCTTTTCTCCTCCCTGTCACCATCCTTTCGTCCAGACCACCATTTGATGTGGAATTCCACTTACTATTTTTTACTCAGCTAAGTAATGCAGACTTGCACATTTTCTAGATCATTCCTAATTGTGCTTCAATTTTTATTTTTGCTGCTGACCTACAATTAAATGTTATATTACAGCGCAACCCTTCTTATTCATGCAATCAGTTTATACTATATACATATCTAGATATCAGTAAATGGAGTGAAAGAACCTAAGTACATCATCTAATCATGTATCATTTCGGTGGAGGGAGGTTTATATTTGATCCATATTTATAATAGTTTTTAGAGAGTTTATGCACAGTTTAAAGTCTTGTGACTTGTCTTGCTCACCTCTCTTTTGCATCTGCCACATTTTTGGACTTCCTATTTTGAAGCAGTTACCTCAATCCAGGCTTGTACAGCATATTTATTATATGTTCAAGTTTTCAGTTTCAGGTGCATCCCTCATGGCTCGTCTCAATTGTATTCACATGGGGTTTCAAGAAACAACAGCCTGACACCAAGTAATGATTATGCAATCAGCTTTATTGTCCACAGCACAGTCTCCTCCATCTGACATGTTCCTATCTGATGAGCTAAATCTTAAGCTAAATCTGTACAAACGATCGGTCCATCCGATGAGAGCGGTCCGACAGACCGTTTTCATCGGTTCACCGATGAAGCTGACTGATGCACTGATGTGCCTACACACCATCGGTTCATGAACTGATGGTGTCAGAACGCGGTGACGTAAAACACAACGACGTGATGAAAAAAACGAAGTTAAATGCTTCCAAGCATGCGTCGACTTGATTTTGAGCATGCGTGGATGCTCGTGCGTACTAACAATCGGTTTTGACTTATCGGTTAGCCGGCCATCGGTTGAATTTTAAAGTAAGCCACCTGTTGACCGAAGGATAACGGACCGATTGGTTTGGAACGATGAAAACGAACCTCAGTCCATTTTCATTGGTTTGAACTGATCGTGTGTACGAGCCTTTAGAGTGTTTTGGACTTTTCTCCTTTGGTTATTAATAGTGCTTATCATTTTGTCTGTTTGTTGTAAACACTGTGTATACATGTATGTTCTTCAGCTACCCTGAATGATTAAGGTCCTTGAATGTTGCTGTAACTTTAAGTAAGAGGGTGGTTCTGTAGATTAGAGTTGGGGATACACATTTGCATTGATGTTGGCATGTTGGAATTGATGTTGGCATACATATGCAAATGACAACCTCTATTATTACCAAAATCTTAAATACAAATTCTTTTTTAGGTTTCTGCTGTAAGCCAACATGATCACGTGCACTGTCCCATTGTACACCTTACATGCTTTTTATAACTTTATTGAGCACTTAACATTGCATACTAGTCAGAAGACATGTACACAAAACAAAAAAAAAAAAGTTTTTTTTTTGTTTCGTTTCGTCTCGTTAGATTGGTAAAGATTTTAAGATTTGACGCAAGTTTTCCTATTCGGACCCGTTGATTTTCGTAACAGTTTTATTTTCGTTTATACTGAATGATTCGTAATTCTGTCTAATTTATTTTGGTTGATTCGAAATTCATAATTTTGTTAGATAATAATCTCGTATTTTAGTTTCATTTTCAACACGCGACTAATCCATATTAAAGCCTCAAACACACGGTTGGACATTTTGCCAACAAACTTCAAAATTAGCAAGTTTTCAAAAAAAATCAGAGCGTGTGTACGCTCCATCGAACAAACTTTTTCGGTTTTCATTGAACAAAAGTTTGCTTTGCAAACTTTTCAGCAACAAAGTCCGGCCAACTCCCTTCGGAAAAAAATCCACGGAAAAGTTTGTTTGAAGTCTGATCGTGTGTACGAGGCTTTACAATGTCCAATGTGACTCAGCACAAAAGAGATAAGCTGATTGGCTAAGATATTAAGTAAGATGCATCACTCACTAACTACACTGCCCAGTGCCCATTCAAAAGAACATTTTGAGTACACAAATTTACGAACAGACAAAGAATTGGATTTACAAAACACACAAATGAGAATACGAACATACAAATGAAAATACAAATATACGAAATTATGAACAGTGAAAGGATTTAAAATACGAAATGCAAATCGTTTGTTATAGATGTAATTTTCGTTCTTTTGCTGTTTCGGTGTTTCGTATCTTAGTAAGTTTGTACAATCGTACGTTCGTATTTTCGCTTGTTCGTTATTTTGCTTATTCGTAATTCCGTAATTTTCGTATTTTAGTACTTTCAGCTATTCCAGTAGTTCTCAACTCCTGTCCTTAGGACCCACAAACAGGCCAGGTTTGCCAGATAACTGAAATACATCACAGGTGATATCATTTGCTGCAGTATTATAGTCTGCATCTTCCAATGGTAATACCAAAAATCTGGCCTGTTAGTGGGTCCTGAGGACAGGAGTTGAGAACCTCTGAGCTATTCGGATGTTCGAATACTAACAAATTTGTACGAAAATCCATTAGTTACGAACGGGAACGCACATGTCTACTAGTCAGTCCAGCTATATTAGCTTCAGCCAACCGTGCTACACTTTGCAAAGCTTATGATGGTATGTCACGCTGTTTTATCTGACTAAACCAATTGGGTATACATACGGCATATCACAAATGAAAAATATATTGTTGGGGATTTTTTCTTTCATGCTTTTTGTTGCCTGATCAACGACCACATATAAACCAGGAAAGCTGTTCATCCTGTAACAGATCTACAGGTATTCGTGTATTCTTTTTTCCTGGAGAGTCTTTTCTGAGGTAAACAGCTTTCAATTGCAACATTCACAGAATGGCCCAGAAGGGTACTCCGTGCCTTTGGAAAAAATGATTCCACCTTTGTAGTTAGGTTTCAGAATGTATATAAAAATAAAAAAATAAAAACAGCACTATAGAAACAGTCCCAATTTATAATCAAAGTCCATGAAGTAATGCTTTCTCTTGAAATTATTACCAGATGAAAAGACACACTTCTGGGTTAAATATGCGTCTTGTTTTCCTCACATCTACTACATCTCTTCCTCACCTCGTATTGTGAAAAAAGTACATAACAAAACAAACAATAATATATAGTGTAGTATGCTCCATTCTTCAATCTCACTAATTAAATTGAATTGTGCTCCCATTAAAGTGAAAAAAAATGTGCCACAAAAGTGCTCTTCTGTGCACACTACTTCCCTTTTGTTAACCACTTGACAACCAGCCCAATGCTAAAGTACGTTTATTATAAAATAAATTAAAATAAATAAGAAAACAAAAAAAACATTTTTTTAAAACGCCCCGTCCCGACGAACTCGCGCACAGAAGCGAACGCATACGCGAGTAGCGCCCGCATATGAAAACGGTGTTCAAACCACACAAGTGAGGTATCACCGCGATCGTTAGAGCGAGAGCAATAATTCTAGCCCTATACCTCCTCTGTATCTCAAAAAATGCAACCTGTAGAATTTTTTTTTTTTTTTTTCAACATCAAAAGTTTATTGTAGAAAATAAAGCGATACAGAACAAAGCGTAGGCACATTACAAAAATCCTTGTAAAGAACTTGCGGGGTAGAAAGGTCAAACGCGAAACAACACCGCAATCTAAAAGTGATATATCTACAAGACGTATAGGGAGCAGTAGAGTAACCACAAGAGGTCAATATAGTGATATAGGTTAGACCATGGGTTCTCAAACTACGGCCCTCCAGCTGTTCAGGAACTACAATTCACATCATGCCCTAGTCATGTCTGTGAATGTCAGAGTTTTACAATGCCTCATGGGACTTGTAGTTCCGCAACAGCTGGAGGGCCGTAGTTTGAGGATCCCTGCCTTAGACCATCACAGCTATATTTGATATAGTAAACCATTACATGGCAGCTTTGACTGCAAGCTGCAGGGGATAATAGAGACAAAAAAGAAAGAGAGGGGAGGGGTGAGAGAGGGAAAATGGGGGGAGGATGGACTCATTAGAGGACTCTTAGCGGGTCAAGTCAATGGACTATTTAATCAGCAGGTGGGACCCACCCGCTCCTAGACATGTCTTCAAACACACAGGTACAGGTACAGCAGTTCAGCTCACCCCCCCCACTACTGACACATTAGGGAATCATATGCACTTGAGGCTTTGAAAGCAAACCACGGAGACCATGTGTCGTGGTATGTCTTGGCACTCTCGGTAGTCTGGGTGAAAGTGTCTTCCATATAACAGATCTCCGACACTTTCCGCAGCCAATCCTGAATGGATGGGGGGGTAACACTCTTCCAGAGGAGTGGTATCAGAGATTTTGCAGCATTCAGTAAATGCTTAGTCAAAGATTGTTTATAGAGTTTAAGCGAGAAGTTGGTGATGTGAAGCAGGCAACACGCTGCAGAGAGGTTGAGTTTGGTCTCCGTGATCTGCCTCACCACCTCCCTGACTTTGTTCCAGAAGGGACCTAGGACCCTTCACTCCCACCATATATGCAAGAGGGTTCCCGTTTCCTCACCACACCTCCAACAGCGATCAGAAGAGTTGGGATACCACCTTTTAAGCTTGGTGTGGTGTACCAATGTGTTAGGAGCTTAAACAAGGTTTCCTGGGTTTTGGTGCTAATTGAGCACTTGTGTGCAAGAATGCAAGCTGTCGTCCACTGACCATCGGTGATTTCCACATGGAGTGCACGTGACCAAGCCTGGCAAAATCTATCATCATTATTAGTACCAGAGTTCTGTAACCAAGTATAAGCGAGTGACATTGCCCTAACACATTGGGATCCCTCAGAACATACGACCTCCAATTCCGTCAGTGTCCTAGAAAAGTCTAATGATCTGGACTTGTTGCTAGCATAACTACAGACCTGCAGGTATGTCCACCAGCGGAGTTTCGGAAGATTGTTATTGTCTTTGAGGGCAAGTAATCTTTTAAACTGTCTCCCCTTATAGCAGTCTCCCATCACGAGCGGGCGCTTACCCTCTGGGGTCAACAGGGTGTTGTTCCCGACTCCCAGAGGGAAATCTGGATTATCCTTCACAAGAGACAATGGGCCAAAAGTTGAAGTCAAGTCAGTCTTGTTAGCTATGTTGTGGAACAAACTAAGAGTAGTGCCAGTTAGTGGGTGCCCTTTAAGAGTAGCTGTCTGATTCTGCCAGGACGTCCAAGGGGAGAACCTCAATCGAGACTGACTTAGAGAGTCCTCAAGTGAGACCCAATCCTTAGAGGCGCTATGACAGTGCCAGTCGATCACTCTGGTCAGGTGTGAGGCTAGATAATAATTGTAGAAGTTCGGTAAACCCATCCCCCCTCTTTCTTTTGGTCTGGTGAGCAATGAGAATTTGATTCTTGGTTGTTTATGTTTCCATAAAAATTGCAAGAGGGCAGACTGCAAAGTATTAAAAAAATTCCGAGGGATCCGAATTGGAAGCGTCCTAAAAAGATACAATAATCTCGGGAGAATGACCATCTTTAAGATTGCAGCTCTACCAAACCAAGAGAAAAACTTAGGGTGCCAATTCTGCAAATCCTTCCTGATTTCCAGTAATGGTTTGGGGAAGTTACGTTCATAGATGGACGTTAATCTTGGAGTCAGCCACGTACCTAAGTATTTAAGCTCAACCGTAACCCAGCGGAAAGGGCAGTTAGATCTGGCCCTATTCAAAGCATCTTCAGCGAGGGAAACGTTCATAGCTTCCGACTTATCTAAATTAATTTTGAGGTTGGAGATATACCCAAATTGTGTAAAGTGCCGCATCAGGTTGGGCACAGTAGTGTGGGGATTGGACAAGAAGAACAAAAGGTCGTCCGCGTAGGCCGCGACCTTGTACTCGGACCCCGCTACCTCGAACCCCGTTACTGCCCCATCCCTGTTCACCAACCTGATGAATGGCTCCAAAGACAAAATAAATAATAAGGGAGATAGCGGGCACCCTTGTCGTGTTCCATTTGAAACCCTAACCTCCTCGGACAATGTGCCATTAATCTTCAATTTGGCTGTGGGGTTATCGTATAAGGCAGAGATCCATGACATCATTTGTGAGCCCAGCCCTATGTGCCGGCAGGTGGCCAGCAGAGAGTCCCAGGCGACCCTATCGAAGGCCTTCTCCGCATCCGTAGATAGGAGAAAGCCCCCAAGGTTCCGGCCCCCCGCTTTGTGTATTAAAAGCAGGGCCTTTGTCACATTATCCCTTGCCTCTCTACCTGGCATGAAGCCCATCTGTTCCGGTCCTATGAGTGCCGAGAGAAATGGACGTAGCCTGTTAGCCAGCACTTTTGCAAGAATCTTAAGGTCTAGAGTTAATAAAGAAATGGGTCTGTAACTGGAACAAGCGGCTGGGTCCTTCCCAGGTTTTGGGACAACTGTGATGTAGGCTGCCAAAAATTCTGTCGGGACTGGCCCAGGAGAGGACAAGGAGTTCAGAGCCTTCATTAAGGGAGTGGTCAAGTGATCGCAAAACGTTTTATAATAGATACCTGTAAAGCCGCCAGGGCCGGGACTTTTCCCTGCCTTGAGCTCCTTAATCACCAGTGCAATCTCAGCCTCTGAGATTGGATCCTCGAGAGGGGTCAACACTTCATTCTCCAGTTTTGGCAGACCGCTTTCAAGCAAGTAGTCCTGAATAGCTTGGAGTCTGTCAGGGCCTGTAGCGTCAGGGGCGTGTGGTTTTGGTAAGTTATAAAGTCTTGAGTAAAACTGATGAAAATGTGCTGCAATGTCATTTGTCATCACATCTAGAGTCCCCTTCTGCGATCTAATCCCCGCTATATGATTAGTGGCCCCGGTTTCCCTCAAAGCTCTAGCAAGGAACCTGCCTAACTTGTCCCCCGCTTCATAGTATAGTTTTTTCCTGAAGAACAAGAGCCACTTGGCCTTGTCTTCAAAAGTTTGTTTCAGAGTCTTACGGGCTTCAAGTAGGTCCTTAGCAGATTGCACATAAAGGGATTGTTTATGAAGACTTTCCAGGATGTGAATTTTGTCCGACAGTCTCCTGACCTCTAGTTCCTGTCTTTTCTTTCTTTGCGCCCCCAACTTATTCAGTTCCCCTCTGATGCAGCATTTGTGTGCCTGCCAAATCGTCATGGGATCCATGCCCGGCGTGGTGTTGAGGTGGAAATAATCTACCACTTTAGAAGTTATCAGAGGGAGCAAGTCAGGATCTGTCAATAGTGAGGAGTTAAATCTCCAGGTGTCTGGTTTAGGAGGCAGCACACTCAGGTCTAGTCCTTACATAACGCACAACCAACCAGAAAAAAAAAAAACAGAAACAAAAACAAGACCCAGACAGTTTGAGGCAATATAGGACAATGACCCTGGATGCTTACAGCGTAGGACAAGATAGGGTGGCAGAAGTGGAGGGGGAGGGCAGGGCAGAGAAGAAGGGGAAGCACAGTCTTGCTTCGGCTGTCACACTGACCAGCAAATTCAAACACAAACAGTCATTCAAGGTAGATGATCCCGCGGTCTCAAAACAAGGCAGTTTCCAATAGGCATAAGTCTGTAGAAGTTAGACCGCAGCAGAAGATCCTAATGACTAGGCGAAAAGTCCACAGGGAGTCGGGACATCAGAGGCAACTTATAGAACAGGAATAACTAATAGAATCATCCAGAGAAGGGAGCATCAGTCAGAGTTGCGCGATCTGGAAGGAGTAGCACGTACCGCTGCAGGGGTCCCCGACTGAGAGCTGCCGTCATGGCCGTGGCGCATTTTTTTGGACACCTGCTTGTCGGGAGTGGAGAACGGAGATCCAGTGTGGCTCCAGACCGGTGGCGGCAGGGTGAATTCTTGATACCACTCGGGCAGTGCAATTAGATCCATGTTCAGGGCTTCACAAAAAGCAGGCAACTCGGAGGGAAAACGTAGCACATGTTGTTTACCAGCAGCTGTGGCTATCAGCGCAAATGGGAAGCGCCATGTATATCGAATGTCTCTCTCTCTGAGCTTATCCAGCAGGGGGCGCAGGGCTCTCCTATTCTTCAACGTGATCTGCGAGAGGTCTTGATAAAGCATGATATGGGCGCCATTAAAGACAATATGGTAATTCCTCCTCGCCTTCCTCATGATCTCCTCCTTGAGGGGTTGTTCATCAAGCAGCAGATAATGTCTCTAGGAGGTGCATTGTCAGGACCCCTAGCCCTGAGGGCCCTATGAGCTCTGACAAATTCAATTGCAGAGTCCTCCTGTCTTTCCAGGAGGCTGTTGAATACTCTCTGGAGAGCGGGGATAATCTGGTCAGTGTCCACAATTTCGGGGATCCCCCTCACCCTAATGTTGCACCTTCTCCCCCTGTTATCAAGGTCCTCTAAATGACGATTCATCTCAATAAAGTGCGAGGAATGCGTTTCTGCCACTTGTTCAAGTCTGTGCAAAGCTCTGTCTCTCTGCTTACCTCTGACCTCCACCTCCTCCATCTTGTCTGAGAGGACAAGCAGGCTAGACTTTAGGTCGGTGAGTGCCGCAGAAAACGTGGCTTTTATGTCTGCAGCGAACCCAGACATGTCCGCGTAAGTAAGAGGCTTACTAGAGCGTGACCGACTTCTACCTGAGTCCTCCATGGCAGACTGGGAATCCTCGCTAAACTCGTCATCGTCCACCTGTGAGCGCGCCATTTTGCGTTCGGACACGTTGTAAAACCAAACAGATCCGGGATGCTGCGGCTAGAAGGGGCCGTTAGACCTCGGCGGGATCTAGTATGGGGTGTCTGGTGAGACAGCTTGCCCATTTCCCGAGTCAGATAAGCTAAAATCTTGCCGGCGGCTATGTCTGTTCACGGAGCTCCGCTAGTGTGCTTGCATCTCGGTCGTTCGCTAGGCCACGCCCCCCTGTAGAATTTTTTAAACGTCGCCTATCAAGATTTTTAAGGGTAATGGTTTGACGCCATGCCACGAGCGGGCGCAATTTTTAAGCATGACATGTTGGGTATCATTTTACTCGGCGTAACATTATCTTTCACAATATATAAAAAAAATGGGCCAAATTTATTGTTGTCTTATTTTTTAATTCAAAAAAGTGAATTTTTTCCAAAAAAAGTGCGCTTGTAAGACCGCTGCGCAAATACGGTGTGACAAAAAGTATTGCAATGACTGCCATTTTATTCTCTAGGGTGTTAGAAAAAAAATATATATAATGTTTGGGGGTTTTAAGTAATTTTCTAGCAAAAAAAACTGTTTAAGTCTCGTAAACACCAAATCTGAAAAACAGGCTCGGTTATCAAGTGGTTAATCTACTCTTGGCAATAACAAATTAGGCTTGTACATATTATGTAGTTTCCACCAAAATGCTGTCCAATAACGTCCTTGCTTACTGATGATCAAACTAAAAAGTAGTTCTACAGAAGCTCAAGAAGATGATCACAATTTCAGGATAACATAAAGTATGAGGAACTTTAAACTAATCAAAGGCTGTGACAATGCACAGAATTATATTGGCTAGCTTCCTAACAAACTTGCGGTTTTGACAGACTTTTTTCATAATTTCCTTGTTTTAATATCTAGACCATTTTCTGCAGACAGATGAGCATTTGCAACAGCCTTATGCTGTGCATATCCCTCATGTTATTTGATATGCACATATACATGTACTATTTTCAACTTTACAACCACTAATGAGGTTTGTCTGTTAGTCCTGAAATTTACACAAGTTGAACAAAATAATGTTTATGTTTGTACACAAAAAGAAAGCCATTTTCTTTACTTTGTGAAAGCACTGGTCAACAGATATGGTGCCACATATGGATATGCATACCAGAAGATGTGGGAAATAATTCTGAGGAGTTTTAAAGCATATCTAAAGGTGGATAAAACTGACTCTAAACTTACAAAAGGTAAATGCATATATGACTACAAATGTAAAGATTCTGCGTATGTGGAAAACAACCCTTGGAAAAAAATATTAGAATGTTTGTGCAGACATATTTTTTGATTAGGAGCTGGTTCTGCTTCAATCAATCCTTTGGTGGCCTGTCTCTTTTGTTAACCAGTTTTACTTTTTTATTTTGGTACTCCTCTGTACCTTTCTTACTTGTGGATGACCTCCTTTTAGAACAGGGGTCTGCAAACTTTTCAAACAAAGGACCTGTTTATTGTGCTTTAGACTTTAGGAGGGCCGTATTGTGTCCTGGGCCCAGCATCAGTGAAAATAAATATGGATTCAGGGGTTGGTAGTCAGTAGGAGGAGTAGTCATGCCCCTATTATTAGGAGGAATATTATCCCATCATTGGTATCAGAGGAAGAAATAGTGCCCTCTTTTTGGCTGTCAATGGGAGGAATAGTGCCCCATATCAGTGGAAGAAATAGTGCCCCAAGGGCCGGTAAAGGCAAGCAAAGGGCCATATCCGGCCCTCGGGCCACAGTTTGGAGACCCCTGTTTTAGAAGACATGGAAGTGCAACCTATTAGCAATACATAACATACTATTAATTGAAATGACTGCAAAATGCATGTGTACAAATGTAGTAGCACGTTTGACCCCCAAATAACCTACTTGTTGCATTGTGCACCAAGATACTGTTACTTTTTTGACAGTCAATTGGTGAAATTACCTTAGGTCTTTTTGGTTCCTTACTTACACCAGATGGCCTTCCACTGCCATGCCTCATGTCTCTTCCTTACTGGACACCTAGCCCACACAGGCAGTCAGCTCAGCAGCCCAGTCTCTTATAGATATCAGCATGCACCTGAGCACATTATTCACGTTTCCGGGGGTACTGATAGGTGAATGGGAAAAAAGTATTCTGAGGTTAGTCCTTGCTCCTTTCATCTCACGCATCACTGCCTAACAATGCAGTACTCAGATGAAGAAAGAGGATGAGTGGCAGCCATCAATCAATTAGTGACTAGCTGAAATGACTGTGCATAGACAATTAATGGTGGCTCCGTGCCCTGGGGCACAGAGATGTATTCATGACATAAATGGTAATGAAAGATTCAATGACAAAAATAAATGTGTTATACTCAACCCCCAACATGTAAGGGGCTTAGAGGATCCTCTGGTCCTCCAATGGGCTCTTGCCCCTCCAATTAGTGGATTTTAGTGTACTGAGCCAAATGGCTTGGTATACTGTACACTTCTATTTTCCATCATTTCACAATGTGCAGGTTCAAACTTGCTTGCAACATTCAGGTTGACTGTCCCATTGATTTAAACTGCTTCTCTCTGACAAAGGTTCGGAAAACATGGGTGTTGTATCCATCTGTTGTTAAAAGCAGCAAATAGAAACAAGACCACCCCTTAAGTATTTAAAAAAAAAATCCAATGTAAATTTAGCCCTTTGCAATTGATTGCTTATCACCTAAAATGAAAGAAATGGAAAAAAATGGATTTAAGGTAGTAGGGCACTGGCATCCTATTAGACCTCTGCACTAGTTAAGGGCAGAATTATTTGATCAGCTTTGAACCTTTAAGAACATGGCCACGTGGTAGTTTTCCCGTATTTGGATTGTTCACCCAGTTACTTGACCCATAGGAAGAATTGTAGCAGCCTTTGCTCCATTTGACTTAATAAATGGAATTGATTTAATCTCAGGGTTAGGCTATGTACACATAAGCGCTGGGTACAGAGTTTAGTCCTGTATTTTAAAATCCCTACGTTGGCCAGTACATAGTCGCTCAGGGTGCCATTGATGGAAATGGATCAAAGAATTTTAAAGCCTATAATATACTACAGCAGCCATGGTTTATGTGTGTATAAAACACAACAAACGATTCACTGCACCCTATAGATCTGAGCATCCCTCGAGCAGTTGCAATTGTGAATCTTTCCTTTTCCTTCAGCTAAAATCATAGTTCAGTTCTACTGTGAGTGATTGCTTAAATGTTGGGTGTGGAGACTAACATAACAATAAATATTTTTTATTAACTGGTATGGGATATTTTTCAGCTCTCAACTGCAGCAAAGCATACTATTAGTCACATCATTTTCCAACACAACCCTTTTAAAAGTAAAACTTTGCCTAGCTAAAACGTAGGATATTATATTATAAAAAGAGTAAAACAACAAAAATAACTAAATATAACATTGACATCAGAAAAAAAGGAATCAGTGAAAATCTCCTTATCCATCCATAGATAAATATAAAGATCTGACAAAGGATGCAACTCTTCCTAACCTGTGTTCAAAAATAAAAAAAATATTGTCATGAAAAATATAATAAGCATTATGCTGTTAATTAGTAAATTGCATTGCAATTAAAAACTAAGCATATACCATGCTTTCAACAAAATCACAGCTTTTTTTTTATCTTATCTTTAACAAAAAAAAATCACATAAGTGGTAACAAAAGTGATGGTAGCCAGTGGCCTCTTACCTCTTTAATAGCAAACAACGTGTGGAGTTAATTTTTAAAACTGGCCTTAAGAATGGTTTTTGAATTTTGAATTTATTTTCCATCTCAAACACCTGCTAAATAAATTCTTGCTCAAATTTTGATAAATAACTTAAGTAGAGATCCACCTTGTTTCATCTTACAGCTGCTAGGAGGATTAGATTGTCCCTTGCCTCTATTCCAAGAAAAACAAATAAAAATAAAACCTCAAGCATTTGCATGATAGCAGTTTTCTTTCTTGGAAAATACACTGTGCTGTTCTGCATGGTATATATTCAGTGAACAGACACTAAACCATTTTTTGGCAATAGTAAAGTAATGTAATAGTAATTATAAACTTTTTTTTAAATAATTTTTCCTGGAACGCCAAACGCTGTTGGGCAAACTAAACCAGACAAATCTGGTCCTTTACTTTCAGGTAGGTGTGTAGCTTGTGTGTATATGGTGAAGCAAGGGCAGCTATACTTCTGTACTACCTTAAGGTTAACAATTTTTCCTGACAGAAAACAAGGGGAAATCATTCCAGTAGAGGCAAAAATGCCAAAACAGTGATAGAAGCAAATGTCACTTATCCTAGCTTCTTAAAACCCAACTCCAAACATTTAAACTACTCTCCTCCCCTGTATTTAAAAAAAGTTGCCAAACACAACTCATTCTCTCTATGCTGCAGCACTGCCCCCCCCCCCCAGTGTGTCTACATTCTGCACCACTGGTTGATTTGCGATTGAGTGGCACCTAGCATCACTCCCTCAACTTCCAGTAAGCTCAGTGTCATGGAAACGCTGTCTGCATTATATCTTCCTGAGCTCACAGATGAATGTTATAGAGAACCATGCTCACGCCATTATGCACAAGGCACTGACAACACAAGAAAAAGATGACCAATGATGTTGCACGAATAGTCTTAAGACTATAGAAAAGATAAATATGCAAAAAATACTGTATATGGGTGTAACAAGATTTGGGGGTAAAAGCATAAACGCAAGTTACTCATTAGGGGGGAACCCCTGGGGGCTTCAAGGATAGAGAAGGATCTAGGGGTCCTAGTAGAAGACAGACTGAGCAATAGGGATGAGCCAAACACCACCAGTTTGCTTTGCAGCAGAACATGCGAACAGACAAAACATTTGTTCGAACACACGAACACTGTTAACGACTATGGGACACGAATGTGAAAGGTTAATATGCAAGTTATTGTCATAACAAGTGTTTGGGGGGCTGGGTCCTGCCCCAGGGGACATGTATCAATGCAAAAAGGAGCAGTGATTTTATTAATGCTTAAAATGAAACAATGAAAGTGAAATATTCCTTTAAATTTCACACCTGGGGGGTTTCTATAGTAAGCCTGTAAAGTGGTGCATTTTGTGCGTGTTAAGAACAGTCCCTGCACAAAATGAAATTTCTAAACGAAAAAAGTCATTTAAAACTACTCGCAACTGTAATGAATTGTCGAGTCTCAGCAATATAGATAGAGCTAATTGAAAAAAATAGCATGGGTTCCCTCCCAGTTCATTACCAGGCCCTTTGGGTCTGGTATGAATATTAGGGGAACCCCAAACCAAAATTAAAAAAAATGCGTGGGGGTCCCCCCCAAATTTCACACCAGGCCCTTCAGGTCTAGTATGGATGTTAAAGCGGAGGTTCACCCAAAAATCAACTTTCTGACATTAGATCCAGCATACTGCTAACATCTGCACTTCGGGTATTTTCGGGTACTTCGGGTATTTTCGGAAGGCGTGACACACCTTAGCAGCCCGTCAATCAACTCCTCTTGGCTTAGGAACGCCCATTCCCTGCAGGATCCCCCGCTCGGAGCTGGATAACAGCGGCTCATAAAACGATAAGTACAAAAGATGTCAGCAGTATGCTGGATCTAATGTCAGAAAGTTGATTTTTGGGCGAACCTCCGCTTTAAGGGGAACCCTGTGCCAATTTGTTTTAAATGGTATAGGGGTCCCCCTCAAAATCCATACCAGACCCTTATCCGAGCACACAACCTGGCAGGCTGCAGGAAATGAGAGAGTGGTGATAACATCCTAAATGTTCGCTATTCAGCGAACAGACGAACACTCGATGTTTACTCGAACATAGGGCTAATCCCTACTGGCCAATAGCATGCACTGTCAAGCTGCGGCTACCAAAGTCAGCAAAATATTAGCATGCATTAAAAAGGGAATTTACTCCAGAGATAAATGATTATTCTAGCACTTTATAAAACAGTTCTAGTCACCAATCCTCAGAAGGCATGTGCTGGAGCTAGAGAGAGTCCAGAGAAGGGCAACTAAATTAATATGAGTTCTGGAGGAACTCAATTATGAGAAAGAGAGAAGAGACGCTTGAGAGAAGATATGATAGCATTATACAAATATCTCAACAGTGATCCCAGCGTAAGTATGAAACTTTTCAGTCCCAGGGAGTGTAAAGGGACACAGTGCCACATGATGAGACTGGAAGAGAAGCAGTTTAACCTTTTACACTGTCAGGGCGGTAAGGATGTGGAACTCTCTTTCACAGTCGGTGGTGTCAGCAGGAAGTATGAACAGTTTTAAAAGACTTTTGGGTGGGCATCTTAGTGTAAACAATATACAGGATATTGGAAATTATGTTTTTCACTTGAAATAGCGTGATTTCAAAGTAGCAAGGTCAGTGCGATTTCAGGTGCTACTTGATAGACATCTGTGTGGCTTCATGCAGCAAAAGTAGCACCTAAATTTGGCAAAAGTAGTGCAGGACCTACTTTTTCAAATCAGTGCGGCGCTGCAAAAATTGGTGTCACACTGATTGGAAGAGTGCCATTGCCTCCAATAGGCTGTGACTTGTCATGCGATTTGATCTCTCAAATTGCATGACAAATGACTCCAATATGAACCTAGGTAATCTCAGACAAAGTGTTAGGCCGCGTACACACGATCGAACATGTCCGCTGAAACTGGTCCGCAGACCAGTTTCAACGGACATGTTCAATCGTGTGTACGGCCTATCGGACAGTTTTCCAGCGGACAACATTTTCTAAACATGCTTAGAAACTTGTCCGCTGGAAACCTGTCCGTCGAACAAGTTCGATGGTTAGTACGCCCAACCATCGGACCAAAATCCTGCGCATGCGTCAAATTGATTTGACGCATGCTTGGAAGCATTGAACTTCCTTTTTTCAGCACGTCGGTGTGTTCTACGTCACCGTGTTCTGGTCCGAGGGGATTTTGGTCCGATGGTGTGTACGCACATAAGACCAAAATACCACTTCAGACATGTCCAATGAAAACGGTCCGTTGGACCTGTTTCATCGGACATGTCTGATCGTGTGTACGCGACCTTAGCGTTCTGTTTATTTTCAGTGTGCACCAATCAAGTATTGGTACTTTTTTTTTGATAGTGCTAAGGTTTATGAGTGTTTGTAAGATTCTGGATTGTGGTACAGCAATCAAATAATTTCAACTATCCTCTAAAGCCTATCCTATTGTTAACAGTTTGGTCACACCCACTGTTTTCTGCCATACTGCATAACTACTCCTACACAATAGAGATTCCTACATTTTTTCACAATTCAAGCAGTTCCCCTGGCACTGAGGAACATTGCCCTCTCCCAACCATCATATGTTAACCAAACCCACTTTTAATCACACCCACTTTTTGACATGGTGTGCTAAGTGCACCACAGGTCCCTGTTTTCCTGAAGTGTCCCTTATTGTTATAAACTGGGAGGTATGAACTATTGAAACTCCCTGTTATCACCATCTTGAAACTGGTGTTTTTTTTTTTTTTTTAAGGGATGATTACAGTGTGGTGTTTTTTTTTTTTTTGTGTATTGAATTTTTTTTATAAGGGAAGATAAAATAACACTAACAAGGATATTATAGCACCAGTATTGGTAAAATACCACTACATACAGAGCTGACTAAATAAAGTATGGTGTGCGTGTTTAAGAATTGAAGTCTGACAAGTCTGATAAATAACACCAGAAAATAAAAGAAACAGGTTAGGGAATTTTGCATCATGTTGTTTGGCTAATGAATTGTGTTAAACCCATCCTTCTGATTGTTTCTGCATCTACACTGTTTGCCTCAGAAAAATGTTCTCTTTCTGTTCCACTATGGGATGGTTTTGAGTCATCTACTCTTTCTGGAATATTTCCATCTGCCTTGGCTGCATTATTTCATGAAAACACTTATCAGCATTTACATAAGTCTTTAATGTTTCCAGTGTCATTTTTAAGTGCAAAAGCCATTTATCAGTCCTAACAGCACTTTTCTGCCAGGCACTCAAAATACTTTGTGCACTGTAAAGGTGAAAAGATTCAACTTTCAAAATGTATATTGAATTAGACTATGCTAAATTTCCAATCTGTGTATTACATTTTTGTTGCTAGATCTAGAAATAGACCAATAATTATGTACAGAACATACAATTTATATATTTTATATATATATATACAGTATATAACAAAAACTTTAATGAATTTTTTGGGGATTTTATGTGCTAGGCCAACACAAAATGGAACATAATTGTGAAGTGAAAGAAAATTGATAAATTGTTTTTCAATTTGTTCTTACAAATACATATCTGAAAAGTGTGGTGTGCATTTGTATCCAGCCCCCTCTACTCTCATACCTTAACTAAAATCTAGTAGAACCAATTACCTTCAGAAGTCACCTAATTAGTAAATAGAGACCACCTGTGTGTAATTTAATCTCTATATAAATACAGCTGTTCTGTAAAGCCCTTAGAGGTTTGTTAGAGAACAAACAGCATCATGAATGCCAAGGAACACACCAGACAAGTCAGGGATAAAGCTGTGGAGGAGCAGGGTTAGGTTATAAAAAATATCCTGAGCTTTGAACATCTCATGGAGCACTGTTCAAACCATCATCCAAAAATGGAAAGAGTATGACACGACTGCAGACCTACCAAGATATAGCTGACCACCTAAACTGACACGCTGGTTAAGGAGAAGCAACCAAGAAGCCCATGGTAACTCTGGAGTAGCTGCAGAGATCCACATATCAGGTGGTAGAATCCATCTACAGGACAACAGGACACTCCACAATTCTGGCCTTTATGGAAGAGTGGCAAGAAGAAAGCCATTGTTAAAAGAAAGCCATAAGAAGTCATAACAAGCCATAAGAAATCCCCTTTGCAGCTTCAGTGAAGCCATGTGGGGGACACAGCAAACATGTGGAAGAAGGTGCTCTGGTCAGATGAGGCCAACATGTTACTTTTTGGCCTATGTGTGGTGGAAATCTAACACCGCACATCAGCCTGAACACACCATTCCCACCTTGAAGCATGGTGGTGGCAGCATCATGTTGTGGGGATGCTTTTCTTCATCAGGGAAAGGGAAGCTGGTCAGAGTTGATGGGAAGATGGATAGAGCCAAATACAGGGCAATCTTAGACAAAAACCTGTTAGGCCCCGTACACACGAGCAAATTAATCTGATCAAATCGGTCTGACAGACCGATTTGGTCAGATTTGTCTGCTGGCTGTTTTGGTTTGATCGCTGTACACACGATCAAACCAAAATCCCAGCTGGCAGACAGCGCAGTGACGTGGCGGTGACGTTGACGCCGCCACGTCACCGCACCAGGAAGTAAAACACTTCCGCGCATGTGTCGAATCCATTCGACGCATGTGCGGGCAGATATGTCTGTGGGTTAGCATACTAACCAGCAGACATATCGGTCCGACGGGTTCCCAGCAGACAGAATTTAAAGCGTCTGCTGGCTAAATCCGTCGGCTCGCCCGTACACACGATCGAATTTGTCTGCTGAGACGGTCTGTCAGACCGTTTTCAGCAGATAGATTTGATCATGTGTACGTGGCCTTAGAGTCTGCAAAAGACTTGAGACTGGGGCGGAGGTTTACCTTCCAACAGGACAATGACACTAAACATACAGCCAGAGATACAATGGAATGGTTTAGATCAAAGCATATTCATGTGTTAGAATGGCCCAGTCAAAATCCAGACCTAAATCCAATTAAGAATCTGTGGCAAGACTTGAAAATTTCTGTTCACAGACGCTCTTCATCCATTCTGACTGAGCTTAAGCTATTTTGCAAAGAGGAATGGGCAAACATTTTATTCTCTAGATGTGAAAATCTGGTAGAGACATCCCCAAAAAATGGTTCTACAAAGTATTCACTCAGGGGGCTGAATACAAATGCACACCACACTTTTCACATATTTGTTTGTAAAAAAAAAATTGAAAATGTTTATCATTTTCCTTCTACTCCTCAAGGCACTGTATATATATATATATATATATATATATATATATATATATATATATATATATATATATATATATATATATATGTATATTTACACTACCGCTCAAAAGTAGTGCAACTCCCTCTTTTCGACAGTTTCCATTGTAACTTAAGCAGTTCAAGTCCAATATACATTGTTCAAAAAATTGAACGGAACACTTTGAAACATATCAGATCTCAATGGGGAAAAATATCATGCTGGAACTATACTGATATGGACTGGGTAATGTGTTAGTAATGAAAGTATGCCACATCGCTTAATGGAAATAAAATGTATTATCCTTCAGAAGGCTAAATTTAAAGCCCCCCCGAAAATCAAAGTGAAAAAATTATGAAACAGACTAGTTGATTTTGATTATCAGTGTACAGCAGTCCAGGACGTCTCCTTCTTTTCATGCAGATGCTTGATAAAGTTTGTGAGGGTATATACCAATATGCATTGGGTTATTAATTAGAGTTGAGCGGACACCTGGATGTTCGGGTTCGACGGGTTCGGCCGAACTTCGGAAAAAAGTCTGAGTTCGGGACCCGAACTTGACCCCGAACCCGAACCCCATTGAAGTCAATGGGGACCCAGACTTTTGACTACTAAAATGTCTCTAAAAGACTAAGGGAAAGGGCTAGAGGGCTGCAAATGGCAGCAAAATGTCTGTAAAAGCATGGCAAATAAATGTGAATAGGGAAATAACTTAAAATAACATAAAAAAAAATCTTGACAAGCAGGAACCTTCCCCAAAGATGGGACACTATTCCTCCCACTGATACCAATGATGCGGCACTATTTCTCCCACTGACATAAATGATTCCTCCCAATGATACCAATGATGGGACACTATTCCTCCCACTGATACCAATGATGGGACACTATTCCTCCCACTGATACCAATGATGGGGCACTATTTCTCCCACTGACACAAATGATGGGGCACTATTCCTCCCAATGATACCAATGATGGGGCACTATTTCTCCCACTGACACAAATGATGGGACAGTATTCCTCCAAATGATACCAATGATGGGGCATTATTTCTCCCACTGACACACATGGTGGGGCACTATTCCTCCCAATGAGGGCGGCACAGTGGTGCAGTGAGTAGCACTTTTGCCTAGCAGCAAAAGGGTCGCTGGTTCGAATCCCGACCATGACACCATCTGCCTGGACTTTGCATGTTCTCCCTGTGTCTGCGTGGGGTTTCCTCCGGGTACTCCGGTTTCCTCCCACACTCCAAAGACATGCAGGTAGGTAAAATTGGATCTCGTCAAATTGGCCAAGTATATATGTATATATGTGTGTATGACTGTGTGTCCCTAGCGTGTCAAGATCCTACGGGGTAAAAACGACCGAACCAGCCAAGCAGACACTGGCTGGAAAAAGCGCCCAGAGGCGATTCAGTTCGCATGCGTTGCACTATACAAGTCATTCATTCATTCATTCATTCAATGATACCAATGATGGGGCACTATTTCTCCCACTGACACAAATGATGGTACACTATTCCTGCCAATGATACCAATGATGGGACACTATTCTGGTGCAATTAGATTTGTGAAGTAGGACTGACTCTTAACTAATTCTCTCCCTATAAGCAAATCAGGAAACTTTCCCTTCAGTAGCTAATGCAGAGTATGTTACAGGAACATATGCAATGCTGGTGCAATATGCAGAGTATCTGACAGGAATATATGCAATGCAGCTGCAATTAGGTTTGTGAAGTAGGACTGACTCCTATATATTTCTCTGCCTATAAGAACATCAGGAACCTTCAACGTAAATTATCTAATGCAGAGTATCAAACAGGAACATATGCAATGCAGCTGCAATTATGTTTGTGAAGTGGGACTGACTCCTATATATTTCTCTGCCTATAACAACATCAGGAACCTTTCCCTAGAGTACCTAATGCTATGTAGATCGCTGAGTATTGTAATTCGATTTCTGAAGCTGCACAATCCTATCTAAGTCTGTCCCTGAGAGCAGCAGCAGCCTTTCCCTACCCTAGCTAAAGCAGAGTGATGAGCTGTGCTGTGTGCCTCTAGCTTATATAGAGGCTGGGTCACATGCTGCACTGACCAATCACAGCCATGCCATTAGTAGGCATGGATGTGATGGCTTCTAGTTCAGACAAGTAAAACAAATGGTGATTGGCTGCCGTGCAGCGCGCCGTTACATAGCTGAACTCCGAACCCGAACCAAACTTTTAGCAATTTATTCGAGTTCGGGTTTGGGTCCAAAAAAAAAAAAAGTTCGGTATGAACCCAGACTTTACAGTTCGGGTTCGCTCAACCCTATTATTAATAGTATTATTATGATAGAATATTTTAAATAAAACACAGTTTTCCTCTTTTTTTGTTTTAAAATGTAATAAATAAATAATAGATAAAAACATTGTGAGACATACTGTACAATTCTTGGTTCCAAACAGCAATCTATCTGGAGACCTGAAATCACATTCATTTTCCCGAAGTGTTTGTTGCATACAGTATGATGGGCTAACTGCTCCACAATTTCCTTCTGGAACATGTCCAGATTGTAACAAATACACAAAGCTGCACCCTGTTGCTTTATGCGTTGCATAATTGTTTTCTTTCCTCGTTATTTTTATGGTAGGGTCATTTGCAGAATATGACCTAATAGCAGCTTTCACAACAATCTTCGTAATGGAACCCAGGACATACTTGTAAAATTATTTTACATTGTAGTATATCTCTCCTATTCAAACAAGATTAAAATGCTTATTTTTGTCTATGCAACTGCCCCAAATACCCTCTAACAAATGGAAATAACGTTTTCTTTGGTTTGGAAAACATCCAGCAATCTACAATAAGAAAAATAAATATTGAGATATTTTGCCTGGTTTCCAAAGAAACATGCCAGCAGTCATCTTTTGCGTAAAAAAGTATTTCCTCAGCTATGTCACAGTCAAAAATCACACAATGTGTAATAAATAATGGCTTCTAAAATGTGAAAAAGTAAAAAAATAAGCAAAAGTGTGTTTTTTTCCCAGGTTTAATCTACTTATTCTCAGAACTTCTGGGATTTCTGAACCCATAGGCCGTCTACACACGATCAGTCCATCCAATGAGAAAGGTCCGAAAGGACCATTCTCATCGGTTAACAGATGAAGCTGACTGATGGTCTGATGTGCCTACACACCATTGGTTAAATAACCGATCATGTCAGAATGCGGTGACGTAAAACACAACGACATGCTGAAAAAAATGAAGTTCAATGCTTCCAAGCATGCGTCGACTTGATTCTGAGCATGCATGGATTTTTAACCGATACTTGTGCGTACTAACGATCAGTTTTGACCTATCAGTTAGGCGTTCATCGGTTAAACTTAAAAGCAAGCTCTCTTTTTTTTGACCAAAGGATAACTGACCGATGGGGCCCACACACGATCGGTTTGGACCGATGAAAATGGACCTTTAGAAAACGGACCTATAGGCAAATAGGCAGTTAACTTTATAGGGGGAATTTTCCCCAGAGCTTAGTAAATGTGGCAAAGCTCTGCTGACTTCCATCATCTAAACATGTGTGAAAAAAAATGCTGTTTAAAAAAAAAAAAAAAAATCTTGCACATGGTTGGGCATTATTTGCAAAGTGAAACTTCAACACATTTATTAAGTTCTGTGGCAAATTTACTTGCAAGGTGCAACTTCCCTATGCAAAGATAACAGCCTATTTGCCTTTAAATCTACGAGATTGATCTTTTTGTTTGCTGGGAGCCTTCTTCGAGAAACACTTTTATTAGCAAAAAATCGTGGACACAGAGATACCTTGAAAACAGGCAAGTAAAAACTTGCCTCCCTAGCTAACCATGTCACTCTGTTCATGAGAATACCACTTCCAAATCCCCTGAGAAACTGACACCTCTGGTAGTGTCAATATCTTTGGTCCCCCTGTCCCTACATCACTCAAGTAGACTCAGTAGTAAAGTGGAGGTCAGTGGGAGGAACTACTGAGCACTGTGGACAAAGAAAAACACTCCCTGGAATATCAGTTTTTTTAGTTGACGTTAGCTAAGTATTATAGCAGTATTTTAGAGGTTGAAGTGATGCTAACCTTCTAAACCAGATAGCCAGAATAATGTGTTTCTATTTGCCTGTCTTAGGCCTTGTACACACGGCTGAATATATCCGCTGTGAACGGTCCCCGGACCGTTTACAGCGTATATTTACGCCGGGGTGTTTTGATCCGATGGCTGTACACACCATCGGATCAAATTCCCCGCCGGCGGACAGCGCGGTGACGCGGCGGTGACGTTGACGCCGCCACGTCACCGCACCAGGAAGTAAACACTTCCGCGCGCATGCGTCGGATCCATTCACAGGATACGATGCATGTGCGGCAAGATATGTCCGCTGGTTTGCCGTACTAACCAGCGGACATATCTGACGGCCAGCTATCCGGCGGAATTATTTCAAAGCATGCTTTGAAATTTTTCCGCCGGATGAATCCGGCAAAAAGCGTCCGTTTGCCCCTACAGACGAGGGGATTTTTCGGCTGAAATGGTCCGTCGGACCATGTTCAGCGGAAATATCCCCTCGTGTGTACAAGGCCTTAGGAGGCAATGACAAGTTGATGTGCACATGCCGGCTTCACAAACCCTTTCAATGTGCAGGAATCTTAACAATATCTAAGTACGCATGTGCAAACCTAGAAGTGCCAGTGCTGAAATGCATGCATTCTTATGCTGTCTTACTTCAAGTTGGTCAAGTTGGTGGGGGGGAGGGAGCAGACTGAAAAGGTACACCTCTGTAAGTGGACTAATAACCACTTAAGCCCCGGACCAATATGCTGCTAAATGCCCAGAGGCGTTTTTATAATTCGGCACTGCGTCGCTTTAACAGACAATTGCGCTGTTGTGCGACGTGGCTCCCAAACAAAATTTGCGTCCTTTTCTGCCCACAAATAGAGCTTTCTTTTGATGGTATTTGATTGCCTCTGCGATTTTTATTTTTTGCGCTATAAACAAAAATAGAGCGACATTTTTGAAAAAAAAAAATATTTTTTTACTTTTTGTTATAAGAAAAATTGAATAAACTAAATTTTAGTCAAACATTTAGGCCAAAATGTATTCAGCCACATGTCTTTAGTAAAAAAAAAATTGCAATAAAAAAAAAATAGCTACCTAGCAGCAAGAGCGACACTAATACAGAGATCAGAAAAATGATCGCTTAGTGACGCTGGCAATAGGGGGTGAGAGGGTTAACTGGGGGGGTGATGAAGGGGTTAAAACTTTATTAGGGGGGGTACAGGGGCTACCCTGGACCTAACACTAACTGCCTGTCAAACTAACTGTCACACTGACACTAAATGCAGTGATCAGTACATATATGATCACTGCATTCAGTGACAGTGTGACAGGGGGGTGGGGAGGGTGATCGCAAGGGGTTAATGTGCCTATGTGTACTGGTGTCAGTGTAGTGTTTGTGCGGACTTACTGTGACTCTTCTCTCATCTCGGCTGTTTGAAAATACCGCCGAGATGAGAGCTGCATCACTTCCTCTGCCTATGTTTACATTTTACAGGCAGGGGAAGTGACACGGCGGCGGCGCACAGGATTGGCTGGGAGCGATCACGAGGGGGGGAACCGAAACGAACCGCCGCCCCCTCGAGTCAGATCGCTCCCGGAGGTAAGTCGACTGCCGCACGCAGCGGAGGGGGTCCCGATCGGACCCCAGACCCGCTAGAAGGCAGGGACGTATATATACATCCATCTGCCTGTACGTGCCCTTCTGTGGACGTAAATAGGCATGCGGCGGTCATTAAGTGGTTAAAGTGTATGTTGAGGCTAGAGGTTAAGGATTTGGTTTGCCAATACCATAGGTTCAAGGCCAAAGTCTTTGATACTTAAGTATTTGTTATTAATTTTGTCTTTTGTCATCTTAAATTTTAAGATGCAGGCAAGTCAGGACACTTTCTACTTTGCAGATAGAGAAAGGAGCTGTGTGTTAGTGGGCGTCCTGACACTCCTGCTCGCCCCCTCCTCCCTCAAGAGGCTTTCTCCACAGAGAAAGAAAGTGTCGCATTACGGTTTGTAGTTACAGACATAAGAACAGGAAGTGAGGATTTCTCAGAAGAAATAAGGACATTTAAAAGCAAAATAGAAGGATGAAGTAAATGAGGACTGCACTAAGGTAAAGGGATTGATTTTCTTTTTTTACCTTTACAAACCCTTTAAGTCATTCAACAGTGAGGATGTGATTTTCTCATGACAGTTTATAAGAGAAGACTTGGCTGTTCTGGCTAGTAATCAACAGTGCTGTGCTGGTAAGAGGCTGGGAAAGACATTAGACAATGATAATTTACTGTTAGTGGAAAACCAACACAGCTTCTGTGAAATAAATCACACTGCCACTCTTACAAACCACTGCTGATAAGAGAGGAAGAAAGAGAAGAATAAGGAGAGAGGGGGGGGGGGGAGAAAGAGCAGGGGTTTGTGCACTGTTCTAAATCCGGATGAATGAAAATGTTTTATCCACTGCTTCATTTAGCTTATTTATATATTGTAAAAGTTTATTTGCGGACAAATCAATTTTGTAATTTTGTTAATTTTTGGTTATCAATTTTTAGCTTTTTTTTAGTTCTCTACTAAACTTTACAAAATGTATGACAATGCCAAATCAGACTTAATAAAAATAATACCAATCAGAAGATTACTATGCAACTACAAAAGAAGCCCGCATAATTAATAGAGGTGCTTCCATCTTGGTTAGGAGTTTTCCAGGTCTGTTCTAATTTGAATTTGTCCATTTTTTTTCTCAGTCTTTAAAGCTTTCTGTTTCGTTCTCAGCTTTCAGCAGCTCTCTTACCATTTTTCGTTTTCGTTGTTCTGTGGATATTTATGAGTACATGGGAAAACAGTGGGTATCTTTTTGTCATATGAAACGTGACAAAGGAAAAATGACTGTGATGGTAACTTTCAAAGTAGAGAGTAATTGTTGATATCTATCAAATAGATTAGTATTCCTGGATATATTATCAGAACTAATGTGCTTTCAAACCACAGCCATCTTTTAAGACGTTCTTCAATTATGTGGAAGCCTAGTACTGTAGTTGCTGAGAACAGTTTGTAAGCCTCTCTGTATGTACTGTAACTTTTTATTCCTTAGAATGTTAGTTTAGAATAGAAAACTAAGAAGCACTTCTAGGGTGTAAAAAAATGATAACGATTGTTATCCATATAAATGCTTGGGTCAGATTACCCCAAGTCTTATCTTCCTGCCTTCTGGGGATATTATGAAGAGAAATGGCCAAGTGGAGCACCTAGTGTTTTGAATGTGTTTCAGAATGGAACACCATAAACAGCACATTATTTTGTCATAAAATGTTTGTTTTTAGGTTTGTTTGATAAACTTAGATAAAAAGAGTGGTTAGTTAAGACCTTCTTTTATGTTGCTTGGTAGAGTGGTCATAAGGATTTGCAATAGCTGCACACAATCATGCAATACTGCAAATCATTGTATATATTCTGATTATGCAGTGTGTGTGTGGTAACTTGCATGATCTATTACAAGCTAAAGATTTCCTAATAGTTGTTGATCAGTAATGGCGATGTTGCTGTAGAGCCCTGGGATCCTCAAACTACGGCCCTCCAGCTGTTGTAGAACTACACATCCCATGAGGCATTGTAACACACTGACATTCACAGACATGACTAGGCATGATGGGAATTGTAGTTCCTGAACAACTGGAGGGCCGTAGTTTAAAGACCTATGCCTTAAAATATTTAATCAAGTATCACTGAATGCTTTAACAGATGATATGCTTCAAAGTTTGTGTTCCATTGACATTAGATATATTTTTTACATAATGTTCGGTTTCACTCACGCAGATATACACTGTTACAAATCTGTAATGTTTCTTTACACAGAAAGAATCACAAACAATATATTATTAGGTGGTGCTGATTAACTTTCTGATAAACAATGTGGTATTAAGACAACCAAACCTAATTAAAAATATCTTGAAAGCTGAAAAAAATGATAAAAAATATGTATTAGGCCGCGTACACACGATCAAATCTATCTGCTGAAAATGGTCTGACAGACCGTTTCAGCGGACAGATTCGATCGTGTGTACGGGCGGACATACAGATGAGGCCAGCCGACAGATTTTAAAGCATGCTTTAAAATCTGTCTGCTGGGAATCCGTCCGTCCGACATGTCTGCTGGTTAGTACGCTAACCAGCAGACATATCTGCTCGCACATGCGCGGAAGTGTTTTACTTTCTGGTGCGGTGACGTGGCGGCGTCAACGTCATCGCCACGCCACCGCGCTGTCTGCCGGCAGGGATTTTGGTTTGATCGTGTGTACAGCGATCAAACCAAGACAGCCCAGCAGACATATCTGTTCAAATCGGTCTGTCTGCAAAGATAATGCTAAAATGCATTTTAATTTATATATAATAAATAGCTACTTGCTCATTCATTTTAAATGTGCTCCAAAAGCAAAAGTAAAAATGTGTTTCTTGTAGCCAGGTATCAGTTGTCACCATGTTCTGCAGTGCTTTAAAGATTATGCTAAGCATTCAGTAGGGTACTCTACTGACCAGGACCAGGCCCGTCGGAACAAGACAGGCAAAGGAAGCAATTGCTGGGGGCCCCCGAGCTGGTCAGGGGCCCCCAAGCAGGAGCCTGTTTGTTCCGCTGCGGGGATGGGGGCTTTCGTTTGCTGAGGGGAGAAAAGCAGGGGCGGACTGGGCTGTGTGGCAGGCTGTGTGGCGATTCACAGGCGCAGCGATGTCTGGTACTTTAACTTTTTTTTTGGCAGAGACCAGCCTCCCCCTGGTTGGTTGAGCAGCATCAGTGTATCAAAGCTCCTCCCCTCCTCAGTCCGTTCTGTAAACACACATACGAGGAGGAAGAGGAGGAGGGGGGAGATGGGACGTTCTGATCAGGTCTGCACTAAGATTTTATTATGCTCTGTACTGTAGATGGAGGGGGGAGAGTGTCTGTCTAGAAAGGAGGACAAGGTAGATGTGATCGAGGGGTTAGGTTAGAAGGACATGTGCTTGGAGGGGGGAGGTAATGCTAGAAGTATGGATTAGATTTAAAATTTGACAACCCCTCTCTTCCTTCCCAAAACACCCCTCCAGCACATATCCTACCCATCCCCCTTGTAATGTATATTTTCTCTCACAAAGCCCCCCCAGCACATATCTGACCCCCAAGCACATGTGGGCACAGTGGTTGCATTTGATGGGGCACAGTGGCTTCATATGGTGGGGCACAGTGGCTGCATATGATGGGGCACAGTGGCTGCATATGATGGGGCACAGTGGCTGCATATTATGGGGCACAGTGGCTGCATTTGATGGAGCACAGTGGCTGCATTTGATGGGGCACAGTGGCTGCATTTGATGGGGCACAGTAGCTGCATATGATGGGGCACAGTGGCTGCATCTGATGGGGCACAGTGGCTGCATATGATGGGGCACAGTGGCTGCATATGATGGGGCACAGTGGCTGCATTTGATGGGGCACGGTGGCTGCATATGATGGGGCACAGTGGCTGCATATGATGGGGCACAGTGGCTGCATTTTATGGGCACAGTAGCTGCATATGATGGGGCACAATGGCTGTATTTGATGGGCACGGTAGCTGCATTTGATGGGGCATAGTAGCTGCATTTGATGGGGCACGGTGGCTGCATATGATGGGGCACAGTGGCTGCATATGATGGGGCACAGTGGCTGCATATGATGGGGCACAGTGGCTGCATATGATGGGGCACAGTGGCTGCATTTGATGGGCAAAGTAGCTGCATATGATGGGGCACAGTGGCTGCATTTGATGGGCACGGTAGCTGCAATTGATGGGGCACGGTGGCTGCATATGATGGAGAACAGTAGCTGCATATGATGGGGCACAGTGGCTGCATTTGTTGGGAACAGTAGCTGCATATGATGGGGCACAGTGGCTGCATTTTATGGGCACGTAGCTGCATTTGATGGGGCACGGAAGCTGCATTTGATGGGGCACGGTGGCTGCATTTGATGGGGCACGGTGGCTGCATTTGATGGGGCACACTGGCTGCATTTGATGTTTCATTTTTTTTAAGTATCAGTTTGCGCCCCCCCCACCCCCCCCAAACAAATTTGAGCACTGACCGCCTCTGCCCCCAGCACATATCTATCTCTCCCCTCTCTAGCACTAGCCCTCTCCCCAGGACATATCTGACCCCTGCATTCCATGCATAACACTCGCAATTCAGCTACACACGTTTCCTGTGGCACAACAGCAGTATTTGCACTGTAAACATTTTTTATTTATATAACGTGTTGGTGAACGTAAACTGTATCGCTATGCTGTGGTTCCTGTAGGCTTTGCGTGCGTGCGGGGGGGGGGGGGGGTTCTGGGGTTTTGGGGCCTCCATATCCATTTTGCTTAGGGCCCCTAAATTCCTTCAAACGACCCTCACCAGGACATCAATGTTTTGGGCAATGAATTACAAGTACAATTACAAGTATTACAAAACTCTAAATGCTGAAGAGTAAATATGTAGTATCGCTAAGTTAAACTATAGATAAATCCAATCCCTAAAATGTCATATAAACCTAAAAATGGAAATGTGATTTAAAAGGTGTTTTCTTTTTTTATCTGCCATTTTTAATACCTGGTGATCCTGCCATGTGGCATGTGGTGTGAACTGAAGCAATAGAACATAAGGCTTTGTCTTGTCTATGCATTAGAACTGTGTTGGACAATGTTGCCCAATATAGCTCAATAGGGTTGAAATGAACACACAATCGGAAATTCCGACAAGAAAACTGTCAATTTTTTCGGACGGAATGTTGGCTCAAACTTGTGTTGCATACACACGGTCACACAATAGGCAGCTTGGCTCTTCTGCTTAATTCTGAGCATGCATGTTTTTTTGGAATTGCATACCAATAAATGGATTTTCCAAATTGGAACTTTTTCCATCTAAAAAATAGAGAACCTGCTCTTAATTTTTTGTTGGCGTAAATTCCAACAGCAATAGTCCAATGGAGCATACACACGGTCGGAATTTCGAGCCAAAAGCTCACATCGGATTTTCTTGTCGGAATTTCTGATCGTGTGAACGCGGCATAAGACTGCAAGCAGTCCTATCAATTCAGATTATACAGGCGTGGTCCACCATTGTCACTACCACTAGTAAGCCTACTCAAAGGCATTGATGTGCAGCTATCACTGGAGTGACTGCATGTAGATAAAAATGGCTAAAGCACAACATTGGCATTAGCATAAGCATTATATATATATATATATATATATATATATATATATATATAGATCTAGATCTAGATCTAGATCTATAGATCTATATATATATATATATATATATATATATATATATATATATATATATATAGATATATATATATATATATTTATATATATATATATCTATATAGATATAGATATAGATATATCAGTGGCGTAACCAGAGTTATGGGCGCCCGGGGCAGAATTTTTTTTTCAGCATGTAAGGGGTAAATTATTGCAGGATTAATCATTTAACCCCTTACTGTAAGGGATTAACAGACTGACCCCCCCCCCCCCACAACCACAGATCCCCCATCATAGACTGAACCCCCCCCACAATCACAGATCCCCCATCACAGACTGACCCCCCCACAATCACAGATCCCCCATCACAGACTGACCCCCTAAATAACAGACCTCTCATCACAGATGGATCCCCCCAATCACAGATAGACCCCCCACAATCACAGACCCCCTATTTAACAGACCTCAGACAGTAACCCCCACCATAGTGCAGACCTCAGACAGTAACCCCCAGTAATGCAGACCTCAGACAGTAACCCCCACAATAGTGCAGACCTCAGACAGTAACCCCCACAATAGTGCAGACCTCAGACAGTAACCCCCACAATAGTGCAGACCTCAGACAGTAACCCCCATAATAGTGCAGACCTCAGACAGTAACCCCCATAATAGTGCAGACCTCAGACATTAACCCCCAGTAGTGCAGACCTCAGACAGTAACCCCCAATAGTGCAGACCTCAGACATTAACCCCCAATAGTGCAGACCTCAGACATTAACCCCCAGTAGTGCAGACCTCAGACATTAACCCCCAGTAGTGCAGACCTCAGACAGTAACCCCCAATAGTGCAGACCTCAGACATTAACCCCCAATAGTGCAGACCTCAGACATTAACCCCCAGTAGTGCAGACCTCAGACATTAACCCCCAGTAGTGCAGACCTCAGACAATAACCCCCAGTAGTGCAGACCTCAGACATTAACCCCCAATAGTGCAGACCTCAGACATTAACCCCCAGTAGTGCAGACCTCAGACAATAACCCCCAGTAGTGCAGACCTCAGACAATAACCCCCAGTAGTGCAGACCTCAGACAGTAACCCCCAATAGTGCAGACCTCAGACATTAACCCCCAATAGTGCAGACCTCAGACATTAACCCCCAGTAGTGCAGACCTCAGACAGTAACCCCCAATAGTGCAGACCTCAGACATTAACCCCCAGTAGTGCAGACCTCAGACAATAACCCCCAGTAGTGCAGACCTCAGACAATAACCCCCAGTAGTGCAGACCTCAGACAATAACCCCTAGTAGTGCACACCTCAGACAGTAACCCCCAGTAGTGCAGACCTCAGACAGCGGCGTGTGTGGTTTCCCTCAAGCGCGGGCTCCTCCTCCTCTGTGGGTGTGAACAGAGAGGAGGGCCGCCGCCGGGTGTACCAAGATGGCCGCCGCTCCGGAGCTAGGCCGAAGCCGGGGACTTTCCTAGGCCGAGGCTCCGGAGCGCTCCGCGGAGCCGGTGGATGGATTCGCCCCCCCCCATTTTTCGCCCGGTACGACAGCCCCCCCTGCCCCCCCCCGCTACGCCAGTGAGATATATATATATATATATTTTTATAAAACCATAATTTAACAAAAAATAAACAGTGTATTAGCAACCAAATATCATCCAGTTAAAGTTATGATCTTGTTTAATATTTATTTTTTTGGTCATTTGTTTTTATATCAATGTCAATTTTTAAAGGTGACACATCAAAGTATTTCTCTGTGTATTTTGTTGATCTGTTACTGTACGTTATGGAGACAATGATGACTAACTTGATTAGTGTAACTTTATATAAAATCAGTCTTCAAGATGTGCAGGAGCTGTTGAGGGAGCTCTGTAAACACAGAGACAGTCTGGATTGAATTTAGGCAGTCTTACTGTTAAATCCCTGTGCTTTTCATCTACATGTGGTGTAGTTTATCTTAGGCTGCTGCTCACCAAAGTCAAAGCACTTGCAGTCTTATGGAAGGAAATATTTCACAGTTTAGAGATCACGGAAACCTCCTCTCACTCTTATATGAACAAGCAGCAGAGACGTCTGCTGATAAATATTAACTCCTAATGAATAAAGTGAACTGAGAGGCCAATGTCATATTATATCTTACTCTGATGGGTTTAGATTTTCACTTTACGTGTGTTAACATGCAACAGTGGTGGTTTAGAATTGTATGTGAAATACATTGGGCAATGAGTAATACACCTGTTGTAGTTTTACCAGTAAAAGGTTTTCTGTAGCATTGAAATGCATACTCAACTGAAAATTCACTATACCATTTAGCAACCAATCAATTGTATCTTTTGCATATCAAAAATAATATAACTGGCTCATTTTTATTTTGGATGTGTTGCTTTTGTTCAGTCTTCGGAGTGCCAAGCAAGTATATACTGTGCATTTTAATTGTATATATTTATGGTGAAACGTTTACATGTTATATTCATTTTCACATTGTATTTCAATTATTTCTAGCTTACTTCTTAGTAAACTTACTTTGTGAGGCCCCCTAGACATTTCCTTCTTTGAATTCTGTGACATGTAATCATTATACTCTGTGAGTAGGCACTGCTGCGTCACACATTTCACAGAGTCTGCCTTCTGAACTACAAAGCTGCTAGGAGAAGTGTCAGTAGGTGGAGCCAGTGCAGGAATCATTGCTTGCAGGCAGCAAGCTACCATGGGATATGAAAGTGGCTCTGAAAAGGAGACTGGAGAAAATGCATGTAAACAAATAGAGAACATGCATGCTTCATAGGGATCATGTCCCACATTGTACACACACTCATCCACACCATAATAATGAGTATGCTTGTAATGATGCTTTGCATGCATTTATGGTGGTATATGAACTCAGTAATCAATGTCTTCTTACTGATCTGCCTAAGTGTATCCTTAAAGCCTATCTCTTGTCAAAATGTGAAATCATCGATTCATTGCCACAATTTTACTTGTGTTACTATTTTACAATGCATTAAATTATAGAGTTTGTGAATTGCTTTGCATGCCAAATGTATCTAAAATTCCACACAAAATTGAGCTGTAAGAAAAACTCTTGAAATAAGCTTGAAAGGCATAGGGTGTGTTATATATATATATTTTATATATATATACACATGCTTAGAAAATCAGCATTGTTTTCAGATTTTTTAAATGTCATCTAAAAACGTATTATTTTACAGATTCAGAAATTTACATAATTGAAGTGAACCACTGCTGGCACTACACAACAAGCAACCTAGATGCCTTTCTTTCACGTTTAGCAGTGCAGAATCCCAAAATTCTGGCCTACTGAGTTTGGAAGTCAGATATCTTTACTATTGTTCTGTCACATTAGCACCCTTAACCGCTTTAATACTAGGCTTTTATACCACCTCCATACCGGGCCTATTCTGACACTTCTCTCCTACATGTAATAATCATCATTCTTTTGCAAGAAAATTACACAGTACCCCCAAACATTATATATGTTTTTTTTAGCAGACACCCTAGGGAATAAAATGACGGTCATTCCAAAGTTTTATCTTGCACGGTATTTACGCAATTATTTTTCAAACTCTTTTTTTTGTAAAAAAAATTGTTTTATGAATTAAAAAAATAACAAAACACTAAAGTTAGCCCAATTTTTTTGTATTATGTGAAAGATTATGTTACACCGAGTAAATAGAGACCCAACATGTCACGCTTTAATTATGCGCACACTCATGGAATGGCGCCAAACTTCGGTACTTAAAAATCTCCATAGGCAACGCTTTATTTATTTTTTACAGGTTACAGTTTAGATTTACAGAGGAGATCTAGTGCTAGATTAGTTGCTGGCACTCTAACGCACGCGGCGATACCTCACATGTGTGGTTTAAACGGCGTTTACATATGTCGGCGGGACTTGCGTGTGCGTTCGCTTCTGCACGCGAGCTATCGGGGACAGGGGCGTTTTAATTTTTTTTTTATCTTTTATTATTTTTTTTTACTTATATTTTATTTATTTTTACACTTTTTTTCATTTTTTTTTTTTTTTTCCACTTTTATTCCTATTACAAGGAATGTAAACATCCCTTGTAATAGGAAATGTGTGTGACAGGTCCTCTTTATGGAGAGATGTGGGGTCAATAAGACCTCACATCTCACCTCCAGGCTGGAAACCATGAGATCGGTGAAAAAAAAATTCACCGATCTCATGAATGGTGACTTACAGCCGCAATTGCGGCTTTGTTTACATACGGGGACCCGGGCGTGACGTCATCAGATCGCGCCCGGGTCCTCCGACGGTCATAGAGATGACTGGTGACCATCTGGTCATCAGTCATCTCTATGCTTCCTGCCGCCGCCGACGATTCGTTCTCCGGGCCCCCGAAGGTACAGGTAAGCCCGGAGAAGCACCGGATGGCGGCGGGAGGGGGGGGATGTCCCCTCCCGCGGCCTGTAAGAACGATCAAGCGGCGGAACGGCCGCTATGATCGTTCTTACTTTGTGCAGAATCGCCGGCTGAAGAAGAGGATATCTGGATGATGCCCCTGGCTGCAGGCATCATCCAGATATTCGCCTGCAATACCCAGGCCGTCAATTGACGGCCACTTAGGATGGTAAATCCCATCCCAGGCCGTCAATTATATATGGCTGGGTATTGAAGTGGTTAATGGCCAATAATGAGGCCAACAGGTCATTCTATCACGGTAAATCTATCCATCAGCATGCATGTGCTTCCATTGAGGAGACTTTACATTTTAGAGTTAGGACTGCAGTACACAGAGAGCCTTAAAAGGGCCTTCAGCTTACACATGCATTTGCAAATGCATGCAACTAAACCTCTGTTTTTAATGCATACTGTTAGACAGGTGAATATGGTTGGTTGCTGATTGGACGGTAAGTTTGAGCTTGGATATTCTATGTTATTCTATCAAGGTAGTAGGGTTGATATTTGTGCAACAGAGCAGACTTTGCACAAAATCACTGAAGCGGAAAGGTAGCCTGGTATAGCGGCATGCCAAGGTGCCTGCAGTCTAGTGCCTACAGCAATTCAGGTAATTATATGTCACCTCAGGATTCCTTAAAGTGAAGAGAGATTCACTGTGCTATTATAAGGTGTATTCCATTAGTAAGTCATCCCCTGGGCTGAGGTTTAGTAACTAAGATGGCAATATTCTATTCTAACCCAGACAAATTGAAAATATAAATGCAAGGTACACACATATATAAAATGTATTGAAATATGTAAATAAAAGCTGAATGTGTATTATAAAATGCATAAGTACATATAATTATGTACACAGGACATTCCATAAGGCCACTAGCAGCATTATAATGGCTTTTTTCTTAATCTTTGTCTGAATTTAGTTCTTTAAAGAAATGACTCACTGTAGCCTTCAGTATGTTCCTTGGCATGGCAGATGAAAAGCAATTGCTGGATATTTTAGAAGTTTCTCTTTCAAATGTATCTAGAGTTTTGGAATGTGATTCTAATCACAGCCTGGCTAAATGTGATTATTAAACTTTACTAGCACATCAACAAGTCCTATGATCTCATTAAATCCCCAAACCCTCGGTAATCGAGATGAAGCACTGACATCCAGTGAAATATGATTATTGCAGTTATAATGCGATTCTGTTTAAGATTGTAGCATTTTAAACAAAACAGGGTGATTAGTTCTTAATTGCATCAGAAACAGTATGTAAGTTTATAAACATTTTTTTTTTTGAGAGAGAGAGGCGAAATGTTTCCAAATTCTTCCGACATGTCCCATTTCTAAGGCATTTTATGACAAATAAAATAAATGACTGCATCGATTGGGCCTTTAGGCTTGGGGCAAAGAATGAAAAAAATATTTACAAAAGCTTGAAAATATTTAATCACTAGAAGCAGGGGGCAACAGTGTTTTAATTAGCTGGTCCTCAGGCCATTGGTTGGCTGTGGGCTTTCTCAAACAAGCACACAAAATGTTGCACCAAGAGGCTCTTTGCAAGCCTTAGGGTCAGGCTTGAGATGAAACAGATAAGATAATTGGTTCTAATGAAATCCAGAAGGTCTGGTCTTTCTTGTTTGAGCCTGGATTTGAAATGTGCGTGTGGAAGTGAGGTTTAATTCAAACCAGCCCTAAACTAGGCCCGTTTCTTAGTGACTTTGATACTGTTTGAAGTTTGAAAAGTGTTTGCCACACCACTGGCATGCTGGGTAGGGCTTCCCCAGTCACCTTAATTACTAAGCTTTATTGCTGACTTTACTACACAGGAAAGGAACCATTATATGTTCCATCAACATCAACTCCTCTAAGACTGGAGGAAAGGGCCAGGTGAAAGGGCACAAAGGGAAGGCAAATTCTCCAGTCTGAAACAGAAAGATCATTTACTAGTTTTACTTTTCATCATTTAATATTTATGGGATAATTTTCTAGCAAAATTCTAAAGTTAAAATAAATTTATACAAATTATTCTTCATCTACTTTAGTAAGGGTTACATCTATAAGTAAATAAAATGGACAATTCAACATGTATTAAATGTTTAAATAATAATAAAAACAAACACTTTCACTTCAAAAGTTTTGCCTTCGCTGATATCTAAAATTGTACAAATGATATGCCTTTAAAAAAAAAAAAAAAGTAGTAAAAAAGGTGTTATATAACAGCCTGAGTGAATCAAAACTTAGATGAGATAAGTAGAAATTACAGAAAAACATGAAAGATTTGAAGGTCTGTAACTTGAAATAATAGTAAATATTAGTTACTTGAAACCTAACCCAAGTATGTAAGTTTTGTTAACTGTCCTCTACTGAAAATGCTAGTTGCCTGGTTAACATGCTGATCCATCAGCATCGATATTTTCTGAGGCACTGTTCGTGAACATATATGCAGATCAGAATGTATCTTTGTATTTGCTCATTGTATGTTTGTTTCAGATTAGTACCATAAAAACATAAGAACATTTAAGCCAAAGGATCAGCATGACTTCCAGGCAACTAGCATTTTCATAAATAAGTCAGCAGTGGCAGTTTGTTTATTTTCCTGGTACATGTTTCTCCTAAAAAAGCCTTCCTTCCTTTGATTGGATGTATATACTGAGATCAATTTCATTATTGATCATCATTTTCATTACAATATAAATCATTCTCTGCATTAATTTATTATGGACAGTGCTATATTTGGTTTATGGTATAAATGACAGAGACAGGGGAAAATGCTTAAAGCGTTTATTGACCCCCCAAAAATATTGATTCTGTTTCGTTAACCACTTCTCCACCGGGCCTATTCTGGCACTTCTCTCCTTCGTGTAAAAATCATAATTTTTTTGCTAGAAAACTAATCAGAACCCCCAAATATTATATATATATATATTTTTTTTTTAGCAGACACGCTAGGGAATAAAATGGCGGTCATTGCAACTTTTTTTCTTGCACGGTATTTGTGCAATAATTTTTCAAACGCCTTTTTTTGGGGGAAAAAAACGGTTTTGTGAGTTAAATAATAACAAAACAGTAAAGTTAGCCCAATTTTTTTGTATAATGTGAAAGATGCTGTTACACCAAGTAAATAGATACCTAACATGTCACGCATTAAAATTGCGCACACTCATGAGATGGCGCCAAACTTCGGTACTTAAAAATCTCCATAGGCGACGGTTTAATTTTTTTTACAGGTTACTATTTTCGCGTTACAGAGGAGGTCTACTGCTAGAATTGTTGCACGTGGTGATACCTCACATGTGGGGTCTGAACGGCGTGAGCTACTCCGGATAGGGGCGTTTTAAAATTATTATTTTATTATTAAATTTTTTATTTTACTTCATTTTTTTTTATTTTTACACTTTTTCTTAAATTTTTATTTTGCTCACTTTTATTCCTATTATAAAGAATTTAAACATCCCTTGTAATAGTAATCACTGTGACAGGTCCTCTTTATGGAGAGATGTGGGGTCAATAAGATGAGATTGTGAAAAAAAATCACCGATCTCATGCCGACAGCCGCGATTGCGGCTTTGTTCACTTCCGGGTACCCGAGCGTGATCACGTCCGGGCTTCCGACGGTCATAGAGAAATCATCGGAAATCTCTATTGTTGTGAGCCGGGGCCGGCCGATTCATTCTCCGGGCCCCCTGATGGCACAGGAGAGCCTGGAGAAGCACTGCACAAAGTCGAGGACGTCATATGACACCCTCAGTGGACAAGTGGTTAAAGCATGTTATTTGTACAGTATTTGTGCTGTGTGATTTGGCCCCCTGCAACACCTGTAATACTTGTCTGATCATGCCTGGCTATGCCCTCCCCCCTGTAAACTGACCACGATAATCAGGACATCGTAGTCAGTTTACGTGCCTCCATTATCCGCAGCCTGCTATCTGCAGCTCTCCTCTCTGCTCCTGTGTCCTCCTCTGCCCTCCCCTCTCTCCCTATCAACATGTGACTGTGTGAGCTGCCCCTCCCCTCCTCTTCTACTGTATCATCGTTCCAAGCATCTTGCACATTACTGCTCCCAATCACTGTCAGCCCCTCTGCTAGGATTAAATTATGTATATACTATATGCCATTTTCCAAAATTCTTCTTATGAATACACTTTTTCTTAACCCTGAGTAGCGATCAAGAGAGACCTCAGCCCCTCCCTCTGTAATACATACATCAGAGGAAGACAGCAGCAGGCAGTCACATAACCGTTGATTGAGGATAAGAAAAACAGTACAAATAAGAAGAATTTTAGAAAACGGCATATAGTACATACATCATGTAATCCTAGCAGATGGTCTGGCAGTGGCTGTGTGCACTGCCTTAACAAATAAGAATGACTTATACATTTATACAGCAGAATACAACAATTTAAATAATAAATATGCATGCCAGATATGAGAAATGTGCCAGTTTATTTTTGGTGAAAGCCTTGTGAAGACAGTAAACAACTGTTATGCCGCATACACACGATCATTTTTCGGGTTGTAAAAAACAAACTTTTTTAAAAATGTCATTTAAAACGATCATGTGTGGGCTTCAGAGCATTTTTCGGGTTCTGAAAAACAGGCAATTTTTTTTTTGGAACATGCTCTATTTTTTCACTACGTTTTTTGGGTTGTAAAAAATGATCGTGTGTGGGCTTTAACGAAGTGAAAAACCTGCGCATGCTCAGAAGCAAGTTATGAGACAGAATCGCTCGTTCTGGTAAAACTACCGTTCGTAAAGGAGTAAGCACATTCATCATGCTGTAACAGACAGAAAAGCGTGAACCGTCTTTTAATAACACAAAATCAGCTAAAGGAGCCCAAAGGGTGGCGTCATCTGAATGGAACTTCCCCTTTATAGTGCCGTCGTACGTGTTGTACATCATCGTGCTTTGCTAGAGCATTTTTTTTAAACGATCATGTGTAGGAAAGGCCGTTTTAATGATGAAGTTGAAAAAAAACCTTGGGCCAGATTCAGGTAGAATTAGATTGCCGCAGAGTATCAGAGATACTCTACGCCGCCGTATTTTACCTGGCTCTACGAGGAATTCAGAGAGATTTTGGCCTGTAAGGTACGGCGGCGTAGTGTATTTCTCCCGGCGGAATCAAACTACGCGATTAGGGGGCGTGAGGCATTTAAATTAGGCGCGTTCCCGCTGCGATTGAACTGTGCATACTCCGTTCAGAAATTTCCCGCCGCGCGAAATCACGTTGTTACGTCATTCGTTGTTTGAGTAGCGTATTTTACGTACATTTCTATTCCCGAACGACTTACGCAAAAAATAAAAAATAAATTGAAAGTCGACGCGGGAACGAAGGCCATACTTAACATGGGCTGCGTAACGTTACACCAGCTAATAGCTGGTTTAACTTTACGCAGCAAAAAAATTACGTAAGCGATTCCGAACGACGCTCGTAACTTCGTGGATCGCCGGAAAAAACTCATTTGCATACCCCGACGCTGAAAACGGCGCGAACTCCACCCAGCGGCCGCAAAAAGATTGCAGCGTAGATCCGAAGGCTTACGAAGACGTAAGCCTGTCAGATCAAAGCCCAACGCCGCCGTATCATGGTTTTAAAGTACTCCAGTCTAACACCAGTTAGACAGGAGTTACGGCTCTGTGAATCTGGCCCGTTGTTTTTTCTACAGTCTGAAAAACGTCTGTTCAGGGCAAATGTGTTAGGGTTCTGTAATTTTTTTTACTAGAAAAGGAATTTCAATGCTTTCCGAGCATTCGTCGAATTGTTTCCGAGCATGCGTTGGAGTTTTGCGCATTGGAATTGCTACAGACGATCGGATTTTCCGATAGGATTTTTTTCTGTTGGAAAATTTGAGAACCAGCTCTCAATCTTTTGTTGACGGAAATTCCGACAGCAAAAGTCCGATAGAGCATACACCCAGTCGGAATTTCCGTTCAAAAGCTCACTTTGAACTTTTGCTGTCAGAATTTTCGATCGTGTGTACGGGGCATAAGAGGGCGGTCAGAGATGTAGGCATGTCCCAACTGTCCTCTGTCATGGCTTCTCTGTCCCCTGGCGATAACAAAAATATGAACTCTCGGTGAGTGAGAACATTTTTATATTGTGGAAAAAAGAACAGTATAATGCAAAGTAAGGATTAGTGTTCAGCTAAAAGTGACATTGTTCCCCTAAACACCACATGATAAATTCAGGATTATCCAAACTGGACAGCTGCAATGTTCACCTGAAAATGTTGTTTTTTTTTATTTTACATTTAACCACTTTCGGGCCATGCCATACTGTAACTGAATGAGAGCTACAGCGGGGTCGTCCAGTTCTGGGAGGTCATATATTGACCTCCTCCCATAACCATTTCCCCAGCACGCCTGCTGGGCTGAGCACGTGGGACGCTCTGTGATCGCTGATTCGCTGTGTGCTTCAGACACAGCTGATCACAGATCAGGGTAAAGAGCCAACCACTGCAGCTCTTTGCTAGGTGATCATCTGTGTTTAATCACAGCTGTTCACTATGTAAACACACTTGCTGGTTATCGGAATTCCTTTCCTCCCGTTGTTACAGGGTGAGGAGAGAAGAGAGCCCGTAACTGGCTAGTGTGAAAGGGGACATTAATAATCAGGGCACTGTGTCCTAAATATCAGTGCAGCCTCAGCAGTGGCAATCAGTGCTGCCAAGCAGTGCCCATCAGTGCTTCTAATCAGTGCCCCCTCATCAGTGCCTATCAGTGCTGCCTATCAGTACCCATCATTGCTACATATCAGTGCAGCCTCATCAGTGCCCATCAGTGTCGCCTGTCAGTGCCCATCAGTGCCACCGCATCAGTGCTGCCTTTTCATTGCCCATCTGTGCCACCTCATCAGTGTCCATCAGTGCAGTCTATCAGTGCCCATCAGTGCTGCCTGATAGTGTTCATCAGTGCCGCCTCATCAGCACACATCAGTGAAGGAGAAAAACGACCTAAAAATAAGAAAAACATGTTTGTTTGTTTTTTCAAAATTTTGCTTGACAAAAAAAACAACAATGCTGATTAAATACCACCAAAAGAAAGCTCTATTTGTGTGGAAAAAAATAATTGCTAGTGCAAAAATTGGCCTGGGAAGAAAGGTGGTAAAAGTGCCCAATAGGCAAGTGGTTAAAAATGTGAAACATTATTTATTTATTTTTCACCTGAGATAACTTCAAGGGCCTTCTGCCCCTCTCTCGGATCTATGCTACAACACAAAACTGGCCGATTGGATCCCACAAACAAATGTTTCAAGATGAGGAGGTGCTTCTAAGGTGCTTGTACAAAGCAAGGATGCCTTTGCTACCCATCGCAACTCTGCTACCCACAGCAGACAAGGGGCCGGATTCAGAAACGTTTTACGTTGACGTATCTTCAGATACACCAACGTAAGTCCAAATGTGCACCGTCGCATCTTTGCGCCGATTCACAAAGCGAGATACGTCAAAAAACATGGCTTTCCCATTTTAAATATGCAAATGAGTAAGATCCGCTTCATATACGTGATTTGCGTAAGGCTTACGTCCGGCTTAAAGTTACCCCTCATATAGCAGGAGCAGCTAATGCAAAGGTATGGGCCAGGGAACGACGCCGTCAAATTTTACGTTGCGTACGCCGTTAACGTAGTACTACTTGAATAGGGCTGTGCGTAGGTTACGTTCACGTCCTAGGCACTGCGCCTACGTATCTTAGTGAGTATATGCGACGTGATTCTGAGCATGCACGCGCATTCCCAGTTCGACCGGCCATTAATTTGCATGGGGTCACGCTTAATTTAAATAGATGACGCCCACCTCCTTCCTACTTTGAATTAGGCAGGCTTACGCCGGCCAATTTACGCTACACCGCCGCAACTTACGGAGCAAGTGCTTTGTGAATAATGCACTTGCCTCTCTAAGTTGCGGCGGCGTAGCGTTAAGTAGATACGCTACGCCCGCACAAAGATACGCCAATGTATCTGAATCCCAGACAAGCTGTACAACTACTGTTACATTCTTTCTTATAGCAGCAGCGAGAAGGCTTGGGCCCAAATAACAATCACAGGCAAGCCTTATCCATGATGGTTAATGAATATGTTGGCTCCAGTTTGGATACCAACAACCTTAGAAAAAAGGAAAGCCCTATCTGGCTAAGCTAAGTGTTTGGGAGGACTGGGAGTAGTGCTATTGCTAAAAGGTTTTATACCTTAGTGCAGAGGTCACTGAATGGTGAAACAACAGTGTTTGGAGAAAACTAAAACCAGTTGAATGATAAAATGACAAGAGAAAATCATTTTAGAGTTGTAAAGGAAAAAAAAATGTGCCTAAAATTAATTTCTGCAAGGTAGACAAACAGAATAGTGTAATGATTCTGTTAAAAAAACAAGTAAATACCTATTAAATTCCTCTATCTATATCACCTCCGGCGTTCTAGTTTCTGTTCTCGCATTCACGTCCTGATTTGCCCCGCTTGTTCATATAAGAACTACATTTCCCAGTATGAATTGCGGCACGCCCAGTAATTCACACCTCCTTGAAGTCTCTAAAATGTAGAGAGCATCCTGCCGCACAGATGTAGTTCCCAGGAGGGGGCGAGCACGTTACTGACCACCGCAGTAAAGCCTCCCTTCATGGTGGTGAGTAACAACCGGACAAGCAGGAAGTGAACAGAACAGAGAAGAAATAGAGCAACTTCTGAGCAAAAACGAACAATGAGGAAGTGAAAAGAGGAATGTCTGCAGGTAAAGGATGCTTATTATGAAAACTATTTTTTTCCTTTACAACCCCTTTAATTTAACTCACGTTTTGTTTTTGGGGAGCAGCTGGTGTTGTGCACAAAGATATTTAAAAAAATGTAAACATATACAGCGATGTATGTTCTGAAAATTTAGGGTGTTGCTGTTGGGAGTCCCAAATACCTTCCAACCTTCCCAGGCCACATTTGAAGAAGAGGAATAGCTGATCAGCAGAAAAAGTTAAGGAGTAAGACATCTTAATTTTTTCGTAATATTTTTATTATAAAAGTAAAATAAGACAACATAAAACTAGAGCTATATTTGACACTTCTTTTGATGAACTAAAGCATCAACATCTGGTTTGATTGATGTAGTAGCAATTCTGATAATATGCAATTCTCATAATATGTTATGTATTAAAAACACTGTGCCAATGGATTATTCACATACATTAATGATACCTTTGCTGCTTTTCTAAATGATTTCATGAGCCCCCACTGGGACTACTGGGATATTCCACTGCTGTCATTTGGGAGAGTTGTGCTGTCACTCCACCAGGTGGGTAGTGCCACTGACCCAGGCTCCCAGAAGTGTCCTGATGCCGTTTGCTAAGTGTGGGATTGTAGCGGGTGTTCTTACATCAGAGTGCTTTAAAGGACGGTGGAGACACAGACCCTGGATATAATATACAAGCACAGTTAAACCCGTTTATCACCTAGTTCTAAATGTCTAGTGAGTTTCAGTGTATATGGGGGAAGGAGTGGAATCACTGCAGAGCTCCGGATGGAGCTGCTGTACTAAGCATGCAAGTTCAGCCATCTCCCCCACTGAGTTGTTGTTCCAATGTGCACTCTCTGTCTTTGGCTGAGAGCGCTGATTGGGAGTTGGTCGGCTACTGGTTTTCCAGCATGCACGTTCTACCAAAGGTCAGCTTCTATCAGGCCTGTACACAAGGGTGAAAAGTCAGCCGTTTTATTTTTTTAACCGTCCAATGTTATCTGACATTCAGCCTGTGTGTACAGGGCGTTAGAGCAATTATGTTGCTCCAATTTTGTCTTCTATCCAGCGCTGGGTGATCTCTCCAGCGACGACCGGTTGGTCCAGCGATGAGAAGATCCATCTATTCAGAGCACAGCTCAGCGAATGACGCACCGGAGCTTGACGTTTCTTTTATAGGGGAGGCGGCCATGCGTCACGTGACCCTGTCCCCCTCTGACGCACACTCTGCTACGTCACTGGGACAGCCCAGACATGCCCCTTGCGTCAGAGCAGGACGGGGTCACGTGACGTGTGGCCCGCCTCCCCTATAAAAGAAATGTTAAGGCTCCGGCGCGTCATTCGCTGAGCTGTGCTCTAAATGGATAGATCTTCTCATCGCTGGACCGATCACCCTTCGCTGGAGAGATCACCCGGCGCTGGATAAAAGACAACGTTGGAGCAGGGAGCAGCATCGATCGTCTATTTTCACAGCTGAATTTTTATTTGGTTTAATTAATAAAGTAATTTGTTCTACGGTGTGTGTTTTTTTTCCTGAAAACTACTATTTACACTTCCTTCGTGAAATGGTAGGGGTACAGTGTACCCCATTACCATTTCACACAGGGGGGGGGCATGATCTGGGGGTCCCCTTTGTTAAAGGGGTCTTCCAGATTCTGATAAGCCCCCTGCCCGCATACCCCCATAACCACCGGGTAAGGGTTGTGGGGATGAGATCTTTGTCTCCATCAACATGGGGACAAGGTGCTTTGGGGGGCACCCCAAAGCACCCTCCCAATGTTGAGGGCATGTGGCCTGGTGCGGTTCAGGAGAGGGGGGGCACACTCTGGCACACTCTGTCCCCCCCTCTTTTCTGCGGCCGGCCAGGTCAATGTGCTCGGATAAGGGGTCTGGTGTGGATTTTAGAGGGAACTCCACGCCATTTTTTTTTAATTTGGGGTGGAGTTCCCCTTAAAATCCACACCAGACCTGAAGTGTCTGGTTATGGATATTTGGGGGGAATCCCACGTAACTTTTTTTTTAAAGTTCAGGTTCGGGTCCGAACCCGAACATCCAGGTGTCCGCTCAACTCTAGTTCTGAGGTAAAAGACTGTCAAGTTTAGGGTCAGGCCGCGTACACACGTCAGAGAACCTCAACGGGCTAAACCCATCGTTCCGCCCGACGAGGTTCCCGATGAGCGGTCGAAAAGGTCGTCGAGCCAAATTTCCTCACTGAACAACGAGGAAAAAGAGAGCATGCTGAAAGTGTACACACGACCGATTTTCTCGGCAGAATATGTCTCCCAGCGAGCTTCTCGCTGGATTCTGCCGAGAAGCTCGGTCGTGTGTACGGGGCCTCAGCCATCCTTTCCTTTCTGAGAAGTATGACGCAGTTACTATATTCTTCAAAGCACTAATTTGTTCTATGGGAATCCCATGTCCATTTTCCCCAACCAAGTTCAATCCCCTAATAAAATTAAAAAAAAAACGAGCAAGAGACTGTTCATTGACTCAGGCCGCGTACACACGTACGAGAACCTCGACGGGCCAAACACATCGTTCCGCCCGTCGAGGTTCTCGCCCGGCCGTCAAAATCATCGACCAAGCCGTCGGGAAAGACGCCGAGCCATGGTTCTCGATGGGCCATCGAGCAAATAGAGAACCTGCTCTCTATTTTGGCACGACGGCTTTCCCGACGGGATGCTCGCCAAAACCGTACACACGGCCGAGGTTCTCGGCAGAATGAGGATCCCAGCGAGCTTCTCGCTGGTTTCTGCCCAGAATCTCTGCTGTGTGTATGCCGCCTAAGGGAGTCTAATGGATGACTGGCAGCAGGGTGGAATGTGTGGCTGTTGTAACTCGTAGCAACCAACCGCTAAACCTAAAAAAAAACTAGCAAATATTGATTTTTTTGAGTTTGGGTCCACATTCATTCAGTGCCCATGAAACCTATAATGCTAAAAGGAATACAGTCTGATCTGTATAGAGTTGTTATTTTCTTTTTTACCGACATGGAAAACTCAGGTAACCTGTTTCATTATTTGCAGGTTGCAAGAACAATGCTGTGATACATTTCAAAGTTCAAGGATTATAGTAAAATAGTTAAATACATGTCTGATTGATTATACTTATGTTCTCAGGCAGTATCCTTCATACTGCAGCTTTAGTTCTTAAGTTCTGTTAAGTTTAACAGAATATTTGAGTATGTTTTGTGGGATGGGCAGTATGATATCCCATACATAAAATTATTAAGCTGCAGTGTTAAGTAAGAGGTTACTTGTTTATAATCTAATAATGGGCCAGAGAATTTAGGCTCCCAAAGAAAATAGTCCTTGTAATACACCAAGACTGAGCTCAGGGGACATAGAAAAATTACCAATGCAACCTCTGACTCCTGCTTATTCATGTTTTTTTGTTTTTGTTTTTTGCTTTTGCCAAATTGTTACTGCAGATGAAGAATCTGATTCTTCATGGTAAGTACCAACTTACACAGCAGATTGTGACAGTATTTGTGAGGTCAGACACTAAAATCTCAAAGAAGCATAAAAATGTTAACATAACTTTCAAAGTGATTTTTCATATTTCCTTTATTAAAATAATACCTGGTGATTGCACCGAATATCTTTGGGAATGTTTGAAGGCAAAGGATAAAACATGGTATAAGACCACTAGACACTCTCCGGGAGAATATAAAAAAGTGTTGCTAAGCTAAACAGAAAGGGTTTTTATATTTCACAAAAAAAAAGATTTTAAAGTGGTTGTGAAGCTTTTTTTGTAGTAAAATTACAAACATGCCTATGCTCACCTGCTCTGTGCAAAGCTTTTGCACAGATCAGCCCTGAGCCTCCTCTTTTGTGGTCTCCCGCCAGCGCTCCAGGCCCCTCCTCTTTGTTGGGGGCACCCATATGTGCTTTCTCCCAAGCCCTGGCTCTTCCTGCAATCAAACTGTCCAATGAGGAGAGACAGCGGCTGGAACTGCAACGCTTATGTACATAGCTGGATCAGATCAGGCTCAGGTAAGAAAAAGGGGGGTCGGGGAAGCTGCAGCACAAGAGGTACAAGAGAACAAATTTTAAGAAGTTGAAACTACATTTATATACTTACCTGAGTGTTTAACTAATGCCTGGAAAGCTTTGGCATAGAATTATGTGTCAGTATGCCTGAACCATCCTAGGACAGTCTGCTTCACTGCTTCACTTTGCCACACAAAGATTTGCCTGATCGATTTTCCAGGATCAGGCATTCAATGCACTGAATGTTCAGAGGAATGACTGCTGTGGGCTGGGAACTAATGGCTGGGATTGTCAGTGATGGACATACTGCCATCTTTGAAACTTTTACAACATTCAAATGTCTTACTGCGGCTTATGCCGCGTACACACGGCAGAGAAACTCGACGGGCGGAATACATCGTTCCGCCCGTCGAGGTTCTCTGCCGGCCGTCAGAATCGGCGACCCGCCCGTCGGGAAAGGCAACCAGCCATTCATCCTGACGGGCCGTGGAGCAAATAGAGAACCTGTTCTCTATTTGCTCGACGGGTTTCCCGACGGGCGGGGCTCGCCGAGAGCGTACACACGGCCGAGGTTCTTGGCAGAATGCGGCTCCCAGCGAGGTTCTCGCTGGTTTCTGCCGAGAACCTCGGCCGTGTGTACAGGGCTTCAGCGTCTCATTACCGTACTGTGCTTTAAATTTTCTATAGAAATCCATGGGTTTTACGCCTTCATTCACAAAGAAACTTCCCTACACGCTGGTCCAGGGATGCCACTAACACTGTATCTGCCATCTTGGTAAAGGGGTTGTAAAGGTACAATTTTTTTTTCCTAAATAGCTTCCTTTACCTTAGTGCAGTCCTCCTTCACTTACCTCATGCCTTCGATTTTGCTTTTAAATGTCCTTATTTCTTCAGAGAAATCCTCACTTCCTGTTCTTCTGTCTGTAACTCCACACAGTAATGCGAGGCTTTCGTCCTGGTGTGGAGTGTCTTGCTCGCCCCCTCCCTTGGACTACTGGAGAGTCAGGATGTCCACTAACACACAGCTCCTTTCTTTATCTGCAATGTAGAGAGCGTTCTGACTCTCCTGTAGTACCTTTACAACCCCTTTAAACCACTTCCCACCCAAGGATGTCATATGACGTCCTGGACTTTCAGTGGGGATATCTGAAAGATGATTTCTTCAGACAGCGAATCTGTGCTCCATAAGAACGATCATAGCGGCGGTTCCACCACTTGATCATTCTTATAGGCGGCGGGAGGGGACGTCTACCCTCCCGCCACCATCCAGTGCTTCTCCGGGCTCTCCCTTGCCATCGGAGACCCAGAGAAACGATCCGCCGGTGTCGGATGGAAAGCATAGAGTAGACTGGTGACCAGATGGTCACCAGTCATCTCTATGATCGCCTGAGGCCCAGCGCAATGTTATGACATCACGCCCGGGTACCCGGATGTAAACACAGCCGCAATCGCGGCTGAAAGCATTAGATCTGTGAATTTTTCTCACGATCTAATGCTTTCCAGCCTGGAGGAGAGATGTGGGGTCTTATTGACCCCGCCTCTCTCCATAAAGAGTACCTGTCACAAACCATTCCTATTCCAAGGGATGTTTACATTCCTTGTAATAGGAATAAAAATGATCAAAAAAAATGTAAAAAAAAGTGTAAAAATAAAATAAATTAAGTAAAAAAAACAAATAGTAAAAAAAAAATATTTAAACGCCCCTATCCCCGGTAGCTTGCGCTCAGAAGCAAACACACACGTAAGTCCCGCCCACATATGTAAACACCATTTAAACCACACATGTGAGGTATTGCCGTGTGCATTAGAGCGCCAGCAACAATTCTAGCACTAGACCTTCTCTGTAACTCTAAATTTGTAACTTGTAAAAAAAAAATAAGCGACGCCTATGGAGATTTTTAAGTACTGAAGTTTGGTGCTATTCCATGAGTGTGTGCAATTTTAAAGCGTGACATGTTAGGTATCTATTTACTCAGCGTAACTTCATCTTTCACATTATACAAAAAAATTGGGCTAACTTTACTGTTTTGTTATTTTTAATTAAAAAATTATTGCGCAAATACCGTGCGAGATAAAAAGTTGCAATGACCGGTATTTTATTCCCTAGGGTGTCTGCTAAAAAAACATATATATATAGTGTTTGGGGGTTCTCAGTAATTTTCTAGCAAAAAAATTATGATTTTTGCATGAAGGAGAGAAGTGCCAAAATAGGCCCGGTATGGAAGTGGTTAATGGTCTTTGGACTAGCCGGTGACATGTGCGCCGCCTTCCAGTAATAGGACACACATGCCACTTACTACTGTGTGTAATACTGCCACGCTAGCATTCCTTTTTATACTTGTAAAATTATATTTGACTGCATTTTGATTTTTGAATCCAGATTTAAAGTGGTTGTAAAGCCACTTGTTTAATAACATACAGTCTCCTGCATTTAAAAATGATATGTGCCCCAGTGTATGTGTTTTATAAAAAAAGATGCAGATTTCTACCTTGTTTCACAGTTTCCTGGTGCTCATGTGACTGTTCACCTCTCTCCCCTCCCAGGCTGACAGCTATAGCGGGAGGGATCGAGAACTCCTGCTGATGTCAGTCGGGGAGGGGGTGAGGAGGATAGAGGCGAGAAGTCACATGAGTGCCTGCGGACAGAGGAGAGCTGCAGATGATGGAGGCACATAAACTGACCACAGTGTCGGGGCTCAGAAGCCATGATAAACTGTGGTCAGTGTACAGGGGGAGGGCAGAACCAGGGAGGATCAGTCAGGTATTTTACATGATACAGGGGGCCAAATTACACAGCAGAAGCACAAAAGAGTAACAAACGTTTAATGTACAATTTTAAATCTACAAATGTGCGTGAGAAAAAAGTTGGTAGCACTTTTTTTATGTTCTTGTGTATTACTATATAATCCAATTAATTTATTGCAATTTTTCCAACATGAGTAATCTGTTGAGGCAATCCTGCGCTATATGTGACTCATGTTATGGAAAACAGCTCTCTAGGGAAAATAATGAAAGGGTGATTGATTTAGAACTGAAAAAGGTTCAATAACTGAAACCAAGGGAAAAATACCCAAAAGGATTGCATGTCTTCCTGAATAATATGTGTATTTTATTAACTTATCCCGTATGAATTATATATTGGTATGTCAAATTGTTTCCTCTGGGACCAGCCACATATTTTAACATAAGTGGCCTTATTTAATTTAAGGGATAATTGAACATGAATGTAAATATCCTATCCAAAGTTCTATATCAATAAAATGTGTTGTGATATCTCACTAGAGTGGTGCAGCTGTACAATTAATTATTTGTTGTCACAAGGGCGGATTATTATTTATTTTTTTATCCAAAGTTCTATATGACATTTTTGGACACGCATTGATTATCATTGTAGAAGGATTTCTTCCATTTCAATGCACTAGCCTGATTTTATTATAAAGCAGTGTATCCATATAACGTTAATCTATAAGTAAATTTAATTGCTAAAACTTCATATTAGCTCTGACATGTTATTGTAATTTTAAAAGTAGTTTTTCTCATTTTAAATCTGAAGCCTTCACTAAAAAAAAAATAACGGGTGATCCTGTCATGAAAGTTCTTGTTCGGAGACTTCCAGTGACAATACTCTGTCCCTGTCTCTCATTTCTTCTCCTGCATTATCACCCTGTCATATGAACTATAAGTGGCCATTTCAGCACTCATTACACAGACATGTCCACTATTGTTACCATCAGGAAACCTGCCCTGAAAAAATGCCAAGCAGCCTTCACTGACTACATGCATATAGAAAGAAAGTGACTAAAAAGAGTGCAGGAGATCATTAGCATCAACTTTTAAAGGATGAACAAAGGTCATAACATTTTTTTATTTTTTGGACAGATAGTACATTCCTTGTCATAAACAGTGGTTTAGCAAACTAAATGCCATTTCGTTAGGGGTCACATCTACTATAATTCAACATGGGCTTTCGGATTAGACAGTAGATATTTTTATATCAATCTCAAATTGAATATATAGAAGGCACAGCATCATTCTGCTCTGAATGTTGAATCACTAAAGAATATGAGAGATTATGATCTGTTCTTAGCTTTATTATCATAAGAAAGTATAAAATTGCATTCATTGGAACACTCATACTGTATCTCACAAAAGTACACCCCTCACATTTTTGTAAATATTTTATTATATATTTTCATATGACAACACTGAAGAAATTACACTTTGCTACAATGTAAAGTAATGAGTGTTCAGCTTGTATAACAGTATACATTTTCTGTCCGCTCAAAATAACACAACACACAGCCATTGATGTCTAAACCACTGGCAGCAAATGTGAGTACACCCTAAGTAAACATTTCCAAATTGGGCCTAATTAGCCATTTTTCCTCCCCGGTGTCATGTGACTCGTTAGAGTTACAAGGCCTTAGGTGTGAATGGGGAGCAGGCGTGTTAAATTTGGTGTTATCGCTCTCACTCTCTCACTCTATCATACTGGTCACTGGAAGTTCAACACGGCACCTCATGGCAAAGAACTACTGCTCCACATAAAGCTGGCCTAGGCTATAAGAAGATTGGCAAGACCCTGAAACTGAGCTGCAATGTAGTGGCCAAGACCATACAGTGATTTAACAGGACAGGTCCAACCCAGAACAGGCCTTGTCATGATCGACCAAAGTTGAGTGCACATGCGCAGTGTCATATCCAGAGGTTGTCTTTGGGAAAAAGATGTATGAGTGCTGCATTGCTGCAGAGGTTGAAGGGGGTCAGCCTGTCAGTGCTCAGACCATATGCCACACACTGCATCAAATTGGTTTGCATGCCGTCCCATAAGGAAGCCTCTTCTAAAGATGATGCACAAAAAAGCCTACAAACAGTTTGCTGAAGACAAGCGGGCTATGGATTACTGGAACCATGTCCTGTGGTCTGTTGAGACTAAGATAAACTTATTTGGTTCAGATGGTGTCAAGCGTGTGTGGTGGCAACCAGGTGAGAAGTACAAAGGCAAGTGTGTCTTGCCTACAGTCAAGCATAGTGGTGGGAGTGTCATGGTGCTGCCGGTGCTGCCGATGCTGGGGAGCTACAGTTCATTGAGGGAACCATGAATGCCAACATGTACTGTGACATACTGAAACAGAGCATGATCCCCTCCCTTACAAGACTGGGCTTAAGGGCAGTATTCCAACATGATAACAACCCCAAATACACCTCCAAGATGACAGACCACTGCCTTGCTAATGAAGCTGAGGGTAAAATCGGTGGACTGGACAAACATGTCTCCAGATCTAAACCCTATTGAGCATCTGTGGGACATCCTCAAACAGAAGGTGGAGGTGTGCAAGATCTCTAACATCCACCAGCTCTGTGATGTCGTCATGGAGGAGTGGAAGAGGACTCCAGTGGCAACCTGTGAAGCTCTGGTGAACTCCATGCCCAAGAGGGCTAGAGCTGTGCTGGAAAGTAATGGTGGCCACACAAAATATTGACACTTTGGGCCCATTTTGGACATTTAGGAATTAATGGCCGTGTGTTGAGTTATTTTGAGAGGACAGCAAATATACACTGTTATACAAGCTGTACACTCACTGCATTACTTTGTAGCAACGTGTAATTTCTTCAGTATTGTCACATGAAAAGATATAATAAAATATTTCCAAAAATGTGAGGTTTACCACCTGAAGTGTTAATACTTATCATAATGGATGCTGCTAGGCCAGCATAGTTATTTCTATGGACTGGTCTTTGTCATTAAAACTGGTTAAAATAATAAAGATTAACAGCAAAAAAACTGTCCCTAACATCTAATAAACTCTCACTATTGAATCTCATCTTCTCCTCAGGCCTCGTACACACGAGGGGATATGTCCGCTGAAAACGGTCCGATGGACCGTTTCAGCAGACATCTCCGATCGTGTGTATGGGCTAGCGGACAGATTTGTCCATCGGACAAATTTCAAAGCATGCTTTGAAATTTGTCCGCTACAAACCTGTCCGTCGGATATGTCCGCTGGTTAGTACGGGAAACCAGCGGACATATCCTCCCACACATGCGTCGTATCCTGTGAATGGATCCGACGCATGCGTGCGGAAGTGTTTACTTCCTGGTGCGTGACGTAGCGGTGACGTGGCGGCGTCAACGTCACCGTCGCGTCACTGACACGTCACCGCGCCGTCCGCCGGCGGGGAATTTGATCCGATGGTGTGTACACGCCATCGGATCAAACTCCAGATCGGACATATCCGATGGAAATGGTCTGCGGACCGTTTTCATCGGATATGTCCAATCGTGTGTACGAGGCCTCAGACTATGAATAGCCAGAACTTTTTTGCTATTTTGAATGGAGTAGGGGAGTTTAAAACCTTTTCAGTTTATTTTTTATTATTTGTCTGCCACTGGTGAGATATCTATTGTAGGAAGGTTCTTGAAAAAGGGGGTTCCTACACCCTCAAAATGTTTGTTTATTCCTCTTTATTCCTCTTTCAGGATTTCAGAGCCAGGGTTTAGCTCTGATATCCTTATCATTATTCTATTCTGGGTACTGTATGTATTTTTAAACATCAGCTGCAATATAAACAAGTTGTGCTCACTTTACCTACATACATGCATTTATTCTTTTGGGTATAGATTGGAAATAACAGTGGAGCAATTATCTGTTCTGTTTTAAAGCGGAGCTCCACCCTAAAGTGGAACTTCCACTCATCGGAACCCTCCCCCCCTCCGATGTCACATTTGACACCTTTAAGGGGGGTGCAGATACCTGTCGAAGACAGGTATTTGCACCCACTTCCGGGAGTCCTCTCTGCGGGGAGTCTGTGGGTAGTGCGTCACTTCCCGCCCGGCCCGTTGTGTTCTGAGAAACACTCGGCTCCCAGAACACAACGGGGACCAGTGAGGACGGTGCTGCGTGACTCGCGAATGCGCTGTAGGGAATCGGGCTTCACTTCCTGATTCCCTCAACAAGGATGGCGGTGGGGGCAGCAGATAGATGATCGATTTCTCGCCTTCTGCTGGACTCCAAGACAGGTAAGTGTCCTAATATTAAGAGTCAGCAGCTTCAGTATTTGTAGCTGCCGTCCTCTTCTGGGGTCCCACGGCGGCTCTTGCGGCTCCTCCCCTAAAGAGCTAAGCCCCTCTGGGAAGCTGTCTTCTGAGGGGGTTACCTTGGGGGGGTTGGTGACTGCAAGGTGTTTTTTCACCTTAATGCATAGGATGCATTAAGGTGAAAAAACACAGAGCTTTACAACCCCTTTAACCACTTGCTTACTGGGCACATAAACCCCCTTCGTTCCCAGGCGAAATTTCAGCTTCCGGGAATGCGTCGCTTTAACTGAAACTTGCGCGGTTGTGCGAAGTGGCTCCCAAACAAAATTGACGTCCTTTTTTCACCACAAATAGAGCTTTATTTTGGTGGTATTTGATCACCTCTGCGGTTTTTATTTTTTGCGCTATAAACAAAAAAAGAGCGACAATTTAAAAAATATATATATTTTTTTTTACTTGTTGCTATAATAAATATCCAATTTAAAAAAAAAAAAAAAAAATTTTCACAGTTAAGGCTGATACATATTTTTCGACGTATTTTTGTAAAAAAAAAAAAAAAAAATCGCAATAAGTAATAGCGCCTACAAAATGGGGAACAGAATTATGATTTTTTTATTATTATTTTTTTTACTAGTAATAGCGGCGATCTGCGATTTTTATTGCGCCTGCGATGTTGCGGCGGACATATCGGACACTTTTGACACAAATTTGGGACCATTCACATTTATACAGCGATCAGTGCTATAAAAATGCACTAATTACTGTATAAATGTGACTGGCAGGGAAGGGGTTAACACTAGGGGGTGAGGAAGGGGTTAAATGTGTATCCTGGGTGTGTTCTAACTGTGTGGGGGAGGGGGGTGACTGGGGGAGGTGACCGATGCTGTGTCCCTATGTACAAGAGACACAGATCGGTCTCCTCTCCTCTGACAGCATGTGGAGCTCTGTGTTTACACACAGAGCTCCACGTCCCTGCTGTCATCTCCTCATTTTCCTGCCGATCGCATGTACCCGACGGACATCCTAGCTGCCAGGTACATGCATCGGATCCCCAGCGATGCGGCAGGACAGTGGTGCGCGCGGGTAATGCACTAAAAATGTCCAAAGACGTCTAGTTGGCACCTCAGGTCCACGCTGTTGACGTATTTTGTCAATAGCGCGGGTCTGAAGTGGTTATTGCTAAAGCATTTTTGTTATGTGGTGTGCTTATTATATATATTCAAGTCTGAGATATCCCTTCATCTCCTGTCTGGAGATACAGGAACTGGGAGGAAATCTCTTCAAAATGAAGCCATATCCTACTTAGACAGTTGTTGCCAAAACAGATATTCCAATTTGAATACTTACCCTAACCTCTTGTTCTGGTGGCAACTATACAATTTGACCTTTGTCTCAGTGACATGGGGAATGGGACAAATAGAGAGATTGAATCTATTTAATAGGGACACAGACAGAAACAAAAACCTGACAGGTGTTCTAACACTTCCTGACTGTTTAAAGCTAAAAAAAAGTTGTAGATATACAGCGGGTAAAATAAGTATTGAACATCAGTATGTTTTGCTACATTATGGTTATGAAGGTCTTGCGGGTGTCTCCTGCACTCACACCCACCAGAGGGTGACACGAGGCTCATACTGGCAGTGGTGCTGTGGCTTTCTCCCTCTCTTCCGGGATCTCTTCAGCTGCATGCAATGTGTGGGCAGAGTGGGAGAGAAGGGATCGAGGCAGAGATAGAGGTGAATATGAAAGGTGTAAGTATGGCGCTGTTCTAATTGTATCAAGGAGCAATAATTAAATGAATCCTACTTTTTCAGAGTGTGAATAAAATTATATATATATATAAGGTGCTTATACAGTGTCACACCCTCTTCCGGGCAGAGCCTTTGTAATGTGCAAAAAAATGCAAATAAATATATGTGTAAGATGCTGATGGAGTCTGTGCCCGTGGTCTGACCATCCCACACAAGGCAACTGAGGCGAGTGGGAAATATAACCAATAGGATATGTTTTACCCTAATGCATGGAATGCATTAAAGGAGTTGTAAAGTCTCAAAGGTTTTTCACCATAATTTATTCTATACATATTCTGTGGTGAAGCTGCCCCCCAGATCCCCCCTTTTACATACCTGAGCCCGATCTTTCCAGCAACGAGAACAAGCCCAGCAGTTCCAGTCGATGTCTTGGGTCCTTATTGGATAGTTTGATAGCAGCAGGAGCCAATGGCTCCTGCTGCTGTCAATCAAATCCAGTGACACAGAGCCAGGGGGTAGGGCAAAGTCCTGTTATGTTTGTCAATGAACACAGCAGCAGTACTCAGGAGCGCACCCGCACAAGTGTCCTCATGGAATATGGATCTCTGTGGGGGCACTCCATGTGGAGGATGGAGCCAGGAGCGCCGCCTGGGGACCCCAGAAGAGGAGGGTTGGGGCCAGTCTGTGCAAAACCCTTGCACAGAAGAGGTAAGTATGACATGTTTGTTATTTAAAAACAAAACCTTTACAATTACTTTAAGGTAAAAAATATCCTGCCTAGAGAACCACTTTAAGTAAGTTGTACCCTTTAAAAAAAGAAAAAAACTGATTGAACTATAGGCAAAAACACAAATGGATCACATATTTAGAGATAGTGGGGTAGATTCACATAGAGATACGACGGTGTATCTACTGATACACCGTCGTATCTGTGAGATCCGACGCTCGGATCTATGCGGCTGATTCCTCGAATCAGGTTCCGCATAGATCTCCCTTAGAGCCGACTGGTGTAAGTGAGTTACACTGTCGGATCTAAGGCTGCAATCTCCCGCCGTCCGCTAGTTGGCGCTTCTGTTATTATACGCAACAAATATGCAAATGAGGAGAACCGCCGATTCTGAAGCGAACGCCCGGTCGTCGCTTTTTTTTTACGTCGTTTGCGTTCGGCTTTTTCCGGCGGATAGTTACCCCTGCTATATGCGGGGTAAGTGCGGCGTATCCTATGTTAAGTATGGCCGTCGTTCCCGCGTCGAGTTTTGAATTTTTTTTTTTTTTTTCTCATTCAAAAGTTTGTGTGCTCTTGACCAGAAAGCTCGGTAGCGTCCCCTGAGTAACATCAATTCATCAAGGATTCATAGTCTCGTGAAAATCTGTAAGTAAACCAAGGTCGCCAGGTGTCAAGGAATCTCTCAGCCGTTCCTCTGTCTTGTGCCACCGTGTCCTCCATCTCACACACTTCCGCCACCCTGCGGAGCCACTCCTGAATGGAAGGCACTCTGGTGTTGTTCCAGTAGAGGGGAATCAAGGACTTAGCCGCAGTCAGCAAGTGTTTAGTTAAGGAAGTCTTGTAGCGAGAAAGCGAGAAGGAGGACAAGTGCAGCAGACAGCAAGCAGCGGACAATTCCAAGGACGTTTCTGTGATCTGTTTGATTGTGCCACAGACCTCCTGCCAAAAGGTGGAGATCGAGGGGCATGTCCACCAAATGTGGATCAGCGAGCCTACATTGGATTGGCACCTCCAGCAGGTGTCTGGTTTCGAGGGATTCCATTTGTGGACTCTCACCGGTGTGTTGTACCACCTGGATAACAGCTTGTAATTTGTCTCCTGCAATCTCGTGCTGATGGAGCACTTGTGTGCCAGTATGCAAGCATGTTGCCACTGTGCGTCTGTAATGGTTAGGCCAAGATCTTCCGACCAACTCCGTCTCTGTTTGTCCAGGCCCTCCTCACTCGAACATTTCAGCCAAGAATATGCCACTGAGGTGGCTCTGACCACCGGGTCTCGCGTGTGGCAGATGGACTCCAGAACCGTCTGAGGTCTAAAAAGATCAGACGAGTTCTTGAATCCGTTCAGATAGCTTCGCAGTTAAAAGTATGACCACAGTTTCATATTGGGGAGATTGTTGTCTAATTTGAGGGAAGGCCACTCCTTAAGTTTGTTCCCAGTATAGCAGTCTCCAGCTAGTAGTGGGGTGCAGGTGTGTGGTGATCTAAATGTCTGGGTGTGCAAACCAGGGGAGAAGTCGGGATTATCAGCCAGAGGTGTGAGTGGGCTGGGAAAGGAGGAGAGTTTCTTCAGCCTGGATAGTGAGTGGAATATTCCCAGGGTGGTACCCGTGATAGGATTTTTACGGAAAGATAGGGGGCATTTGGGCCACGCAATCCAAGGTGAGTACATGAGGGTCACCGGGCTAAGCTCAGCCTCTAATGCCACCCATTCTTTTGCATGTCCATGGCAGTGCCAATCAATGATCCTAGCTAGATGGGACGCCTGATAATATTGTTTGAAATCCGGGAAACCCAGGCCTCCCCGTTCCTTAGGTTGCATTAGGCTAGATAATTTGATTCTAGGTTTCTTCCCGTTCCAAAGGAACCGGAGCAAAATGGAGTTCAGTGAGGTGAAGAAGCGACTCGGGACCGCAATCGGCAGAGTACGTATCAGGTAGAGGAATCTGGGCAGTATTACCATTTTAACTATGGCCGCACGTCCAAACCATGAGAAGTTTCGCAATCCCCAGTGAGTAAGGTCCTCCCCGCAACTCTTAAGGAGCGGCGTGAAGTTCTTCTTAAAGGTATCCCGAAGGTGCGGGGTTAGCCACACCCCCAAGTATCTGAGGGCTCCGTTTTCCCATCGAAAGGGCGAGTTTGTTTTGGTCAGTGACAGTAGCCTGTCCGGTAGCGAGATGTTGAGTGCTTCCGATTTTGCGTAGTTGATTTTTAAGTTTGACATATAGCCGTATTGGGCAAATTCCCTCATCAAATTGGGGAGTCGCAATTTTGAACTCACTGTCTCCCACCCGGAATCCATTCACAGCTGTATTCGATTTAACCGTCCTAATGAAAGGTTCTAGCGTTAGGACGAAAAGCAGGGGTGACAATGGGCAGCCCTGTCTTGTCCCATTAGTGATTTCAACCTTCTCCGAGAGACTACCATTGATTTTTAGGCGTGCCGACGGGTTTTGATAGAGCGCCGCAATCCATGCCATCATGTGTGGGCCAAATCCCACACGCTCACACACCGCCGTCATGAAGTCCCATGCCACCCGGTCGAAGGCCTTCTCCGCATCCGTAGAGAGGAGAAGGCCCTCGATCTTCCGCGACCTCGCCGCGAGGGTCAACAAGAGTGCCTTGGTAACGTTGTCTTTAGCTTCCCGATTCGGCATGAAGCCCGCCTGTTCAAGACCAATCAGCCCAGGGAGCAATGGACTGAGCCTGGTGGCGATGATCTTGGCAAACAGTTTCACGTCCAAATTGAGGAGTGAAATGGGTCGGTAGCTCGAGCACGACGTGGAATCTTTACCAGGCTTTGGTATAACCGCTATATGGGCCGAGAGGAAATCTGGGGTTACCTTTCTGGGTGTAGACAGTGAGTTCAGGGCATTTTTCAAGGGCTCTGTAAGGCGTTCAGTAAAGGTTTTATAGTAGATAGCTGAGTAACCGTCCGGTCCCGGACTTTTATTAACTTTCAACTGTTTGATCGCCGCCCCTAACTCCTCGGTAGTGATCGGAGTCTCCAATCCGGAGGGCTGCGTGCTTGCGTCGGGAGCAGGAATTCTGCGTACCAGTCAGGCAAGTCCGTCGGACCCAGATCGAGGGCTTCACAGAACTCAGGGAGATCAGCCGGGGTGCGGAGTGTAAACTGGCGCCCATTGTAGGAAACATTTAGGGCAAAAGGGAAACGCCACGTGTATCTTAAATCTCTTTCCCGCAGTCTCTCCAGTAGGGGGCGGAGAGCTCTCCTGTTGCGCAGCGTTATCTGGGAGAGGTCCTGAAATAACATAATGGGGGAGCCATTAAAGATGATGTTATCACTTCTCCTAGCTTTGCGCATAATATCCTCTTTAAGAGCATAGTTCTCAAAGCAACATATTATGTCTCTTGGTGGTGCAGTATCAGGCCCCCTGGGCCGCAATGCTCTGTGTGCCCTCACAAAACCAATTTCAGCGTCTTCCTGTCGTTCCAGCAGGCTATTAAAAACATTTCTCAGCGTAATAATAATTTGGTCCGGTTCCACCGATTCTGGAATGCCTCGTACACGCACATTACACCTGCGGCCTCTGTTGTCGAGGTCCTCTATGTGTCAGTTCATGTCTATCAGGTGCTGGGCATGAGCCATAGTAACCCTTTCTATTTTACTGATCGCCTTGTCCCTTCGTTTCCCCGCCGATTCCGTGGCCGCCATCTTCTCGTTAAGCACGAGCATGCTAGTCTTTAAGTCAGTAAGGGCTGCTGAGAAGGTGGCTTTGATGTCAGCCGCAATCATAGACATGTCTGCGAGGGTCAGCGGGCGATCAGGGGGAGACCTGCCCCATGCCATACCTTCAGGAGCAGACTGGGAGTCCTCGCTGTAGTCATCTTCATGATGAATCAGCGCCATCTTGGTGCCAGCAGCAGCTCCGCGTCCCGTCCGTCTCGGCTTGAAGAGCTCAGCGATGTTTTTAGCCGAGGAAGGAACCGAATTCCGTCTCGGGCGGGATGAGGGAGTAGAGTAGAGCTTTTTGCCAGGCATCTGGAGTCTTACGGTCGGGTATAAGCTGCTAACGGGCCGTGTGTGCCGGAGAGCCGTCTCCGTCGGACCCAGATCGAGGGCTTCACAGAACTCAGGGAGATCAGCCGGGGTGCGGAGTGTAAACTGGCGCCCATTGTAGGAAACATTTAGGGCAAAAGGGAAACGCCACGTGTATCTTAAATCTCTTTCCCGCAGTCTCTCCAGTAGGGGGCGGAGAGCTCTCCTGTTGCGCAGCGTTATCTGGGAGAGGTCCTGAAATAACATAATGGGGGAGCCATTAAAGATGATGTTATCACTTCTCCTAGCTTTGCGCATAATATCCTCTTTAAGAGCATAGTTCTCCAAGCAACATATTATGTCTCTTGGTGGTGCAGTATCAGGCCCCCTGGGCCGCAATGCTCTGTGTGCCCTCACAAAACCAATTTCAGCGTCTTCCTGTCGTTCCAGCTGGCTATTAAAAACATTTCTCAGCGTAATAATAATTTGGTCCGGTTCCACCGATTCTGGAATGCCTCGTACACGCACATTACACCTGCGGCCTCTGTTGTCGAGGTCCTCTATGTGTCAGTTCATGTCTATCAGGTGCTGGGCATGAGCCATAGTAACCCTTTCTATTTTACTGATCGCCTTGTCCCTTCGTTTCCCCGCCGATTCCGTGGCCGCCATCTTCTCGTTAAGCACAAGCATGCTAGTCTTTAAGTCAGTAAGGGCTGCTGAGAAGGTGGCTTTGATGTCAGCCGCAATCATAGACATGTCTGCGAGGGTCAGCGGGCGATCAGGGGGAGACCTGCCCCGTGCCATACCTTCAGGAGCAGACTGGGAGTCCTCGCTGTAGTCATCTTCATGATGAATCAGCGCCATCTTGGTGCCAGCAGCAGCTCCGCGTCCCGTCCGTCTCGGCTTGAAGAGCTCAGCGATGTTTTTAGCCGAGGAAGGAACCGAATTCCGTCTCGGGCGGGATGAGGGAGTAGAGTAGAGCTTTTTGCCAGGCATCTGGAGTCTTACGGTCGGGTATAAGCTGCTAACGGGCCGTGTGTGCCGGAGAGCCGTCTCAGCAAGCTGCCATCCTCGCCGCGCGTCAAGCCACGCCCCTGAGTTTTGAATTTTTTACGTCGTTTACGTAAGTCGTTCGGGAATACGGCCATACGTTAATTGCGTTAACGTCGAAAACAATGACGTCCTTGCGACGTCATTTGAAGCAATGCACGCTGGGAAACTTAGCCGACGGCGCATGCGCAGTATGATCGGCGCAGGGACGTGCGTGATTTAAATAGTAAACTCCCCCTAGCCGCGGAATTTGCATTCCAGCGGGGGATTTACGATCCGCCAGGGCAACTTACGAGGCAAGTGCTTTCTGAATACAGCACTTGCCTCAAAAACTGGCGCAGGCGGATGGTAAAAAAGATAGATCACGCGGATCAAAAGATCCGCTGATCTATGTGAATCTACCCCAGTATTTTTTTAGCTGATTTAACCAATAGCTAATACATATGTTACTAGATTTTTTCAAATTATGTTGTGTAGGTCATACAGTAGTGAATAGCTTTGGCAAGAAACTGACAACGGTATACTAACACTTGTTCAGAAAATGATGCAAGTTAGCTTGATTCATTTCAGATGTGCAATACAGCAAGTTGCAGTCAAAGTGGTGTGTTACTTTGCCATGTAAAAATACTCCTTCGTCTTTTATTTACATTCTTAAACATGTCTTAGGGAATTGAACAATTGAGCTCTTTAGTAGATGTCTCCAAAAAGTAGGTTTGTTCTTGAAACCCCCAAAGAGGTCATATTACTGCGATCTACAATTTAAATACATTTGTGTAATTTCATTGTAATTGATCTCATGTGCATATAATGATACTGATTTGCATGTAAATGTGTTATGTGGTGTAATGTGTACTGAATAGCTGACCTTTAGGGGGAAAAAGGCCCTAGAGACAGGTCTGTGGAAGTCTGTGATTAAAGAATAGATTATTGGCTTTAACCCAGTGGTGTTTTAAATCTGCCAAGTGTTTGTTAAAGAAATGAGGTGCTGATGATTTGTCAAGAATGACATGTAAAAGTATCCGCACTACCATCCTTGGTTTGTGAAAGTGAAATAAACGTTCTGAAATAAAGAACTAAAAGAAGAAATATATTTGTTTGGGTTAATACAGGTTTGCAGTGTTCATTGCCCATGTATCAGTTAACTGTGATTAACACTGCAACTAAGGTAAATTATCTCTGAAAACCCAAACTTCCTCAATCTATTTTAGTCCACTGTATGCAGTAAAGTTTAGAAGTTTTCCCCTCCAACAACCCCCTTTTTAAAACAAGTTAAGCCCCATCGGGCCAGATTCAGGTAGATGAGAGTATCTTTCCTCTGGAGTAACGCTTCTCATTTACGTTACTCTGAAGACCCTTTCAGCGCAAGTCCTGTAATTCACATAGCAGTTTGCGCGTAAACTTGCGCCAGAGTAACGATAATGCGCTGGCGTAACCCGACGCAAGTGGAAGTGGGTGTGATCATATGTAAATGATGGGCGGAGCCCAGCGCAGAGGCTTACGTTCAGCGCATCATCCACGGAGCATGCGCAGTGAGTGCGGCTCCACTCGCCCCCCTTGTGCGTATGCTCACAACTTCCGTTGGCACCACTTCCTGGGAAACGTCAGCGCAATGCGTTCCGCTGGGCGCTTAAAAGCGCTGGCGGAAACGCCATTCCGGCGCAAAAGTATTTCCGCTTCCCCCCACCCCAGGGAAGATACTTTTGTTTGGTGATGGCTGCTCCCGCTACCCCCAGAGAGAGGAGGAACCTGAATTTTAATGCACAGGAGGTCTCAGTGATCATTTCGGCAATGGAGACGGATAATGATTTTCTCCATGGCAAAAAAAGCCGGAAGACCAGCCGGGAGAGGAAGCAGGGCATCCTGGAGTCCATTGCTGCCAGGGTCAATGTCCTGGGGTACTCCACCCGGACTGCTGGGGACATACAAAAAAAAATTAATGACCTGCGGCGCAAGGTGAGGGACAAGGTGGCCTCCATCAGGAGGTATGAGAGGGGCACAGGTGGTGGTCCCCCATGTCCTGTCACCCTAACCGCAGAGGAGGAGGTGGTTGCTCGCTGCCTGGAGAGGGAGCAGGTGGAGGGGGTCGCAGGCTATGACTCCATGGAGGAAGGCACAAGGACAGGTAAGTGTTTTATAATCCCCTATTTGTTGTTTTGCATTTGGGGGGGGGAGGGTACATGTGCCAAGTGTGTGGGACCACCAACATGTGTCTGCTTTGTGTCATCCACAGATGACGGAGCTGGGCCATCATCTGTCAGCGTGCATTCCACCCCATCCCCCCCACGCCATCGTGTGCCCGAGCCACTGGGTGGTGAAGAGGTTGTGGAGGAGGAGAGTGGCCACACCACACCTGCCGAGGTGGTTGTAGAGGATCCTGCTGTGGCAGAGCAGGACTTTACCTTAGTGTTGTCTGTCTCCTCCCCTTCTCCTGGGCCGTCTGTCGTCCCCTCCCCCATCCTTGGAAGCCCCTCAAGGGCGACTCCTTCCACCCGAGGACAACCATCTTCTGGCCCCAGGAAGGCGACCCAGAAGACCAGGGGGGTGTCTGATGGTGTACAGGACCAGTTGGCGAGGGATCACGCCAGGCAGACGGAACAGATGGGGGCCATAGCGGTGCACTTGGAGAAAGTGGCTGACAGCCTGGGCTCCGTTGCCAACCTCAGCAACGCAGTGCAGGATGTAAGCTGCAACTGCGCTGCAGTGGTCACCACTTTGGGGGAGGTGCAGGGGGATATTCGGCACCTTACTGCAGCCGTCCAGGCCAACAGTGCTGCCATCCGGGACCAGGGGAGGCTGAGTCGGCGGGCCCAGCATTATCAGGTCACCCGTCAGCTCCGGATGCAGGCCCAGACCAACTCCTACCTTGGACGGATAGCCAGGGCCTTGGAGGGCACGCAGGCCACACCTGCCAGGAGTGGCCCACCTGGGGATCAGCCACCTCCAGATGCCCCCCCACCCCCACCCACTCCATCCAGGCAGCTGCGGAGTCAGAGAGGGGCCCCCAGAAGAAGCCCCGGCATCCCCGATGAGGCCTTTTTTTTTTTTCTTGTTTTATATTTTTGTTTTGGACATACTCAGGTCATGAGTTTATTTTTTCTTTTTCTCAGGTTATGAGATTTTGTTTCTTTTAATTATCAGGATATGATATTATTAATTTATTTTTGTACTGCACACGGTCAGGAGTGCAGGGGACAGTGTGAATGGTGTGTGAATGTGAGGGGGTGGCACTCCTGAAAGTAAGGGGTGTCACCCTCGGCCGTGGTGGTGAAGTGAACCCCACGGCTGAATGAATGACGTGTGAAAGGTGTGTGAATGGACAGTGACATCATTGGGGCCTTGACGCTGGCGTTACTGCTCCCAACTCCTACATGCTGGACTTGGGCTAATCCAATGCGATGTGCATGTGGTGTGTGTGATCTAGGGACATCAGTGGTGTACATGCATGCATTGTCTGTGTTATTAATGTTTTGGTTTAGTGTCCAATGATGCCTACGGCGAGGACCCTCCTGACTGCTCTTCCATCAGCAGACTGGGTGTCCTCTGGCAGGTGGGGACTGTGTGGGTCGGGGGTCAGGTCATCATGTATGTCAATATGCAGGCCTTTTTTCATAGCAAAGTTATGTAGTATGCAACATGCACCGATGATCTGACACACGAAGGTAGGGGAATACAATAGGGCCCCCCCAGACTTATCCAGGCATCGGAAACGGGACTTCAGGAGCCCAAATGTTTGCTCCACCACTGCACGGGTTTTGATGTGTGCTTCATTGTATTTTCTCTCTCCTCTGGTTTGGGGGTTCCGGAAAGGAGTCATTAGATGGGGTCCCAGTGCATATGCAGAGTCACCTGGAAGGGAAAAGACAGGAGAATGTTAGTCATGCATGTGCGATTTCTGTTGTGCATCACGGGAGGGGATAGTCATGCCTGACTCCCATGTCACTCACCAACCAGCCAGCTGTCCCCATACATGTTCTGGTTAAATTCTGCTGGGATGGGGCTCTGACGGTATATGAAGCTGTCATGGCTGGACCCGGGGTGTTTGGCACGGACGTGCCATATGAGGCGTTGGGCATCAGCTATCACCTGTACGTTGATGGAATGCCAATGCTTCCGATTGCGGTATATGTGCTCTGTGGCACTGGGGGGCTGTAGGGCCACATGTGTGCAATCAATGGCCCCCACAGTGCGTGGGAATCTGGCAATGCTGTAGAAATCTGTCATTGCCTTCTGCCGCAGCTCCTCAGTGGTGGGTCTGATGAACTGGTTGGACATGCGTCTGAGGATTGCAGGGACAACCTGGTGCACACATCTGCTTATGGAGGACTGTGACATCCCAGCCACCACTCCACTTGTACGCTGGAATGATCCACTTGCAAGGAAATGGAGTGTTGCCAGGACCTTCACCAGTGGCTGCACTGCTTGTGAGCGGTGTGTTGGGCTGGTGATGTCATCCTGCAGGGTTGTGGTTAGTTCAAGTATTGCATCTGGGCTGAATCTGAAGAGGCGATACACCTCCTCATCCCCCATGCCAAAGAGGTTCCTACGAGTGCGGTATATCCTCTCACGTGGCCGCCTTCTTGGTTCCAGGGGACCCATCAGTAGTTCTAGGACCACAATTGCCCCTGGCATGTTGGCACACAGAGGTGTTGTCCTCCTTGCAAGTGTTGTTGTTCAGCAAGCTCCTATCGTCGGTAACGCTGCTGTAGCTGCTCTCCTGCTGACCTGTGACCGTCTGGAGTAAAGATAAAGCAGCCTTTTGTAGAAATAACTTTGCGCCGGACGGACCAGATACGCGCGGCGCATGTAGCCAGCGTATGGTGCTAATCCGTTCGTGAATTGGGAAATCTCCCTCATTTGCATATTTGCAGGGGAAATCAATGGGCGCGACTGATGCGCCCAGCGAAAATAAACGCTGACGATACTCTGGCGTCGGAACGTTCCGCCGGTCGCAAATGACCCGTTATTGGGCGCATCTAGTTTGGTGGGTACGGGCACATAGAAACGACGGTGCATCATCACAGTTACGCGGCGCATATCCAAATACTCCAGCGCAAGTGTTCGTGAATCTGGCCCATCATCTTTAAGGACTATCAAATTTGATGTTAATAATGCAATACTAAGTTTCACCAGCAGGTGGAGCTGTGATTACCGTTCTCTGTAAATCATGAAAACTCCAGGGGGGGGGGGGGGTGTTATGGTTATGCTCAAGGGATGCCTAGTTTTCTTTCAAAACCTTTGTTTGAATAAAGTTTACTAGGTAATAGGTTCTAGTTTGCTGCTACCATGGGTTGAATTCAATTCTGTGGGTTTGAGATTCACAGTCATGGCAAAGTTAAGTATAGAATTGCACTAAGAAAAAATAAAATGAAAATTAAACTACAATGCACTGCATGGTCTTTGAATTATGGTCAGCAGCCTTAGAATGGCCAACAAGGAAGCTTTGGCCTATACCAACCCACTCACTATAAAAGAGAAGAAGAAGAAGAGTTGGGAAAACCCACTCTTCCAAGGAGTAATGGGACTTCGAAGGATGCAAGGTTGTCTTATTGTAAATTACATAAATAACATAAAAGATTGACAAGTACACCAGCCACATATGGCAATTGCCAATAATGATACTTAAAGCGGAGGTCAAGCGTTAAAAATAAAATAAAAGTCAGCAGCTACAAACACTGTAGCTGCTGATTTTTAATAAGGACACTTACCTGTCCAGGGTGCCCTGCGTTATTGGCAGCCGATGACGAGCAATCGCTTGGACCTCAGCTGCCATCCTCGGTGAGGGAATCAGGAAGTGAAGCGTTGCGGACCCGATCGCCGCTGGAATCCCGTGATCGGTCCCCGGAGCTGAAGAACAGGGAGAGCTGTGTGTAAACATAGCTTCCCCCTTCTTCAGTGTGGCACCGTCATTGATCGTGTGTTCCCTTATTTAGGGAATCACAATCAATGAAGTCACACCTACAGCCACACCCCCCCTACAGTTAGAAAAACATATGAGGTCACACATAACCCCTTCAGCGCCCCCTTGTGGTTAACTCCCAAACTGCAATTGTAATTTTCACAGTAAACAATCCATTTTTTTTTTTCCAAATAACAATTTTTATTTATGTAAAACAGTTCACAAGATACAATTAAATGCAGGCGACAAAAGACCAAAGCAGACACTTATCCAGGAGTACAATTATATCCCTTGCCCTAAATGGGTAGAGGGGAGTTAAGCTTCCGGCCAATAGGGCCCAATTCTAAGAGCTAGCTTTTCTAACAGTCATGTCAACAAACTATGCTTACCAAACCGTTTTCTATACTCTGGTGTCAACAGTGACACCAAAACAGCAGGTTGTATAAGAGGAGAGGGGAGTCAAGAAGAAAGAGGAAGGAAAGAAAGAGAGAGGGGATTTAAGTTACCGCGTTTGTTACCTAGTCCGCCCCCGGCGTATCCTCCCGCCGATGCCACTCACTCCAGACCTCGTTGTGGGCATCCATGCCATTGCGTATCCTAGCCGTCATTCGCTCCATCAACTCCACGTCCTTGACCCTAGCGTAAAGGGCTTCTTGGGATGGGGGTGTGGATTTTTTCCAATTGAGGGCTATCAAGCATCTAGCCGCCGTTAATATATGCCTAAGTAGTTTTTTGTACGGCTTGGCCAATCGGGGTTGGGAGATGCCTAGTAAAAATAGTTTAGGGGATAGGGGGATTGGCGTCTCAAAGAGATGGGTAAGCAGTTGTTGCGTGGACTGCCAAAACGGGGTAATAAGGGGGCACGTCCAGTAGATGTGGAAGAGAGAGCCTCTGTCCTGATGGCAGCGCCAACATCGGTCAGGGGTGGAGGGAAAAATTTTGTGGAGTATGTCCGGGGTTTGGTACCAAAAAAACAGGACCTTATACAAGTTTTCTTTATACAAGGTACATAGGGATGATTTAGCAGCCTGCCTCCAGACGGCCTGCCTCTCCTAGCTCCCTCTCCCACCTCAGCATATACGCATGCTTCCCCCGCCCCAGCCAATCATACGCATTCAGCAGCCGGTAGATGTCTGTGATCAACCCTCGTCTGTGGCGCCCCTCCAGGACAATACGTTCAAATGGGGACGGTTGTGAAAATTGGAGCTATTGTCTGGGCATAATGTCTTATTTGTAAATAGCTATAAAATACCTGTCTGGGCAGATCGTGTTTCGCCTGGAGCTCCGAGAATGTTAGCAGCTTGCGGGACCTAGGGTCTACCAAGTGTCCAAAATGGAATAAGTCCCGAGAGGCCCAGGGCCAAGATGTCTGGTGAGCTAGGCTGTCCGGTATTTTGGGGTTGCAGACAAAAGAATTCAGCAAGGAGCACTCGGACTTGAGCGCTATCTCTCGGGACATCTTGCGCCAGAGCCCTCGAAGTAAAGACATCGAACCTAGCAGACGGTCAGGCTCCACCTTCACATCTGCATCCCACAGGAGGCTATTTGGATGGACCGGGGCTAGCCATATTTTTTCTATTTCCGTCCACTTATTAAAGGACCTCTGGGGGAATCAGGAGACTATTGCGCGTAGCTGGGTAGCTTGGTAATATCTAACGAGGTTAGGGAAAGCCAGACCCCCATCTCCCCGCAAGGCTGTCATGACCGACCCGGGGATTCTATGTTTCTTGTGGTTCCAGACAAATTTCAGCATGTCACTCTGGAGTCTGCGGAGGTGGGCATACGGGGTCGGGATGGGTATCGTCTGGAACAGGTATAGGAGTTTGGGAAGGATGATCATTTTAATGGCCACCACTCGGCCTAGGAGCGAAATATGGTGTGCCTTCCACTTTTGAATAAGGCCTCTGACCGTCCGGTAGAGGGGGGGGGGGGAGTTGGCCTGGTAAAGGGAGCCGAAGGATGGTGTGATATGGACCCCCAGGTATTTGAGGGATGAACTCTCCCAGGTATAAGGGAAGTTCGACTACAGGTGTTGGACCTCAGCCTCAGGGATGTTAATTGGAAGGGCCGCTGACTTTGAAGCGTTCGTCTTGTATCCCGACAGTGACCCGTATCTGTTTAGTTCAACATGAAGGTTAGGTAGGGAGATTCTGGGTTGTTTCAGGGTAAGAATAATGTCGTCTGCGAATAGAGACGTCTTAAATTCCTTTCCCCGCACCGAGATACCCCTAATGTCCGGATTTCCCCGTATGGAGGCTGCCAGGGGTTCCACACATAGGGCGAAGAGCAGGGGCGAGAGTGGGCATCCCTGGCGCGTGCCGTTAGCTATCTGGAAGGGGGAGGATGTGGCAAAAGGGGTTTTGACTTGGGAGGTTGGGTTTGAGTAGAGGTGCTGTACCGCCCGTAGGAAGGGTCCCTTGAACCCCATGTGGCGCAAGGTGGCAAACATGAAGGGCCAACTCAGGCGATCAAAGGCCTTTTCCGCATCTAGACTCAGTACCAGGGCTTTTGTCCCATCTCTGTTGGCTACATCGATCAGGTCAATGACCTTTCTGGTATTATCTCCTGCCTGACGTAGCGGTACAAAGCCCACTTGGTCCTTGTGGATTAGGGAGGGGAGGATAGCATTCAGCCTAACCGAGAGAAGTTTTGTGAATATTTTGAGGTCCGAGTTCAATAGGGCTATGGGCCTGTAGCTGGCGCAGGAGGCTGGGTCTTTATCCGGTTTCGGTATGAGGGTCAAAAAAGATCCCTGCATATCGCTCGGGATTGGGGTCTTGTGGAGAAAGGCATTAAATAGTGTGGTCATGTGGGGGCTGAGTAGTGGGAGAAAGGCCTTATAGTACTCGTAGGGTAGCCCATCAGGCCAGGGGATTTATGGGCTGGAAGGCCCTTCACTGTTGCTGCTATCTCTTCCGCTGATATGAGAGCGTTCAGGCCCTGCACATCCGCCACCTGGAGTCGGGGTAGACCCGCTTGCTCTAGGTATTGAGTCATGCGGGCCATCAGGTCAAGGGAGGGAGGGTCATGTGGAACTTCCGGCTTGTTGTACAGGTCGGTATAGTAGTCCGCAAAGGCTCCTGCTATGTCCCGGGGGTGTGTCAGAAGGTCGTCTCCCCTGTTCTTTATCTGGTGTGGGGTAGAGGCAAGGGCTCGGTCCGCCAGTTTCCTGGCTAGGAGAGCTTGCGCCTTGTTGCCCTTGTCATAGTAAAGTTGCTTAAGTCGGATCAGTGCCTTCTCTACTTTACCTTAGCGGCATCGGCGTCCCTCTTCATGGCCGAAGAAAGGGCCATGCATCTCCCCCTAAGGACCGCCTTGTGGGCGGCCCACAGGGTGGAGGCGGAGACGTCCGGAGTGTCATTTTCAGCGAAGTAGTGCTGCAGGGTCACTTCTAACTCCTGTTTCGAGGGGGCAGGTTGCAGGAGAAAGTCATTAAGCCTCCAATTATAGGGCCGGCGGAGGGGGGCATTTAAGTTTAGGGAGAGCGTGATAGGGGCGTGGTCCGACCAGGAGATGGGCAGCACACTAGCAGCTTCCGCTATACGTAGCGTGTTATTATTTACGAAAAATAGTCTATACGCGTGTGTGTGCGATGTGGGGCCGAGTAAAATGTATATTGGCGGTCGCCCGGGTGGAGGGCTCGCCAGGCATCAAAGAGTGTGTGTTTCCTAGTCAGCTGACGAAACAGCTTGGAGTCCCTAAGAGCCCGGGTCTGCGAGGTCTGGGTATTTGACACTAGGCGGTCCCAGGAAGCCGAGTGTGCCAGGTTATAGTCTCCTCCGATCACCAGAAAGTCATGAGACTCTCTGAAAAGTCGGGCGTGTACTCTGGTTAGAAAATGGTGCTGATGTGTGTTGGGTGCATAGACTACGCAGAGAGTTATGGCCTGTGACTGCCACAGGCCTCTGAGGATAAGGAAGTGTCCCCGGGGGTCTAAATATGTGGAGGAGCATGAGAAGGGGGGACCCCTTTTTAAAGAGGATAGCTACGCCCGCCCTCTTAGTCGGTCCAAAAGCCTGGTAAACCTGGGGGAAGTATTTAAAGGCAACGTGAAGGAGCCCCCCTATCAAAGTGAGTTTTCTGCACCATGATAATGTCAGCCCCTGCCTGCCTAAACTCTCGGAGCGCCAGGTGGCGTTTCTTGTTGGAGTTTAGTCCGTGAACATTAAGTGAGAAGATTCTAGCCATAACCTAGAAGGGGTTGTGCTGCAGGCATACTTATCTGGTGGAGCTGATGGCGTGACCAGGTCGAGGAACGTGACATCTGTGCGAGGAGGGCCGAGAACCAACGGGGGCGAGGCGCAGACCGCGGAGAACAGGAGCAGGGAGCTCTAAAGGGGGAGAAAGAAAAAAGAGTAAGAACATTCAAACTAAACACAACAAACAATTTCACATATGCCCTGGTTGACCAAAGGGTCAAGGGCCAAATAAGTTCCAATCGGACTCCCCGACCAGGAGATTTAAGAAGTCCAGGCCGGGGAGACTCGGAGGGACCAAGGTCCAGGGAGGAACTCTCAAGTGGAGAACCACAGGGGGGGATCAGCATCCGGAAAGCCGATCAGTTCAGACAGGGCCACCTCGGGACAGCCCGATAAACAAAAAGCAAAAATGTGACGTGGGACTTCGGGGGAAAGGCAAGGCTTCAAAGCGCATGAGCTTCCAAAAAGAGAGGAAGAAAAAAGGAGAAAAAAAAAGGAGGGGAAGAACACAGATCAGTGCTTAGTGGAGTCCGGCCGGGCAGGGCAGGTTATTCAGCTGGCCATCAGGGGAGGGGCCTTCCGGCGTTGGGGCCCCCGGGTCTGTGCTTAGAGGATCGACGAGAGGGCTCCGGTCCCTTGGAACACTTGTTCGGTGGAACCCTCTGCCAGACCACCGGGGGTGGAGGGGGAGTGGCCACCAGGTCCCAGTCGGGTAGTTAAGGGACAGGAATGCCCAGGGCATCACAGAAGGAGTCCAAGTCTTCAGGGTATCGTAGGACCACTGATCTCCCTTGGTGTTTGGCGGTCAGGCTAAAGGGAAAGCCCCATCTGTAAAGAATGTCCTGGTCTTGCAGGGTGCGCAGTAGCGGTTGCAGGAGTCTCCACTTCTGGAGCGTGATCCATGAGAGGTCTAGGTATACTTGTATCGGGGAGTTGTCAAATGCTAAGTTGCGGACAGTGCGGGCTTTGCGCATAATGGCCTCTTTCAGCGGGTATGATTGTATTCGGCAAATAACGTCCCTTTGGTTTGGAAGCGGGGCCTTTTGGGCGAAGGGCCCTATGAGCTCTGTCCATTTCATGGTGTTTGTCCAGGGGTGTCCCCAGGAGATCGTTAAACATCATCTGGAGTGTTTTCTGCAGATCCTCAGCCTCTTCCTCCTCAGGGAGGCCTTGCACTCTAATGTTGTTGCGGCGCCCCCTGTTGTCCAGGTCTTCTATGTGGCGTTGCATGTCCCGTAGCATGAGGTGGTGGTCAGAGCCCTGAAGTTGGGTTCTATGTATGGCCAGTTTAGTCTCCTGGATCTCTTCCTCGGCCATCTCTACTCTATCGGCTAGGTGTTTAAGGCCTGCTTGGATGGTTTGGATCTCGGTCCGGCAGGTGGCCTTTAAGTCCGCAATTAGCTGCTTAAAATCCTCCTTTGTGGGAATGGCCTGCAAGTAGGACTGCCAGGAGGGTTGCCCAGCCCCACCTGGTCCCCATGGCGGGGGAGGGGGTGTTGGAGTCAAGTGGCGGTAGGTCTCTGCAATGGCACCCTGGGTCCGGGGCGGGGGGTGTTCAGGCGGGGGGGCACACGATTCAGTCCATCCTAAGGTCAAGGGGGGCTGCAGGGTGGATATTGGGGGTGCATCCCCATGAGAAGAGGAGTGGGGATGGTATGCTGCCTCGTGTTCCCCGGATTGTGGCAGATCTGTGGAGCGTGAAGCTCTCTGGGCCTGTGGTGGATCTGATGCCCACACAGAGGGGGGCTGTATGCCTGAGGTGCATTTGGCACCATCACAAAGGGGTGTATTGGGTTTGGCAGGGCCGGAAAGTCCAGAAGGGGATCCGGGGGGAGGAGGGCAGAGGGGCGGTATCCTGTGTCCCCGGGGCCCGCACCACTCGCGGCAATCCGGGGATGTTCTCCGCGCCCTGTAGCAACTGCGATGGAGGATGCATTGTGGCCTGGTCCCCGCATGGAGCGGGCCGGTCGGGAGGCGGACAATGGCGGTCACTCACCGCTTGCTGGGACCCATGGGGGTCCGATGTCCTCATCCCGAGAGCCCTGCGGCAGGTTGGAATGCTGCGTAGGTGGCGGCGAGTGGTCGCGGCGGCAGTAGGCCTCAGTGTCCGGCGCTATCTTGCTGTGGCTACCCGGCGGCATGTCAGGGACTCTAAAGTAGTCCCTGAAGGACGTGGAGGCTCCGGACAGCGGCAGGGACAATCCTCTGGACGAGGAGGATCGAGTGGTGTGGGTGGAGCTCATCAAGCTAGAAAGATTTCCCCCCAAATCGGCCTATTTGCTGCGGGCTGGTGAGGAGCTCCTAGGCAGCACGTCCGTCCAGGTCCGCTTCCGGTCACGCCCCCCTAACAATCCATTTTTAATGCATTTTTTTCAAAATTGTCCCAAGTGTCCGCCATAATGGCACAGTCACGAAAAAAATCGCTGATCGCTGCCATTAGTAGTGAAAAAAAATATTAATAAAAATGTAATAAAACTATCTCCTATTTTGTAAACGCTATAAATTGTGTGCAAACCAATCGATAAAAGCTTATTGCGATTTTTTTTACAAAAAATAGGTAGAAGAATACGTATCGGAAAAAGAAAAAGACACATGCATGGGGGACCTTGGCGCTGCGAACCCCGAGTGTAAATTGAAAGAGAAAGAGGGTTTCCCCATGGGGCTTTTAACAGCATAATGGTAGAGGTCAAAACATGAATAGAACAGTGATACTGTAAAACATCATTTAATCGAAAGTTGATTTGACTTTCGATTAAATGATGTTTTACAGTATCACTGTTCTATTCATGTTTTGACCTCTACCATTATGCTGTTAAAAGCCCCATGGGGAAACCCTCTTTCTCTTTCACGAAGAATACGTACCGGCCTAAACTGAGGAAAAAAATAATGTTTTTATATATTTTTGGGGATATTTATTATAGCAAAAGTAAAAAATATAGATTTTTTTTTCAAAATTGTCGCTCAATTTTTGTTTATAGCGCAAAAAACAAACAAAAAAAAAACGTTAATTGGCTCTTCCCCACTCACGTCTGATAGCCCATCTGGACCACCAGGGAAGCAGCCAGGACCACCAGAGAAGGGGGCAATATGTGGATGGCCAGGTACATGCCCCATGGACATCCACATGTGAAAAAATAGGCACAAATGGGCACTGACTGGCAACATGGACACTGACTGGCAAAATAGTAAATAAACAAGTGATGCACAGCAATGCCATCAGTGCCACCCCTCAGTGTCCATCAGTGCCACCTCTTAGTGCCCATCCATGCCCAGTGCCTACCTATCAGTGCCCATCTGTGCCACCCATAAGTGCCACCCATATGTACCCATCAGTGCCACCCATGAGTACACATCAGTGCCACCCATAAGTACCCATCAGTGCCACCTATGAGTGCCCATCAGTGCCGCCTATGAGTGCCCATCAGTGCCGCATACCAGCGCCGCCTATCAGTGACCATCAGTGCCACCTATCAGTGCCCATCAGTGCCATCTCATCGGTGCCTATCAATGACACCTCATTGGTGCCCATAATTGAAGAAGAAAACTTACTTATTTACAAAAAAATGAACAGTTAGTTGTTGCGCAAAAAAATTAAATCGTAGAGGTGATCAAATACCACCAAAAGAAAGCTCTACTTGTGGGAACAAAATGATAAAAAATGTGTTCAGTGTAGCAAGACCAAGCAATTGTCATTCAAAGTGCGACAGCGCTGAAAGCTGAAAATTGGCTTGGGCAGGAAGGTGCATACGTGCCTGGTATGGAACTGGTTAAGCATATATCCATGAGGCTTCACAGGGGTAACTTGCCTAAAAGGCTGATGTCTTATCCAGTGCAAAACCAGAAGGACCCAAAATACTCTTAAGCCTCGTACACACGATCGAATTTCCATCTGACAAATCCGTGGAATTATGTGTGAAGGGCATTGGCCGTGAATTTGTTCTGCATACAGACGGCATAAATTTGTTAGCCAATGTACACAAAACAAAGTGTTTTTTCAGCTCTGTAGCACCACCCTTTAGGCAACTTCTGCTAATGTTGTCTTATGGTTAGCATTGGTTCGGAGAAAGCGTGTTTGTACTTTTGATTTTTTCCGATGGACTTGTGTACACACGATTGGATAATCCGACGGCACACATTTGTTGTCGGAAAATTTAAAAACATGCTATCCAACATTTGTTGTTGGAAAATCCAGCAACAATTGTCCGATGGAGCATACAAATGGTCAGATTTTCCAACAAAACCCTTCCATCACACATTTGTTGTCAGAGAATCTGATCGTGTGTCCTGTCCCACTATGCCAGACCAACACTATAGATGTCTGGCAGCATCCCCAAACTAACTCTACTCAAAAGGAACTTGTTACCAATTTTGGTAAGTAAGATGAAGCCAGGGTCAGTATACAGAAGACCAATTCTGTAAAACCACAGGTACCAGTGAATGCACAGCAAGGAGGTAAGAACAATCCACAAGCTTGTAGTACAACAGGTAACAACTGAACCATAGATAACAGGTCAAATCTTCAGCACAGCAGGGAATATACATAACCCACTGTCTCAGAAGGTAGGCACCTAAAATTCTGTGCCATGCTGGCCCAATTAGGCACCTGGAGTCCATGGCAGAAAATTGACTCCACTTGATAGAATAAAAAAGGAAACTTTCCCTAAAAATTATTCCAATTAAGGAATTAACCCCCTTAGCGGTATTCCCGAGCGTGACTCGGGGTGTTTTTTTTATGCTAGGATCAGTATCCCCGAGTCACGCTCGGTGTAGCTATGCAGGGCCTGCAGAGCGCGCTGGTTTACCTTGTCCGTGGATCCAGGGATGCATCCCCGCTGTGTGAGCGAGCGGGTGCTCGCTCGATTCACACAGTGTCCCTGTGTGCCGTCGATCTCCGTTCCCTGCGACGTTACGACGCACGTGGGCGGAGAATGGCGCCAAATTCAAAAAAGTTAAAAAACACAGTACATACAGTGTACTGTTATCTTATAGATTACAGTACTGTATGCAAAAAATACACCCCCCCTTGTCCCTAGTGGTCTGCCCAGTGTCCTACATGCACTTTTATAAAATAAAAACTGTTCTTTCTGCCTGGAAACTGTAGAATGTCCATAGCAACCAAAAGTGTCCCTTTATGTCAAAAGTGATTTTAGAGCAGCTAGAAAACAATAATAAATTATTATCACTTGCAGAATTGAACGATAGCAATTTGTGGGGAAATCCGTCATAAAAAAATACAAGTAATGACAGCGACAATTCTGCAACTGAGCAAATTTCAGTGTTTTTGATTTGATTACATTATTGAATATTTTTTTCTATAATTACATTATCATTTGTTATAATTATTTATAGTTATTTATTATATTATAATTTTATGATTTTGTGTTTCAAACTTTATATGCCTACTAGACTCTTGTTTGGACAGATTTAAGTGAGTTATTCCAAAGAATTGCAGGCCTACAGTATAAAACGCTGAATTTCCATGCAAAATAATGGTACCGCTTTTGGTACAAAATTCCAGACATAATCATACCACCAGGGAGGTTAAGGACCAAAAGGTAAACAATTGATGACAACGAGTGACAAATATCCAATAACCTGCAACTTTTAAGGTTTTTCTATTTGTCCTTGAAGCTGCCTGAAAAGACCCTCTCTCTTTCTGCTCTTCAGAATTTTGTAAACTTTTGCTTTTGCATTGGCTTCTGTCCCCAATGGCAGTACTCAGCTAGTAGGTAGCCTAAACTTTAATGGGGTTCACTGGTATAGTCAAGTTCACTATGTATCAAACAGGGTTTCACCCTTGGAAAAATGCACCAGGGCAGATTCAACCATCCTTAATGCTAACATATCCATTCACAGTGAAATGAAGAGATGCCGCACGCATGTTGCCCTGCCCACAGGGCTTAGTCATAAGAGGGACCTCTATGGCTGAGTCATGTGAATGGGGTAACACACATTAAAGGATGTGACCTAAGAGGAGGCTGAGGCTCTTCTAGTTCCATAGTGAATACGCAGGCTGATTGGTGTGCAGTGTCTTTTTTTCCATATTGTTTATTGGGTTAGGATAAGCTCTGTGTATGCAATCACCCACTTCTCCAGTGAATCTCCAAAGTGTTAGTAGCGGCACTTGGAGCGGTGCTCAAAGCCACTTTCAAGGGGTTGCAGTGAGTATATCCATTCAGAGCTTATGTCACCCAGGGTTCCAATAGGATGTGAGTTTCAGGGCAATTTGGGGCATGGAGCAGGGTTACGAAAGTAGGGAATGGAAGAGACAGCCTGAACCTAAGGAGGAAATGTTATGTGATAGTGTAAAATTAACCTTACAAAGGTCCACATTGGGGACATAAACCCAGTTGGTTGTTAACTTGACTTTGAGAAGAACCGATTTGTGTGGGTAAAGGTTGAGGCTACACCCTTTACAACCCTTGTGTATTATCTGCCTTAACATCCAAGTATCCAATGTGTGTTCACCCAGGGAGCAAGCGGCACAAACAAAAACAATATTTCACTTAAAAGGGATTGTTGCACTCTGGATCCAGTGGATCCACTCTGGATCCCAGGGCGCCCAAACTGAGGAACCAGGACGCCTCAAGGACAACACACCTAGGGAGGGAGGGAGCGTTGGAGGAAAGGGGGGGGAGCACCATGGAATTACAAAAAGAGCAGGCTAACAGGACTAAGGAAATATAAAACTTAGCACCTATGCTTAAAAGTGTACTGCACTACTGGAGGGATAGTGAAACAGCACCTGGGTTAAGCTTTGACTGATCCCACGAGTCCCAAGTCTTGGAAAATTGAGGAAGTGTATCATGGGTCGTCGCAGTCAAGTGTTCCATCCTGCGGATTTGTTCCAATATTTGCAGAACCTGTGCAAGGGTGGGTGGGGAGGGGGACAACCATCTCAGAGGTATAGCCCTTTTTGTTGCCAGGAGAAAAAAAAGGCGATCAACGCACTTATTACTTTTTTTAACCACTTGTCGACTGCGCTATACCCGAATGATGACTGCAGAGAAGTCATCTAGTTCTCGGACACAGTCATATGATGGCGCCCTGTGATCGTGCTTGCCATGCGTCTGCTCTCTAATTGCAGTGTAATCCAGACAATGCTAATCATAAATTGAAGTAAAGAGCCAATCAGTGGCTTTTTAACACGTGATCAGCTTTCACAGCTGATTATAGAAGTAAACAGATGCCAGTGATCGGCTTTCAGCATGAGGACCGGAGAAGAAAATCAATAACCGGCATCTCTAATAAGGACATTTACACTGATAATTATGGCACTGATTAGCAGTGCAGTCCCACCAGTGCTGCCAATCTGCGCCCACCAGGGCTGCAAATCTTTGCCAATCAGTGCCACCTATCAGTGTTGCCTATCAGTGCCTACCAGTGCTGCCAATCAGTGCCTACCAGTGCTGCTAATCAGTGCCAATCAGTACTGCTTATCAGTGTAGCCTTATTAGTGTATCCTCATCAGTGCCCACCAGTGCCGTCTCATCAGTGCCGCCTCATCAGTGCCCATCAGTGCAGCTTATCAGTGCCCATCAGTGCAGCCTATCGAAATTCGGACTAATTTTTCATTATTCTGAAATTCGGATGCATCCGAATTCCCAAATTACAATAGTAATAAATTGAAACAAACCTGAAATAATGATTCAAATAAAAAATAAACAGACAAAATTTGAATCAAATTGAATTAGAAAACAAGTTCTAATTGAATTTGAAAGCAAATTCAAAAACAAACTTGAATCGAATTTAAAAAAATGTAAATGGATTTTCTAAAAAAGAATGCTATCAAATAGAATATGAAATAATAAAACAATAGAATAAAAATAAAAGAATAGTAAAGAATACAATAAAAAGTAATAGAATGTAATAAAATCAAATAGAAAATGACCATTTTCTGAAAATCGAATAGTATAAATTCAAATTCGAGAATAGATTGGAAAATAATTCAAAACAATGGAAACTAAAATAATAGAATAGAAAAACAATAGAACATAATCAAATAAAATATAATATATAGTATATTTTATTTGATTCTGTTCTACTGTTTTTCAATTCTATTCTAATCCTTCTATATATATATATATATATATATATATATATATATATATATATATATATATATATATATATAGGTGTGTGGAATGAAAATTCTAATGTGCTACTGTGAGTTATGAAGTGAAACTGTCTAGGAAAAAAAACCCTAAGCAAACGTGAAGCTGCTGTATCTCAAAAGTGATCACTAAATACACAAAACAGTAAATAAATTGGGGAAGTGATAAGTGCTAACACTGAAGTGAGGAGTATGCACAGGGAAAAACAGATACCCTGAATATATGTGTAGTGTTGATGGCTACAATGTAACACAGTAACTACAATGTAACATGGTGAACATGAAACAACAATAATGACACACCAAGTGAAAAAAGTGCAAGTGCAGAAAATGATCACAATGCGAAAATGCAACTGCGATCAATAAAGTCTCAAAACATCTACCAAAAAATGTGAAAAAAAAATTAAAATAAAATATAAATAAAGAAGTGAGTGCTTCAATAAATAAATGAAAGAAAAGAACAGTCCAAAATATTGTTCACAGAATCTTCAGCTGGTGATGGACAGATGAGTGCCAGAATAGTGAGAGGGTGATCCACTAACAGTCTCCCAGAACTCTCACCTTATCCCGGTGGGGAAAATGCATATAGCTCAAATCTATGTATCTTCTGGACTGAGCCTCATCTCCTTCCACACTTCAATGTAATCACAATCACCCCTGTAGCAGATCAGTGCCCTCAGTGCTTCAAAGGGAGGCCTGTAGAAATGCTCATTCGTCAAGGGGAAAGAAGAAAACAAAGAGGAATGCCCCAATAGTGAAGTACATCAATATGAAAAATGTTTATTAACCACTTGCTTACTGGGCACATATACCCCCCTCCTGTCCAGGTACAATTTCAGCTTCTGGCACTGCGTCGCTTTAACTGACATTTGCGCGGTCGTGCGACGTGGCTTCCAAACAAACTTGACGTCCTTTTTTCCCCACAAGTAGAGCTTTCTTTTGGTGGTATTTTATAGCCTGTGCGGTTTTTATTTTTTGCGCTATAAACAAAAAAGAGCGACAATTTTGAAAAAAAAATACAATATTTTTTACTTGTTGCTATAATAAATATGCCAATTAAAAAAAAAAAAAACATTTTTTTTCTCAGTCTAGGCCGATACGTATTCTTCTACATATTTTTGATAAAAAAAAAAAAAAATCGCAATAAGCGACTGGTTTGCGCAAAAGTTAAAGCGCCTACAAAATAGGGGACAGAATTATTATTTTTTATTATTATTTTGTCTTTACTAGTAATGGCGGCGATCTGCGATTTTTATTGGAACGTTTATTGCGACGTTATGGCGGACACATCGGACACTTTTGACACATTTTTGGCGCCATTCACATTTATACAGCGATCAGTGCTATAAATATGCACTAATTACTGTATAAATGTGACTGGCATTGAAGGGGTTAACACTAGGGGGCGATGAAGGGGTTAATGTATTCCCTGCATAGTGTTCTAACTGTGGGGGGAGGGGGGTGACTGGGGGAGGTGACCGATCTGTGTCCCTATGTACAAGGGACACAGATCGGTCTGCTCTCCAGAGACAGGACGCTGTCTCTGTGTAAAACGGCAATGAGAGATGATCTCATATGTTTACATATGAGATCATCTCTCATTGGCCACGCAGATCGCATAGCAAACGGCCACTCTGATTGGCCGATCGCCGCGATCTGTGATTGGCTGTGTGACACTGCCAACACAGAATTTCCTCGCTGCGCGCTCTGGAGCGCATGCGGGGAATACCCAAAGGGCGTACGTCAAAAGACGGCAGCTTGGAAATTCAGGTCCGTCATTCGGCTATAGCGCGGGCCTCAAGTGGTTAAAACCATAAAAATTGACTCTTACATGAACTTAAAAAAGCAAGCGCATAAAACAAGATAGAAATCGGTGTGCAGACACCGTCTTACTTCTACCGAGGACCTCCGGTGCTTAATGGACGCTCGTGTACCAAAACAAACTCTACGGCGTTACGTCACGAAGCACGTGACTTCTTATATAAGCATTTTCGAAAATTCGAATTTCATATAGAATGAAATAGAATTAGAATAGAAAAGATTAGCATACATTTGTTTTGTTTTTTATTCAAATTTGAAAAAATTAGATCAAACTCAAAAAAAATTGATCAAATCCAAAACAAATCAACTGCATTTAAAAAAAAAAATAGTAAAATTCTACCGCATTCTACCGCATTCAAAAAAATGTGTGTATATATATATATATATATATATATATATATATATATATATATATATATATATATATATATATATATATATATCCATCTTCCAAAATTCGAATTTCGTATAGAATGAATTTGAATAGAAAAGATTAGAATATAATAGAATATAATAGCAAAGAATAGAATAGAAAAACAATAGGACAGAATAGAATAAAGTGTAGTATATATTATATTTTATTCTATTCTGTTCTTTTGTTTTTCTATTCTATTTTTTTCTATTGCAATTTTTTCTATTCTAATTCATTCTATATGAAATTAGAATTTCGGAAGATGTTTATATATTATATTTTCTGTTCTGTTCTATTGTTTTTCTATGCTATTCTTTTCTATTATTTTCTATTTTATTCAAATATTTTCTATACAAATTTGATTTCATTCTATTCAAATTTCAGAAAATAGTTATATATATAATATTCATATACAGTATGTAACCATCTTCCAAAAGTCGCATAAAATGATTTTGAATTTGAATAGAAAAAATGTGAATAAAAAATTGAATAGAATAGACAATAATAGAATAAAATTAAGAGTATACAATAGAACTGAATGGAATAATATACAGTGGAACTTTGGGATTACGAGCATAATCAATTCCAGGAGAATGCTTGTAATCCAAAGCACTCGCATATCAAATCGAGTTTTCCCCATAAAATTCCACATTGACTTCTATTGCATGCATGTGGCCATAGGTGGGGGGGCACTGGAGAGACTTGGAAATACTCTGAGGCCTCGTACACACGAGCAAATCTGTCCACTGGAAACGGTCCGCCGGACCGTTTCAGCAGACAGATTCGATCGTGTGTACGGCCGAGCCGACGGATTTGGCCACCCGACAGATTTCAAAGCATGCTTTGAAATCTATCGGGTGGGAATCCGTCCGCCCGACATGTCTGCTGGTTAGTACACTTACCAGCAGACATGTCGTCCCGCACCGCCGCCGCACCGCCGCCGAATGGATTCGGCGCATGCGCGGAAGTGTTTTACTTCCTGGTGCGGTGACGTGGCGGCGTCAACGTCACCGCCACGTCACCGACACGTCAGCGCGCTCTCTGCTGGCGGGGATTTTGGTTTGCTCGTGTGTACACGCGAGCAAACCAAAATCCCAGCAGACAGATTTGTTCAAATCTGTCGGACGGACAGATTTGAACAAATCTGTCCGCTCGTGTGTATGGGGCCTGAGACCTCTCGGATGCACTCGGAAACCCTTGGAAAGGCTCAAAAACACTCGGGAACTGAGTATTTCAGAGTATTTTGGAGCGGCTCTGAGTGTCACCTGCACCCCTGCACCTCTGGCCAAATGCGGTACTGCACCCCACAGAGGCTTGAACCTTTTAACACTCACAAAACAAGTCAGGATTTAAAAAAAATAATAGCTTGTATTGTTAACCGCGTCACTTGCAATCCGAGGTTCCACTGTATAATATATATATAAATAACCATATTCCGAAATTAGAATTTTGTATAGAAGGACGTCAAATTTGAATAGAAAAGATTAGATTAGAATAGAATAGAAAAACAATAGAATGGAAAAGAATAAAATATAGTATATATTATATATTTTTTCTATTCTATTTTGTTGTTTTTCTGTTTTATTCTTTTTTTATTATTTTCTATTCTTATATTTTCTATCTCTATTCTATTCATTCTATACGAAATTCGAATTTCAGAAGCCATATTCCGAAATTTAAATGTTGTATATGTAGCGCCAGGTTACTTCCAAGTACCGGTGCTATTGAAATTTAGAGTATAATCAGAGTGTAAGTGACTCTGATTCCAATTCCAATCATTTGATTAGGGTCTCCATTTCAGCTTGGCTGTGCTGTGGGCTCATGCTGTTGCACTGGGGTGTTTTCCCACCCTGGTGCGTTTGGTGGCAGCAGTACAGTTGAGGTTGGGGTGTCATTTCCCGGTGGCCAATCAGGAGGTTTGGGCCTCGCTGGGCATGCTGGGAGAGGGTACTTATGGACGGACGCCACCTTTAGGATGACCACATCACCACGCCCCAGTGTTATGGGCTACCTGGCCGGGGCTTGGGTACCACGCAGTGTTCCTGGTTTCGGAGGCCATGTTGGTCCGGAACATTCAAGCAGGACGGGGACTCGGTAGTCGACTGGGTTCCCACTTTTGAAGATCCCAAGCAAGTGTAGCTGTTCGGTGGGAAGTCCATCTGAGGAGTGCCAATGAGAGGCTGGCGGTTCAATAGGATTCCGACGAACCACCGCCCAGGTAGTTAACTGATTCCTTTTAAAAATGATTAAAAATAGATAAAAATCAATCATATAATGTGTCTTTTTTAGCTAAAAAATTGTTTTTCTTTAGTGACCCTTTAAAGAGGACATACAGGTACGTGCTTGTGCCCAGCCGTGCCATTCTGCCGATGTATATGTGGAGGAGGCGGTCCTTAAGTGGTTAATGCAAACAATGCATTAAGGTGAAAAACGGTTTTAGGTTTAGTAACACTTTAATGGTATCGGGGACCGAAGACCAGTGGAAAAATGACACAGGTGAGCACAGCGCTGGATCCTGGAACAAGTGAGTGTCTGTCTATTAAAAGTCAGTAGCTACAGTTTTTGTAGCTGCTGACTCTTATGCCTCGTACACACGGTTGGACTTTTGACCGTGCAAAAGTCCACCGTGAGTCCGTCGGAAGTCCAACGGAAAGAAAGAGAACAAGTTCTCTATATAAGGACTTCCGACAAAAAAAGTCAGATGGAGGCTACACACGGCCACCCTTTCCTAGAAAAAAAGCCAGTCTGACTTTTTTCTCGGAAAGTCTGGCCGTGTGTACAAGGCATGAGTTTTCAGAAATATGACTGGAGCTCCTCTTTAAGACAATCTGCTGGATGAAGAATCTATACAGTCATCCCTTCAACTTTTTAGATATTATGGGGTTGATTTACTAAAGGAAAATAAGATTTTCATTTTGCAAAGGAATCTTACCTTGGCTTAATGAATGAGATGAAGCTTTACAGACTTGAGGAAGCGATTTTTCGCAAAACTGGTCAGGCGGAACGTGTGTCGCATCGGTATCACCCCCCTTTGACCACACTAGTTCTTATCCTATTGAACGGGCTGTCTGGTTTGCTTCCGGCCGGAGCACCAGACTGTTATGCCATTTAACACTGCTACAATGTAAGTGTGTTTTTGTCTCATTTTAAATACATTTTATCTTGTGGTTTTACACTATTGCGGCCCTCTATGTGTTTTCCTTGTTATGCGGCATCTAAGGTTTTCTACTCATTGGAATGATATGGTGATTGGCATCAAGCCTGGTCCATCTAGCCTCCAACTCCTACAGTCTAAACCTACATGCTACCTGGGGTCCTCTTTTAACTAAGGGACCGCTGGGAATCTGGTAAGCAGATTCACTTACTTCAATGGTGGAGGATCTCTCTTATTGGATTGTCACTTCCATTTATGGTCATCAAATGTGGACGCTTTTTTCTTCTCACTGGTGAAAGGACTTATCACTATACTGATTTCCTAAGGACTTTGTTTAATTTCCATTCTAGTTATGTATTATTTTCCAATTACCAATGCCATGTCATTTGGTTTAGGTATCTTTATTGATTTTGTTTAGCGCAACTTGTTTTTTTTCTTACAGACTTATTTCCCTTAGCTATAATTGGGTTCATTTTTTTTGCAAAGTGAATTTCGCCACATTCACTCGGCTAAAGGAAAGTTTCCTTGCAAAGTTAAATGTCTACTTGCCTTTAGTAAATCAACCTCTATACATACATTCTAATCCTTGTTTGATCCTGTCAGTCTATGCTGAACATTAATAGGCTACAAAAGGGTATTTTGACTGCGAAAACACATACTGTAAAAGCCAACTTAGAAAATGTATTCAAGATATAGAAAATGTAATTTACATTTGAAAATGAATTGTATAAGTCTGCTCATTTTGAGTACCTAGGATCTAGATTCGCAGTCATGTCATTATCACATCCTTCTATTAGGTGCTGAAAGGTTTGACACTACAAAAACTTAAATTTGACTCAAATATGTTTTGTAACAGTAATAAAGAATCTTCATGTTATCTTTTGGATTAAGACCATTTTTCCACTTACAGACAGACATAGTGTGCATACATTTGAATACTGCCAGATATCCTTGAACAGTAATAGAATAAACTGTTAGTGAAATGAGTGACAATTAACTAAGTAACAAAAAAAAACATAATCTTTGATGTAGGATAACTTTTTAAAAAGTTGCTTTCATTGAAACTGTATATAATTCTATTTGTACACAGCTATGAGTAATATAGGCATTTTCAGGTTTGTATGCAGAAATTAGCTATAAAATACTTTGTTTTTTGAAAAGTTTCCTGAAAACTTTGTTTAACCACTTCAGCCCCAGAAGATTTGGCAGCCCAATGACCGGGCCATTTTTTGCGATGCGGCACTACGTTGCTTTAACTGACAATTGCGCGGTCGCCTCTTTTTTCCCCACAAATAGAGCTTTCTTTTGGTGGTATTTGAACACCTCTGCAGTTTTTATTTTTTGCGCTATTAACAAAAGAAAAATGAAAATTTTGAAAAAAAAAAAACACAATATCTTTAACTTTTTGCTATAATAAATATCCCATTTAAAAATAATAATAATTATTATTTCCTCCATTTAGGCCAATATATATTCTTCTACATATTTTTGGTAAAAAATCGTAATAAGCGTATATTGATTGGTCAAAAGTTATAGGGGCAGATTCACAGAGAAATGGATTATCGTAGCGTATCAGAAATACACTACGCCGCCGTTTTTTACCTTGCTCTACGTGGAATTCAGGTAGATTTTCTACGGTAAACGACGGCGGCGTAGTGTATTTCTCCTGTCGCAATCCATCTGCGCGAGTAGGGGGCGTGAAACATTTAAATTAGGCGCGTTCCCGCGGCGATCGATCTGCACATGCTCCGTTCGCAAATTTCCCGCCGTGCATTGCGCGAAATCACGTCGTGACGTCATTCGTTGTTTATGTAGCGTACTTTACGGGCGATCCACGTCCCGACGAGTTACGTAAACAAAGAAAATTTTTAAATATATTCGAAGCGGGAACGACGACCATACTTAACATGGGCTACGTAAAGTTAGAGCAGCAAAAAGCTGCTCTAACATTACGTATAAAAAAATAGACGAAAACGATTGCGGCGCCCGCTCGTATGTTCGCGAATCCCCGTAAAAACACATTTGCATATCCCGACGCATCAAAACGACGCAAACTACTCCCAGCGGCCGCAAATAGATGGCAGCGTAGATCCGAAGGCTTACGAAGACGTAAGCCTCTCGGATCGAAGCCCGAAGCCGGCGTATCATGGTTTGAGGATTCAAACTAGTGATACGCCGCGCGAAATTTGAAATTACTCCTGTCTAACCCCAGTTAGACAGGCGTAATTGTTTTGTGAATCTGCCCCATAGTGTCTACAAAATAGGGGGTAGTTTTATGGCATTTTTATTATTATTATTTTTTTTTACTAGTAATGGCGGCGATCTGTGATTTTTATCAGGACTGCGACATTATGGCGAACACTTCGGACACTTTTGACACATTTTTGGGACCATTGGCATTTATACAGTGATCAAAAAATGCACTAATTACTATAAAAATGTCACTGGCGGGGAAGGAGGGATGGGACTGACTAGGGGAAGAGATTGATTTCACTTTCAAATTTCAAACACTTTTTTAGTTTGCTTAGGAAAAATAAAAGACCCAGTATTGATTACATACTACCAAAAGAAAGCTCTATCTGTGCGAAAAAATATATAAACATTTCATAGGGGTACACACAATTGTCATTCAAATTGTAACAGCGCTGAAAGCTGAAAATTGGCCTGGGCAGGAAGGGGGTAAACGTACCCAGTGGGCATGTGGTATATAGTGTTGCTCACGAATATTTGCATTGCGAATATTCGTTACGAATATTGCATATTCGAGTATTCGCGAATAAATCGAATATCGCGGTGAATATTCGGTATTGCGAATATTCGTATTTTTTAAAATGTATTTTTAAAACAGATCACATCCTAGTGATCTCCATCGACGTCTAAAAGCATTGCTGGTATGATTAGAGACCCTGGGCCGAGTAGCTGAGGCGATCCTTTTATGTTGCCGAATATTCGCAATGCGAATATTCGTATTACGAATATTCGCGAATACTTTCTCTGCCCTTCTGTGTTTTGTATATAAAAAAAAAAAAAATGAGCTTTAGTTTAGTCATATAAGTTTGTGTAAGTAGAGTTAGTGTTTAGTGCATATTAGTTTAGTAATCCAGGAAATGATCTCCGTTTTCGTGTGTTGACAAGAATTTCGCAATCAATTTCGCATTCGCATTAGCGAAATTTCACAAAATTTTTTTTTTTTTATAAAATATCACGAATATTTTTTTATAAAATATCACGAATATTCGATATTAACGAATATTTCACGAATATTCTTCTATATAGGAAATAGGAAATCTATTACTAAACTGCCTGGAAATTAACTGTGAAAAAAAAAAACATTCTTTATGAGCTGGGCAAGTCATACATGTTTTGCCAGCTTAGAGTTTGGCACAGTTACATGTCCAGTAGTAGCATGGCATTCAATACTGTATGGTATCTAGAGCTTACAGAAATGTGATGATTTTATGTTTCTATGGAGATACTTCCTAGTAGGGTAAATACAGAGCAATACGTGAAACAAGAATGTGAAATTCTTGTAAAGCCCTCTCCTTAGTATCAACACAAACTGTTTCTAATTATGGACATTTGCAGCAGACATATTATGTGACCTGGATTTTACTTTGCACACTTCGCCGACATCTGTTGCATCTTTAGAAATTTGCTTCTGGCTATGAGGTTGAATCCCACAGCTTCTTTAAAATGCATGTTTTCAAAAAGAATGTACTAGTATGCTGTTTGTCCTGAGAGATATTGCATCATGGCTGAAGGTTCATAACCCTGCTGAGGTTAAGCATTGTGCATGTAGCATATAAAAAGTATGTGTATACATATATATATTATATACAGTATTATGTTTACATAAAACATATTTTCACACAGTACACACATTAAAATGTTGTAAGTAGGCTGATGCGGTTATTATAGTCAAAGCTACAGTTGTAGCTCAAAAGTAGCAAAAAAGTAATTCCTTTAATAATTCATACGCCTGTCAATCCGTGGTTTATTTCTTTAAAGCTCTGTTACTCTGATAATACAATACAACAGAGGAAATGGGAAAAATAGAGAGTACAAACCCTTTATTTTTATAGTGGGGGCAATATGGCAGTAGTCAGCCAATTGTATTAGAGAATTGTGTAGTCTCAGGATACAGTATATATGCTGCCTGATCATCATAAACCACTGAATCTGCTGGGCAGAGATAGCTTTGATCATGCACACAGAACTGAACGTGTGTGTTTTATATGCCAGAGTTGATTTTATACCCCAGTTGGGATTTGTACACGATGAATACATTTAATCTTGTTGGCCAGGTAGGAGTTCCAAGGTAGGTTACTGCCAAGAATTGAAATAAATTCAGCCTGGGAAGTGTGTGATGATATGGGACAAGGACATCCTCCTACCTTTTGATTGCACTTTGGATTGTTTCCATCATATATGCTTATGAATTTACAAATGAATATCCCATTACATTTTTGGAGTCAGCCCACTTAAATATTGAAGATAGCTACTAGAGAGATGAACCACTCAGGGACACCAAAAGTAAGGCCCCCAATACATATACTAAAGATCCCAGATCCGGACCCGCAAAATTGCCTTTGAATTTTAAAAAGAATCTAGCATGAAGAGTCACAGCACCTTGTATTGGCCACAGGAAGAGGGTGGAGCTAGAACTACTTGGTTATGACTAGACATGTGCATTCATTTTCGTTCGAATGCATTTTCGTCTGAATTTCGGGTATTTTCGTTATCGTTTTAACAAACGAAAACGAATGCACAGAATACGAAAACTGAAAGATCAGACATAAACAAATGCTTTACTTTCGTTTTTGTTGGTCGAATGTGCCTAACCTTAAGGCCGCGTACACACGAGGAGACATGTCCGATGAAAACGGTCCGACGGACCGTTTTCATCGGACATGTCTCCTGGGATATTTTGGTCTGATATGTGTACACACGATCAAACCAAAATCCCTGCGGACAGACAGGCGGTGACGTTGATGCTGCGACGTCTGCAAACCAGGAAGTAAAATGCTTCCACGCATGCGTCGAATCCATTCGACGCATGCAGGGGATTTCGGTCTGCTGGTTAGGCGTACTAACCAGCGGACATGTCCGACGGACGCGATCGGATATGTCCGCTGAAACTGGTCTGGTCCGTACACGATCGGATATGTCCGCTGAAACTGGTCTGCGGACCAGTTTCAGCAGATGTGTTCGATCGTGTGTACGCGGCCTAACTCTATTAGTCCAAGATTTTTCTACATAGAGAGAAAAGATTTGACATTATAGAGAGAAAAGATTCAACATTGTAGACAGAAAAGATTCGACATTATAGAGAGAAAAGATCGCTGCTGGAATTGGGTGGGGGAAGTAAAATAAAAATAATGATGATGATGAATGTAATTGGCTGATTGTAACCAAAGAGGAGAAGCAGTAAAATAACTAGAACTAACTTGACAATTCAACATGAACGATGAAAATTCGACAAAGCATCAAAAAACATACAAAGTCAAATCTGTCATTGAAGGCTTATGGTATCTGTTGATAGTTCTAAGAAGATTTGACGGAGCAGCTAAACTGTACGACGCTGCAATCATAAATTTCCGGTCAATTTCCGCTCGGCCCATAGGCTGTTGGTTGACTAGTAATAATAATTAATAAATATAATTATTACTAGTCATACATTATTAGAATTCTACTATAGCTTGTAGGTGGAACATTCGACCAGAAAAGTATGATTGCAGTGTCGTACAGTTTCGCAGCTCCGTCAAATCTTCTTTGAACATTCAACAGACACCATAAGCCTTCAATGACAGATTCAACCTTAATTAGTTCGAATTTTCGAACAAATGCAATTTCCAACGAAAAACTAAATAAATAAAAACGAATTTCGGGAGTAACTAAATACATTTATTTTTCGGACGAAAATGAAATTCTGAAAGAAAATATTTCAGTGTGCACATGTCTAGTTATGACTAAGGCCTTATAGGCTGAAACATGTCAACTGTTCTCATTTGCATTTGTTCACTGTGGCTTGTTAATAAATACAACATGTTTTTAAGAACAACGACCGGAGTGCGGATCATCTTTTCCTCATTACTCTACTCAGCCAGCGACTGTGAATCGAGCACCCGGGAGCTCTGCTTTCTATGTGATGTATGGGTAGTAGCACTGACTTTTTTGTTTATATTCTGAAGCTAGAACTAGATTTATATGAAGCTGGCATGCGATTCACCCTACCAGTATCAATTCAAAATGGAAGTATTAGTTTCAGTTGGGTTAACCTTTAAAAGTTCCTGAAACTGGTCCTACACAGTACAACCAGTTTCTAAAAAGTCTTCTAACTTTGCCAACAACTATGTAGGCCTGCCTCACTGAAAACAAATTGAGCAGTTTATATATGCAGGCACGTCTGCTATATACTGTAGTTGTAATCCGAAAAATAAATTAAAAAATGGACAGAAATTGTACAATCATATTGTAACATATTTGGCCAGCTTTATAATATCATACTTAAGTGAAACATTTGTATCTGCTACTTATAACCATAATTATATTAACAAATGATCAGAATGCAAAATACTGACGATTTCCCATGTGAGTTTACCCCAAGAATATTATAGTCGGATCATGTAATGAAGTGAAAACCGTAGAGATTCAATTTGAGTAATAAAGTTAAAATATAATTAGAGAAAATGTGAAACGAGAGCATTTGGCGTGAAAGACTATCCTTCTGCTCTGCCCTCGAAATATTATGCACTCAGGAAAAATTAACTTTTACTTAGCTGGTGACAGATAGGTTGATACTGATTTTATGCCAGTATGTGTCAACTTAGGTTTGTGCAATTAGCCTCCTACTAGTCTGCACCAAAAACCACAGATATGTTTACACCATTTTAGATTATTTTCAGCCAGCATTTTTTTTTTTGCCGTCAGCAATTCTAGTGCTGCAGAAATGATTACTCTTCAGCTATTTCTCTAACTTGATTAAACATTTCTTACTTTAACTATTGCTAAGAAAATCTAAGGTTTTTATTTTATTTTGTTTATTTTAGTTTACTTTTAGACTTTATTTTTTAACCGTTTCCCGACTGGCTCACTTTCTTATGCTGCAGAACAATGGCATTGCTGAGCGAAACCCCATATGGATACAGGGTCCCGTTTAAGAGCTGGCAGAGGGCGTCCGCTCACTGCCGGCCACACATGATTGCATGCATGAGAGCCAGCACGGGGATTTGTGTGTGTAAACACACAAATCCATATTCTTTCAGGGGAGAGGAGACATATTGTTTGTTCCTACTAAGTAGGAACAACAATATGTCTCCTCCCCCAATCAGTCCTATCCCCATACAGTTATAACACATCTAAGGAACACACATTAATCCCTTGATCACCCCCTAGTGTTAACCCCTTCCATACCAGTGACATTTATACAGTAATCAGAGCATATTTATAGCACTAATCGCTGTGTAAATGTCAATGGTCCCAAAAGTGTCCGATCTGTCCACCGCAATGTTGCAGTACCACTAAAAATGGCAGATCACCGCCATTACTATTAAAAATTATAATATTTAATAAAAATGCCATAAATCTTTCCCATGGTTTGTAGACACTATACATTTTGTGCAGACTAATCAATATATGCTTATTCAGTAAGTGCCATATTACCAAAAATATGTAGAAGAATATATATTGGCCTAAACTGATAAAAAAAACTTTTTTTTTTGGGGGGGGGGGGATATTTATTATAGCAAAATTGGTTATAGCTTAAAAAAATAAAAACCCACCAAAAGAAAGCTCTATTTGTGGGAAGAAAAGGACACAAATTTAATTTGGGTACAGCATTAAATGACCACGCAATTGTCAGTTAAAACACAGTGCCAAATTGTAAAAAGTGCTATGGTTAGGAAGGGGGTAAAATTCAAGGCATACAGAATGTAAACACAGCACTAACTTCTTCAAGATAACTTACACGTGATAAGAGAGGAAAAGTAGTAGCAGGTGCATCTGTGGGGAGGACATGTAGCAGCTCGGGTGTCACTTGATGGTATTTAATCTGTGGAAATCTCAGAGGAATATTCCAACCTGACCATGTGTCTTTAAACGTATCTTGCTGGTCTCTGATCATGTGAACCCATTGTTCAGCTTCCATGATTGCATCAACCTCACGTTTTAAATCAGTGTAGGACATGTGGATTGTTTCCAAAATCTGTGAATTAATGAATCGGCTGCATTCAATAGATGAGGAGTTACACTTTTTTTTTATATAAAGTTTTAAGAAGGAGGGAACCCCATGGAAAAAAAATGCAAAATGGAAACTCTTTAGGTCTGAGAGTCGTTTGTTTGATCCATGGGGTTATAGCCTCCCAAAATGGTTTAATTTTGGGACAAGACCACCACAGATGGAAGAATGTGCCTGAACTATCACAGCCCCTCCAACAGCAGGCATCTACCATCGGATACATCTGTGCTGACTGGACAGGAGTCCGGTACCACCTGGTGAGAAATGTGTATGACATTTTTTGTGTATGGGAGCTTATGGAGGTGGAGTGGGTCAATCTAACCAGTCTCTAAATCTGTGGCGGGGTAAAGTCTTGAGATATTTCCCTCTCCCATTCCCTAACAAAGTAGGGAACTGAGGAAGACTGTATGCTAAGGATGAGTCTATACATCTGTGACAACAGATGCCTAGATTCTGAAAGGTCAGTGCATAAAGATTCAAAGGTGGTAAGCGTGTTAAGGGGTCTCACTCGAGGTTGTAATTTATTAAAGAAGTCCATCAGTTGGCGATATTTCAAGGTCACTAAGGGTATATACAGAGGTGTATTTAGGTTCCTGTCACAGCCACACCCTGTGTTGTTAAAGACCCGCCCTGAAATTTTCGAGTGAGGACACTAGTTCTGAGGGCCTGGGGGGGGGGGGGGGGCAATGGATTCCCTTAATTTACTTAGATTTCCTCTTACTTCCTGGTTGCCCATAGAGCAGGAAGTGAAGGGAAATCTTTGAAATGGGACAGGGATGGTAAAAGTGTTGCCTATAGTTCTACTTTAAGTAGATGGTGCAGCAGAAACATATAGCACAGTGAGGAAGGTTTGTGGTCCAGGATGACAAAACAGTCAAAATTGGACACAGTTGCGGAATGCCAGCCGCCCGTATACTAGAAGAGTGCGGCTGCTTTATGGGGGCGCTAGACTAATTTTCCTAACAGTGTAGCACAAGCCGGCGGGGACTATTTTCATGCTGCCCCCCTGCAAAGTGCTGCCCTAGGCCTGGGCCTTGTTGGCCTAGGCCAGGATACAGCTCTGGGTATATACCCAAAGGATAGCACTAACTATGAAAGAGGGGATAGGGTACCTCGTGGGGCGAGTTTGGCAAATGCTGTATTCCCGTCTGAGCCCAAGAGCCAAAGAAGCCAGATTTGTTTCCAGGTGGGAACCAAGAGTATCCTCCCAATGGGGCTAACTGGGAGGTTGGAGGAGCATAATTTCCCGATGTATTCAATCTATCACATACAGACAGGGATGTCTAGTGCCGGAGATCCCTAGAATGAATTAGGAATTTTATCAGAATGTTGGTTGTTTTGGGATCTCCTCTCTCACTGACTTAAACACTTTAAAAACATGGACTATTTCAGTTTTCCCACTTGCACAGTTTTTAAAGCTAACGTTATTAAAAATGTATTTTTGCCCATAGTCATAGTAACTTTATTTCTGAGGCAAAAGTATAACATCTTTGATAAGCAAGTAGTATAAGTTTTTTCTTCCACCACTATACAATATATGCCATCTTTCTTCTTCTGCTGTCAAGGTTGTCATGGAAGCACAAGATGCCGACACCTGCCACTTCCTTAGCAATATCACTGTGAATCACTTGCTATATATACAAAAATGACCAGGATAGTTAAAAAAAAGGGGCCCCCCCCCATAAATTACACTAGGCCCCCCCATATGACTGAATGGGGTACATAGTAACCCTACTCATTCACAAACAAAAAAGAAACATAAATAAAAACACACATAATAATAATAATAATAATAATAATAATAATAATAATTTAAAGCGCCCCCCATGATTTAAATATTTAAACCAATGACCAATCACATTGTTCAGCGATGCATATCCACATCAATCATGATGAACAATGGCTGCCAACCTACAAAAATTAAAAAACAGCTGGACGCAAATCCCAACAACTACTCATAAATTACAACTTCCATGGAGGGCAGATGGGTACGGCCTTCCAGGTGTTGTCATTGACCAAATATGGTAATGACCATTTTTGGTTAATAACTGGATGATCATGATTTACATTGAGCTGTATTGTTTGACATCATGAATAAAGATGGATTTATATTGTGTGTGTATATATATATATATATATATATATATATATATATATATATATATATCGATTAATCCTGATGTACTGATGGCATATTTCAATTCTTAGGCTTTAAAATGCCAGGACAGTACACATACTCCCAATTGACCCCTTTTTTGGAAGGTAGACAGTCTAAGGTATTTAGTAAGAGGCATGGCAAGGTTTTAGTTGTCATGTTTTGTTACAATCTTTTGGAAAATTAAGGAATTCCGTCAAATAAAAAAATTGATCTGTCCCTAGAACAAGAGGAAAAATAAATACCTGTTCCCAGGACAACTGTCTAAGAGGGGAGTTCCTCTCATTTTGGAAGATTTTTACTAACTTCCTGCTGCACCTCTGAGACAGCAGGTAAAAAAAATCCCAAATCGTACAAAGACAACCAAAATAAAATGTTGAGAATTTTAACCCTTCTTTAAATCACATGGACCTGGTGCTTCAGTGCACCAGTCTATGAGAAGCATAAACAGGATCCCCCTGAGGAAGATACATTATATCCCTGTATTGACACACGCTGGGGTGGGGACAGGACTGTGTAGGCGACAACTCATCTGTCTCAGAGCGGAGGGACCTACGACCTCCGTACAATTTAAACATTTATGCTTCTGATAGACTGGTGCACTGAAGCATCAGGTCCATGTGAGTACCCTGCATTGGAGCTTTTCTGTTCAATAAATTTGTGGTTTTAAAAATGATATCACACTATCTAGCCTTCTTTCTTACTATATGTTTATGAGGAGACAGCGCTATTGGGCAAAAATGTGAAGTCACACGCTCAGAGATGAGCGACTATTACCTAAAGGGGGAAGGAACACCAGAGTGTGAATACTTCAACACGTTTGGATCACCTTAACAAAGGATCTATTTTATGTTTGATAAGGACTTTATGATATTTATGTCACACTGACCCATGAGACATATGGTCAGTGCATCACATTTTTTGCACTATAGCACTTTACTTTCACAATTTGTCACTTTATTTGTCACTTTGTCACTCAGGATTCACTTTAATGAGTTAATGAATTTATGATTTACTGTATTTATTAGAGTATAACACTCACTTTTTTACCATGAAAATAGAGGGTAAACTGTACCTGCGTGTTATACGCAGGGGGCTGTGGAACGTTTTTTTCCTGAAACGTCCCTCTTAAAGTTAGGGTGCATGTTATACGCCTGTGTGTGTTACACGCCGATAAATACGGTAATTCTGTCAGTTTGCATTTGATTATGTCATTAATGTCAGTTTGAATTATGTGATTTTGTATTTGAGTAATTTATACACTACAGTATTATATAGCACTATTGTCAATTTGTTCATCCACTGCTGTATAAACAGTGTTTATATCATTTGGCGTGGCAATCCTTTTAGACATGTATGCACTATACACACACGTGTATATGGGACGTGATTATTGCCAGCAGCTGTTCATATAGTTTTATTTATAAGTGTAACTCGCAAGATTTTTTCACATTTTTTATGTGGAGTAGCAGATTGCTGAAATATGCATCGGTCTATTGTCCCAGGCACTGTCAGAGTAGATATAAAGCAACGCTGTACTGGTTTCTGCTGCTTAGTGCTGGCACATGCGTTCCCAGTGGTTGCGGAATAACAGTGAATTCAAAAAGATCTTGAATATTAAAGGGGTTGTAAATAAGCATTCTTTACCTGCAGACATTCCTCTTTTCACTTCCTCATTGCTCAGAAGTTGCTATATTTCTTCTCTGTTCTGTTCACTTCCTCCTTGTCTGATTGTTACTCACCACCGTGAAGGGAGGCTTTACTGCGGTGGTCAGTGACGTGCTCGTCCCCTCCGGGGAACTACATCTGTGTGGCAGGACGCTCTCTACGTGTTAGAGACTTCAAGGAGGTGTGAATTACTTGGCGTGCCGCATTTCATACTGGAAAATTTAGTTCTTACATGAATGAGTGCCGCAAACCAGGAAGTCAATGAGAGAACAGAAACTAGAATGCTGGAGGTGATATACATGAAGGAATTTAACCACTATGCTGCTAAAGGCGTTTTTACAATTCGGCACTGTGTCGCTTTAACAGACAGCGGTCGTGCGACGTGGCTCCCAAACAAAATTTGCATCCTTTTTATCCCAAAAAATAGAGCTTTCTTTTGATGGTATTTGATTGCCTCTGCAATTTAAATTTTTTGCGCTATAAACAAAAATAGAGCGACATTTTTGAAAAAAAAATAATATTTTTTATTTTTGTTATAGGAAAAATCAAATAAACTAAATTTTAGTCAAACATTTAGCCAAAATGTATTCAGCCACATGTCTTTAGTAAAAAAAAATCGCAATATAAAAAAAAAATTAACTACCTAGCAGCAACAGTGACTAAAACAGCGATCAGAAAACCGATCGCTTAGTGACACTGACAATAGGGGTTGAAAGGGTTAACTAGGGTGGTGATCAAGGGGTTAAACCTTTATTAGGGGGGTACGGGGCTACTCTGGACCTAACACTAACTGCCTGTCACACTAACTGTCACACTGACACTAAATGCAGTGATCAGTAAATATATGATCACTGCAATCAGTGACACTGTGACAGGAGGCTGGGGGGGGGGGTGATCGGAAGGTGTTAAGTGTACCTATGTGTACTGGTGTCAGTATGCTGGATTGAAAATACCGCCGAGAGGAGAGGTGACATCACTTCCTCTGCCAGTGTTTACATTACACAGGAAGAGGAAGTGCAGAGCGGGGGCTCTGCTGATTCGCTGGGAGCGATCACGAGGGGGCAGACAAAAAACGAACAGAGGTAATCGCTCCCGGATCGCTCCCAGAGGTAAGACACCTGCCGCATGTAGCGGGGGGGTCCCGATCCAACCCTGACCCGCAAGAAGGCATGGACGTACTAGTATGCCCATCTGCCTGTACGTGCCATTCTGTGGACGTACATATACATGCTGCGGGCGTTAAGCGGTTAATAGGTATTTACTTGTTTTTTAAAAGAATCTTTACACTATTCTGTCTGTCTACCTTGCAGACGTTAATTTTATGCAAAAAAATGTTTTCCTTTACAACTCCTTTAACATTACAGTTCTACATGCAGAAAGCAGTATAGGGGCTTGTCCAGAGGCTCTCACCACTCCTTGGAAATTCCCGTATGTCCAGCCCCTACTGCTCTGCTATATTGCCAGTGAATGTAGTTCAACACTCCGCATTTGTGGAGTCATTAAGTTACCTCAATAATCCAAGCAACAATCTGTTAGATCCTCATTAATGATTGTAAGGCTGCATTCACACCTAAGCGCAGCGTTTTGTTTCACGATTTGGCGCAGCAAATTGTGTCGTTTTGTACCGCAATTTTCCGCGACAAAACGCGTCGTTTTTAACCTTTTTTTTTTTTACAGATCAACGGCGTTCAAGCTATGCTGAACGCCGAAGCCACCTGAAAAAAAGGGTTCGGGACTTGTTTTGAGCTTCAGGCGTACGACGTTTCGGCGTTCGGCGTGGAGATGTGAATGGAGCCTTAGGGAGTCATGTACACCCCCGGGCCCTAGTGGTGACTTAGCATTCAAATTAAAACAGGAAGAAAGTACTTTGTACATAGGAAATCACACAGATGCATATTTGCTTGAAATGGTCAATTCTTCACCATGATTCAGGGATGCTTTTCCAGATCCAGCAGTGTGCCCCACCTTTCATCCTTCCTAGCAACCAGAAGATTCACCCAGTAAGTAGTGAAAGAAATGTGTTGCATCCCTGCCCATGCTTCCTGAACTATGTGTCCATGGTCATGTGCACCCTGCAGCTGTGCAACAAACAGAATTCAGTCACAACTGTGCCTCCTAGGAAACTTAAAGGGGTGTTCCAGCCTTGTTTTATGTTTATTAAAAGTCAGCAGCTACAAAAAGTGGAGCTGCTGGCTTTTAATAAACAATCACTTACCTGCTCCAGGGTTCCAGCGACGCGCCGGCCGGGGCTCCGTTCCTTTTCCCCCTCCCCGGCCGGCGTCCTCATCGTAACTGTGGGCACCCGGCCGTGACAGCCTTCGGCTTCACTGCCGGGCACCCACTGCGCATGCGCGAGTGGCACTGCGCATGCGCGCGGCCCGCCGCTGATTGGACAGGCGATTGCATGGGACCTGTCATGTGTCCCATGCGATCGCCTACAGGGAGAGGCTGCTGTAGGCGATTAAGCTTAATTGCCTAACCAGCCCCTCGGCAGAAGGAGGAAGTGGGACAGGAAGTCCCACTCCTCCTGAAGCCCCCACTCCCCCCAAAAACAAATTACATGCCAAATGTGGCATGTAAGGGGGTGAGGAGTGGGATAAGCGGAAGTTCCATTTTTGGGTGGAACTCCGCTTTAACAGCCTGTCCATTTCAGTAGTACAGAAGATGGACTGGGTCTCTGGGAGCAACAACTGATGTGCTGGGTAACAGAAAGAAGAAGATGCAGAAGAAGATACATGTGTTATGGTCAGGGAAACAGAGAATGTCATACTGCTAATGGTAGTGGTCAGTTGTTTGTAGAGATCCTGTACTTAACATTAACTGTTAACTATTCATAAATTATAAATAAAGTGTATAATATTGCGTCCCCATATAAAAACCTTTTGCCCAGGCAACTGCTTCTCATGGCTCCTTCTTGTTCTTGTCCCAGCCCTGGTGCTATCTTCCACCTCATCAATATCTGAAAAGAGGAATACCTGTGCTTGACCAAAATTATCAGCAGGTTAGTGCTCATGAGATTAAATAGTTCTACCAATATTTTCACAGGCAGTTGAGAGTGGGGCTATAGGAGGATTACAAGTAGAAAAGGAGGAGGAGGATGAAAAGAGTGCATTAGCACCACTTTACAACAACTGGCTGCTCCGAGCCTTCTAAAAAGAAGAAGAGGAAGGCCTTATCAGGCTCTTCAATACCTCCTGTTTGTGCTGTGGATGTAAATCACCATCTCTTTAGGATAGAAAGGGCAAATGTGATGTGGCCCAACGACTACTATATTTTGCAAACCTTTCTCGTCCCTTCTGCCTCCATGCGCAGAAACTCTGGCTTGCCTAAATTTAATGGCAGTTATGGCAATTGGGGGGGGGGGGGGGGGGTTAATATGTGGTGCTTGGTGAACACCACTTTACCGCCCAAGTATGTGGTGATGTGATAAATGTAAAATGAAAAAAATAACTCCCCCCCACAAAAAAAAACACTGAAGGTGGGGTTAAGCAGCTAAGCATCAGCTACAATTGTTGCTGACAAACACAAAATGGTGGTCCTCAAAAGGACTGCTGTTTCTCTGAACTGTTGTTTCCTTTGCCAAATTGTACAAATTTGAGGCCTTAAAGCATAACTTCAGGTTTAAATTCAACATATTTTCATTGCTAATACATGTGGCCACTCTCACCACTGTATAAAACTGTAAGTAGCTTTAGATTTATTCTGTCAGCAGAACTTGGATTTCTCTTCCCGTTCCCGGACAAAATCGAGTCGGGCTGTGCACTGCTCTGCCATTTACAAAAGCTTTGTGTTTTGTGAATGAATGCAAGGCTTCCTCTGATTAGCTTGTGTTGAGAGGTGGGTGGATGTTGAATACACTTCATACAGCACTGACATGGCACATTTCTAGTAATGGAGATAATTTGTTTGGGCCACCTTGACCCAAACAAATTTTTTAAAGAAAAGAAACCTGGAGTTAGATTTTAAGGAGTTAAAGCGGATGTCAGCTCAAAAAAAATAAATATTAAAAGCCAGCAGCTACAAATACTGCAGTTGCTGACTTTTAATATTAGGACACTTACCTGTCCTTGAGTCCAGAGGCGTCCGCAGCAAAGGACGAGTGATCGCTCATCACCCTGCTGCTCCCCCCTCTATCCACGGTGAGGGAACCAGTCAGTGAAGCGCTCCGGCCGAGTGTTCCCAGCACACAACGGGGGACGGACGGGATGTCAGAAAATACCCGTCTTTTGCCCGAGACATGTGGCTGGAAGTGGGTGCAAATACCTTTCTTTAGACAGGTATTTGCACCCCCCTCCCCCTGAAAGGTGTCAAATGTGACACCGGAGGGGGGAGGGTGCCGATCAGCGCGACTTCACTTTAGGGTGGAGCTCCGCGTTAACTTCCTATATTTCTTACATTTGTTGTGTCTGTTACATCCACTGATCATTTAGTTCTATTTACACTTGATAAATTTTTTTATTGTTGCAGCCAAAGCTACCTAATAAAGCCTTTTTTGAAATGGTTCAGATTGGGGTATTGTTGCTATATTGAGAAAATGTATGCACTTTGATGTAATCTGATCAGGAGATGTTTTTGTGGGGGGTCCCTCAGAAATATTAATCATCTGTACATTATTCTTCCAAGCTAAATATCTTGTTTCTGGTCTTTTACTGCAAACGCTGGCTGAAAATGTGATCATCATACAACATCATCTATCATTCTGGCCATTAAGTACCCAGTCTTTGGCTCCCAATTTGTTTATTTAAAGTAGTGCAATGAAAAGGACATTTGAGACATAAAGTAGTTTACTTCAGGTAAGTTAAGTGTCACATAATTTGTGTGCATCTAATTACCACCATAAAGATAGCTCCATATGTTTTACGACTTTGAACCATCACTAATTCCAAGGATGTGTTAAGAATATACAGCAGACATCCCTTTCATCTAACTCACCTAAATAGACTGTTTTCACAATATTGTAACATAATGCATTAAGTAGCCAGCTTTACAGGGGCAGAGAAGGCTAGCTATTGCATAATCATTTCAGTCTGCCGATTATTTCACAGAAAATGCAAGTATTTATAACAACATGGTAATAAGCTGAGAGTACAAAACCAACGCTGCATACTGAATTGCAACAATTAATTGAATCAATATATAGTAAATGTCAAATCAAAATATAATTGGATATTGATTAATGTCTATTAAACATTCTTCCATACCATGACTATATGATGGTTTTAAAAAAATGCTAAAAGGAAAAATCCATTATTACTGCTTACATAGAAATAATAAAATATCGTGATTCTATTTTCTATCTCAGAGCAAACAGCATTAATCTGAAGTCTAAGGCCGCGTACACACGAGGGGATATGTCCGCTGAAAACGGTCCGATGGACCGTTTCAGCAGACATCTCCGCTCGTGTGTATGGGCTAGCGGACAGATTTCTCCACCCGACAGATTTCAAAGCATGCTTTGAAATCTATCCGGTGGGAATCTGTCCGCCCGACATGTCTGCTGGTTAGTACACTTACCAGCAGACATGTCGGGTCCCACCGCCGCCGCGCCGCTGCCGAATGGATTCGGCGCATGCGCGGAAGTGTTTTACTTCCTGGTGCGGTGACGTGGCGGTGACGCGGCGGCGTCAACGTCACCGCCGCGACACCGCGCCGTCCGGCGGCGGGGAATTTGATCCGATGGTGTGTACACGCCATCGGATCAAACTCCCGATCGGACATATCCGATGGAAATGGTCCGCGGACCGTTTTCATCGGATATGTCCGATCGTCTGTACGCCGCCTAAGGATTAAAGAGAATTTGAAATAATAAATAAGACAGCAATCTTTAGGCTACTATAACAATTTCCTTGCAGATCTTGGAATTGTGTAAGCAGTAATAGGAAAACTTGTGCTTAGAGAAATATGGAACCACCTTCTAAAATGTTAGTTGATTGGCTGACTCTGGGTGCAAAAATTATAGCTTCTGATAATGGACAGAATCTTTTTCACTAGCAGGAATTTTCCAACTTGTGTGTAAATTTCTCAGAAACCCAAGTAATTTTCTTTCTACTCATCATGAAGAGGAAATGAATGATGCACTGCACACTACTTCACTTTAGGCAAATTACACATAGGCAGAACTGCATTCTAGGGCAGGCAGATGTCTTCCTAACCGCAGTTTATATATTTTTTTCTTAATCTTGAAAAATCTTAAGATAGTAATACATTGCCATATACTGAAAAATATTTCACATATTTTTAGAAGTACATGTTGGAAATGAGGTATAATTTAGTATGTAACAACAAAACCTGGGGAATGCCCAGGGAAAAACCAAGCCTACTTACCGACCAGTTCGCAGAACAACCAATTAACCTGTCTAACAGTATGTGTTAAAAACAGGGGTTTTGTCCGCACGCATTTGCAAAGGCATGCATGAGCCACAGAGCCGTGCCAAGGCACCCTGTAATCTGTGGTCCTAACACTAAACAATGAGTGTCCCCACAGTGGAGGCACAGGCATTCTGATGGATAATTTAGTATGATTCTTTCCCTTTTAAGTCAAGAAAAGTGATAACCTCACTACTACTACTACTACTAATACACATGGGTTGCACAGATGATTGGAGTGCTTTTCCAGACATAGGCAGAGCTCTTCCCACTAATCGTTTGTGTTGCATCATCTGACAATCGTTGTAAAGGAATAAAAGTAGCTGTAAAACTTGAGGCCAACTAAAGTGGATGGAAATTGAATAGATCAGTAGGCTACAATGCTTTGTTTTGTATACTTAACCACAAGGGGTGATTAGCCACCATTTGTTTTGCTTTCTCCCCTCAGTCTGGTCATACTTAGTTTCACACCATAAGAAGAAGATTTAGTGAGTAACTGGTGCCAGCTCTAGCAAGGTTCTACTAGCAGTGCTGTCTGTTTGTAACCAGCAAAGTTTTACATCAATGTGGTATTCTAATGAATACATCATTATACAGAGATGCATACCTGCTTATTTTGTAAAACACAAATGGGTTGCTTACTAAAATTGGAGAGTGCAAAATCTGGTGCAGCTGTGCATGGTAGCCAATCATTTTCCAATAAAAAAATGGAAGCTGGTTTTCATGCAGAGCAGCATCAGATGTTGCAATCTCCAGTTTTAGCAATTCAGCCCCAAACATACTTATTTAATTTTATAGACTTGCAGGAGTTCTGGGAGCTAGACAGGGACCTGAGAAGATAAACCCTCTGAGTCCCCTAAAAAACCAACCCTCGCACTGTTTTGAACTCGTCTTTAAAAAACAAATGGAACATATATATATATATATATATATATATATATATATATACTGTATATATATATAGATAGATAGAAAGATAGATATATAGATAGATAGATAGATAGATAGATAGATAGATAGATAGATAGATAGATAGATAGATAGATATACACATATATACACACTACATTACAAAAAGTATTGGGGCATCTGTCTGTACACACACTTGAACTTTAATGACATTCCAGTCTTAGTCCGTTGGCCCACCCTTCAACTCTATAACAGCTTCAACTTTTCTGGGAAGGCTGTCCACAAAGTTTAGGAGTGTGTCTATGGTAATATTTGATCATTCTTCCAGAAGCAAATTTGTGAGGTCAGGCACTAATATGGAGGAAAAGAACTGACTCACAGTCTCTGCTCTAATTCATACCAAAGGTGTTCTAGGTGTTCAAAGGTTTTGATGTCAGGACTCTGTGCAGGCCAGTCATGTTCCTCCACCCCAAACTCGCTCATCCATGTCTTTATTGACCTTGCTTTGTGCACTAGTATGCAGTCATGTTGGAACATGAAAGGGCCATCGCCAAACAGTTCCTACAAAGTTGGGAGAATGATGCCTAAGGAGTTCCCTTCATTGAAACTAAGGATCCAAGTCCAGCCCCTAAAAAAAACAACCCCACACCATAATCTCCCCTCCACCAAATGATTTGGACCAGTGTGCAAAGCAAGGTTTATAAAGACATGGGTGAGCAAGTTTTCAGTGGAGTAACTTGACCGCCCTGTACAGAGTCCTGACCTCAACCAAATAGAACACCTTTGGGATGAATTGAAGCAGAGACTGCGAGCCAGGCCTTCTCATCTTCATCAATGCCTGACCTCACAAATGCACTTTTCTGAAAAATGGTCAAACATTCCCATACACGCACTCCAAAACCTTGTGGACAGCCTCCCCTAAAAGTTGAGGTTGTTATTGCTGCAAAGAGTGGGCAAACTCAATATTGAACCCTATGGACTAAGACTGGGATGGCTTCAAAGTGTAAAGGTAGGTGTCCCAATACTTTAGGTAATATAGTGTAATCAAAAAATTATATATATATATATATATATATATATATATATATATATATATATATATATACAGTATCTCACAAAAGTAAGTAACCGTTCATATTTTTGTATATGTTTTTTCATATATTTTCATGTGTCAACACACATTACACATTGTTGCAATGTAATGTAGTGAGTGTACAGCTTGTATAACAGTGTAAATTTGCTGTCCCCTCAAAATAACTCAACACAAAGCCATTAACCTCCCTGGCGGTATGATTCTTTTAGATTTTTGGTGCTGAAAGCGGTACAATGGAAATTTGGCGTTTTATATTGTAGGCCTGTAATTCTTAGAAATAACTCACTTAAATCTGTCCAAACAAGAGTCTAAGGCCTCATTCACACATGGCGGATTCCGTCGCAGTCCGTCGCGATGGAGTCCGCCTGCGTCCGCCAGCTCAGCAGGAGATCAGTCCGCAGATCTCCGCTGAGCCGACGGATGACAAGCTCCTCTCTGCTCACTGAGCGGGGAGGGGCTTGTGCATTGCCGCTGATTACAATGGAGCGATCTGATGAAAACAGACAGCATGTCCGTTTTCATCAGATCTCACCCGTTCCGATCCGCCATGATGGATAGGGACGTGGCCCCTATACGTCTGTTTTTAGCGGTTCAGATCAGGTCGGATGTCAGCGGACATGTCTCCGCTGACATCCGACGCTCCTTAGGGATGCATGGAGTGGCTGTTCAAGTCCGCCGTCAAAACTGACAGGCGGACCTGAACGGATCCGTAAGTGTGAATGAGGCCTAATAGACATCCTGGGTATGATAAAGTTTGAAACACAAAATTATAATATAATAAATAACTATAAATAATTATAACAAATAATAATAATAAAAAAATATTCAATAATGTTATCAAATCAAAAACACTGAAATTGCTCAGTTGCAGAATTGTCTCTGTCATAACTATAGTGTTTGATGACAAATTTCCTCACAAATCCCTATCACTCTATTCTGCAAGTGATTCTTATTTATTATCGCTGTTTTCTAGCTGGTCCAAAACCACTTTTGACATAAAGGGACACTTTTTGGTTGCTATGGACAATCTACAGTTTCCAGGCAGAAAAAAAATGTATTTCTAATCTAAAAGTGCATGCAGGACACTGGATAGACAACTAGGGACAAAGGGGATATGTCATTATTTTATACAGTACGGTAAGATTACAGTATACTGTATGTGTACTGTGTTTTTACTTTTTTAAATTTGGCACATATCTCCGCCCTGTGTGTTGTAACATCACAGGGAATGGAGCTTGGTGTTGCTCGGGACACTGTTAGAATCGAGCGAGGGGACAGCTCGCTCACACAGTGGGGAGACATCGCAGGATCCAGGGGACAATGTAAGTAACTCCCTGCCTGGATACTGCGATGCCAGTCTGAGTCAGGTTCGGGGTTACCGCTATTAGTACTGAAATTCCACCCCGAGCCAGGGAGGTTAATGTACACCCCTAAGTTAAATTTCCAAATTGTGCCCAATAAGCCATTATCCATCCCTGGTGTCATGTGACTCGTTAGTGTTACCAGGTCTTATGTGTGAATGGGGAGCAGGTGTGTTAAATTTGGTGTTATCGCTCCTACTCTCTCATACTGGTAACTGGAAGTTCAACATGGCACCTCATGGCAAAGAAAAAAAGAATTGTTGCTCTATATAAAGATGTCCTAGGCCATAAGAAGATCGCCAAGACCCTGAAACTGAGCTGATGGCCATGACCAAACAGCGGTTTAAGAGGACTGGTTCCACTCAGAACAGGTCTCGCCATGGTCGACCAAAGAAGTTGAGTGCACGTGCTCAGCATCATATCCAGAGGTTGTCTTTGGGAAATAGACGTATGAGTGCTGCCAGCATTGCTGCAGAGGTTGAAGGGGTGGGAGGTTAGCCTGTCAGTCCTCAGACCATACGCCGTAAACTGCATCAAATTGGTCTGCATGGCTGTCTCTGTCTCTATCACTTGCACTTATATATTAAGTTCATTCTTTTGAATGTTATTGTTTTGCACAGGTGATTATTGCGCACAGTATACAGTGTATTGATCATTCATATTGATTTATGTTCTACACTTTCGTTTGTTATTTATGCAGCGCAGCTTTCTTTCTTTCTATTGCTATTTATGTTTATATCTGACATTTTAGCTGCATCAGCATACCCTTTTATTATTTTTTTTTTCATTTTTTGTGATTCATCACACACATTAAGACCTGTGCAGTATTTTTCCCATAAATATGTACTGTGACATACTGAAGCAGAGCATGATCCCCTCCCTTTGAAGATTGGGCCACAGGAAAGTTTTCCAACATGATAACGACCCCCAAACACACCTCCAAGACGACCACTGCCTTGCAAATGAAGCTGAAGGTAAAATTGATAGACTGGCCAAGCATGTCTCCAGACCTAAACCCTATAGAGTATTTGTGGGGCATCCTCAAACAAAAGGCGGAGGAGCGCAAGGTCTCTAACATCCACCAGCTCCATGATGTCGTCATGGAGGAGTGGAAGAGGACCCCAGTGCCAACCTGTGAAGCTCTGGTGAACTCCAGGCCCAGGAGGGTTAAGGCAGTGCTGGAAAATAATGGTAGACACACAAAATATTGACACTGTGGACTCAATTTGGACATTTTCACTTAGGGGTGGACTCACTTATGTTACCAGCGGTTTAGAAATTAATGGACTGTGTGTAGAGTTAATTTGAGGGGACAGCACATTTACGCTGTTATGCAAGCTCACTACTTTACATTGTAGCAAAGTGTACTTTCTTTAGTGTTATCACATGAAAAGATATAATAAAATATTTACAAAAGTGTGAGGGTGTACTCACTTTTGCGAGATACTGTATGTATGTATGTATATATATATGTATATATATATATATATATATATATATATATATATATATATATATATATGTATATATATATATATATATATATATATATATATATATATATATATAAATATAGAGAGAGAGAGAGAGATAGAGAGAAAGAGAGAGAGAGTAGTGGTGAGATGCACAGATTCTCCTGAGGATAGTCTGTGCACTTTTATCTAGCAGGCTCCCCTACACTGTCCACACATATAATTCCAACAGAAGGGGTGTGACACAGGGTTTTCTTGCTCTTTTTTTAATCATTTCATCAAACACATAGAACGAAAGGATGACCATTGTGGGTTCCCTGCCCTCTTGTTTTTAAAATGGGCCCCTCCGAGTATATCCCATAATGTGCTAGTATGTACCCCATACTATCTCCAGTGCTACACTGTCATGGCTGCAGCAGGTCCTTACAGTTTCCATCTTCGCCTAGACTTCCTTCTAGGTTTGCACTTTCTGCACATGTGCAGCTCAAACTACATTACTGCCGACAGGCCGGGAGAAGCAGTTATAACAGAAGAGACTGCTAGGGTATTTTTTATTATAAAATTCCTGCCAGTTAGTGGGTTTTTCCAGATGAGTTTAAAAGTATGCTGGACAATCTCAAACAATAGTGAGTGATGCGCTCAAAATACAACATGCACAATTCTTCCCCATCATTAATGAAATCCATAACATAATGTCACACAATCCTGTTACACTATTTACAACAATAAATACATTTTGCAGTCTTTATTTAAACCGATGTGAGTGATGACAACTGGCAAATTCATCTCACTTTCCATTTTTTTTTTAACTCTAGGGCTCAATCGATAAAAGTATTTCTGCCTGTTTGTTGCCAGCAAAGTTCTAAGTCAACATGGTATTCTAATGAATCAAAAATGAATAACATATACAGAGATGCATACCTGCTTATTTTGCTAAACACAAAACATACTCCTTATTTTTTATTATAGACCTACAAGAGTGTTGGGAGCTTGCCAGGACCCTGGGAAAACAAACCCTCTGAGCCTCTTTACGAAAATAAAACAAATCTAATACATATACAGTTGAACCTCGGATTACGAGCATAATCCGTTTCAGGAGTATGCTCATAACCTAAAGTACTTGCATATCAAAGCGAGTTTTCCCATTGAAGTCCATGGAAACAAAAATAATTAGTTCCGCGTTGACTTCAATGGGATGCAATACCGAATACGGCCAGAGGTGGGGGGCGCCACAGAGAGCTGAAAACGGCCAAAAAGGCCCGAGGACACTTAGGCTTGTTTCCTGTGCCCCTGTACCTCAGGCCAATGTTCGGCTTTTCACTTAGCTGGGGAGCAGTCCCCCTGTCAGAACACAATAGCTCAGCAGGGGAGATCGCCAAACTAACATCAGATGTGTTACGCAGGCCTTACACAGTTCAAATTCCTTTCCTCCAACCACGAGTTTCAGGAAAATAATTTGCACGATTCCCCCAATAACACAGACTGGGCCAAATTCTCATAGATTTCCCCTGGTGTAGCGTAAGCCATTTACACTACGCCGCCACAACTTAACAGAGCAAGTGCCGTATTCTCCAAGCACTTGCTCCGTAGTTTGCGGAGGCGTAGTGTAAATGGCCCAGCGTAAGGCCGCGTAATTCAAAGGGGGCGGCTTGTATTTAAATTAAGCGCGCCCCCGCGTCGATCGAACTGCGCGTGTGCCGGCCGGGGAAAAAGCCCAGTGCGCATGCTCCAGCTCACGTCGGAAAGCGTCGTTGAAACCGACGTCATAACGACATGATCGACGCTGACCCGACGCCATACTTAACATAGCATCCGACGGCACCCGACAGCATCCGACAGTACTGCGTAAGGTTACTCCACATCTTTGCAGGGGTAACCTTACGCAGACGTAAACGACGTAAGCGATGACGGGGCGGAGTAAAAGCGTTCGGGAACCGGCGTATTAGCCTCATTTGCATAGGCAAATGAGAAAACAACGTAAAGGCCACCTAGTGGCCGGAGTTGTATCTACATCTACGATCCGCAAGTGTAATTGTATTACACTTGTCGGATCTTCACCCGTATCTATGCCAAAGTGATTCTAGGAATCACTCGCATAGATACCCGGGGGAAAAAACGGCGATACGACGGGGTATCTGAGATACCCCGTCGTAGCGCCTCTGAGAAACTGGCCCAGACTGTGTTTACAGGAGAATCAGGAATCGTCTTCTCCCAGCAGGGGGTGGCCTCTGGGAGAAGACAGTGATTATTGCTAGCCGCTATAGCAGGTACTAGCGATGATCACAAGAGAATCTGGCAGGCTGGTTGTACCCAAGTTGATCGATTGATTAACTTATTACATTCAGTCTGCTCATTGGCAGTTCAAATCTTGCCCAGTTCCTATTGAACTGACCTAGATTCAAAATTTGTATAGTGGCTTTAGTATGGCGATCTGTAATTTTTTTTTAGTTCAAGCCACTGGGTTGAATATAAAAAAAACTTGCTGTGTGTACCCAGCATTAGCATGGCAGGAAAGCATCCAAATGTAAATATAATAAATAAGAATTAACACATGACACACAGAGATACATGCCTATGACATACAAGTGGAAAGCACCAGGAGAAAAGCTTCACAAAAAATGCTTTGTGTAAAAGGACCAGGGTGGGGATTAGTAATAATTGATGTCCAAGGAGAACCCTTCATGAGCCATTGAACAGTCTAACAAGCACTTCATCAGGAGCTTAGCCAGCCCCATAGTCTGTGTTCCATAAGGAAACAGGCTCTTCCAAAAAGTTCACAAATCACCCCTCTGTGATTGTGAGCCCCAAATGTCATTTTTGGAGGGAACGTGACTTACTTTACTGAGCACAGATTATACAATTTTTAGGTGCAAGATCAGCGACCAGCAAAAAATTGTGTCCTATCGTCATAATATTATATGTGGTGCATGTGTGTTACGGCCATACTAAAATGCTGCCTCCTATTTTCACCATGCACATACCTCTTTCATCGAGACATTAATTTGTGCCTAATTCACCACACTTCCACCCAATGGGGTTGAATTACTAAAGACAAATAGACTGTAGAGTTTGCAAGTGCAATTGCTCAGAGCTTAGTAAAATGTGATAAAGCTCTGCTGACCTCATCCAATCATGTGCAAGCAAAAATGCCTTTATTTTTAGGGCTGTGGAAATTAAAGATTAATTCCTTGATTGATAGTTAATTCTTTTGATCGATCAAAATTCTTTTGATCGGTACTAGTGGTGCAACGGATCGTAAATGATCCGAACAGGTCACCATATGCGGATCGGCACACCACGTGATTCGTGGAGCTCCGCTGCTGCCTCGGTCATAGGAAAGGCTGTGGCTTCTTGGTGCGGCCTAGGTGAGCCTAGAGCAGAACGCTGACATCATCACTGGCCTCAACTGCTCATGTTTGGCTGGCTTCTCTGGTAAGACTAAGCAAGCACTAATCTTCCTATACAGTGGGGGAGATGTGGACCATATTACAGTGGAGAGATGTCTGTGGATTACAGTGGGGGAGATGTCTGTGGATATTACAGTGGTGGAGATGTCTGTGAATATTACAGTGAGGGAGATTGTGGATATTACAGTGGGAGTGATGTCTGTGGATATTACAGTGAGGGAGATTGTGGATATTACAGTGGGAGTGATGTCTGTGGATAATACAGTGGGGGAGATTGTGGATACTACAGGTGGGGTAATTGTGGATATTACAGTGGGGGTGATTGTGGGTATTACAGTGGGGGAGATGTCTGTTGATATTACAGTGGGGGTGATTGTGGATATTACAGTGGGGAGATGTCTGTGGATTACAGTGGGGGAGATGTCTGTGGATATTACAGTAGGGAGATGTCTGTGGATATTACAGTGGGGAGTTGTCTGTGGATATTACAGTGGGGGAGATGTCTGTGGATATTACAGTGGGGGAGATGTCTGTGGATATTACAGTGGGGGAGATGTCTGTGGATATTACAGTGGGGAGATGTCTGTGGATATTACAGTGGGGGAGATGTCTGTGGATATTACAGTGGGGAGATGTCTGTGAATATTACAGTGGGGGAGATGTCTGTGGATATTACAGTGGGGACTATATATGGTGGTGATCCAAAAAATGTATGTGCATTATAATTGATCAAAATTAGTCGATTAATCGATTTAAAAAAATCAGTTAATCAAAAACAAAATTTTTAACCAGTAACAGCCCTACTTTTTTTTTATTTTCCTTGCTCCTGATTGAGTATTCTTTACAAATTACAATGTCAAGCTTTATCACATTACAGGTACTAAGGAAAATTAGCTACTGGTAACTACATTTGCAAAGTGTACATTCTATTTACATTTATAATCAACCCCAATGAGTTTTATAATATTATCTGGGCTGTACTCTATTGTTTTCATACGAGCTTAGAGCCTGTTTGCTGCATACATTTGCCTTTGCTGAAAAAAATGCAAAGATTTTTTAAATGGGTTGGATTATTTCTTAGTAACCGGCTGCTATCGTATGGCTAAAGGAGTGTTCTGATTTGATAGGGAAGTCTAAGGAACAACCATACTACTATATTCTGACTTTTCCATGAACACAAATGTTTAGTCAACTAATTTTTGTATTTGAAGAAGGTAGGGGAATAAGTGATTATACTTTTGGAATTGTTGATCAGGCAGCACACATCAGCATACATCATGCTATCAGGTGGCCTCTTGACAGGTTTTTACATAGGAATGAACAAAAGTTCTAAATTACCACAAATTTCTTGCCAAACTTTTTTGAATTGCATTGAAGTGACTTGGTAAGGTGAAACTAAAGTGGTACTGACGGCAACATCAAAAAATAATATATAAGATGCTGTCTGTAACTAGAATTAACAAAGCAGTCCTTGTTTCTCTGAGACCACTCATAACTTAGTTGTTGTTTTTTTTTTTTTTTATGTGTCCATCCTACAGTTTTTTCAACTGCTTTTAACAGACCAAACTGCTCAGCAAAAGGGAAGCCAGAGGGATGAAACAAACCGTTTAGCATTTACAGGCATTTTTACAATGGTCAGCCCAAAAGGAAAAAAAAAAACCTGTTTTTGTAACTGCTTAAAAAGTGTTAGCTGGAGTTGGCTTTAATATGTTAGTCACTTAAAGTCAATCTACATCGACCAGTCCACCTAACACTACCCTCTTCAGACAGTGCTGCAGTCCAAGGCCATCAATTACTCCATAAATAGGAGACACCCTAAAGCTAAGTACAAACTTTTCAGGTTTAATATAGAGCTGTTCGAAAAGAGACATTTGATGTAATACTTAGAACAGTATAAGGCAGGGATCTCCAAACTTTCTAAACAAAGGGAATGTTTACGATCCTTCAAACTTTAGGGAGGCCAGTATGTGGCCAGTTGGAGTAAAAAATGTCTTGGTGTCAGTTGGAGTAAACAATGTCAAATCTTGAGTGGCAGGAATAATTCCTCATCATTGGTGTCTGTGGGAGGAAGCGTGCTCCGTCATTGGTGTCTGTGGGAGGAATAATGCCCTATCATTGGTGTCAGCAGCAATAATTATACCCCCATTAATAGTGTCAGTAGGAGAAATAGTGCCCTTAGGGCCAGATAAAAGCAAGAAAAGTGCTGCATCTGGCCCCCGGACCAACTTGGAGACAACTGGTAAAGGGTATGTTGCGCCCCTTTACTTTCAGTATGGGCACTACGCCAAAGTTAGTGAGGGAGTGGGAGAGTTATGTTGCTTCCACTCTAAATTTTGTTAAATTTGGGCTGCTGTCATTTTAGAACTGTTCTGTGGGTCAGTCTGCGCTCCGGGGGTGACGATCCCACCCCTGGAAGACAGATGGCATCAGAGGGATTCTAACAGAGCCGATTTTCACCAGCAGCCAATTGTAGGAGTTTCTCCTCTCGGGGTATGCTGGGGAGGGGTATATCTGTGGCAGACACCATTTTTCAGGGTTCTTCGTGGGTTCCTGGTTCCAGGTGCGGCACCCACCTTTAGGGTGTGCGCATCCAACAGACCCTGGTGATATGGCTTACCAGGCCAGGGTCACAAGTTACACAGAGTTTCTGGCGGATGCTGCCGAGGGGCCCCAGTGACTTACTGGGTCCCCTCACTTCTACGAGAGAGATCCTAAGCTGCTGGCTGTACGGTGGGAAATTGGCTCAAGGAGAACCCGGAGGCAGGTTATCTGAGAGACCTGAATGAACCATCGGGGATCTGGTGGCCAATACACTGACAGGTACATTTCTACTGTCAATCGGCCACTCAAATTTAATTGACTGGAGGGTTTCGCTCTGTTGTTCAAAGGACCTGTTCCTTCCAGCAACCTTAAAGTGGAATTCCAGCTGCCAGGCTTGTGGCAGAAGTCTGTACGGGAAACACTTCACCCACTCTGGCTAGAGTGGCGACGCAATACACAGTTACCGAAAGCAGGCTTGCTTTCCTGTTCATCCAAGCCTGATACTGCAAGGTTTTCTCCATTTCATCAACCTGTCCTATCTACCTTCTGTTGATGTTGGTCATGTTGGACCAAAGGAATAAAGCATTTGGAAAACCTTAACTACTGATTGGACATCTGCTTACTGCTCTGCTCACTAACTTCACCCCTGGACAACACTTAGGCCTCGTACACACGATCAAATCTGTCTGCTGGAAACGGTCTGCTAGACCGTTTCAGCAGACAGATTCGATCGTGTGTACGGGCGAGCCGACGGATTTGGCCACCCGACAGATTGGAAAGCATGCTTACCAATCTGTCGGCTGGGAACCCGTCTGCCTGACATGTCTGCTGGTTAGTATGCTAACCAGCAGACATGTCTTCTCGCACACACGCCGAATGGTTTCGACGCATGCGCGGAAGTATTTTACTTCCTGGTGCGGTGACGTGGCAGCCTCAACGTCACCGACACGTCAGCGCGCTGTCTGCTGGCGGGGATTTTGGTTTGCTTATGTGTACACGCGAGCAAACCAAAATCCAAGCAGACAGATTTGTTCAAATCGGTCGGTCCGACCGATTTGAACAAATGGATTGCCTCGTGTGTACGAGGCCTAAGAGGTAACTTAATACGCCGATCCCAAATCAACCAGTGGCCCTTGAGGGAGTATCGCTACACATATTAACTTCTAAAGGAAGTTAGTATGAAATATTTGCTTTCACTTACTTTGGTTTAACTACCTGGCTCTATGAAAATTAAACCTTCATGGCATCTAAACATATGTAAAGCTGGGATTAAAAATGTATAGATTGATAGATAGATATATAGATAGATAGATAGATAGATAGATAGATAGATAGATAGATAGATAGATAGATAGATAGATAGATAGATAGATAGATAGATAGATAGATAGATAGATAGATAGATAGATAGATAGATAGATAGATAGATCTGGCACAGGATGGATGTAGAATTTTTAGGAAAGGGTGTTTGTTGTTGATGTTAGTCCTAGAGAATTTTCTTTTATGGAGCATTTACTTTGATAGCCAGATAAAATTTAGCTGTTAAAAATCTAAGTGCTTACTTTATGTAGCCTTATGCCTTTTGAAAGACAGAGAAAATTACATTTAAAAGTTCACTTTAGCTCTGGGCAGTTTTACTAGCTTTACATGAAACTCTACACCAAGCAGGATGTCACAACCTTCTTTGAACTTGATGCATCCTTTGGATATGAAGCTGCTCAAACTCCTGATTAGCTTATGTGGTGCCAGCCTCCCAGTGGCACTTAATGAAGATAGTCCTTTATCTGTTACTTTAAAGGGGATAAGGGACTATTTGTCTAACATAAATGGAATGCTAAAACCACAAACAGAGCAAACTTAGTTAAAGAAGATATAATATTTCCGAGACAACATGTATAAAATGTACTCCTGCCAGACTATACTAAAGACAAAAGGAAACCGACTAAAAGAAAGCAAAAAGTTACAATTGCTGGCAAAGGTACAATGTCTGCTTCCCTGGGTCTTTTATTGAATTTGGGTTTAAAGGAATATTTACTGTTGAGAATTTTTTGTTTGGACATTTTTGTCTCAGATTCCTTTTCAAACAGTTTCTCTTAAAATGTAAACAGTCAGAACAGTAGAAGCATTAAATAATCTTAATGCTATTATGTGACTCGTTTTCTTATTTTTTAAGTTGCTTCTGCTTCCCTCATAGATGTATGCACCGTTTACAATTTAGTAGTTCTGTTTACAGTTTTAATATTTTTTTCAGCAATAAATTTAACAATATGATAATATAAATTTTGTCTTTTAAAAATATTCTCTTTTAATGAACCTAGTTTTGTTTTATTTTTATATATATATATATATATATATATATATATATATATATATATATATATATATATATATATATATATAATGTACGTTTTTTACAATGGTTTAAGGTAGTACTGTTAGTATAATCTTATAATCTAGTAATCTAGTAATAGTACAATCCGGTAAAAGTAATAAAAAATGCAGTTTTTTTTAAAGGTGATATCATTTACCTGTTAACTATACTTTATTTTCTAGTTAGACAAGTTAGTGATTTAGAATGTAATAAATGAAGCATACACTTGCAAGTATCAATGAGATAATTTACTTAATCATAAGAAAAACGTATTCTTTTTAAAGTTAAAAAATCAATGAAGCAGATTAGTTTATATATTTTTCAGTTACCAAGAATAGCTAACATGCTATAACATTTTCTCTGCTTTGACAAACGTCTACTGGATACCCTACCCTTGCTTTCAAAACTGAAAAAGTAAAATTCATATAAAGCAGTTTAATTTAGTTTTTATTGTGGCATTACCACTTTTATTTTTATTCATAATAAATAACGTGTTATTTTTTTGCTTATACTGTATGTTAAGTACAAAATGTAAACAATATATTCCCTAGACATTAAGCCTTAATATGTTAAGCCTGAAAAAATTCTCATTTATATTACAGCAATGATACAACCTAAAAAAAAAACTGATTTTGTTAACATATTGATTATATAAAAAATATATATATATATATATATATATATATATATATATATATATATATATTATATATATATATATATATATATATATATATATATATATATATATACTGCATATATGTAATATTATATATTCTTATACATATTCCTAATATCCCTACCTAATATCTCCATAAATATACTTGTATATTTATACTCGTTTTTGCTAGCCACTTCATATTTTACTTTTTCTGTAAGAATGAAAAAATCTTCAAAGGTTATACTCCATATGTTACAGATCAGTGTGTCACCTTTGAAGTATGGCAGTAAGGAAATATAAGATTTAAACAGACAGATAATAGCTAACTCGATATATAGAACGAGATAGATATAGATAGATAGATAGATAGATAGATAGATAGATAGATAGATAGATAGATAGATAGATAGATAGATAGATAGATAGATAGATAGATAGATAGATAGATAGATAGATAGATAGATAGATAGATAGAAAAAAAAATAGATAGATAGATAGATAGATAGATAGATAGATAGATAGATAGATAGATAGATAGATAGATAGATAGATAGATAGATAGATAGATAGATAGATAGATAGATAGATAGATAGATAGATAGATAGATAGATAGATAATTAGATAAATATATAAAGTAGGTAGAATAGATGCACTGAAAGATCCAAGGCTTTTTCTTTCAAGTCATATTATAAGTATAAGTATATAAATATTCTATGATGTTTCTATGTAGTCTATGATGGCCTTATAGCCCTCCAGTTTTACATACTAAGGCCACTTTAAATATTCCTTTATATCTCATATTACTCCAAGCCCAAATCAAATAAATACCTGATCCTTACATTTTCCAGTTTGCTGGACATTATTTGAATTTTTGAATTAAAATTATTGCATTTTTGAAATTATTTGAATTTTTGCTGTTTCACATGAATCCATACTGTACCTGATTTGAGCTCATAATGTATGGATTTATAAACATTTTCATTGTATCTGATCACAGTAATTCTTACATCAAGAAAACTAACCATATCTACTGGATACAATAATGTTCTGCAATCCTTATCTTGCTCTGGGCATTGTGGTGGAGAGATCAGCATATACAGATCGGGAAAATCAAGCATTTACCAGCATGGCATAAGAACACAAAATACTGAATGAAAGTGTAATTTAACCCAAAAATAAAACTGCATTATTTTGAGACCAACCATTTAATAATGACAGGGGTGCTCACAATAGTCATCTTTTATTTGTTTATGTAAAACCTTTAGTCCACAAGGAAAAAAAATATTGCTCTAACTGCTTTATAAGTGTTAGCTGGATTTTGGCTTTAATTTGTTAGTCAAGTCCATCTAAATCTGCTAGTTCATCTAACACAACCCTCTGCCCAGAATGACAATGTGCCTGTCCAAGTGTGTGTATAATAACCCTGCTTTCAGATTGGAGATGCTCTAAAACAGAAAGTGTGTTACTAGCCTAAAAAAGAAAATACATACAGGCACCATATCTAAGGATTGGACATCCTCCAACATGTACATTCAGGAGATATGCAAGAAAAATCTGTAATACATTATATAATAACATTGACCTACATTCTTTCTTAGGATATGGGTCAGAAAAACAAAGGTTGGCTTTAATAACATGCATTAACCCTCCTGGCGGTATTCCTGAGTGTGGCTCGGGGTAAAATTTCAGAACCGTTAGCGGTAACCTTGAGCCACAGGATGCATTGCAGAATCCTGGTACAGCGTACTTACCAGGATCACCATGAATCTGCGATGTCTTCCTGCTGTGTCCCCTACGGGATCCTCCGCCCCCATGTACTGTGTCACAGGCCCATTCCTTGTGAGCATCGCGACACATGGGGGCGGAGCCAGACGGCGAATTCAAAAAGCACAAAATACATAACACATACAGTATACTGTAATCTTACAGATTGCATTACTGTATGAAATCATTTGACATCCCTTTTGTCCCTAGTGCCCTGCATGCACTTTTATATTATATATACTGTTTTTTTTTTCTGCCTGTAAACTGGAGATTGTCCATAGCAACCAAAACGTGTCCCTTTATGTCAAAAGTGTTTTTTTAGACCATCTATAAAACAGTGATAGTAAATTAGAACACTTGCAGAATTGAGTGATAGTGATTTGTGTGGAAATACATTTTATTATTATTATTATATTATTATTTTTTATATTTATTTAAAGTTATTAATTATATCTTATGATTTCGTGTTTCAAAATGTATCATACCTGGGATGTCTACTAGACTCTTGTTTGGGACAGTGTGTTTTATTACTAAGAATTACAGGCCTACAATATAAAAAGCGAACTTTCTATGCAAAAAAATGTACCGCTTTAAATTTTTAAAATCTGACATAATCATAATAGGTCCAGGGATACAGTGTGGTTGTTTTTGTGTCACAGTAAAAGAAGCAATTTTTCTTTCTTAGAAATATTGTCAAAAATGACCACTAATTCCTCCATGTGATGAAATTAGCATTAATGTGGATTTTGTTTATCAACAAAGCCATTGGTATTTACCAGATTCGTGACACCCCCAGATCATTTCACAGATCCCAGTGAGAACTGCCAAATGGTGCAGGAATCAGATCGCACAGGTGTGAATACCCATGTGATCCAATTCCAGTGTGGACCAAAAAAAGGGTGCTGGACCATTTGGTACGAATACAATGCAAGTTCAGCTATACAGTACAATGTGTATGGATGAATTCCCATCGCAAAGACATCACATATGATCTGCACAGCAGTGTGGTTTGAATCAAATGTGATGTCTAACATCACAACAGTGTGAACCCAGTCTATATAATGTTAAAAAATAAATAAAACATTCTACTTTTTTCCCATTTTTTTTTTTGCTTTTTAGGTGTATTTCTGTTATTTGTTTTTTTTCTACAGTGCAAAAAAAACCAGTGCAAACATTTTAAAAGTAAGTATACAAAGTACAAAAATAAGTCTGTACACAAGAATGTATTTGTGTGCGTTTTTTTTTCTTATTTTTGTGTATTAATATAAGGAAAAAAACTTAATTGAATACATTTTAATTCTTATATTCCCAATGCCAAGAAGCATAAAAACTCTCACTATTTATTAATTTTTTTTATTAAAGTAAAGCCTTTAAGAAATTGCTAGAGCCAACTGACTGCATGCATGATACCTATCTATCTATCTATCTATCTATCTATCTATCTATCTATCTATCTATCTATCTATCTATCTATCTATCTATACTGGTATATATATATATATATATATATATATATATATATATATATATATATATATATATATATATATATATATATATATATATATATATATATATTTATATATATATATATATATATATATATATATATATATATATATATATATATATATATATATATTATATACCTACATACACACATGCTAAAAACAAATGGTCATCAAATCACTATTATAATAAAAAACACAATTAAGTAAGAGTTGCTGGAATATTTATGAACACCTGTACTTATTTCATTTGCTGTATATTTAAATACACAGTCCAGGCAACACAGGAAGGAAAAAATGTGATTTGTACTTGAAAGTGTATCAAATGGCATATGAAATATATAAATCCTAATATTAGCCAGAAATGTGCCTGGGGTTGTGTTGCATGCCTCCCTTCCTGGCAGTGTGCGTACATAAAAGGAATATTTTATGTACATCTATGACATACAACTAACATGCTGTTTGTCAGAGATTGGATTCCACTATGTCATGTTCTGCAGGTGTACATAGACCGATCGGTGTGAGATGTCGTGTGGTTCTGGAATATTATCTTGCACCTCTGAGAATATTGCTGTGGGCACATCTGTTTGGAAGGCACCAATATATTTTTTTTTTCCGTTTTTTTTTTTTATAATATTTATGACATGGCTTTTCATCTCAAAAGGATGTTATATAATGTGTTTTAATATCAACTGCAGAGTTAATTGTACAGTGTGAATTATTGCCTGGTGTTTTCTACTCCAGTAATCCATCCACTAATCTCTTGTCTTTCACATCTGGATTCCAGAACATTGAGATATGAATTTCCTGACAATCACAGGGTTTAGGTTATAGAGCATACAGATAATTTGGAATATAGTTGTGATATTAAATACTTGCTTTGCTTTGTGCGAAAAGCTGTATTCACCGCTATAAGCTCATTAGGAGAAAACTTTAACAAAATGCCCTCAGTGCCGCATAAGTAAGGACAAGAGATTTGGGAATCCCCTCCCTGAGCATGAAACTCAATGGGGCTTCTCTGTGGCTGGAGACTTTTTTTGACTATTAAACCCCCCTGGCGGTATTCCCGAGTCTGACTCGGGGTTACATTTTTGTGCTGCGATCGGTAACCCCGAGTCAGACTCGGGCTCGCATCGCGGAATCCACAGGCAAGGTTTACTTACCTTGTCCCTGGATCCAGCGATGCATCCATGCTGTGTGAGTGAGCAGGTGCTCGCTCGAATTACACAGTGCCTCTGTGTGTTGCTGATCTCCGTTCCCTGCGACGTTACGACGCACGGGGGCAGAGAACGGCCCATATTCAAAAAGGTAAACAAACACATTACATACAGTATACTGTAATCTTATAGATTACAGTACTGTATGTAAAAAATACACACCCCCTTTGTCCCTAGTGGTCTGCCCTGTGTCCTACATGTCCTTTTATATAATAAAAACTGTTCTTTCTGCCTGAAAACTGTAGATTGTCCATAGCAACCAAAAGTGTCCCTTTATGTCAAAAATGGTTTTAGAGCAGCTATAAAACAGCGATAATAAATTAGAATCCCTTGCAGAATTGAGCGATAGCGATTTGTGGGGAAATTCGTCATAAAAAAATAATAATAATGACAGCGACAATTCTGCAACTGAGCAAATTTCAGTGTTTTTGAGTTGATTACATTATTGAATATTTTTTATTATAATTATTATTTGTTATAATTATTTATAATTATTTATTATATTATATATATATATATATTATATATATATTTTTTTTTTTAAATGTCATACCCGGGATGCCTATTAGACTCTTGTTTGGTCAGATTTAAGTGAGTTATTCCTAAGAATTACAGGCCTACAGTATAAAACGCCAAATTTCCTTGCAAATAATGGTACTGCTTTCAGCACCTAAAATCTGAAAGAATTATACCGCCAGGGAGGTTAAAGTGTTACTAAACCCAGGACCCTGCATTCACTATATCTGGTCTCCCACAGAACACGCAAATGCAATTATTTAAAAAAATATAAACTGCTAAATACCTTTTCTCAGTCAGACAAGCAAAACATTTTTTTTTTTATTTTCCTTGGACATGATTGAGTATGCTGTGCAAAGTGCAGCTTTACCTTATTTACATAGCTTTGTAGAAAATGCACTTGCAGAGTGCAACTGCACTTTGCAGAAGTGCGCAGTCTATTTTCCTTTAGTAAATTAACCCCAGTGAGTCTACATACTATGGTATGCCCATCTCATTTCTCCAGGCCTTAAAATGCAAGGACAATACAAATGACCCCTTTTGGAAAGTAGACATTTAAAGTTTTTTTTAAGAGGCATTGTGAGTTTTTTGAAGTTGTAATTTTTGGGTCAGATTTTTTTTGAAAATTAATAAATGAAATGCTTTTTTTTTTTTACAAAGTTGCCATATTTAACCATTTATTTCTCACACACAGCACAGCCAAACTTAGAATCATACCCCAGAAAACATTCTGTTATGCCTCCTAAGTATGGGGATACCACATGTGTGAGACTTGTTCACAGTCTAGATGCATAGAGAGGTTCAAAATCCAAAGAGCACCTTTGGCCTTCAAGAAGCATAAATTATGGCCCAGATTCACAGAGCGATTACGCCTGCGCAACTGGTGTTGCGCGTGCGTAAGTCTAAATGTGCGCGTGCGTTTAGATGCGCGCGATTCAGAAAACGATTTACGCCAGAAATCAACTTTTATTTTTCCGGCGTAATTTCGTTAGACAGACGCATCCGTCCGCGCAAAAATGCGCTAGACACACCATTGATTTGCTAGTCAAATATGCTAATGAGGGAGTTGCGGGGATCCACAAAAAAACGCAGTTGCTGCGCAGGCTACGCGATGTGCGCAACAGCAAAATGTCCTGTCTAAAGTTAGAGCACCTAAAAGCTGGTCTAAATTTTGAAAAAAACGTCTAAATCTCACAGAAAGCAACACCGTTACTGAGGAGCAGACCACACACACGTGTTGCACTACAATTTGACTGCCAACATGCCAGGGGCATCGTCGCTCATAGCTGCACTAGTGAATTTAGATGACCAAAGAAGGAGGAGGGCACAGGGGATGGCACGGAGGATGGCACGGGAGAGGGTATACCGCACACGCATAGACCTCTTTGGCATGAGTGATTCTGAGGTGTATCGCATTTTCAGATTCCCCCCTCATGCCATCCTGGAATTAACCACAACCCTGCAGGAGGACATCAGCAGCCCAACACATGACACCACCCATGACACCCATGACAGCTACATATACAATCAGAGCCCCATCCCCACAGATTGCGAACAGAACATGTATGGGGACAGCTGGCTGGTTGGTGAGTGACATGGGTGGCAGGCATGACTGTCCCCTCCCGTGATGCACACCTCACAAGTGGCACATGCATGACTAACATCCTCCTGTCTTTTCCCTTCAAGGTGACTCTGCATATGCACTGGTACCCCATCTCATGACCCCATCTCATGCCAGCGCACATTATGCATCTTTGCACGTTAAACACACACATTAATCATGGCACAATGAGAATGCATGCATGCACACCACTGTGGTCCCTAGCACACACACACCACATCGTCATCACATTGGATTGGCACCAGTCCACCATGCAGGACTTGTGAGCTGCAACGCCACGCCATGGCTCCAATTATGTCACTGTACATTCATACACCATTCACACAGACCTGGGGATCACTTCTCCACCACAAATGAGGGTGACACCCCTTTTCCCGCAGGAATATCACCCCCACATTCCAAAATCATACACAAACAGAACCAAAAAAAATAAATAAAGGACGAGCAAAAAAAAAAAATGCCCTGCAAAAATATAATTTAAACAAAATAACAACAAAGAAAACACATAAAAGACAAAAATCACTCTGCAAAACAGTCCCCAAATATCTCAAAGACACGTCACAAACAAACAAAAGCACCTTGCTGTAGAGGGAGGGATACAAAGGGATGTATTTTGCAAAGGAAGTGCATTTGTGTGTGTCTATTTATGCTGTCTGCGTAGTTCACAAAGTTGCCCTAGTCCATTTCCAATTTCACTGATTGCGCCGCTCCCAAATTGTGAGCATGCGCACAGCGGAGCTGACCATGGTCTCCTTCAAGCGCGCATGCGCGAGCGGGCCGTCCCTTCATTTGCATGGGGTCACGGCACATTTCAATGTAACACGCCCACGTCCCTCCCAATTTGTATTACTCCTCCTTACGCCTCAGGAAAAAACCTTACGCTTGCGCAATTTCCTGCGCAAAAGCTACGTGAATCGGGGGATTACGCGGCTAGAAATAGCGCAAGTCTAACGTAATGGTGGTGCGCTACGCCGGACCGATAATGCGCCGATGTACGTGAATCTGGGCCTATGTATCTAATTTCCTGACTACCTAGCACAGTTTTGGAGGCCTTGAAGCACCAGGACAGTGGGAAAAAAACGCAAAATGACTCAATTTTGGAAAGTAAACACTCCAAGGTTTTTTGAAAGGTATAATGAGCCTTTTGAAAATGTAAATTTCACCACAAGTATTAGGAAAATGCAGGAAAGAAAATGAAAATGTTTTTTTTTTTTTTTTTACACAAATTTGTCAATTAATAACATATTTCTAACACACATCATGAAACAAAATTCTCCTGCGCTCTGGTGTTTCGCCAAACCCGTGTGGTGTAGTGTACAGTAGTCTCACGGCAAAGTCTAGAATCTTGCAGCCCTCCTCAGAACAAAGGTTGTTCATATAGCTAGAGAAAAAGAAAAGAAGGGAGGGCACACCGACCACTTAAATTTTTATTAAAAACAGAATAAAAACAATGGTCTTACTCACAAAGAAAGTAAGCACTTTTCATACAGCTAGGAACTGAACCTCACGGCACCTGACAGTGGAACCACAGACAAATGGATGGCTGACGCGTTTCTGGGGCGTACCACCTTCCTCAAGTCTAAGTGGTGATACCTCGTATTTGAATCCTTATACTGCCAAAATTAGTAAATAGATATCATAATCACTTGTTTTAAACAGGTTTTTTTCTTACATTTCTTTAGCCTTTTCTGGTTTCCCTGCCTGGGAGAATGATGTCATACATTCCAATAGTCTGGGAGATGGGGTTTTCTAGGCCAGTGTTTTTCAACTCCAGTCCTCAAGGCACACCAACAGGTCAAGTTTTCAGGATTTCCCTCAGATGAAATGGCTGTGGTGATTACTAAGGCAGTGAAACTGATCAAATCACATGTGCAAAATAATGGAAAGCCTGAAAACATGACCTGTTGGTGTGCCTTGAGGCCTGGAGTTGAAAAACACTGTTCTAGGCTAAGCACAAATGGATTCCAGGAAGTAAATGCTAGATGAATCATCTGTCCTTACTCATGATGGTTGCGACCAGAAATGCTAGGGGGTGTTGGAGACATGGATGGATGGGTAAGCTTGCTTTAATTTTTAAAAATGAATTTAATTGAGCTTTTGGTTTGTGTTGCTCAGATACGGCGTAGTTCCACTTTAAGGACATGTTAGGGTGGATTTACTAAAACTGGAAAGTGCAAAATCTGGTGCAGCTCTGCATAGAAACCAATCAGCTTCCAGATTTTTTTTGGCAAAGCTTAATTAAACACGCTGTAGTTAAAAACGTAGGCCCAGATTCACAGAGCGATTACGCGTGCGCAACTGCTGTTGCGCGTGCGTAAGTCTAAATGTGCGCGTGCGTATAGTTGGACGCGATTCACAAAACAATATACGCCAGAAATCTACGTTTTTTGGTCCGGCGTAATTGAGTTAGACATTCGCTTCCCTTCGCGCAAAACTGCGCTAGACACACCATTGATTTGCTAGTCAAATATGCTAATGAGGGAGTTACGGGGATCCACAAAAAAACGCAGTTGCTGCGCAGGCTACGCGATGTGCGCAACTGCAAAATGTCCTGTCTAAAGTTAGAGCACATAAAAGCTGATCTAACTTTTGAAAAAAAGTCTAATTGTCAGATAAAGCAACACCGTTATTGAGGAGCAGACCACACACACGTGTTGCACTACAATTTGACTGCCAACATGCTAGGGGCATCGTCGCTCATAGCTGCACTAGTGAATATAGATGACCAAAGAAGGAGGAGGGCACGGAGGATGGCACGGGAGAGGGTATACCGCACCCGCATACACCTGTTTGGCATGAATGATTCAGAGGTCTTTCGCATCTTCAGATTCCCCCCTCATGCCATCCTGGAATTAACCACAACCTTGCAGGAGGACATCACCAGCCCAACACAACGCTCACATGCAGTGCAGCCACTGGTGAAGGTCCTGGCAACACTCCATGTCCTTGCCAGTGGCTCTTTTCAGCGTACAAGTGGAGTGGTGGCTGGGATGTCACAATCCTCCATGAGCAGATGTGTGCACCAGGTTGTCCCTGCAATCCTCACACGCTTGGCCAACCAAATCATCAAACCCACCACTGAGGAGCTTCGAATCAAGGCAATGGCAGATTTCTACCGAATTGCCAGATTCCCACGCACCATCGGGGCCATAGATTGCACACATGTGGCACTCCAGCCCCCCCATGAGACCGAGCACATGTACCGCAATCGGAAGAATTGGCACTCCATCAACGTACAGGTGATAGTTGATGCCCAAGGCCTCATATGGCACGTCCGTGCCAAACACCCAGGGTCCAGCCATGACAGCTACATCTACAATCAAAGCCACATCCGAACAGAATTCGAACAGAACGTGTATGGGAACACCTGGCTGGTTGGTGAGTGACATGGGAGTCAGGCATGACTATCCCCTCCCGTGATGCACAACAGAAGTGGCACATGCATGACTAACATTCTCCTGTCTTTTCCTTTACAGGTGACTCTGCATATGCACTGGGACCCCATCTCATGACTCCTATCCGGAACCCCCAAACCCCAGGAGAGGAACGATACAATGAAGCACACATCAAAACCCGTGCAGTGGTGGAGCGCACCTTTGGCCTCCTGAAGTCACGTTTCCGATGCCTGGATAAGTCTGGGGGTACACTGTTGTATTCCCCAAACTTCGTGTGCCATATCATCGCTGCATGTTGCATGCTACACAATCTCGCAGTGAGGAAGGGCCTGCAGGTTGAGCTACGTGATGATCTGACCCCCCAACCAGAAAATCAACCCCTAACCGAGGATACCCCGTCTTCTGAGGGAAGAGCAGTCAGGAGGCAGCTCATATTGGGCATCTTTGCACGTTAAACACACACATTAATCATGGCACAATGAGAATGCATGCATGCACACCACTATGGTCCCTAGCACACACACCCCACATCCTCATCAAATTGGATTGGCACCAGTCCACCATGCAAGACTGGTGAGCAGTAACGCCACGTCAAGGCTCCAATTATGTCACTGTACATTCATACACCATTCACACGGACCTGGGAATCACTTCTCCCTGGTCCTGGGGAACCCTTCTCCACCAAAATTGAGGGTGACACCCCTTTTCCAGCAGGAATGTCACCCCCACATTCAAACATCATTCACAACCCAAAATATGCCAAAAAAGTCAAACAAAGAAAAATGCATAGAAACAAAAAATGCATAGGAAAAAAAAATTGCTTAGAAAAAACAAAAAAAAGCAGAGAACAAAAATAAAAAAGCTTTCAAAACAAACAAAAGGGGGAAAAAAAAATTATTGCCCTCTGCCTGAGCCACGCCTGGGGCGCCCCCGGCCACGGCCCCGGACCCTCAGGGGAGACGCATGGGGGAGGGGAAAAGCCGGGGAAGGAGGAGCAGCCCCTGAGATCTGCCCACCTGGCGGCCTGCCCTCCAAGGCCACGGCTATTCTGTCCAGGGCAGCACCAAGTGTTGCCGTGTTGCCCTGGATAGCCTGGGTAAGGGCCCTCACATCCTGCCCAACGCCTGCTGCTGTAGTTTGCAGGTCATTTAGGCAGGTTGTGGAGGCCCGGGAGTGGGAGTCCAGGTTACCCAGGCTATCATTAATGGAGGACAGGCTCTGATCCACCCGCCCCATAGTCTGGCAGAGCTGTCTCAGAAGGCGGGTCTGGGTGGCCAGGTTCCTTCTCAGACAGGCGGGCATGAGATTGGGCGCCCCCCTGGTGCTTGGGGATGACCTCCTGGCTCCAGCTGATGGTTGTGGCCGGGAGAAGGGGAGGCCCTTGTGAGGGGAGCCATGTTGGGGGAGGAGGGGGGGGGGCTGACCCTTAGGGAGGGCAGGCTTCTTGCAGCCAGAGGGGAAGAGTCCGCAGAAACCAAAGGGCCAGTGCCTTCCATGGACTCCTCCTCCTCATGATTCTGCTCCTCCTCATGATCGTCCTCCGCATGATCCTCCCCCTCCTCTTGTTCCTCCTCTGCGGACTCTGGCCTTGTTGGGGGGGCCTCATTAGGCTGCTGTCCTGGGGTTGGAGCGGTCAGTCCAGATGGCCCTGCACCCTCCTGCACAGCTGTGGATGACACAAAACATTCACAGGTTGGAGGATCCACACACTTGCCACATATTCCCTTTCACCCCCTCCCCCACACATGCTACACACCTGAGAGAAATAAAAACCTTACCTGGCACCGCGGGGACCGGACTTGTGTCAAAGCCTGGCAGGCCCTCCACTTCATGCCGGTGAAAGGTCAGGGCCACCACACGCTCCGTCTCTGAAAATCTAACCCGGCATGGTGGGCCCCCTCCTGTGCCCCTGGCATGGGCATTTATTGCGGCCAGTTTTTTTTTCACCTCACGCCGGAGGTCATTTATTTTCTTTTCTATCCCAGAGCGGGTCCGTGTCTCCCCCTCCCCCGATGAATTGACCTGCTCTGTGATCATATCCAAGATCTCCCTCCTCCTGGCCGGGGGTGGTGGTGGCACTCTGCGGGCCGTGGAGAAAACGCCCATAGTCGGTAATGGCCCGGGCAAGAATTCTTTTTTCCCCCACAGTAAAATTGAGCTTTCTTTTTCTCTCAGTCATACTTCCAAACAAACTCACTAGCAGTCACCAAAAATCTGTCACAAATACAAGCACAACCAATCAGACAAGAACACACACAAAGAGAAAAAGAACAGCCAAAAATCACACTAGCACTCAGCAAGAAACACACACAAAAAAATCAGATGAAAAAAAAAAGCAAGAAAACAAACGCTCAGAAATATATCAATCAAACAAACAGTCTCAAACACTTATCAAAATACACTTTCACAAAACTACCAACAAGCACAAGATCACACAGAACACTAATCTCACAACTACAAAACACACTCTAACGAACAACAGAGCAAAAGCACTTGATTCAATGGGAAGGGACACAAAGGGATGTACTTTTGCAATGGAAGGGCGTTTGTGTGTGTCTATTTATGCTGTCTGCGTAGTTCACAACGTTGCCCTAGTCCATTTCCAATTTCAATGATTGCGCCGCTCCCGAGTTGTGAGCATGCGCACAACGGAGCTGACATGGTTTCCTTCACGCGCGCATGCGCGAGTCGGCCGGCCCTTCATTTGCATGGGGTCACGGCTCATTTCAATGTAACACGCCCACGTCCCTCCCAATTTGTATTACTCCTCCTTACGCCTCCGGAAAAAACCTTACGTTTGCGCAAGCTCTTGCGTAAAAGCTACGTGAATCGCCGGATTACGCGGCTAGATTGCGCAAGTCTAACGGAAAAGTGGTGCGCTACGCCGGAATGATAATGCGCCGATCTACGTGAATCTGCCCCGTACACTTTACACCAGTGCATCAGATTCTGCACTCAGTTCAGTTTTAGTAAATCAACCCCCGGTGAGTGGTCTGCAGTGATTAGAGACACTGAGGGCCAGATTCACAGAGCCATTACGCCGGCTGCACAGGAGATGCGCGGCGTAAGTCTAAATCTGCGCATGCGTATCGATGCGCCGCATCCCCAAAACGATATACGCATGAAATCTACTTTTTTGGACCGGCGTAATTTCGATAGACCGGCGTATCCGTCCGCGCAAAACTGCGCTAGACACACCATTAATTTGCTATTCAAATATGCAAATGAGGGAGTTACAGGGATCCACAAAAGTAAGTTGGTGCAGCGCAGGCTACGTGCTCTGCGCAACAGCTGCAGGTCCTGTCTAAAATTAGACCATATAAAAGGTGGAATAAAATTAGACAATCTGTCTACATGTCAGCTAAAGCAACACTGCTAGTGAGGAGCTGAGCAGTCACACTTGCTGGACAAGGGGCATCCTTGCTCATAGCTATACTAATGACTTTAGAGGAGCAAAGAAGGAGGAGGGCATGGAGGAGAGCACGGAGGAGGGCACGGGAGAGGATATACCGCACACGCATAGACCTCTTTGGCATGAGTGATTCTGCGGTGTATCGCATCTTCAGATTCACCCCTCATGCCATCCTGGAATTAACCACAACCCTGCAGGAGGACATCACCAGCCCAACACACCGCTCACATGCAGTGCAGCCACTGGTCAAGGTCCTGGCAACACTCTATTTCCTTGCCAGTGGCTCTTTTCAAAGAACAAGTGGAGTGGTGGCTGGGATGGCACAATCCTCCATGAGCAGATGTGTGCGCCAGGTTATCCCTGCAATCCTCAGATGCATGGCCAACCAAATCATCAAACCAACCACTGAGGACCTGCGGCTGAAGGCAATGACAGATTTCTACAGAATTGCCAGATTCCCACGCACCGTGGGGGCCATTGATTGCACACATGTGGCACTCCAGCCCCCCCATGAGACACATATACCGCAATCGGAAGCATTGACATTCCATCAACGTACAGGTGATAGTCGATGCCCAAGGCCTCATATGGCACGTCCGTGCCAAACACCCCGGATCCAGTCATGACAGCTACATATACAATCAGAGCCCCATCCCAATGGAATTCGAACAGAACGTGTATGGGGACACCTGGCTGGTTGGTGAGTGACATGGGTGGCAGGCATGACTGCCCCCCCCCATGATGCACACATCACAAGGGGCACATGCACTACTAACATCCTCCTGTCTTTTCCCTTACAGGTGACTCTGCATATGCACTGGGACCCCATCTCATGACTCCTATCCAGAAACCCCCAAACCCCAGGAGAGGAAAGATACAATAAAGCACATGCCCAAACACGTGCAGTGGTGGAACGCACCTTTGGCCTCCTGAAGTCACATTTCCGATCACACAACAGAACAAAAGCACCTTGCTGTATAGGAAGTGATACAAAGTGATGTACTTTTGCAAAGGAAGGGCGTTTGTGTCTGTCTATTTAAGCTCTCTGCGTAGTTCACTAAGTTGACGGGTCCACTTCCAATTTCACTGATTGCGCCGTTCCCGAGTTGTGAGCATGCTCACAGAGGTGCCGACCATGGTCTGCTTCAGGTGCGCATGCGTGATCCGGCCGGCCCTTCATTTGCATGGGGTCACGGCTCATTTCAATGTAACACGCTACGCCCACGTCCTTCCCAATTTAAATCCGCCTTACGCCTCGGAATTTACGTTACACCAGCGCAAATTTCTGCGCAAATTTCTGTGCAAATACTACGAGGATACGGTGATTGAGCCTCTACATTGCGCCGGTCTAACGTAAAGGAGGTGCACTATGCCGGTCAAAATATGCGCCAATGTACGTGAATCTGGCCCTGAGAGTGGGTGGGGGGTGATTAGGGACACTGTCAGTGTGTGGTGGTGATTAGGAACACTGTCAGTGTGTGGGGGTGATTAGGGACACTGTCAGTATGTAGGGGGATTAGGGACACTGTGAGTTTTTCAGTGATCAGCGATAATGGTTGGCAGAATTGACATACATTGATATTAGAGCAGCCAACCATTGCACATAATTACCGCCATAGCAGTACAATATCACTATAGTGATACTGCACTTTCTCTGATGACAAAATATAAAAACACACATACTGTATATATATATATATATATATATATATATATATATATATATATATATATATATATTACATATTGCCACTAGAGCAGTGCAGTGCAGTGTTGGGGGGGCAGAATGGCCCATAGTGGACCGGAACCGCGATTGGTAATCCGCTCTGTCTAGCAGTCTCAAATCGTGCTGCTGCGCTCCCAAGGGGGGCATGCACAAGGCACAGTTCTAGCAGGACATACAGGTATCCACCCAGCTGTTAATCTACATTGGCTGGGTAGAAATTTGTTAAACCCATATATATCTTTTCCTTAGTGCTACAATAACAAAGTTTAGTGCTAATATTTTGTCTTCTTTTCACCTGTGCGGGTTACATTGCACTTTTTTGTTATATTTGTAGTTATCGGACCTTAAAAGTCATATCATCTATATGTACAGGGCTGCATTACTGGGTCACAACGGGTACAACTGTCCTTGGGCTGGCAGCTTTATAGGATACTTTGAATAGTTAATTACAGTAAAATAAATAAAACACAACAAGCAAATGAAGATTTCTATTTTTAACTTAAAATAATAAAGTAATCAGAAAATGCAGACGTTTGCCTTTTTGATATATGTGAAGTGTAGCTTTTAATAGTTATTAACCTTATTCTGAATGCATAGGTTATATGAACTTGAGTTTTGTAGTATATTCAGTGTCAGAATGTGTAATCATTTAACTCGCATTTTTATAAATATATATTTTTATTTTTTTTAGTTTTGTTATATTTAAACATGTAAGAAACTGAATCTTTTTCTTGACATTCATCATCATCAGAATGAGTGTAGCACGTAGAGATAAATAATCATTTTATAGACATTTCTCCTTTGCTGTTGATTGATTTTCTCCTGTGTTGTACCCATTTTCATAATCCTTGCATTTTATTTATTCTATAGATTTGCTATAAAAAACAAACAACTCTCCTTTGCATTCTTTCTTGTATGCTTGTATTATAATTATATATACAGTCATGGTAGCATGGCTTGTAGGCATAGTCTATTTTTTTGTTTTGTTTTTTTGCTTTGAAGTCCACATTTTTCCACAAGAGTTGAAACCATAAATATTTATGAAAATACAGAATCCTATAGAAAGGGATGGTCATGCATGATGCCACATCTTACAGATGTTCCACTCCATTATAAAGCTAAAGGATAGATAGATAGATAGATAGATAGATAGATAGATAGATAGATAGATAGATAGATAGATAGATAGATAGATAGATAGATAGATAGATAGATAGATAGATAGATGGATGGATGGATGGATGGATGGATGGATGGATGGATGGATGGATGGATGGATAGATGGATGGATAGATAGATAGATAGATAGATAGATAGATAGATAGATAGATAGATAGATAGATAGATAGATAGATAGATAGATAGATATGAACAGTATCCTGCTAAAAAAAAGTACTTTCTGTCTTATTAAAATATTCTGTAGCATTCTATAAGTTATGTACTATGGTGAATGCACCACTGGTGATACCTTCCATTTCGGTGGTGCTAATAGCCATCAGGAATTATATTGACAACCTTGTGGGACAATATGCTTGCTCTTGCTTTATTCACAAGTTACAAGTATTATTTTTAACCTCCCTGGCGGTATGATTCTTTCAGATTTTAGGTGCTAAAAGCAGTACCATTATTTTGCATGGAAATTTGGCGTTTTACATTGTAGGCCTGTAATTCTTAGTAATAACTGAAATAAATGTGTCCAAACAAGAGTCTAGTAGACATCCCGGGTATGATAAAGTTTGAAACACAAAATCATAAATTATAATATAATAAATATAAATAATTATAACTAATAAATATTTCTAACAAATAATAATATAATAATATTAAAAATGATTACTTTCAGTGTTTGATGACGAATTCCCCACAAAAATGCTATCGCTCAATTCTACAAGTGATTATAATTTATTATCACTGTTCTAGCAACCACTTTTGACATAAAGGGACACTTTTTGGTTTCTCCAGTTTCCAGGCAGAAAGAACAGTCTTTATTATATAAAAGTGCATGCAGACCACTAGGGACAAAGGGGTTGTGTATTTATTTATTTTATACAGTACTGTAATCTGTAAGATTACAGTATACTGTATGTGTGCTGTGTTTTTTTTGTCCCAGTGTGTCATAACGTCGCAGGGAACGGAGCTCGGCGGCACATGGCAACTGTGTGAATCGAGCGAGGAGACAGCTCGATCTTGGTTTGGGGTTGCCCTTAATATTCATACCAGACCCAAAGGGCCTGGTAATGGACTAAGGGGGAACCCATGCTGTTTTTTTTTCAATGACTTTCATCTGTATTGCCGGGACCAGGCAATTCATTATAACCACAAGTAGTTTTAAATTCCTTTTTTCCTTTAGAAATGCCATTTTGTGCAGGGACTTTTCTAAGCATGGGAAACATGCGCTACTTTACAGGCATACTGTAGACACCCCCCAGGTACAAAATTTAAAGGTTCATTTTTATTGTTTCACTTTAAGCATTATTAAAATCACTGCTCCCTAAAAAACTTCAGTTTTTAAAACTTTTTTTGCATTGCTACATGTCCCCAAACACTTTTTATGACAATAACTTGCATATTAACCTTTAAAATTAGCACTTTTGATATCTCTCATAGACGTTTAAAGGATGTTCTGTGGCTTTTTGATATCTCCCATAGACTTTGAATTTGCCGCAAACACCCAAAATTGTTCACTGTTCAGTGAACAGGCGATCAGGCAATGTTCAAGTCGAACTCATGTTTAACTTGAACAGATAGCCCATGCCTACAAGTCACTAATATATGCTGAAGTTACATAGAAAACATGCTAATTAAAGGTAGATCCACTAAATCCCTTTTGAGAACAATACTCTGTCATTAGAAGAGGCTATAAGGCCAGAGGACATGGGCATTGAATGCGTATAAACAAGGAGTGGGGAGGACAGGGTGAGGGCTGGGAAAGGAAACAGAGGGGAAGAGAGAGGAAAGGGGAAAGAAGAGAAAAGGAGACACAAATGGGAAAGCAGAGGGTGGGGGGGGAGGGAGTGAAAAGAAAAAGGGGCTTGAAGGCTGCAGTGCAATTGTAAACGAAAGGGACAGAGTGCCTGCCCAACATATAAACAAATGATGAGATACAACAAAATTCCCGATGCCCCCAGCTGGCAGGGGCAGGGGGAGGACAAGTACCCTGCTAGGATATAAACTGGTCGGATCTAGGAGAGGCGGGTATATGCAAGGCACATAGTATAGAGGAAAAACATAACACATTTACAGCAGGGAGGTCCAACAATATCAGATAGTGTAGCCCCGCGATGAGGGGAACAGTGTTCAAGTTATGCGTGGGGGGGAGGCACCGAGGGGTTGCAGAGATTTCGCTGGTGGTGGGGAGGGAGGGGGCAGTGTTCAATTCGCCGGTAGTGGTTATGGATAAGTGGTTATGCATAAGTGGTGGCCAAAGCGGAGGATGATGGTTCTCCCCCTGAGGACGGGGGAGGAGGGGACTTGTAGTACATGAAGGAAGATTGTTCAAAGGTGGCTATGTCATCCTGAGATAGCATTGAGCTCATGAAGGGTCGCCAGGTTGAGAAGAAGCGGGACTGTGCAGTGTCTTGTGTGAAATCGGTAGTGGCTCTTTCTCTATAGAGGAGGAGAAGAAGGTCCCGTTGGAGCTGAGTGATGGACGGGGGGTGCGGGGAGATCCAATTTCTCAGGATCACCCTACGTGCAGCAAGGAAGCAGAGTAGAGGCCAATCCTTACACGGCCATGGAGCGGCTGGGGGGATGGAAGTGGTGGAGACATCCTGCTGAGATCTCTGGAGCAGGAGAGGGTCCCAGTAGCCGAAGATGAGGAGGAGCGGATCTTTAGGCAGTTTCAGTAGGGTAACTTTGAAGATGTAGGCAAGGATTTGGTCCCAGAAGGCTGAAATAAAGGAACATGACCAGAAGCGGTGGGCCAGGGAAGGCTTTGGGTGAAGGCACAGTTGGCACTTGGCGCCGGTGGGGTCTTGCGATGAGTGGAGAAAGGGGATATGGGCCCGGTGGAGGATCTTTAGTTGGCTTTCTCTCCATATTTCATTGGGGGTGAGACGCATAACTGTGTTGAAGCCTTGGAGCAATTTGTGGATCAAATCATCATCGGGGAAGTCCTTAACCCAGTTGGATGCGGATGTGTCAGCCAGGTGGATCGAGGTTTCGGTGAGCAGGGGTTTGTATATGTCAGAGATTTTAAATGAACCATCTGAGAGCAGCCGATCCGCGAAAAAGGGGGAGAAGCGCCTACATGGGTCGTTGCATGATGAGCGTAGGTAGGTGGCGCATTGCCAGTAGTGGAAGACATCCGATTTGGGTAACTTAAAGGTTTCCGCCGTGGTTGCAAAGGATAACGGTCGACCAGTTGAGATGTCGCATAGAGAGGCAAATAGTGTGAGTCCCTTTTCCTGCCACCTTTGGAAGGGTTTGTAAACCAGACCCGTGGGGAAGTTGGGGTTGCCTTGGATGGGGAGATGTCGTGACACAAAGGGGGATAGCCCGAGAAGTTTCCTGGTTTCCCTCCAGGTGATGACCGTGTCCCTGAGTAACAGGTTGTGCTGGAGTTCGGGGGCAATTGACTTCCATTTACAGTGTAGAAGGGCCGCCAGGGAGAGGGGGTGTACCATGTCAGATTCCAGTGAGTAGTTCGAGTATCTCGAGGCTTGAGATATCCAGTCTAAACTAAATCTTAACAGACATGCTAAATTGTAAAGCCTAACGTTGGGGAGACTATTGCCGCCCTGGCGTCTGGGGAGAAAGAGTTTCTTCATAGCTATGCGTGGCCTCTTGCCGTGCCAGACGAATTTAGATATAGCCGATTCAATGAGTTTAACATCTTTGTGGCGTACGAGAAGTGGGATAGTCTGCAGTGGATATAACAGTCTGGCAAAGCTGACCAATTTGACTAGGTGGCATCTCCCCAGGAGCGAGAGCGGTGGATCTGACCAGTTCAACAGTTCTTGAGATATTTTAGCAATCAGAGGGGGGTAGTTTAGCCATTTTTCTTTTTAATGTCCTTATTTCTTCTGAGAAATCCTCACTTCTTTTTCTTCTGTCTCTAACTCAACACTGCAATGCAAGGCTTTCTTCCTGGTGTGGAGAAAGCCTCTTGAAGGGGGGAGGGGGCGAGCAGTAGTGTCAGGACGCCCACTAACACACATCTCCTTTTTCTATCTGCAAAGTAGAGAATGTCCTGACTTGCCTGCTTGCCCCCTCCCCCCTCAAGAGGCTTTCTCCACACCAGGGAGAAAGCCTTGCATTACGGTGTTGAGTTACAAACAGAAGAACAGGGAGTGAGCATTTCTCAGAAGAAATAAGGACATTTAAATGAAAAATTGAAGGGGGGTAAAGGAAGCTATTTAGGGGGAAAACAATACTTTACAACCCCTTTCATTTAGATTTTGTTTGTTATTCTAATTTACATACAGCTCTTTAAGGCTATTTGGGTTCATTATTGGAAGGCATGGAAAACAAGACTCTGTGATGCAGTTCTTGGGAAGCACCTTACTAGGATAACTAGTCAACTGGTATAAGTCAGGCCAGTGCAGTGGAACACACAGCTCCCGGTTCTCGCTCTGTAACGAGCGATCGCGGGTGCCCAGCAGTGATCATGCCCCTATTGGCTGCTGGACAAGGTGACGTATAGCTACGTGCTCTAGCCCATCAGAGCCGACCTGCCGCCGTGTAACTGCGGCGGCTGGTCGGCAAGCAGTTAAAATTATAGCTTTAACATATTTTATATTTACAGTTTATAGTACAGTATTCTGTCCTTCTTCTTTTACTTCCATATCACATTTGCCATAAATGGTCAGATGCTGACAAGGTAATTTACAACTGCTTTGTTCCGCCTGGTTCGATACCCCATTCTGTACATATACCATGTCCTTTTCGAATGTGTACTTCCATGTTATAGAAGGACACGCGTTGCACATGGCCATGCAATATAATGTTTGTGCTGGCACAGGCACTTCGGATATCTTTTAGTAAGATCTTTTTCACATAAATGTACTTCAAGATTTTGGACAAAAAGCTGAATATTTTAAATGATATTTTAGAATCAGAAACATTCATAATGGGTTACACCATTCATGCAGCAAAAATGTATATTAAGCTTCATTTGCAAGAAAGCAGGGAATATATTTAATAAAGGTTAGCCCTTAAAAAGCACCGCTAGGCAACTGTAAAAAAAATCAATAAATATATATGATATTTTATATGAAAATATTAAGTCAGGAAATACTGTCAAATTATTTTGCATTACGTAATTTGAGATACATTTTACATAGTGTGTTAAGTGAAAGGTGATCAGGAAGCAAGCTTTAAAGAATGCACTTATTCATGAGAATTTGGAAGCATTTTATTGCTATCGGACAAAAAATTTACATGGTTTAAAATGGTGTATTTTTTTTTTTTGTTTTTTTTTTGTTTTTTTTAGTAAAGTTACATATTGAAGAATTCTTGTTCAGTTTATTGACAATTGTTTAACATAAAAAAAACACAATGGGGTTAATAAAGAACCCTTCAACATATTTTATATAACCGGGTATACAAAAGAGCATTAGATGCCACGACTCGACTATAACATTAATAAAATCCAGAAACAACAGTTGACTCATCTTACAGTACTGAGGAATTCTGTTTTGTGCATTTCCATAGGAACTATATGGGCTGTTAACCCACTGCATGTGTCACTTGGTCACAATGGGGTTGATTTAATAAAGGTGTCAAGAATGCTGGTAGTACATGTCCAGAGACATAACTGGTGCACACTAAGTACTGTGTGAATATGATTTGGTTGTTTGCACATAATCGGTGTGCAGTTATACAGTACATGCATACGTTTAAGTAAATGTAGGCCTGAAGTCTACATGAATATAATGTCCTAAAATATACAGGGTCAAATAAATATGAAAATTGAATACATACCATATAACTTCCCTATGAAGAAAGTTTCTAAATCTGCAGATAACCCCATGTACCCTATCACACAATGACAAGTGATGCAATACAAACATGTATTGCTTACAAAATATAGATACTGAGAAACTTTTAAATGAAAGCCTTGTGATTTATTATCTGCAAATGTACGCATAAGATGGCATTGTTTAAAGCAACATTTATAGTTATCTTGTTAGTTCTTTTACAATTCTATTTATTTTTTTGGGATTGCTTTAGTCACGCATATTACATAATCCCTCATAATCCCAGAGAAAGCTTGTAAGACAAAAGTTGTATACCAGATGTTTCAATTTATCTTTGTCATATGTCAAAAACATTAATTTTGTGACAATACAGCTGGGCACAGAGTTTTATATAAGCCAAATGCAAAGCTGAGTTGCATTAAAAATCACACAGTTATTGACAAGATATAACATGTAATATTTACTTAGCAACAGATGTGTATATGTGCTTATTAGGTTGTTTAATGGGAGGTTATATGTGTTCCTCTACTTCTACCTTGGTCAGCTTTATAACTGTTGCTAAAAACAAGACTTCTTTCATGAAAGATCCATACCATACACAAGTAAGACCTGTGAGGTCTGTTAGCAGAAAAAAAAAAAACAGGCAAATTACATAGTTACACAGTTAGTCAGGTTGAAAAAAGACACAAGTCCATCCAGTTCAACCATAAAAAATATATAAAAAATTTAGCACTGCTGGCAACCCCCTTACCCTAATGCCGCGTACACACGATCACTTTTTGCGATGAAAAAAAACGACGTTTTCAATCATGAAAAAAAACAAAGTTTTTCAAACTTCATTTTCCAAAACGACGTTGTGTACACACCATCGTTTTTCTACAAAGCTCTAGCAAAGCGTGGTGACGTACACCACGTTCGACGGCACTCTTTTCCATTGAAGCTCCGTCTCATAACTTACTTCTGAGCATGCGCGGGTTTAAAAACGTCGTTTTCAACATCATTTTGCCCACACACCATCACTTTTTATGACACAAAAAACAAAATTCAAGCATGTTGGAATTTTTTTTTGGTCGTTTTTTTTAAGACAAAAAACTACGTTTTGCCCACACACGATCAATTTAAATGACGTTTTAAAAACCGTTGTTTTTTTTCATCGCAAAAAGTGATCGTGTGTACGCGGCATTAGACAGAGGATCTATTCCATGGACATAGCAATGGTAAGGCAACAGACATTAGAACGGTGATGGCAAACCTTGGCACCCCAGATGTTTTGGAACTACATTTTTCATGATGCTCAAATACACTGCAGAGTGCAGGAGTATCATGGGAAATGTAGTTCCAAAACATCTGGGGTGCCAAGGTTCCCCATCACTGCATTAGAAGGATAAGATAAGACTGTATTGTCATTGTACAGTATACTTTAAAGTAACAAGATTTCTCAAGGTACTCTTTACACAAAGGAGCCTTTGTGTGTTCCAAATGGTAGAAATGGCGGAAATATTTGTTCTGGTTATGCACATGCGGATCAGAGTGATGGTGTCTCTATACCAAGTTTTGACAGATTAATCTGGCTGCCAGGTCAGGCACCATACATTGGAAATGTAAACCCTTTTTAATTGTATTTGAAATTTTAATAAATGATAATACCCTATAAGGTTTCCCTGGCTTCCTCTTCTTATATGAGCAATGTGGAATTGATAGTATCAGGTCCATGGATGCTGGCATAATACACAGCAAGGCTGTGTGAAAGCCCATGAAAAAGAGAAAGATGAGACAGTTGTCTCAAATAATGTCTTTAAGGGAGAATCAGCAACAGGGTCGAATGGAATGATAACAAAAACTTTATTGATAAATACATATACAGTTTATAAAATAAAGGTCCAACTGGGGTGGTACAGAGACCTCCCGAGTGGAACCCGTTCCTCAATGTACAGTTATCTATAACAATGCAAAAAATAACAATGTTGTATAGAAATAAAAGACTGCTAAAAGACTAGCCAGCGGCTGATGACTGGGGAGATGAACACAAACCTTCAAAATACAGACTAATCGCTGGAAAAGAGTATAGGTATATATATATCTATATATGTATAGATATATATATGGCTGGCTCCACTGATCTGGGTCAGAGAGAAAAGGGAAGTAGATGTAAATTCAAACACACTTCTTGAGTATGTACAGCCGATCAGTTCAAGGAAGGTATCCAGGGAGTGCTCAATAAATTGCTGGATGTCTCCAAATGCAATGAAACAACATTGATCGATCTCAAATGGATAGAGAATCAAACACAAATAGTCCTGAAGCGCATCTTGTGCAAAATAAGCTCAAACAAGCCTATTCATAAAGGCATATGGCTGCCATGAACATTTAGGGAATATATATATATATATGTGTGAAAGCCCACATTGACCTTCCCTTGGTAAGCACACATCAAAAACTTCTGGTGAGTTTGGCCCCTGCAGGGGAGACGGGTAATCACACATTTCAAAGGAATCTGGAGTGAATTTGCATGGAGTACCAGTAATTTTATGTTTAAGAAGAACATATATTTGCACTTTAAATCAGCATTTTTATGCACTTTAAGGTCATTTGATTTTGAAATATGGTATTGTAAAGTCTAATGATTTGATGAATGTTGCACAAGATTTTTCACATAGTAATAGGGTGAGCGCAGGCTTTCTATTTCTGTATAATAACAATAAGATCTGCCTTCTTTCTCCTTCTTTCATTGTGACCTGGTAAAAGCACATCCATAAGGTACAAAAAGTCCATGCAATATTTGTAGTTGTTGTCTCCTGATTTCCTCCTCTTACAGTAAAACATTTTACATAATGTGCAATGTGTCTGTACAATATTCCTGGCTAGGTGGAATTTTGAGACATGTACTGGAAGGTAAAAAAGAATTGAAGGCAGTGGTGTGCCAGTGGAAACTTGGGACACAAGTGTGCTGAAGGTGGCGGGAATTGGAGATAGAGGTGTGTTTGGGGGATTGGAGACAGTGGTGTGCTAGGGAGGAACTTGGAGGCAGAGGTGAGCTGTAGAAACACTGGTGGTAGGTGAGTGCTGGGCGTACAGAGGTCTGGTGGGGGCACTGGTGGAAAGGATGTTCTGGGAGTACAGAAATGTGCTGGGAGGGGGCATTGGGGCAAAGGCATGTTGGGGGTGCGTCTGTGAATGAGGGAGAGTCTGATGGGTCACAATTTACAAAATTTTCTCCCTCATTCCTCGCTCATGGTACAGGCAGAAGAAGCATTTGAAAGGTCCTCATCTGTAACTTTTTCACAGCAGCTTCACAGAAGACCCAAAACTATTAACCCCCTGACAGTGGAAGTTCAGAGACAAGAGGATTAAGCTTCTTGGGAAACCCTTCACAACTGATAAATTAGCTGAAAAAAGCTATAGAGAATTTTGTTTAGCTAACTTCAGCTTTATAAATATGCTTGTTTAGAGCCACGCCCATTTAAATGAATGAGTTCAGAGACAAAATGATCAAGCTACTTGGGATATCCGTCACAACTGATAAATTAAATGACAAAAGCTATAGATAATTTAGTTTAGCTTACTTTAACTTTATCAATATGCTTGTTTAGAGCCACGCCCATTTAAATTAATGTTCCACTCCTAATTCAAGTTTATTTCCCATCTTTGATGACCAGCTGGATGCACAGCAAAACATGCATCCCTGAAATATTTTTTAAATGTTGGCAGCTATTAAATTGTGTCACCTTTAGGCCTCTTTCACATGGGACGGATCCGTGATGATCTGCCCCTTGAACCTCCGCTTGCTCAGTGGGGATCACTCCGTTGATCCCCGCTGAGCCGCCGGATGACAGGGCGGCCCCCACACACTGTGCAGGAACAGCCGTGTCAGATCTCCGCTCTCCCCTATGGGGGATCGAAAGAACACAGATTATCTGTCTGTGTTCATCAGATCCGATCCGCAGACGGATGGAAAAACAGGGTTTTCCTCCATCTGCAGAATCGGAGGATTGCGTAATCGGGTGAGATCGAGTGTCAGCAGATATTCATGCGCTGATGCCCGCAATCTCATAGGGACCAATGTATGTCCCTTTTTCATCCGCAAACGGATGGATGAAAAAGCGCCAAGTGGTATTTTTATTGGTACATGCACCCTGTGGCAGTGCCTAGCTCCTGATGCCTTTTATTACCAAAACCCTTACCTATTAGCCTTGAAAATGGGCAGAATTAATGTTCAAGCGTTGTCCCCAATTGACTTTAATTGGGCTCAAAGTTGCAGCTTCTTCCTGTCTATGTGCATTAGACATGTGCATTTGTTTTTGTTAGAATGCATTTTCGTCCGAAAATCTGTTTTTTTCGTTATCGTTTTAACAAATGATAACGAAAGCGCAAGAAACGAAAACCGAAAGATCCGACATAAAAAATGCTTTATTTTAGGTTTCGTTGCTGTAAAAATTCGATATAGAGAGATTCGACATTATAGGGAAAAGATTCGACACTATAGGGAAAATATTCGACATTATAGGGAAAAGATTCGACATTATAGAGAAAAGATTCGACATTATAGGGAAAAGATTCGACATTATAGGGAAAAGATTTGACATTATAGAGAAAAGATTTGACATTATAGGGAAAAGATTCGACATTATAGAGAAAAGATTCGACATTATAGAGAAAAGATTCGACACTATAGAAATAATAGATTCGACATTACAGAGAATAGATTTTGATTTATGAGAAAATAGATTCGACATTATTACTAGTCATACAACATTAGAATTCTTGTAGGCGGAATATTCGAACGGAAATGTACGATTCGACGTAAAGATTCAATGTTCTTTTGACCATTCGACAGAAACCAAGTATTATTGGATTTTCTAAAACTATTCCCCAACGAAAACGAAATAAATCAAAACGATTTTCGGGAGTAACTAAATACATTTATTTTCAAAACGAAAACAAAATATTAAATTCTGCACATGTCTAATGTGCATGCACTCTTGCAACAGCTACATGGGATTTCTCAGGGTGGAGTTTCCAGAGGGTGACATCGGTGGACCATGCTTGCATTCTGTGTTGCTATAACCACTTGTAGTCTCCAACAAAAGCCTATTTGAGGAGGAGCAGAGCTGGAAGTCAGGGACAGACCATCGTCCTCCTGTAAGAAAGTGTATAAACTAGAATGTTCATGGCAGGACCACCAGATATTATTTTAATGAAAGATGCAGGTTTTCAAAGGATTGAAATCTATGAAATTATATTAACAAGTTAAAGTTTATATGAGAATTTTGTGATTGGATTAGGTCTATTTTATTGGGAATAATTTTAAAATCTTGTGGTTATAGAATCTTGTAGCCCCTATAAAGTTTACCAGTCAGACATTTTATTTATTCAAATGTTTTAATCTAGGAAGGATTTCTGTATGGGACATAAAGGGTCATATTCCACTTTACCCAGTTTTAAGAGTCTAGTACAATTTTATTTCACCGATTAAAGAGGAATGTTATCTTTCCCAATTAAACAAATGTAGTCATCTTATTTCTCACCAGTTTCCATTTGTTTATCTGATCATTTTTGGCATTTACTCGCTTCCCTTAAGGAAAGGAAATGTATTTCTCTTACAGTGATGATTAAGTAGTAGTTTAATAATAATACTAAGTGATTTTCCAGCAATGTTTAAAAAGTCTGTCAGTGACACATTTTAATGGAAGTTAGGTTTCAAGATTCATTATATAAATGATGACTGTGGAAACCTACAAAAGAAAGAAAAACAGTTTAAATTAAAGAGTTCCCTCTGCCATTATTTTTATTATATGGAGTATTTTTTATGCTTTGTTCCTCAGTGAAGATTTTAAGATAATATAGAGTTGACATGCCAATGCCATTCTACTGCTAGATATTGAAATTATTGAGCTAGAATTATTTGCATGCTATGCTGTTAAGGATATCACCATTCCAAATTGGTCATTTTGTTTGATGTATGGTATTTTGGCAGTATTTTATGAAGTTATGAAGAGCCAATGCCTATTTCCTATTGCCAGAAACATAGTGGGAATGAGAGAATTAACCTGCAATGGTAAGAACAGTTTTTACAACATCCTGCCCTCCACACTCTTAACCCAAAATAAAAAATAAATAAAAACATTTAGGAGTTGAAGTCTTCCCTAAACCAGTTATTTGCAAACTTAATGAGGCTCTAAACAAAGAAAAAATATATTTTGGCGCTTAGGATTTAATTTAAAAAAAAAGCTAAGCTGCTATTACTATTCTATATCAAAAATGAAACAAAGAATATTAGAGAACCACAGTTCATAACATATGTTTATGGACTGTGGTTCTCTATTATTTAGAAAAAGGTTCTAAAGGCAGAAGGTTTTTTTTACTTAACCACTTAAGACCTGTCGCTTTAACTGACAATTATGTGGTCGTGCAAAGTGGCTCCCAAACAAAATTGGCGTCCTTTTTTCCCCACAAATAGAGCTTTATTTTGGTGGTATTTGAGCACCTTTGTGGTTTTTATTTTTTTGCGCTACAAACAAAGATAAAGCAACACTTTTAATAAATATCCCCCGAAAATATATAATTAATTTTTTTCCTCAGTTTAGGCCCATACGTATTCTTCTACCTATTTTTGGTAAAAAAATCGCAATAAGCGTTTATCGGTTGGTTTGTACAAAATTTATAGCGTTTACAAAATAGGGGATAGTTTTATTGCATTTTTATAAAAAAAAAAATTGTTACTACTAATGGCGGCGATCAGCGATTTTTTTTGTGACTGCGACATTATGGCGGACACTTTTTTGGCGAACACAATTTTGACATATTATTGGGACAATTGTAATTTTCACAGCAAAAAATGCATTTAAAATGCATTGTTTATTGTGGAAATTACATTTGCAGTTTGGGAGTTAACCACAAGAGGGTGCTGAAGGGGTTATGTGTTCCTTAACGTGTGTTTACAACTGTAGGGGGGTGTGGCTGTAGGTGTGACATCATCGATTGTGTCTCCCTATAAAAGGGATCACGCAATCGATGACGCCGCCACAGTGAAGAACGAGGAAGCCGTGTTTACATACGGCTCTCCCCGTTCTTCAGGTCCGGGGACCGATCGCCGCACTCCAGCAGCGATCGAGGTCCGTGAATCCTGCGATCCCGGAGCGTCGGTGACCTATAAAGGAAAGTAACAGGGTGTGGGGAGAAACTAATTTAAAAGGACCGCATAGACTATCCCATAATTTGAGTGAATGGCGCGTGACCGTGTTAAGTATAGGAATACGGGCTGATGGGGGTAACCACAATAGGTTAGATACTATTAGGGGAAAAAGATCCACTGCTTCTAAACTGACCCATATTGGCATTTCAGTGGATGCGTGAAGTAAGGTGATTTGGGCCAGCTGAGCAGCTTGGTAATAACGAAGAAAATTAGGGAGCCCTCAGCCTCCACTAAGTTTATTGTGGAGGAGAATGGATCTAGGCACCCTAGGTCTGGACAATTAGATGGAAATAGGAGGGGACAGCAATCGGGAGGACTCTATAAAGATACACAAGTTTAGGAAGCAGGGACATTTTGACAGCTGCAACTCGTCCCAACCAAGAAACACATAATGGTTTCCAGGTATCTAATAGAGAGGATAGATTTGATAGCATAGTTATATAATTTGACCTGTAAAGAGATGCTGGATCACTGGTTAGCTTTATGCCTAGATATGGTAAAGATGTTGTGGAAAAAGTGAAGGGGAAATGATCTTGTAAGTGGGCGACTTCCTGGTGAGGGAGAGACATGTTGAGAGCTTTAGACTTGGATTGGTTAACTTCTAAGCCTGTAATATTTCCAAATTTCTCAAAGACCTGGATAAGGTTCGGGAGAGTTGTACGGGGAGAAGTTATGAACAGGAGTGCATCATCCGTGAACAAGCAGATTTTATAAAAAGTAGAAGCAATTTCCAAGCCTTTGACGTCTGGGCTAGCCCTAATTAGGGCAGCTAGGGGTTCAATCACTAAAGCAAAGATTAAGGGGGATTCCTGTCTAGTGCCCCTTTCTATCTGAAATTGGAACGAAACCCGTAATACTTAACATAGGTCTGCGGTTGGTTATATAGTGAACTTACCCATTGCAAGAAATGAGGACCAAAACCCCAACGATTAAGTATAAAATGTAGGTAAGGCCAGGAAACCGTATCAAACGCTTTCCTGATATCTAGGGACAATAGGTGCATTGGGATCTTAAGGGTTCTGGCTATATGTTGTAGTAGGACTACCCGTCGAATGTTATCACTGACCTGTCAACGTGGTAAAAAACCTACCTGGTCTTTATGGACTAGCCTGCCAATGATGGTATTAAGGCGTAAAGCCATAATTTTGGCCAGAAGCTTGATGTCCAGATTGAGTAAGGAGATGGGCCTGAAATTGGACCAGAGGGAATTATCCGTGTTTGGCTTAGGTATCATGGCTATTATAGCTGTCAAAGTGTCTCGGCAAAAGGACTGATGTTAGAGTAAGGCATTATAAGATTTGGCAAGAAGCGGGGCTAAAAAAACAGCACATTTCTTGAAGTAAGTGCCTCAGAGCCCATCAGGACCCAGCTGCTTATGAGATTTAAGAGTTTTGATAGCTGAAATGACCTCCTCAGTCGTGATGGGCTTCTCCAGGAACTCACGATTAGAATCGGATAATGTGGGTAAGGGAATATCCCGAAATAACACTTCGGCATTAGAGGGGGAAAAGGAGGATTGAGCTTTATATAGCTCTTCCAACCTCTTTCGAAATTCAGACAAAACTTTAATAGGATTACTGGTGTATGTGTTTTTGTCTATCCGAAGCTTGATAGGAACATGGTTCCGTTCTGGACGACAAAGACACATTGCCAGAAAAGTATCCGGTTTGTTAGCCTTTGTGCAAATGGTGTGGTTAGATTTGCGGATAGCCTTATCAGCCGATTCAGCCGACAACAGGTCCAACTCTGACTTCTCCAAAGCTATTCTATGAGGTTCAATGGGAGAGGACTGAAATTGAAGGAAACATTGATAGAAATCTTGTTCTAGTTTGGCTAACAGTATTTTTTTGTCACGTTTTCAGTGGGTAGAAACCGAGATGCACGTACCTCTAATTACTGGCTTGTGTGCCTCCCAGAGAAGGACAGGAGATATCAGGGGTAGAGTTGTGTTTTAAGTAATCCGCAAGGGCAATTTGTATGTCAAGACAATTTGACTGATTAGTGAGACGAGCTTCATTTATGCACCAGGTACGATCTGTAGACAGAGAGATTAAGGAGGAGACATTGGTAAGTACTGCACAGTGGTCCGACCAGGAAATAGGCTGGATAATAGAGTTAAGTAAATCGGCGAGGATGCAACCGAAACAAAAATATGATCGATCCTAGAAAAGGATTTATGAGGGTATGAGTAAAATGTATAATTTTTCTTACTCGGGTTGCATTCCTTCCAGGTGTCGAGCAGAGAGGCTTGTTGGAGTAGTTTCCAGAAACGTATGGAAGGAGGGTACTGGTCAGGGGCATACGGGGACTTGTTGTATGGTTCCTGTAAAGGGTAGTGTCCGAAGTGGAAGTAATATGCTGAAGATTCAGGCAAAGCGTTGTCAGGCAGATAGGGTCGGCAACGGATCAGGCAAATAGTTCACAATCGAAATCCGGAGAAGGGTCAGGCAGGCAGAGGTCATACACGATCAGGCGGTAAGGTAAAAAATCAGCAGGCTGTAGAATAGTCGGGATATCAGGCAGGAGTTCAATACAAGGAAGATCACAGAAGACAAAACACCCAGGGAATGAATCCAAATAAACGGGCGCTGAGTGGTGACCTCACTTCCTATTTAAAGGCTGTCCAGATTGAGAATTGTCCACAGCTGGCAGCAGGTGGAGCTAGTGAGTCCGAGGTAGTGTTGAACACAATAAGGACATTCCCAAGGTCTAGATCTCTTCTGTGGCACAGCAGGTAAGGCTATGGTTTAAGAGACCAGGAAGATCCTGGTTTGAATACACCCCGGGACATGACACTTGTCTAGATGAGGTTGTACCACTAATTTAGTACCTTTACAAAGGGTGCGCACAACTTGGAATAAATGTGAGAAGAAGGGATTCAAGTTGTTGTTTGGGGCATAGTACGAAACAAGGGTAGTTTCTACATCCTGAAGTAGGCCCACAAGTATGATATAGCGGCCTTCAGGATCTTTAATTTCAGAGGTCACCAAAAAGGGGAGGGTATGATGTAAGGCAATTAAAACACCTCACTGCTTTGTAGAAGCCAAAACAGTGAACACCTGGGGATATCGGGGACTAAAATATTTTGGGGTTACACGACAGATGGCATTACCATAACAACAAGATTTTTTTTTGTCTGCACTGGAAAAATGAAAACTGCACTCTGTTGTTCTAACAACTAATGCCTTGTGCACACAATCGGATTTTCCGTTGGGATAAACTCTGACGGATGTTTCCGACGGAATTCCGTTCAAGCTGTCTTGCATACACACCAAATTCCGACTGTCAAGAATGTGGTGACGTACAACACCTACGACGAGCCGAGAAAAATGAAGTTCATTGCTTCCAAGCATAGGTGTTTTTTTCTCCGTCGGAGTTCCCTACAGACAAACATGTTCTCTTTCTAAATTCCCACGGAAACAAGTCCGATGGGGCATAAACATGGTCGGAATATCCGATGAAAACGTTTTCAGTTTTTTCCATTGGAAATTCCAATCGTGTGTACAAGGCATAAGACACATTCAAATCCTGTTCAGGTGATTGTTTACAGAGTAACTTTAGGGTACATACAAAAATAACAATCAATCCATCTATTGAGTGTATAGGATCTTTGATCTGTTCCATAGAATATTTACAGCTCTATGTACAGGCAGAATTTCACTTGTTTTATTGTTTTTCACTGTTCATTAGTGTTGCTCATGAATATTCGCATTGCGAATATTCGTTACGAATATTGCATATTCGAGTATTCGCTAATAAATCGTATATCGCGGTGAATATTCGCTATTGCGAATATTCGTATTTTTTCAAATTTATTTTTAAAACAGATCACATCCTAGTGATCTCCATCGACGTCTAAAAGCATTGCTGGTATGATTAGAGACCCTGGGCCGAGTAGCTGAGGCGATCCTTTTATGTTGCCGAATATTCGCAATGCGAATATTCGTATTACGAATATTCGAGAATACTTTCTCTGCCCTTCTGTGTTTTGTGTATAAAAAAAATAAATAGCTTTAGTTTAGTCATATAAGTTTGTGTAAGTAGAGTTAGTGTTTAGTGCATATTAGTTTAGAAATCCAGGAAATGATCTCCGTTTTCGCGTGTTGACGAGAATTTCGCAATCAATTTCGCATTCGCATTAGCGAAATTTCGCATTCGCATTAGCGAAATTTCGCAAACATTTTTTTTTTTATAAAATATCACGAATATTCGATATTAACGAATATTTCACGAATATTCTTCTATATATTCGTGAAATATCGCGAAATCAAATATGGCGTATTCCGCTCAACACTACTATTCATGTGGACCCATGGTGGCACAGATGCTCCATATGAAACTTAATGTTGTTTCTCAATAATGTTTGTATGAGTGTGGTTACCTATATGATTTAACAACACAATAGTGTTATGAGTATTTGATTGTTGCTTAAAAGGATTCTGTCACTAAAGTTAAAGGATTACTAAAGGACTTATTTATTTTCTAACCACTTGCCGCCCGCCAATTGCAGATTGACATAGGCAAAGTGGTTTCAATATCCTGAGTGGACGTCATATGACGTCCTCAGAATATTGAGCCGATGCGCACCCCTGGCGATCGTTGTTGTAGGGTGTCAGTCTGACACCCCGCAACACCGATCTAGGTAAAGTGTCTTCGACGGAGACTCTTTACCATGTGATCAGCCGTGTCCAATCACATCTGTCAGATTTTAGTAGAGGAGAGCCGATCGGCTGCTCCTCTGCCAGGGGGGGTTTGTGCTGATCAATTATCAGCACAGCCCCCTGAGGATGCCCACACTGGACCACCAGGGATGCCACTAGACCACCAGGGATGCAAAACACAGGGAGGTAAAACACACACTAGACCACCAGGGATGACAGAAATAATGGATGCTAATCAGTGCCCGCAATGGATGCCATTCAGTGCCCACAATGGGCATCACTGATTGGCTGGCATTGTTTGGCACTGATTGCCATCCATTAGTACAACACATACATTAGTGCCACCTATCAGTGACTATCTATTACCATCCGTGACACTTATCAGTGCCCATCCATGCCGCCTATCCGTGCCCATCAGTGCCGCCTATCTATGCCTATCCGTGCCCCCTATCCGTGCCCATCCATGCCGCCTATCAGTGCCCATCCATGCCACCTATCAGTGCCCATCTGTGCCGCCTATCAGTGCCGCATATTAGTGCCTATCATCAGTGCCCATCAATGCCACCACATCAGTGCCACCTCATCGGTGCACATCAGTGCTGCCTTATTAGTGCCCGTCAGTGCCACCAGTGAAGGAGAAACCATACTTATTTACAATGTTTTATAACACCACAAAAAAAAAATGTTTTGCAGAACATAAAAATCCTAGAGGTGATCAAATATTACCAAAAGAAAGCTCTATTTGTGGGTAAAAAATAAAACAAATTTAGTTTGGGTACAGTGTAGCACGACCGCGCAATTGTCATTCAAAGTGCAACAGCACTGAAAGCTAAAAATTGGTCTGGGCGGGAAGGTGTATAAGTGCCCTGTATGGAAGTGGTTAAATAACAAACATGTTATATTTTATGCATTAAGGTGAAAAAACATCCGACAATACTGCCCCCCCAGCAATTTCCCGGGCCAGGGAGAGAGCCCAGTGTAGCCTAAAAACTACACTGCCGGGTTCCCTTAACAGCAATAGTGGCTCTTAATACATTTATATTTGGCAGAGGGACAGAAATGACACATGCAGGCCAATAAACACTCATCCTTAAAGCGTAAAATCATTACAGTAAAGTCTCTATACTTTGTGCATCCATACAGCTCTGTACAATACCACACTGTGTGTACTTTGCTTATGGAGTTTACGAAAGTCACATGTACCTTGCAACAATCTATTTTTTAACATTTAGGTCTCTTATTAAAAAAAAAAAAAAACAACAGTTTTGCTCTCGGGTTTTGCTTTAGTTTTAAAACATTTTCCTTATAAACAATAACATCCTTCTCATCACTTCCACCATCATTCCTGATGCTGATTGAAAGAAGTGCTTCATTTTAAAATACCAATGAAGTGACATCCATTCATGAGCCAGCTGTTTTTGGATAAACTAAACAGAGAATAATCTAAATAAGCAAACTGAGAGCGAATGCTGTGTTGATGTATCATTTCCAGCAAAAATGCCTAAGTACATTGTGACTTTCAACTGCATCAGTACCTGGGCTCCAGTTGATGACCTGACGCTGTTTTAGAAATGACATCAACAGGAGGCCAAGAAAGTAAAGTTTTGCTATCTTATGAAGAATATACAGAAATGGTAGTTGTACCTAAGTAATGACATAAAAATCTACCCTTAATCTTAAAGTGATCCCAAAAAACAGTAGTGCAGTTCCTGTGCCTTGGTCCTCATATATATGCCTGTATATCTGTAGTGTGTGATCTAAGGCACTGCTGACTCTAAATACTGGTCTCCCAAGATTTGTGGCAATGCCACAAATATGCTGATAACTGTTCTCCCTCCTGAAGAGTAAGCTACACCCGAGAGCCTGCAGTGGAAGTATCCTCCTGCTTCTGCTTTATTACTTTTGCATGTTTGTGATATATGCATCTCTCCTGCTGGTTAAAAGGTCCACCAAGAGGTATCAGATCACCAATCATTAGGGGGCGGCGCTGGCATAAGAAATTGAAGATCTAAGATTTATAAGATCTTATTACAGCTTGAGGGGGGAGGGACAAAAGGGAAATAAATATATATAAAGTATTCATAAAATATATAAATAATACAAATTTCATATTATAAATATATATTAAAGGGAAACAAAAAAAAACTTCCACAAATGATGCAAACCTGAAACAGAGACGAAAATTAAGCACTTCTATCATGAGCTGGTCTCTTGTGTGCAGTTAAGGCTGAATGTGGAAAAAAAAAAGAAATTGAAGACTTGCCTCTGCCAAGAAGTCATCGGGGGGCATCTCTGACATGAGAAAAAGAAGACCTACATCTGCCAGCATGGCAGAACTTGCCCCAGTAAAGCCTCGTACACGACCGGTTTTCCCAGCAGGAAAACTGCCAGGAGAGCATTTGGCCGGGAATCCTGGCCATGTGTATGCTCCCTAGCAGTTTTCCCGACAGGAAAACTTTGCAGGGAAAAACTGAGAACCTGCTCTCTATTTTCCCGTCGGGATTCCTGCCAAGAAAACCGGTCGTCTGTATGCTTACCTGTTCCATTGGAAAGCCACGCATGCTCGATAAGAGTTCGACACATGCGCGGTAGCATACAAGTTTACTGTGGGGTGTAGCAAGATGGCGGCGACGGCATTGAATGTGATGACTTGATGACGTCACTGCGTTCTTGCCATAAACACCTCATATACACATGCTGACTATTTCCTGCTCTCTTTCAGGCCTCTCTTTCAGGCCTCTTTTTCAGTCTCTCAGATTCTTGGTCCCAAATGAGAATTTGTGTAAGAAAAGGAGAAAGACTGGTGCCATGGAAGTCAGCTAAAACTTTGTTTTATTAATGCAGATGAAGCTAGCATGAGCCATGATTAAGGCATGATGGCCAAAACGCGCTGGCTTTTTTGATTGTTGTTCATCTGCATCAATGGAATTATGTTTTAGCCAACTTCCATGGCACCGGTCTTTCTCCCTTTTTTTCATGGATTGCACATGGTGGTTTGCAGAGACTTTCCAGGCTGAGTGCTGGGTTCTTGAGGCTGACCATGTATTACACAGGAGGTAGTAGCTCAGATGCACCTGTTCCAAATGAGGATTTATCAATCATAAGAGAACTGTAAATCAGCTCTATCCTCTCCAACTGGACCTTTCTGGAACCCCTCACCATTTTTGAGTGAGAAAGCCTAAGTACTTCTAAAAATTCCTACTTTTATCCCTCTTAAATGGATCACAACCCAAATAATGGGGATACATTTTTCCAAACCAGGACCCATATATATATATATATATATATATATATATATATATATATATATATATATATACAGTTGGTATAGAAAATAATCACTCCCTTTAAAATAAATACATGTTGATGCTTTGCAGCCTGAAATAAAGATAGACATAGGCCCGGATTCACGTAACGTTTACACCAACGTTTCTAAAGATACGCCGTCGTAAGTACAAATGTGCGCCATCGCATCTCTGCGCCGATTCACAAAGCTAGATACGTCGAATAACAAGGCTTCAGCCGCCCGGCGTAACTTGCCTGCGCTGGCGTATCGTGGGCGCATAGTTACGCAAATGAGTAAGATACGCCGATTTACGAACGTACTTGCGCCCGGCGTATGTTTTATGTGCTTTTCGTAAGGGTTACATCCGCTGTAAAGTTATTCCACATATAGTAGGCGCAACCCATGCAAAGGTATGGACCAGGGAACAGCCGTCGTATTTTACGTTGTTTACGTAGTACTACGTGAATAGGGCTGTGCGTAGGTTACGTTCACGTAGTAGGCAGTGTTTTGACGTATCTTAGGCAGTTATCTCGACGTAACTGTGAGCATGCGCACTGGGATGCGTCCAAGATATGCTCATGTGCAGTTTGTTTTTTGAAGCTCAGCCCATCATTTGCATGGGGTCACGCTGAATTTAAATGTTACACGTCCACTTCCAGCCCACTTCCACCTACTTTGACTTACATCTCAACGTTGCTTGCCTCTCAACGTTGCGCTGGCGTAGCCTAAAAAGATACGCTATGCCGGCTGAAAGATGCGCCCAGGTATGTGAATCCAGGCCATCGTTTTTATTTTATCCAACTGCATTTACTTAAAGAAAATTATAACATCCATGTGAAAGATATAATGCCAATATGTCAGAAATAAAAAAAAAATCACTGAGCTGGAAAGAATATTACCCCCCTAAAAATTATTAAAAAACTCAACAACAGTTGTAGCTAATCACCTCTTCAATGGCACACATAGCCATATGATTTTCAAATGTGATCAGCTGTGGTCACTTTGATTAGCTCAGCATGAAAATAGCTTACCTGGAGCATTTCAGTCCCTGATAGTTCAACTGAGGCAAACAATCAACTGGGGATAGCAAGACACTGTCAAAAGATCCCTGGGATAAAGTTGTGGACAGGCACAAGTTAGGACAGTGTTTTTCAACTCCAGTCCTCAAGGCACACCAACAGGTCAAGTTTTCAGGATTTCCCTCAGATGAAATGGCTGTGGTGATTACTAAGGCAGTGAAACTGATCAAATCACATGTGCAAAATAATGGAAAGCCTGAAAACATGACCTGTTGGTGTGCCTTGAGGACTGGAGTTGAAAAACACTGAGTTAGGAGATGGATACCAAAAACATGTCAAAGTCTTTATCAATGCCTAGAAGCACAATGACATCTATTCTTAAGAAATTGAAGGTATTTGGTACAACACAGACCTTTCCTGGATCAGGACATGGCTCCAAGCTGGATGAAAGAGCCAGTAGGAAACATATCAGAGAGGCTACCAAGAGGAATGTATGACAGAGAGTGGTCATTGTGTGCATGTGACAACAATATCACTAATTCACCACAAATGTGGCTTGTATGGGAGGTTTGCAAGAAAAAAGGCACTGCTTAATCACTTCAGCACCGGAAGAATTTGCCCCCTTCCTGACCAAGCTATTTTTGCGATACGGTACTGTGTCGCTTTAACCACTTAAGGACCCCTCACTGTATATATACGTCCTTTTTTTAAAGATGGATATCTCGGTAACGGCAGCAGCTGCTGAGCGGTCCTGTTAAGGATAACGGCGGTCTCTGCGGCGGATTGGCCGCGAGAACGCCGTTATCGGTGGTGGGAGAGGGCCCCCCTCTCCCGCCGCTCTCCCATGCCCTCCGCCGCTTACCAGAGCCGTCGGTAGTGGCGGAGGCAATCAGGTCCTTCTCCTGTCTGTGTGGGGATGCAAGTGAGGGCAAGATGGCCCCCACCCGTCCCCATAGCTTTTCTGGGCGGAAGTGACGTCAAAACGTCAGTCCCGGCCAATGCGTCTTAGGCCGCATACACATGGAGGGACATGTCCGATGGAAACGGTCCGCGGACTGTTTTCATCGGACATGTCTCCTCTGGATTTTCGTCCGGCAGTGTGTACACACCATCGGATCAAACTCCCCGCCGGCAGACAGCGCAGTGACGTGGCGGTGACGTTGACGCCGCCACGTCACCGCACCAGGAAGTAGAAAAACTTCCACGAATGCGTCGCATCCATACGAGTGTACTAACCAGCGGACATATCCGACGGACATGTCGCCGGCGGACAAATTTTAAAGCATGCTTTAAAATTTGTCCGCCGGTCAGACATGTCTGCTAGCCCATACACACGATCGGATTTGTCCGCTGAACTGGTCCGTCGGACCAGTTTCAGCGGACAAATTCGATCGTGTGTACGCGGCCTTAAAGAAACATTTTTTATTTTTTTGCATTTAAGTCTAAATATGAGATCTGAGGTCTTTTTGACCCCAGATCTCATATTTAAGAGGACCTGTCATGCTTTTTTCTATTACAAGGGATGTTTACATTCTTTGTAATAGGAATAAAAGTGATCCAATTTTTTTTCAGTATAAAAAATAATAAAATAACTAAAAATAAATAAGAAAACTTTATTTTTATTTTTTTAAGCCCGTCCCGACGAGCTCGCGGGCAGAAGCAAACACATACGTGAGTAGCACCCGCATATGAAAATGGTGTTCAAACTACACAAGTGAGGTATCACCGCGATCGTTAAATCAAGAGCAATAATAGACCTACTCTGTAGCTCAAAATAAGCAACCTATAGAATTTTTTAAACGTCACCTATCGAGATTTTTAAGAGTAAAAGTTTGATGCCATGCCACGAGCAGGCGTAATTTTTAAGTGTGACATGTTGGGTATCATTTGTACGCGGCGTAACATTATCTTTCACAATATATAAAAAAATTGGGCCAAATTTATTGTTGTCTTATTTTTTAATTGAAAAAAGTGATTTTTCTCCAAAAAAAGTGCACTTGTAAGACCGCTGCGCAAATACGATGTGAAAAAAAGTATTGCAATGACCGCCATTTTATTCTCTAGGGTTCTAGAAAAAATATATATAATAGTTGGGGGTTTTAAGTAATTTTCTAGCAGAAAAAAAACGTTTTAGTCTTGCAAACACCAAATCTGAAAAACACCCAAGGTCCTTAAGTGGTTAAATGACAATTACGTGGTCGTGCAATGCTGTACCCAAATAAAATGTATTTCCTTTTTTTCCCATGAATAGAGCTTTCTTTTGGTGGTATTTGATAACCTCTGCAATTTTTTCCGCTATAAACAAATAAGAGCGTAAATTTTGTGGATAGATTTGTGGCATTTTTATTATTAATATATATATTTTTTTACTACTAATAGTGGCGATTTGAGATTTTTAGCTGGAATGGGACATTGCAGCATACAGATCAGACACTTTTGACACTTTTTTGGGACCATTGACATGTCACTGGCAGGGAGGGGGTAAACACTAGGGGGCGTTCAAGGGATTAACTCTGTTCCCTCAGTGTGTGTTCTAACTGTGGGGATGGGATTGACTGGGGGAGGAGACTGATCGCTGTTCCTAATTACTAAGAACAGACCATCACTTTCTACTCCACCTGACAGAATGGAGATTTGTCTGCTTACATTGACAGATCTCCATTCTGTCTCTATCAGTAGCCATCGCAGGTGCCCGGCAGACATCGAGTCTGCTGGGCATGCGCATCGGTTCCTAATCACGTGGCTGGTGCACGCTTCCCCTATACCCTGTAGAGCCCCCCGTTTGTGCAGGGGAGCCAACCTGCCGCCATATAATGACCGTGGCTGGTTGGCAAGTAGTTAAGAAAAGCCAAATGTAGTCATGACTGAGCTTTGCCAAACACACCTTAAAGATTCTGAGGCTACATGGAAAAGGTATTATGGTCAGATGAGACTAAAATTGTATAATTTGGCCTCAACACCAAACGATATGTCTGTTGGAAATCCAACACAGCTCACAAACCAAATTACACCATTCCTACAGTAAAGCATGGAGGTGGTAATATCCTGTTATGGAAGTATTTCTCTGCAGCAGGTACTAGAGCACTTTTCAGGATAGAAGGAAAAATCAATGCCGTCAAATTCTTGAAGAAAATGCTGCCTTCTGCCAGAAAATTGTCAATGGGAAGAAGGTTTGCCTTCCAACACGACAATGACTCAAAGCACGCAGCAAAAATTACCACACAGTGATTGAAAGAGAAAAAGGCAAATGTTCTTACATGGCCTAGTCAGTGCCCAAACATAAACCCCATTAAAAATATGTGGAATGATGTGAAGACTGCAGTCCACAAACGGTCACTATCAAATTGAACTGAACTTGAGCAGTGTGGGCAAATATTGCGAAGTCTAGATGTGCAAAGTTAGTAGAGACATTACCCAGCAGACTAAAGGCTGTAATTAAAGCAAAAGGTGGCCCAACAAGATACTGACATAAGTGGGTGATCCTTTTTCTTTCTGACATGTTGGTGTCTGTCTTTATTTCAGGCTGCAAAGCAACAAAATGTGATTCTTTTAAACTATTTTCTTTTTTTTTGTTTCAAAAGAAAGTTTATTGAAAAGCAGTACAATACAACAGTAAGCCACTAATTCGCTCAGGGGCACCAAACATTAACAATAAATCAGTGCAACTAAGTCTTCACAGCATAAAAAAGATTTACTTCCTTTGTCAATAAAGTCATACTTTAACTTCCTCTGTAAGCAAGGAGAGACTTAGGGCCAGATTCACGTACATCGGCGCATTTTTGGACCGGCGTAGTGCAACTCCTTTAAGTTAGACCGGCTTAATTTCAAGGCGCAAGTACCGTATACTCGTAGTATTTTCGCCCAAATTTGCACCGGTGCAATGTAAATTCCGAGGCGTAAGGCGGTGTAATTCAAAGTGGGAAGGACGTGGGCGTGTTCCATTGAAATGAGCCGTGACCCCATGCAAATGAAGGGCCGGCCAGACTGGGCATGTGCACATGAAGCAGACTATGGTCAGCACCTCTCTGAGCATGCTCAGAACTTGGCACGGCGCAATCAGTTAGATAGGAACTAGGCCTGTCAGACTTAGTGAGCTATGCACAGTGCTTAAATAGAGCGAGAGAAATGCCCTTCCATTGCAAAAGTACATCCAATTTTTTTCCCTTCCTGAAGCAAGGTGCTTTTATTCCGTTGTCTGTTGCTGTTTGGAGGTTTGTGTCGTGTCGGTGTGTATATATATATATATATATATATATATATATATATATATACATATATATATATATATATATATATATATATATATATATATATATATAATATTAAATAAGATAATTATAATAATATTAAAATTAGTAAATTTATATTAGTTAAAAAAAATCTATATATATTTATTATATTAATTATTATAAAATATATACTAAACAGAAAAAAATGTATATAAAATATATATTTACCCATTAGGGTGAAAAGAGCCACTGGCAAGGAAATGGAGTGTTGCCAGTACCTTGCCATGTGGCGGTCGGCAGATCCTCTCCCGTGTAAGAACAGGGGAGTCCGCGCTATGGTGAATAAAGTAGCTGTTGCCTCCCAGTAGGATCCCTTTGTGGGGAGCTAATACAAATATGAATAGTAGAAAGGGAAATGGCGCTGCTAAATTAATACCTTTGTCAGGTATATCCGTGGGGTGAGCCCAATGGTAATAGGCCCCCCTTTTGGCTGGAATTAGGGTGCAATTGGAGAGATACACTGTTTTAATAGGAGGGTAGATGTTGGTTCCTCAGCTTCCACTAATTTCAGTGAAATTGAGTAAAGGTGGATTTTTAGGTCAGGAGCCTGTGCAGGCCAGCAGGCCCAAAGATTGCTAAAGTAAAATGATCCTATGCTGCTATAAGGATGCCAGTTGTGACCGATGCACCCTAAACCATATAAAACAAAGAAAAAAATGTGTCTCTAGAGTCTAATAGGTAGGAATCCCTACTAGTGTGGTTACTAGTGTAATCAACCACACTAGTAGGGATTCCTACCTATTTGACTCTAGAGACACATTTTTTTCTTTGTTTTATATGGTTTAGGGTGCATCGGTCACAATTGGCATCCTTATAGCAGCATATGATCATTTTACTTTAGCAATCTTTGGGCCTGCTGGCCTGCACAGGCTCCTGACCTAATTAATCCACCTTTACTCAATTTTTACTGAAATTAGTGGAACCTGAGGAACCAACATCTACCCTCCTATTAACACAGGGTATCTCTCCAATTGCACCCTAATTCCAGCCAAAAAGGGGGCCTATTACCATTGGGCTCACCCCACGGATATACCTGACAAAGATCCTCTCCCGTGCCCTCCTCTGTGCCCTCCTCCTTCTGCGCTCATCTAAAGTCAGTAGTATAGCTATGAGCAAGGATGCCCCTGGCATGGTGGCATACAGATTAATGTCCTGCAAGTGTGGCTGCTCAGCTCGGCCCTAATGGTGTTGCTTTTGCTGACATGTAGACGGATTGTCTAATTTTAAGCAAGCTTTTATATGGTCTAATTTTAGACCGGCCGTGCAGCTGATAAGCACATCGTGTGGACTGCACCGCACAAACTTACTTTTGTGGATCGGTGTATCTCCCTCATTTGCATATTTGCATAGCAAATCAATAGTGTGTCTAGTGCAGTTTTGCACGCACGCTGCGCCGGTCTAAAAAATGTGGATTTCAGGCGTATATCGTTTTGGGGATACGGTGCATAGATAAGTGTGTGCATTTTTAGACTTACGCGTGCCTTATTCGTGATACTCCGGAGTAAGTGCTTTGTGAATCTGGCCCTTAGTTTTCAATATACAGCGATATCTCAGTGAAGAAAAGAACCAATGTTTACCGGTCTAGGCGCCCCAGATGGGTGCTTTCAGGAATGGTCCCCCCTGCTGGTAATTCTGACTGTTATTTGGGCTGCAGTACTGGCCTCCACCAGCGGGGGGTTCTTGGTAGTATGGAGCACACAGCCCTTTCTGTGCTCCGCTGTAACCTGAGCTCAATCATCAGCTCTATTTATACCCGGCGAGCTCAAGCAGAGCTCGCCCTGGTATCGTCATATCTTCCAGACATGAGCCTGTACCCTGACCCTGTCTCCTGGATCCTGATTCTGATTCTGTGCCTTGATCCTGTTCCGTGATTCTGATCCCTGATCCTGATCCCTGCCTGGACTTGTCTGCCCTGTTTCCTGGTTCCTGTCTCCCCTGAGTTCTTACCTCGCAGCTAGTCCATCCATCCGTTCCCTGCTCTGTCCTGTCCCATCCACACCCATCTGCTGACATCCCACGTGTATGACCTCGGCCTGGCTTGATTTATGTATACGGTATTTCCCTTTGACTATATATATACTGTTTGCTGTTTATTGCACCGGTTGTCCCCACTTATTTTGTAAATAAACACCTTTTCACTTCACTAATCATATTGTTTGGTCTCCTCTGTGCAGTCACACAGTACTGATCTATTAGCCTTCCTCACAGTATACCAGGGCCCTCTTGATCAGACGTGACTGCATTGAGGAACCATCCTGGTGTAGTGCATTGCTATAAACATGGATTGCGATGACATCCTTTACTATTCTCTGCTGGCAGAAGAGGATGAGGGGTATTGTCGCCAGGTTTTGGAGGGTTGGACTAGTGACCAGCTAATGGAAACTATCTGATTAGCTCATTTCTGTGTGGATCAGGGTTACATGACTTTTAATGATGTTCAGGCATTAATTTGCTTGTGTGTAAAGCCAGCCCTGTCATCTATTCCTGTCGGTAGGGACGATTTCTCTCCCCCTTTCAGTCATGACCAACTTGAATCCCTGGTGTGGTTATTAGAGGATGATCCAACGTCTTTTGGTGAGTATTATTCTTCTTGTCCCCAGCAAAAGTTATCTGAGTGTATTAGTTCTGTGCTGTCTCTGATTAGACAAGGTGTGTGTGAACCTGCTTTTGTTCGACCTGTGCTGCAGGCATGGTCAGATCTCCTGATTCCAGCCAAGCCAGTCCGTCCTAGCCCTGCTATTAACCACCTACCTTCCCAAGGATCTATCCGCCCATCGCCAATGATAACCTCAGCTTTCGCCCAGTTAATTCCGCACCCTACCAAATATTACTACCCAATTTCTACTAATTGTACCTACCCTGCCTTTAATCCACCTGTAACAACTCCACAAAGACCTCCTCCAGTCACCATCCCTGTGTCTCTGCCATATTCCAACCCTTCCTCCTACTCAATTCCATCCTCTTCATACATCATTTCTGTTAACAAACCTGCAGTGTCTAAGTCTAAAAAGAAACGGAAGTATTTCCCAACCCACACCATCGTGCCAGTTACCCAGTCTGTTCCAGTGCCATCTGTTCAGCCTGTTCCAGTGCCATCTGTTCAGCCTGTTCAGTGCCATCTGTTCAGCCTGTTCCAGTGCCATCTGTTCAGCCTGTTCCAGTGCAGTCTGTTCCGGTGCCATCTGCTCAGTCTGTTCCGGTGCCATCTGTTCAGCCTGTTCCGGTGCCATCTGTTCAGCCTGTTCCGCTGCCATCTGGTCAGCCTGTTCCAGTGCCATCTGCTCAGCCTGTTCCAGTGCCACCTGTTCAGCCTGTTCCAGTGCCACCTGTTCAGCCTGTTCCAGTGCCGTCTGTTCCGGTGCCATCCGTCCAGTCTGTTCCGGTGCCATCTGCTCAGCTTGTTCCAGTGCCATCTGTTCAGCCTGTTCCAGTGCCATCTGTTCAGCCTGTTCCAGTGCCGTCTGTTCCGGTGCCATCCGTCCAGTCTGTTCCAGTGTCACCTGCTCAGCCTGTTACAGTGCCATCAGTTCAGCCTGTTCCAGTGCCATCTGTTCCTATGCCAGCAGCTCTACCTGTTCCTGTGCCAGCTGCTCTACCTGTTCCTGTGCCAGCTGCTCTACCTGTTCCTGTGCCAGCTGCTCTGCCTGTTCCAATGCCAGCTGCTCTGCCTGTGCCAGCTACTCTACTTGTTCCTATGCCAGCTGCTCTACCTGTTCCAGTGCCAGCTGCTCTGCCTGTGCCAGCTGCTCTACCTGTTCCTGTGCCAGCTGCTCTACCTGTGCCAGCTGCTCTACCTGTTCCTGTGCCAGCTGCTCTGCCTGTTCCAATGCCAGCTGATCTGCCTGTGCCAGCTACTCTACTTGTTCCTATGCCAGCTGCTCTGCCTGTTCCAGTGTCAGCCGCCCAGCTTGTGCCAGCTAACCAGCCTGTTCCAGTGCCAGCCGCCCAGCTTGTGCCACCCGACCAGCCTTTTCCAGTACTTGCCGACCAGCCTGTTCCAGTGCCAGCCGCCCAGCTTGTGCCATCCGAACAGCCTGTTCCAGTGCCAGCTGCCCAGCTTGTGCCAGCCGACCAGCCTGTTCCAGTGCCAGCCGACCAGCCTGTTCCAGTGCCAACCGCCCAGCCTGTTCCAGTGCCAACTGCCCAGCCTGTTCCAGTGCCAACCGCCCAGCCTGTCCAGCTCGATGACCAGGAGCCTCTGTCTGCTGCCCAGCTCGATGACCCAGAGCCTCTGTCTGCTGCCCAGCTTGATGACCCGGAGCCTCTGTCTGCTGCCCAGCTCGATGACCCGGAGCTTCTGTCTGCTGCCCAGGTTGATGACCCGGAGCCTCTGTCTGCTGCCCAGGTTGATGACCCGGAGCCTCTGTCTGCTGCCCAGCTCGATGACCCGGAGCCTCTGTCTGCTGCCCAGCTTGATGACCCGGAGCCTCTGTCTGCTACCCAGCTCGATGACCCGGAGCCTCTGTCCGCTGCCCAGCTCGATGAACCGGAGCCTCTGTCTGCTGCCCAGCTCGATGACCCAGAGCCTCTGTCCGCTGCCCAGCTCGATGACCTGGAGCCTTCGTCTGCTGCCAAGCTCGATGAATCAGAGCCTATGCCCGCTGCCCAGCTCGATGACCCGGAGTCTGCTGCCCAGCTTGATTTTCCCCTGCCTGCTTCCCCACTTGATGTGACTTTATCCATTGCCCGGCTTGACACCATGGGCTTTCCCCAGCAACAGCTGGTTGGAGCGTCCGGAGGCCGCTCCTTTGAGGGGGGGTACTGTCAGGAATGGTCCCCTCTGCTGGTAATTCTGACTGTTATTTGGGCTGCAGTACTGGCCTCCACCAGCGGGGGGTTCTTGGTAGTATGGAGCGCACAGTCCTTTCTGCGCTCAGCTATAACCTGAGCTCAATAATCAGCTCTATTTATACCTGGCGCCCTGGTATCGTCATATCTTCCGGACATGAGCCTGTACCCTGACCCTGTCTCCTGGATCCTGATTCTGTGCCTTGATCCTTTTTCCGTGATTCTGATCCCTGATCCTGATCCCTGCTGGACTTGTCTGCCCTGTTTCCTGGTTCCTGTCTCCCCTGAGTTCTTACCCCACAGCTAGTCCATCCATCTGTTCCCTGCTCTGTCCTGTCCCATCCACACCCATCTGCTGACATTCCACGTGTATGACCTTGGCCTGGCTTGATTTATGTATACGGTATTTCCCTTTGACTATATATATACTGTTTGCTGTTTATTGCACTGGTTGTCCCCACTTATTTTGTAAATAAACACCTTTTCACTTCACTAATCATATTGTTTGGTCTCCTCTGTGCAGTCACACAGTACTGATCTATTAGCCTTCCTGACAGGTGCAAACTATGCCTGGAGCCAGCTAAGTTGCTCAAGAAACTAAAAGCTCCACTCTCAATGGGTTCGATCCCAGAGCTCCGGAATAAAAATAATCTCCAGAGCCTAACGAGCGACCCAAAATCAAGACCAACATTAGGTAAACCTCAAAAGGTCTCTCCTAAATGACATATGAAATCAGTACAATTATTAGGAAGCCCTCAAGAAATAACCACTGAGGAAGGTGAGGTAACCAGTCAATAGCAAATAAGGTACATTCAGACGGAAATTGTCAACTTCCAAAACCAATCAAAATTAAGGGATAGAAGAAAGAAGGAAAGAGAGGATAAAAGGAAGAAGAAAAAGAGAAAAGAGAAGTGGCAGCTTGTAGACTAATCATGTCCCAATCACTTCCGGAACCAGGGAAATTCCTATGTGAGTGGCCCAGGGTTCCCATGTGGCCTCAAAAGCTGTCGTGGACTTCATAATAAAACTGACTAGTTTCTCCTGTGTCATTATCCATGAAATCTTTCTCTTGGCAGCCGCCAGAGACACCTTTGGTAGCTTCCAGGCTTTAGCTATAGTAACTTTTGCCCCTAGAAGCATAAAGGCTATACATTTTTGAGTAGATTTAGAGACCATTATTAGCGTTTAAAAAAATCTATTTGGGGAGACTGCACTTCAGGAGTACCCGTAACTTTCCGTATAAGGCAGAACATCTTATTCCATTAACTCTGAATTTTCGGGCATTCCCACCAAATGTGCAACATGGAACCCTGGGCCTGACGCCCTCTAAAACAGACAGAAGAGGTAGAGGGATACATCAATGCTAGTCTGGTGGGGACCAAGTACCATCTCATTAGGACTTTTAGATTAGCTTCTATAAATGAAACATTCACAATACCGTTACACGCTCTTGTCACTGCTTTGTGCCAATCCTCCAGGTCCCAGGTCTCCTGCAGGTCTTTCTCCCACGCTTCCATGTAGGGGAATTTGAATGTGGGTTCCGATAAATACAAATATATGATAGAGATACCCCCTCTATGGTCCGTTCCCTGACCACACCATCGCTCATAATTTGTGAACTCTGGAGGTTTCGATTTATTTTTCCATTTTTTCATAGGGACGATAGAAAGTGGTAAATTTGGAGGTGCCTAAACTTCTCAGATTCTGGGAGACCCAATTTTTCCCGGCAATACTTAAGAGATATAGGGCCAGAGGAGGAGAAAAAGTGTCCTATTCTGTACATCCCCTTGTCTAGCCACCATTGAAAAGATTTTATGTTCATTCCTGGACCAAACTGTGAATTGTGGAAGATGTGGCCTAAAGGTCTAATATCCGATGTCAGGGAGGAAAAGTGTTTCAAATCATCCCAAAGTTTCAGTGATTGAGATAACGTAGGGGATAAGATCGAAGGTCTGGATTTGCGGGGACACCAAAGCAGGAAGTCTAAAGTGTAAGAAGGAGCTGCCTGCCTCTCTATATTTATCCAATCAGGCTTTGCACATCTAGAATAAATTATTGAGAGTTGAGCCAATCTAGCCGCCTGATAATATCTAAATAGGTTGGGAAGACCCAAACCCCCCCGTGTTTTAGGACTATAAAGTACTTTTTGAGAGAGCCTATAACCATTCTTCCCCCATACAAATTTAACTATTTTCCCCTGGAAAGATTTAAGATGTTCTCTGCTAACCTTAATTTAAAAGGGATCTGAATAGGTAAAGAAGTCTCGAAAGTAAAGTCATTTTTATCGAGTGAATTTTACCCAACCATGAAATGTTATAATGCAACCAAGACCTAAGGTCATTCTCCAGTTTGCAATACATTGGGGGGAAATTAGCTTTATATAGTTGTTCAATCCTGGAGGTTAAATTAATCCCTAAATAACGGATCGAGGAGGTATTCCAATTAGGTTTGAAGGAGGGCTTCAGTTGATCAACCAAAGAGGAATGTAGGGAAACATTTAGAGCTTGGGATTTGGACATGTTAACCCGTAATCAAGAAATGTTCCCGAAAGTGTCGAGGAGCTTATTTAAATTGGGTAGAAATGTAATTGGGGAAGTGACGAAGAGGAGGACATCATCAGCGAACAAGGCACACTTTTGGACCGCCTGTCCACTGCTGACACCTTTAATATTGTGATCTGATCTGATTGCTATTGCTAGTGTCTCAATTGCTACAGCGAATATTAGAGGGGATAGAGGACAGCCTTGCCTCGTCCCTCTGGCTATATGAATGGGCTACATGAATAATATCCTTGTAACTTGATTCTGGGTTCCGGTTTGGAGTATAGAGCCCTTAGAAGTCCCAAAAAAGAGTCACCAAAACCCCAGTCGAAGGCCTTTTGAAGGTCTAATGAAAGCAAAGGACCTTCCTGCTTAGGACCCCCGCCCCACCCTGATTGAAGAATAGAGAAGACATCAACTGCTCTCCTAACTTGGTCCGGGCCTTGCCTCCCGGGGATAAACCCCACCTGGTCCTTATGATTATATTGATTAATAAAAGAACCTACTCTGTTAGCTAAAATTTTGTTAAGGATCTTCAGATCATTGTTGATTAAGGAGATAGGTCTATAGTTTTCGACATGTTCAACATGTTCGTGATCTTTATCGAGTTTGGTAATAACCAAAATGTAGGCTGCATTGAGATGAATATCAATTGGATCCCCTGTGCGTTTAGAATTAAAAAATGTGTTTAAGTGAGGAGAAAGCGTGTTCAGAAGGGATTTGTTGTATTGGGTGGAGAACCCATGGGAACCCGGGGCTGACCCCACTTTTAAATCTTTAATTACACCTAAAGTTTCATCAATGGTAATTGGGGCTTCCAGCAAGGCTATATGATCCTTACTCAGGGAGGGAATTGGGAGATTATCCAAAAATGAATTTATGAAGGGGATCCCTGCTGTATCTCTTTTCTGGTAAAGCTTAGCATAGAAATCCCGGAAAGAACGGAGTATACGTTGGGGGTTGTGAGTTGTGGCTCCATCCTGCAATCTTATTTTAGGAAGAGTGTATGTGTGAAATTTAGGGGAGAGTCTGTTAGCTAACAAAGTGCTCATTTTGTCTGACTGTAAGTAAAAGTTAGCCCCTGACCATCGGATGGACTTCTTGGCTTTGACCGTGAGTGCTAGGTTTAACGCTAGTCTTGCATTGTCAAGTTGTGCAGATGGAACCGTAAATGGGTCTTTTTTATGCTGTTTGCTGAGAGTTGTAAACTACCTCTCAAGCTTCTCAATATCCAGGGCCTTTTTTTTTTCAATTTAGAAGCTATTTGAATGAACTTTCTTCTATTTCAACTACCGTTATAGGGTCATCAAGTAGGGATTCATTAAGTCTCCAATGGGACACATGAGGTCTATTGAAAATTCCGCGTAAAGTCATGACCACCATCGAGTGATCCAACAAGGCTTTAATAAAGGCCTTGTGTTTTGCAGGAATGTGCAAGGAATGGATAAACATGTGATCAATCCTGGAGTAACACAATTGGGGGTTCGAAAAGTGCATATAGTCTCGTTTCGTGGGATTCAATTCCCTCCAGATGTCGACCAAACTGTGCTGGTAGATCAATTTCGCTATCTTAGAGCTAATCCTAGTGGAGTGGGTCAGTTGTTTAGAAGGAATCTTCGATTTATCCAGAATTTGGTCAAAAGCTATGGTTGAGTCACCCCCGAATATCACGATTCCTTCCAACAATGCTTCCAATGTATGAAACATTGTCCAAAAGAACGCTGTCTGACCTTTGTTAGGGGCATAATAGGAAACGAAGGAGAATAATTGATCATCAATCAACCCCTTCACTACTATGAACCTCCCCTCCGGGTCTTTGTGAACTAAAGTGTCCTTGAACTTACACGTTTTTGCGAATAAAATCGATACCTCTTTTGTTTTGTTTTGTTTTCTGCACTCGCCAAAAAAAATTGTGGGAAATGGGCATGAAGGAAGGATGGGGAAAACCTTATGGGAAAATGTGTTTCCTGTAATATTACAACCTCCAATTTTTGGGAATGATATGAATGAAACATTTTCCTCCTTTTAATAGCCCCTGAACATTATGTGAAGCCAATTTCAATGATGGATGTGTCATATTATTAAGAGGCATGGTGTGTGGGAAGGGAAAACTGAACATTGGAGAAATAACTCACCTCCTGCAGCCAGGAGCGAAGAAAAGTCAAAGGGTACCCGGGACCCAAAGTAGAGCGGTGGGAATGATGCACTCGTGAATTGGCAAGCAAGAAAAAGAAGTTAGAGAAAAGAAGAGAAAAGAAAAGAAAAAGAGAAACATGTTGACCCAACAAGGGTCTGTGAGGCTGGGAGGGGGGAAAACCCTGCCCAACATCACCAAGTAATAAACCGTTGTGACCCTTAAATTTGGTCACAGATCCATCCCCAGAGCATGATCTAACCATGATCAGAAGATGAATGGAGGCGCATGACTGCTGCCCCAGCCAGAACCATCCCTATGGAACAAAAAAATATAACAAATATTAAAAGGCAACAAATCTATAAAACTATATCATATTGAAATAAACGGATCCAACCGTAGTGAAAGATCAACAAAAGTCAACCTTGTTAATATCAGGGAGAGGAAGGGGAGGGAAAGGGGAAGATTTGGGTAAGAAAGGGGAGAATGGGGTGTGAGCAGGATCAGGAAGGGAAAAAGAGTTTATAAGGTACATAGAAGGGAGCAATGGGAAGCACAAAATGTTTGAGAAAAAATTGAAGGACACAATGTAGGGAGATCCAAACCTCTAAAAGTATAAATGATTGATCCCATTCAATCCGGTATTGAGGTAGGTATGTACTGCCTCTTCACCACGGAAAACAGACCAGAACTAGAGGGGGGAAGAGAACAAAAGTAAAAAAATACAACATAGGTCCACAGGAGGATACAAATTAGGTCACATCCCAGGGGTGATGTGCATAAGGCCAGGAACTAAAGTCAATGACAGGAACACAACATTTAGTTGGGCCAGTCCCTGAATGAAGATAAAGAGAAATCCAAGCCTCCTCCGAATCAGGTGGGAAGTGAAGCCTTAGTATGCCGAGATTTGTTGGATTTCCACGTGGGGGAAATTGGGCTTGTAGGAGTAGGGCGCTTGGAGGAACCCGCCTGAAGATTTTAAGTGTCCATTACTGAGTGTTGCGTGATAAATTTAAGATCCAGTAAGAGCCGTTCGCCCTCAGGAAATGGCGCGAATGAGTGAGTTTTTCCTTTACACGAGAATTTTAATCTGAAGGCGAAGGCCCACCAATATTTGATTTCCCTTTGCGAGAGGATCGAAAGCAGTGGTTAAAGAGCCCTGTGCCATTGGATAGTCATAGGAGAAATATCAGCAAAAATCTGGATCTCATGGGCTTGGAATGCTAAATGTGAACTTTGAGGGGAGATTTTCATAATGTCTTCTTTCACGCTGTAGAAGTGTGGTTTTACCACCACATCCCTAGGGGATCCATCTTTCCTGTGAGGGCCCAGGGATCTATGGGCTCTGTCTAACTCCTACTTGTGAGGGGATAATGCTGGTATAAGGGTTTTAATGAGGTCCCTGATAGCCGTAGGGACATCCGAGATGGATTCTGGGAGCCCTCTCACTCTAAAATTGTCCCTCCTGGAGCAATTTTCAAGGTCATCTATCTTACCCAAAGCCACATCCAATTGCTCCTGTATGACTTCAATGTGATCAGTGTTTTGGTTGACTCTGGAAACTGTAATATCAAATTTATTCTCAATGGCTTCCATCCTGGATCCCAGATTTTGAAAATCAGAACGAATGTCATTGGTGATTTTGCTAGCTTTGTGTGCAAGACCCTTCTTTAGCAGCTCTGACAGTTTTAAGAATAAGTCACCTGCATTCTGAGGAATATCAAGGTCAGGGCCTCCTGGGGTAGTAACGTCTTACATGTGGGGAGAAGCAACTCCTAAAGGAGTAAGCATGTAATTCTCCAGCGTTCGCTCTAAGAGCGATTCTGTGGAGGTGGGGGATGGGGTCACAACAGGGGGGACACTGTGGGAGGCCTGTGGAGTGAAGTTCAGTGTGGCAGGAGCAATTACTTGCCTGCATCCCAAAAGGCCTCCGCTATGTGCTTCTCGCGGCTGAGACGTGCCCGCCATCTTAGATTTGTCCAGGGCACCCTCAGCGGTGAAACTCATGCCTAGATCACGGCGGACAGAGCTGCCAAGCATGGGGAGGCAGCTGAAGTGTTCCCGATTGATTCCCGTAGACAGCGGATGCCTCTCAGGTGTGGATCCGGCTCAGGGGAGGTTAGCTGGCTGAGGCAGAGCGGAGCTCCCGGCTTACGCGGCCATCTTGGAAGCCTCGCAAATGCGCACTCCTCTTAAATTATTTTCTATACCCACTGTATATACACAATTCTGTGAAAAAAAAACCAACCATTACTACCTTTTGGCTTCAACCCAGTATCGATTCTTATACTTTCACACTCTTTACACTTGCACAAAGTCAGGGATTTTGTAGGATTAAAGTCAGGTGTATGATTAATCAATTATATAAAGCAGATGCTAATGATCATCAATTGTATATGCAGGTTGAAACATGGCTATTAACTGAAATTGAAACAGCTGTTTTGGAGGCATTTATCTGGGTGAGGAACAGACAAACTCTGCTACAAAGGTGGGATTGTCACAGGTCATACGCCAAGGCAAGACTGAGTACATCAATAGGACATAAGGTAGTTTCATCAGCAAGGTTTCTCCTAGGCAAAGACTTCAAAGCAGACTGGAGGTTCAAAATGTGTTGTTCATGCTGTTTTGATTAAGCAAAAAAAAAACGGGCAACGTTAAGCACCGTTGTTGCAGTTTTCAGCCAGTGAAACATAATGCAGCAGATGAAAGACGCATCATGCTTACTTCCCTTCAACACCGGAAAATAATGTCCAGCAGTGCCATCAGCACAGAACTGGTGGAAACCAGTGGTACCTGAGTACATGCATCTACTGTTAAAATAAAGCCCCGTACACACGGTCGGACTTTTGCCCAACCAACATCAAAATCCGACACTTTTCGCATTTGTCCGACCGTGTGTACGTTCCATCGGACCAACTTTTTTGGCTTTCATCGGACAAAAAGTTGGGTCTGCGAACGGACCAACTTTCAGGCAACAAAAGTCCGATGGTGCAAAGTCCGATCGTGTGTACAGCAAACCATCGGACTTTTGGACAAATTACAAATGCGCATGCTCAGAACCAATGTTAAAATCAACCAACAATAGCAGAAGTTAACCAAAGGGTGGCAGTAAAGAGCAGAAAAGAGCAGAACAACCACGTGATGATGGGAAAGTTTTAGAAAAGTTTGCAGAAAAGTCCGAGCATGTGTATGCTATGGGTGTGATCGGACAAATCAATTAGGACAAAAATCCAAGGGAAGTTTTGTTGGATGTCCTACCGTGTGTATGGGCCTTAAGTATGACCAGAACTGGTCTTCATGGAATAATTGTGCCCAAAAAGCTTCACCTCCAACGTGGAAACAAGGCTAAGTAACTCAACTATACATGAAAACATAGGAACTGGGGTGCAGGAAAAAAAACAGGTGCTCTGGACTGATACATAAAAATTAGAAATATTTGGCTGTAAAAGAAATTCTGAAAGTGATGATTTGGCCATCATAAAGCCCTGATCTCAACATCACCAATGTCTGTCTGGGATTACATAAAGAAGGATCTGAGACAGCCTACATCCACAGAAGATCTGTGGTTAGTTCTCCAAGATGTTTGGAACAACATACCTGTCAAGTTTCTTCAAATATCATGTGCAATTTTTTTTTAACACTGCCCGTCTTTTTAACTTTGTTGCAACAAAAAAAGAAGAAACTTTTGAATAATTTCTAAATTGTATCTGTGTGGATTTAAAGTATGAATTTCTGGCATACCATTTCATAAATACAAAACAGTGAAATTATGCAGTTGATATTTTTTCTGAAGAGTATGGATGGCGATAACAGTACATTTCAGTTCAGTTTTTACTCAGATTTTGATATTAAGTAGATATTTTAAAATGATGTGTCTTCTTTGGGTTCAAGAAATAAAATTCTACATTACTTCTTTAATTCCTGTTTAGTAGAGGAGGATCACCTGATCAGCCAGTTGCAGACATTGGCAAGTTCTAGTTTAAAAAGGACATGACCTTTCTGACATATGTCATGCATCAGAAGCCTAGGTTAATGTACTTTTAGGAAAACAGGTAATATAAAGATATTGCAATAAAAAACAACCATTATAAATATTATTTGGCTAGATGCCTATACATTTTGGCTGCACTTAAGAAACGTTAAACACAAAAGGATTACATAGAATGTGCCCCCCATAAGGATTTATAAGAGACTGCTCATATAAAGAAATAGTTTAGTGAAATTCCACATGCCTGTTGAATTTAACCGCCTCTTTCTTCTGCTCATGGAAAGCTGGAGTAGAAAATATAAAAATATAAGTATTATTATTATTTTTATTTTATTTGTATTTATTTTTTTGTGATAAGAAACTCTTCTTCCGTTGAAAATGAATTATTATATAATTCATTTGAATGCAATCAAATCTCTGATACATATTTAAAATGATGGGTGTTAGAAGTACACAACGAATATAATTTAAAACACATTTTACAAGAGTAGCAATAATATAGTTATCAGGATATAGTAATCATCAGACTAGAAATGTATCTTAGCATTGTATAAACCCCAAGAAACTACTTGTATCCATATACACTAAATAGTGATACATCAATTTTTTTACAAAATATGGTAAAAATGGATAAGTGCAATTTCACAAGGTATCAACATTTACATGAGTATGGCCACATACAGCCATTCACTTGTATGGGTGGCTGTATATGTCACCTGCAGCTCCATGGGCACAGGAAAACACAGGGAATTTTGATGCTAGGTGACTTTGTAGTCTCTAGATGTGTCTTTTCTATTTTGTCATTTCTAATGCCCCAGACTGAAGGTAAACTTGAGAGTTAATGGGAAGGCCCACCAGTACTTGATGTTCCTTTGTGAAAGGACCGTTAGCAAGGGTTTCAGAGACCGTCTTCTTTTGTATGGTCACTAGAGAGATGTCCGCAAAGACCTGAACAGGATGATTGTGACAAAGCAGAGACGTTTGCGATTGTGAGTTTTTCATGATCTACTCTTTCACCGAATAAAAATGAGGCTTAACCACTACATTGTACACGATCAAACCAATACATCCCAGCAGACAAATCTGTTCAAATCGGTCTGCCAGACTGATTTGAACAGATGTATTTGGTCGTGTGCACGCGGCCTAAGAGTGATTATGTGCATTTAATAAATGATTTTACACTATGTAGAGTCTCCCTCTTATCCTTACATGACCGCATCCTAAGAGAAGCACCAGAGTCTATCAGGATTTAGCAGAGTGACGGAGGAGAGATCCAGCAGCACTACAGCATATCCCTGAGAGACAACCAGCATTCAATGCACACTGATGACTTCTATCTAGTGAGTGAGGTCCCTTTGGGGGATCCCTGCGTGTCAATATTTTTGGCTTTAGCATTGCAGCAATAGCTGAAGTTTGTTCAAGAGTGATACTTCCATTCTAGGACCGGCTGATGGACTTTTACAATCTATCTGAGACACCCATTTCTGACAGAGGGTTTTAGTGCCTTAGTCATCTCATTGAGGACTATATGAATATTATCAGTTCCTTAGATATTGTTTTGAGTATACATGCATTTTCTATTTAGCAGGATATGGTTACATATTTTTTTTGGGCATTTTGGAGCTTGAAATTAGCTCTGTTAGTGTTTATCCTTATCAGTGTAATACACCATTGAAACTATAGACACATTTTGATTTATTAACCCCTTAAGGACCGCCGCATGTACATATACGTCGGCAGAATGGCACGTACACGCACATTGGCGTACCTGTACGTCCATGCCTAGACGTGGGTCGGGGGTCCGATCGGGACCCCCCGGTACATGCGGCAGTCCCCATAGCTGTGCGAGCGATTCGGGATGAGAGAGCGGCTGTTTGTTTTTGTCCGCCCCCTCTGGATCGCTCCCAGTCAATGCGCGTCCTCCCCGCCCTCTTCCTGTAAACACAGGAAGGGGGAAGTGATGCAATCTCTCCTCTCTGCGGTACTTTCAACTGCCGCTGAGGAGAGAAGACATCACAAGTGAGTCTGCACCAACACTACACTGACACCACACACATAGGCACATTTAACCCCCCCCGATCACCCCTCCCCCACCCCCTGTCACAGTGTCACTGAATGCAGTGATCATATATTTACTGATCACTGCATTTAGTGTCAGTGTGACAGTTAGTGTGACAGGCAGTTAGTGTTAGGTCCAGGGTAGCCCCTGTACCCCCTCTAATAAAGTTTTAACCCCTTGATCGCACCCTAGTTAACCCTTTCACCCCCTATTGCCAGTTTTACTAAGCGATCATTTTTCTGATCGCTGTATTAGTGTCACTGTTGCCGCTAGGTAGCTAGTTTTTTTTTATTGCGATTTTTTTTACTAAAGACATGTGGTTGAATACATTTTGGCCTAAATGTTTGACTAAAATTTAGTTTATTCGATTTTCCTTATAACAAAAAGTAATTTATTTTTTTTTTTTTCAAAAATTTCGCTCTATTTTTGTATATAGCGCAAAAAATAAAAATCGCAGAGGTGATCAAATACCACCAAAAGAAAGCTCTATTTGTGGGAAGAAAAAGGACGTAAATTTTGTTTGGGAGCCACATCGCACGACTGCGCAATTGTCTGTTAAAGCGACGCAGTGCCGAATTGTAAAAACGCCTCTGGACATTTAGCAACATATTGGTCCGGTCCTTAAGTGGTTAAATTGTAATTTTTATAATAGCCACTTTACTGCTTATTACTACTTTTGACTAGTGATTCACCCAAGTGTTATATCACTTAGTTCATTTCCATCTGTGCGCTGGGTTCAGTATTGGTCACCTGACCTTAAATCAGGGGCTTCGGTACATATTCTCTCTTTTCAAGTGCGCATGTGCCGATGATGTTGGCTGATACAGTGGATATTTTTTATGGTGTCCTTGAAGACGATTGTATGATTTGTTTAATTTTGTAATGTTTGCATTGGTTCATGTACCCCATGGCAGTGCACAGCTTTTTTACAATAGTGACCAGAATTTAAGTTGAATATGCATCCCCATAGGTGTTTGACTTTAAGTTTGGGTTTGCTGAATTTCAGTTAAGTAGGTGACAGGTCAGTAACAGAATACAGTATAATAAATTATGCTGCAAGTCTATGGCTTTATTTTTTAATACTTCTTTAGCCAGATTATACTGTATATAGCATTTCTTAATAAAAATAATCTAATTGTATATGGCTATTCCTTTTCTCTGTGAATGATTTCAGCAAAACACTGACCTTCACCAATAGCTCACCTCCCTAAATAAAATTTATATGACTCACAAATGCACATGGCAGTGATTAATAAAATGGTTACTTGTTATTATCTGTTGTTTGGTTTTAGAAATCAGATTTTAATGGACGATCTCTGCGTTAAACATTGGCAGGACGAGTTTAGGCTCTCCAAACACTACACATGCAATTGAACTTCAATTACGGAGGTCAGGAAAGGCCCCTGTAAGGTACTCTGCAGATTGTCAGATGTATTTATTCATGTGCTGGAGATTAGAATTCATAAACATTTTGCACTTTTTCAAGTTCTATGCTTTTGCATTTGTTTTTCTTGGCACTTACAAATCAATAGAGCAATAAGCTGCCTTTTATATCCCATTATCAGCAAAATATTAGCTAAAACAAAATGCTAATTGCCAAGTTTGCAGTGATTTCCATCCCCTTGAGGAAGTTTGGGGTTACAGATATATTGACATTAGTTCTGCTTGGGAATTTCTTGGTTTGTCATAAAAATATGCATTTTGAAAATTTTTTATTGTTAGGGGAAAAATAGGGAATATGGGAAAAATACCTATTTTATTCTGTACCAGGATTTTTTATTTATTTTTAATCCCTAAACCTCCACCCTACCCTGTCTGTGTGAAAGTACTTCTGGGAAACATGACATCTCACCTGTAGATCCCACCACTGTCACATAGGGAATGGCGGTGTGCCACTCATTGTTTGATTGTCAATAATGATTGTATTGTTGGGGATGACTTGTGACTTGGCAGGTAGGGTGATAGAAATTTGAGCATTGAAGGAGAAGCTAAAATACAAAGAAATGGGAGGTGGATTTATTTTTCTTGCAGGCGTACATTAAAGGAAAAAATCAAGCCATATTGTATTTTGGAAAGAACAGGAAAGTTTAGAATCTCTGTTCGTTTTTTTTTTTTGTTTTTTTTTATTGCTATTGCTCCATATGATTTCACATACATCCTTTGCCAATGATCTTAAAATAGGTAAGGGAAATTCTGCCTACAGCAACAGAGACACCTAAAACCTTGACAGAGAGTTGAAGCCTTCCCAATAAAAAGGGACTTTTACATCTATATCCCCACTAGAGAGATTCTTTTGAATTCTTGTCTTAATGACCATACAGTAAATTAGTTGAAATTCTCCAACAGAGACAGAAATAAAAACCTGACATAGGTTCTCAAAAAATATATTTCAATTTTTTTCTTTGTACCCACTGAAGAGATTTTGCTTGCATCCTGTCTTACTGACGGAACAGGAAGTGAGGTGAATTCCCTCATAGGGATTCAGACTGGTTGGAGTTCCACACTAATTTTATAACTAACCCAAAACCCTACACAGTACTTTATATCTCCTTGTTCCCACTAACGCTGATAATTTGGGGAATAGTGCTGATTGCTAGGCTTGTTGATTTTGAAGATAAACCAAAAAAGTTTTATTTTTCTTGGAAGCCAACAAAGAACCTTTGTTAGCTATCTGTCCAATCAACAGATTCTTTGATGAGTTTGATGAATTTGCTGAAAAACTGTTGTCGATGTTTTCAATTAGCTGAGATTGTATTGTATTTGTGTATTCCTTACCCAAACACTTCATGAAATTCAAAGTTCAGTCACCACAGTTCAACACTGAATTGATCCAGTCCATTTAAACTATCCATTTAATTTAACCAACAAAAGAGAAAAAAAATCATATAATCCCATATACCAAATCCTATACCCACAGTTCACCCAGTGGAAGGTGAAAAACCCCTGCAAAGCAGGATCCGTTTTTGCTACAGCAGGGGAAAAAATCCTTCCTGATTATTCAAGAGAGGGAAGGGATCACCGCTCCAGCTAGGTGTATTGAAATGACACTCTCTTAAACGTGGAAGCAGCAGGTGCAGGCTAAGGATATAACAATTAGAAGAGGGAAGGTCTGGACAGCCACACAATAATAAAAATACCTTTATTATATAAAATTTAACAAAAGTACAAACCAGCAGGTACAGGATAGGTTAGCTGATGTGTTTCACACTTTCAACAGTGCTTAGTCATTGCCAAGAGGCAATCTAGTATTCCCTGGATCAACTTTACCTATAAATGTTAGTACCCAGTTATATTATGTACATATAGGAAATAATCCAGTCCTTTTTTTAAAGCAATTTACTGAGCTGGCCAGAACCAGCTCTTGAGGAAGTCTATTCCACATTTTCACAGCTCTTACTGTAAATAAACATTTCTGTATTTGGAGATTAAATCTCTTTTCATCTAAATGTAAAGAGTGCCCCTTCTGCTCTGCGATGGCCTTAAATTTAATAACTCAAGTTCACTATAAGGACACCCTTATGTATGTGTACATGTTGATCAAATCTCTGCCTAATCTCCTCCTCTCAAGAGAGAATAAATTCAGCTCCTCTAATCTTCCCTCATAGCTGAGCGAAGTCCATGCCTCTTATCAGTTTGGTTGCCCTTTTCGGCACTTTCTCCAGTTCCCCGATATCCTTTATGTGAACTGGTGCCCAAAACTGAACTGCATATTCCGGATGAGGCCTTACTAATGATTTGTACAGGGGCAAAATTGTGTCTTTCTCTCTGGAGTCCATACCTCTCTTAAAACAAAAAAGGACTTTGCTCGGTTTGGAAACCGCAGCTTGGCATTGCAAACTGTGCAGAACTTGCTGGGAGAAAATAAACTGGGCTCAAAGTGGACAAAACAAACCTTATCCAAGTTGGCTGAGCTCAGGCACCTTCAGTCACCTAAACCTCAATCGAGACCTGCAATAGTTCAATGTACACTAACCCTCTTAAATATGCCTTAGTTTTCCAACTGCAACATGATGGTGGCAGAAAAATAAAGCAAATGTAATATTGTAAGCTATTTCAGCACATAAAGCCATGTGAGACATCCAGCTAGTTCACAAAGTTTTGCTGCAAACAAGAGCAATAAAGTGTATTGCTCTGCAATGCTGAACTTCATTAACCATTATACCAAGAAAAAATATTAATGAATATTTAAAAATAGGTTCTTTCTCCCACCAGCCATGGGTGTCAGCAACCTTCGGGTCCTGTCACTAGACATGTGCAATTTGTTACATTCCGAATTCATTTTTTAACTAATTTAGAAAAAAAATATTCAGAAATTTTTAAATTAACAAAAATCTGTTCAATTATCTTTTCTGAATATTTGTAATTTTGAATATTCAAAAATTCGTAAATTAGTCAATTCAAAGATTAGAAAATTAGAAAATTGAAAATCCGAAAACTCAAAAGTTCTAAAATCTCAAATAATAACTAACTAATAATAACTTAACTATTAAATTATAGCACATTCATAAAATCAAAATAACTCCAACAGCGTCCTTAAACAAGGGGGGTTTTTGTAGGTTACTAAAACGGCGCTAATTGTCACCAGTCCACAGTGAACAATCTTTCTTATAACAGATCTTAATTGAAATGTATGAAGGATAGAAGGTGTGTCAGAGTCCCAGAAAACCCACAGGAATGCGATGTGCTCTCTCACTGCAACCAGCTCCCACTGTGTGTCACACACCCCTTTTGGGTTTGTACTCATCAAAATGTTGAGTTTATCAGGCACTGAAAACTGGTTCATCCATCCTCCATCTTCCACATCCTGGATGTACACGCTCCCAAGGACAATAAGATATAAGTGGGAGTCATCCTCATCATAAGTAGTTCTGGCAGTTCTACTGCATCCCACGGGCTCCTTCCAACATACAGGTAGCTGGGAAAGGTTCTGGTGTGATGTTGTGCTTAATAGCTGAGCATTCAGGAAAACCAAGACCTGGGGGAAAGAGGGACAGAGGGACTTTGTTCCAAATCAGGGACAGGCCCTTAAAGTCATGGACAGTTGGGAGCTATGCAACATAGTGAATGCAGTGCTGTGATGGTCAGTAATACTGTGTGACCTACTGCTGGTCAGTGTAAGAAACTATACCCAGAAACGGTGTAAGAAAGAGGCATAATAGGGCCCCCGCCAACACCATTACAAAACCCCATTGCTTTGTCTTCCCCCACACAGGACCCCCCGAGTGCTTAAGTATCTATAAAGTTGCACAAGGTAGATATGGCAGGTGAACAGCATCTAAGCTCTCTCCTTCTCAACAGCTCGTTCAGTGCTGTTTCTTCTCAAAGTTGTTTCAGTACCAGAGAAGAACTTGGCTTCACTCCCTAATGAAGCACTGTACATCCACCTCATGCTTATGGCTGTATTGATGTATACAATATCTTACTAGCAGCAATATCCTGCAGAATAAGTTGTCCATACTGCATCTGAACTCATATGAACATAAAATATGGACCTCAATCACTGCCTGATGTTGGCCTTGAATGTAGACAGCAGTGGTGGCGGACAGGGTCTATTTAAACTGTATGCATGTAAATGTTAGCACAAATGTTTAAATGCATATAGCATTAAATTTGGTCAAATTCTAACTGTGATTGCAACTCTTTCTAGTTTTGCTTTGTGCAGCTAAACACTATGGCCCAAAATGGAGCATTGTGACTAGGCCTATAGCATATAGTACTGCTGCAATCAGATCTGTACAGGATTTGAACACAGCTTGTTTTACACCTATGTCAATGCGCATATCCATATACAGTGTATATGTATATACGGTGTATATACTAATGTAACTGTGTTGCTTGAAATCTGGAATGACCACCACATACTGGGGGATATATACTAAAATTGGAGCTTGCAAAATTTGGTGCAGCTCAGCAGAGAAACCAATAAGCTTCCAGATGTTATTGTCAAAGCTTAATTGAACAAGTTGAAGTTAGAAGCTGATTGGCTACCAGATTTTGAGTGCCCCAGTTTTAGTAAATCTTCCAAATTGTGTATTCACTACTTTCACCTCACCAGAGACCCTGAAATATCCTAATGCCAATACACACAGCTTTATTTAATGTGTATCTCTAGGGTACATTTTTTTTTCTGTTTTGGAATGAGTGGGGAAAGCCTAGACCCAATGTGTCCCCAGTAGGGAGATTCACCCTATATTTTACGGGTGACTATTGTCAGCAGGGGCGGACTGACAACTCATGGGGCCCTGCGGCAATAGGAGATTATGGGGCCCCCAGGCAATAGATTATGGGGCCACACAATATACACACACAAATACAGTACACATGCACAGTATACACACACAGAATACACATACACACACTGAAAAGATACTGGAGAGGTGGGGCAGCTATAATCTTGGGATTTTTCGACCAAAAGGATGTCAGTAAGGGACATTTCAGGGACAGATGTAAAAGAAAACACAGATTTTTAATTGCTGTCCCTGGTTTTGCTGAGGTTGGCAACCCTAATGGGGCCCCCTAGTGGCATGGGCCCCTCAGGCAGTGCCCAAGTGCCCGAATGGTCAGTCCACCCCTGATTGTCAGTGTCAAAGGGAAGTTCAATATTTTAGGGTTGTACCCTGGAACAAAAGGTAAGGTGAAATCTTCAATGACAACAGTTGTAGAGAAATTCCACTAATTTTAGATATCCTTTAACTTCCTGTTACATCTCTGTGACAGAAAAAGAAGTAAAAAATGTTGGGACAGCAAAAAAAATAACAGGGGTTTTAACCCTACCATATCCAAAATTGTAGGAATACAAAAGTGTAGCGCTGAAATGACTAGGTGAAAATCAATACCATACAATATATGTTACAACATGTAAACAGTGAAAAATAAATGTGCATATAAGTCCTTCTAATGAAAGAAACAGCTATTGTGCCTGTCTGGCACGTAGTGCAAGTGGACAATTGCACCAGAAAATCCTGGTAGTCCTAAAAAAGTTTGTCTGGTGATTGAATCAAGTGAGTGAGTAACTGAACGTGAAAATTTGTGACTTCTTCAACGTGACGATCCCACCACCTAAAGAATTGCAGGCTTACCAGAACGTGTTGACTTATGGTGACATATGCCACAAGAGGTCAAACAAGGCTTTGAATGACGGATGTCATGAACAGTCCTCAGCAGGAAACATGCGCCCGATCAGTCAGGATGTCTTGCAATGGGATATGATAGGCTGGAAACTGTACTTATTTTGAAATCACCATTGGTAGGCTCGATATGTTAAAAGTGCATGTAGAAAAGAAAAGAGGGTGGCCACATAGCGTAATTCCGTTTAACTAAAATTAGGTATTTATTCACAGCTAACAAACTCACATTTGGCTGGATTGAAAAGGTCCTTGCAAGTAAAATTAGGCGACAGTGGAGTCCTCCCAACGCGTTTCATGGTCAAAGCACATCGTCTGGGGTGTCACTCCACTGTAGCCCACTCCAATTTATATACAGTCCATACAAACATATCCAATCAGCGAAGATCTGACTCACCTCAGACTGTCAGCAATCAAGCAACACTTCCCCCTGTCCAAGATGGCGCCTCGGCTTGCACTCCAAGCCTCAATATGGAAAAAAACAATCATGCACATGTAGGCAGGAAGTGAAAGAAGCACTTCCTGGTATTGGCTGGTATAGTCTGAAGACTGAGTGTTGTAAATACTACATGAATATAGGGACTGACACATTATTTCTATCTGAAGTTGCCATATATATTATAATAAGTCTGGCAATATAATTAGCGCGGCACGAGAACATATTTTTTCACATATTCTGGCCGTGTCCATACAATAACCAAGCCTCTCTTTGGTTACAATGGGAGGCAAGGCGCATGTGTGTTAACCAAGCCTCATGGTGGAGTAGTTGAGGCTTAGACGATCAAATCAATACCGGGATCTTTGAGTGACTATAGCGCATGGACGTAAATCGCGCATGCGCGCGAACCGCGCCTCGTTCTCAGAGAAACCATTCGCGATAGGTCAAATCCTCCTTTGGGGAAAAGGGTGTGTTTATCGCTATGCTAGGTCTGATTAACCCCATATGGATGCAACCATCGTCCATCAGACGGCAAATGCATTGAAATCGTCTTTCCTCTTCATATACAGTACCGAGGTATATGGACTGACTACGCCTATCAGGCAGCTAAATGAAATATGTTAAAAGAAGGATATTATGTAATAAAAGGTGGATTGTCACCATGATCAAAAAAGGAAAATTGAAGCTTTCCTTCAATATCAAATGGGGACTGGCCAAAAATGTATAAAATGATTAAAATGAGTTAAAAATTATATGTAGTACGTGCCACGTGCTTCTCTATATAAATGGAATAAGCAAGAGGTTGAAATGGCACTAAACTAAAAATGTGTATAGAATGATATACAATATATTGCAAATAAAATATATATGAACATTTAACTAAAAAACCACTGCCTCACGTCTATTGTGAGTCAGATCTCCACATACAATAGCATAAGGTAACATATATAACCGTTAATCGACATACAGTTAGCATTTCAAAATAAAATCACCATTGAAATTATGATCAGAGTACAATGCCAATTGTTGCAAAATTCCCTACGGACCCAGAGTGGTCATGACCGACAATATATATTTTAGGACATGTTGATGAATGAGTTTATGTCCCATTTGACGTTGAGTCCTAATGGGGTATGAGTCTGGAGTTCATATATCCAGAAAGTCTCTAAACGAGAGACCCCCCGAGTCATGGCTCCACCTCTCCATGGGGGAGTGTATTTGTCAATAACAACAAATTGAGTCCCCTTTGGATTTTTATGGTGGTGTTGTTTATAATGTCGAGGGACAGGGTGTTTGGTGTCGCCACCTATTATGAGTGCAATATGTTCACTCACTCTGATAGAAAAATTGCGGATGGTGCGACCGACATACTGCATGCCGCAGGGACATGTTAAGTACACAATGTACTTAGTCGCACAAGTGCAGAATGTTTTTATAGTGTACTGCTTACTAGTGACAGTGGATGAAAATCCCAAAAATTTTCGTGTGGTCAGGGCATTAAATTGGCACACTTTGCATTTCCTGCAGGGGTAAAAGCCGACTAAATTATGAAAAAAAGAGGGTTTGACAGGAGGGTTGATGATGTTTGGGGCGATTTTGTTCTGTAAAGAAGGTACTCCTTTAAAAACTACTCTGGCCTGTTCGGGCAGTAGGGAACCCAAAACTTTGTCACCTTTGAGGATGTTCCAATGTTTGTTAAAGATGTTCCTAATTTGCTTATATTGACTAGAATAAGAGGTCAGCATAGCAAATTTAAAACTGTTGTCAGCGGGACGTTTAGGTTTAACAGATATAAGTGACTTCCTGTCCAATGAAAGAACTCACTGTAATTCCAAGTCAACATCATTGATGGAATATCCCTTTTCTACGAACCTTGATTTTAAAATCTCGGCTTGTGCAAGATAGGTGTTGTTATCCGTGCAGTTCCGGCGGAGCCTCAGAAATTGGCTGCGCGGAACTGAACGGAGCCAGGATGGATGATGGCAGCTCCCCATAGGTATATAACCATTACGATCAGTCGGTTTGAAATAAGTTTGGAAATGGAACTTCCCATCAACTATACTTATCTCAAGATCCAAAAAATGGATTTTGGTGGGACTGGACTCGTATGTTAGGGAAATGCCCCTATCATTGGTATTCAGAGAATCAAAAAAGTTTTTTAGTGATTCAGAGCTGCCATTCCACAGAAGGAGGATGTCGTCTATGTACCTGGCCCATAGACCCAGAGACGGGACTGACTGGGCATAGACGACATCCTCCTCCCACTTGACCATAAAAAGGTTTGCTAGACTGGGTGCGAATTTCGCACCCATCGCTACTCCTCTTAATTGCAAAAAATAGCATTGGTCGAACCAGAAATAGCTATGTTTAGTAGCGAAATCTAGAAGTTCAATTATGTAGTCGCTTTGAAACGAAGCGAGAGAATGTTCGTTCTTTAAAAAATACTGAACAGCTTCTATACCTAGATGTTGAGGAATACAAGTGTATAAAGAAGCCACATCTGCCGTGACCATAATACAACCCTCTCGCACCTCTAAACCTTCTAAGAGGCGGATAGTATCCCCTGTATCCTTGATGTATGAAGGAGTCCGTCTAACCAGGGGCTGTAGATAGAAATCTATATAGCGGCCTATGCGTGAAGTGACCGAATCTATGCCACTCACGATAGGTCTGCCTGGTGGTTGAGTGGGATGTTTATGAATTTTGGGCAGGTACTATATTGTCGGAATTCTGGGTACTTTGGGAACTAAATAAGTTTTCTCCTTTTTGTTAAGGATTTTGAGGCCAAAACCCTTGTTGACGAGGGTTTGTAACTCTCTCTTGTATGTGGCAGTCGGATTATTAGGGATTTCTTGGTAAGTACCGGGTTCCCCTAGAATACGATGCATCTCTTGTTCGTATTGTGACTTATCTAAAATTACAATCCCTCCGCCCTTGTCAGCCGGGCGGATGATCAAATCCTTGTTATCACACAAGGAGCGAACGCCCTGACTAGACAAGGGTTGTGAGGAATGACACTTTTCTTTTAATAGAGACAGGTCTTTAAGAACCAACTCTTTAAAGATTTTCACAGCAGGAGCCACCGCAACGGAAGGATTAAAGAGTGATGGATTCGACAATCCGGAATGCACCGTCCCCGAAGTAGCTGCCCTGGTCTCTGTGGAATATGTGTTAGAAACCATATATCTCTGAATATTTATTTTGCGTATAAATTTCTGCACATCAATGAATGTGCCAAATTTGTTTAATGGTTTGGAGGGAGCAAACTTGAGGCCTTTATCCAGAACAGACTGTTCAACCGCAGTCAATGTTTTGGAACTCAAGTTAAACACTCCTTGGCTACTTATGTTCTCCTTCTCTTTTCTTTTCTGTATGCGCCTTCCTGCTCTGCATTCTCTTTGGTTTGGACCTTTGGAGTGCCATGGTCGGTCTCCACGAAAACCCTGCCCACCATGAACATTGGAATCATGGTGGCCATGACCATGGGGTGATGGTTCATAACCATCACGTGACTGTTGTTGCCCATAGTCTCTATGGTCTCTGAGAGGAGAAAATCTGTTTTGAACAGGTACTGCAGGTGAGTTGTAATATGATTGGTGAGGGTAGCGATCGTCATACTGTTCTCTGTATGGAGCTGGGGATGCCCATCTAGGGTAGCCCCCTTGATCCCGGAATGGTCGTTGTATTCCTTTGTTTTTTGCTTTTTTGAAAAAGTTGTGTTAGCTGCTATCATTTATACTTATCTGGCAGCGCAGGGTATCCACTCTATATCCAAAATTGTAAAAAAAAGTTTTGGTTATACAGACACTTTAAATGTGTAAATATCTCCCATTATCTTCTTATATATTTAAGTAAGGCAAATGTAACAACATTCTACTGTGTAACTAAATACAAAGATACAAAGTTGGACCGAACAGAAAAATCCTATTTGTATTCCATAGTAGTGATTATGGAGTTTTGCTCAGTTCATCTCTAGGGAGGTTCTAACTGCCAAATCAGCAAATGATTTTAGGATGAAATTGGATAGGCTGCTTAGTGAAAAGTAAATTTGTACTTACATGGATGTAAAAGTAAATTTGAATTATCTTGGCAGTCTTTTGTGATCTATAAGTTAACCTACAACTTACAGCAATGCTGTCCAAGTATATCCAGAGAGAAAGCTGCATGTAAAGTTGTATGCTGTAGCAGCCTGCTTATGGTCCAAATACTAACCAAAGTGATGTCATACAGTAGATGCAACGAAGAACAGCAGGGAAGGCAAGGCCAAAAGCAGCTTAAGCCTGAGTTACTTTTACTGTTATAGTCACTGAGGTGGAATGTCCAATAGCTGGACCCCAGCCAGACTATAGCTTTATAAAGACTGACTATCGCAGTCACCATAGAAATATTTTTTTTTAATGAAGGCCACATGCAGTGCACACATCCAAATGATCTTTGCAGTTTTGTTAGGTAGGTACCAACTGCAATTAGATGTGAAACTATGCCATGTCAACTAATCTGATTTAAACTTGTACCAGTTGGATCAATAAAAGACAATCACAAAATGGTTACCTAGTGTTTTTTTTTTAATTGGTCTGAATCAATTAAATGCTACTGGTTAGATATTTGGACTTTTCCAAACTATCTGGGTGTTTTCAGCCTTTACCCAACTATCTGCAATGTTATTAATAAACAGATAGGCCTCAAGGCTTACTATCCAGCTTGTAAGAGTCATTCTTCATCTCAGCAGGCAGTAAATCAGGATAAAAAAGCAGTTTTGACTACTTAAAGATTTATTTTCAGACTAATGTATTCAGAACTTAACCAGTTGCCTACCTGGACCATTCTTTACATTTTTTGCACACATGTTAAAATCTGCATTTTTTGTTAGAGAATTAGTAAGAAACATGATGTATTTTCTGAAAGCAAAGGCCCTGGAAAATAATTGGTGGTTATTGCATCTTTTATGTCACACAATATTTGTGCAGCCATTTATGAAATGCAAATTTTAAGGACAAAATACACCTAAATGATTTTTAAATCACACAAACAGAATATAATACACAATTTTTTGGTAACAGCCAGGAAATTACATGAAAGAAAAGGATTCCCCAGTGGGCCTATAGGCAGCAATGATAGATTGAATAAATGTTAAATATATAAAACAGTGTTTATTGCTGAGAGTCTCGGATTCCCAGTTGAGTCAAAGTTGGTTGTTACAAAAAGAATAACATTTCTGGATACAGTATAATAGATCATAGTACATAACATAATTGCGTAATCTGTACAAAGGTGAGCCCCGACGCGTTTCGACCAGTTTGGTCTCTTCAGGGGGCATGATTTCTAAAAAATAATAACAACAATTTAAAAAGGATATAAGGACACAAGTCAACATACATCACATTGATTACTGAGGTATTGTAATTACCACTGAACCAGGGAGTCAATATTGTGTGGAACCGCTGGATAGTCCAGAGGGGCATGGGCTGCATCCGCCCACCAACCGGTGTAGGGCCAGACCAGGATAGCTGACAAGGAGCCACATTAACGACGCCCCCCAGGGGCAATGGAGGAGCAGAGGCCTGCAGAAAATGATGATACTAAGTGAATGAATAGTGGTGAGTGAGCATATGACAAAAAGTGATTGCCAAATTAGGGCACTCCATAAAGTGCATAGCGTGTGATTATAAAATGAATCAAACAACAGGGAGGTGTAAAAAGGATAAGATAAAATGGGACGGGTGCATGATGTGTCCCCAAATAGGGGAGAGTTTTGAGGTGAGTGATTGAGTGAACATGGTAACTAATAGGGTGGTGTTGAGATAAATACATACATAAATGGTGGGATAATTACCTGATACAGTGAAGGGTAGAAGTATAATAAAGTATAAGTGTGGAGACCTGACTGCAATTATGCACTCTGAGGAAGGACAAGGTGCCAAAGTTAGGAGCAGGGATGAGAAGGCATCCAACCTGACCCAATTGGAATTTATGGGCCCCGTGGGTGTGGTGATCGAGTGGTCACGTGCAGGCTAGTGCCTCCGTCCAATTGGCCGACTAGGAGGCGTACCGGCCGCCAGAATGGCGGCCCATGTGTGGCTCCCTCGGCGTCCCAGAAGGGCTGGACAGCCCCGACAACTGTCGTCCTCTCCGGCGCGGCCGCGTGACGTAATGCCGCCGCACGCATGTGCGGAAATCGCGCACGCTCGCCGCGCCAATGCCGGTCCGGGGAGGATTCCTGGGATGCCGCTGGCTGGGTGACACTCGCACAGGCGCCAGGGGGGAGAGATGCTCCTCCGGCACCCGGAGAGCAACAAAAGGGGGAAAGGGGGGTAGGATACCCCACTCACCCCAAATATTTTTCACCCAGCCGGGCAGCAATCTAAGGCATGGCTCCACCCACCAAAAGGCCGGACGGGCCCAGCCACGCCCCTCCAGAAGTAAAAAAGCGGCCACAATAAGTAAGACTAAATCGTGTGTGATAGTCACCAACAGCATGACCAAGCTCAAATGGGACAATATACAAACATATGAAATATAAAAGGTATTTACACATAGACTGTGTGCATAGATGCCATGGCTAAAAACTCCTTACATGTTGAGTAGTAGATTAGTAGGACAAATAATGAATTAGATTATTTGAACATGCTGCACCACAGAAGTCTGTAACAGTTACTCCTGATGTGAGCAAAAGGGGGATTTTGAGGGTCCAATCCCCCCAAGGAGAAGGTGGATACACCTTCTAAGTGCCTATGAATTTAGGCTGACCCATAGTACACTTGGGTGTGGGTCATAAGTTGGAAGTACAGGAGTTGATGGAACATGGAAAAGCACACAGTTGGTGTCTTATCTCTATGTGTCAAGGGGGAGGGGGTGTGTTATCCACCCAATATATACAAAAATATGAAAAAAAGAGAAATGACACATAATCAAGGAGATGAAATAAGCTGCTAGCCCTGAAATTGCATGAAAGAAAAGGATTCCCCAGTGGGCCTATAGGCAGCAATGATAGATTGAATAAATGTTAAATATATAAAACAGTGTTTATTGCCGAGAGTCTCGGATTCCCAGTTGAGTCAAAGTTGGTTGTTACAAAAAGAATAACATTTCTGGATACAGTATAATAGATCATAGTACATAACATAATTGCGTAATCTGTACAAAGGTGAGCCCCGACGCGTTTCGACCAGTTTGGTCTCTTCAGGGGGCATGATTTCTAAAAAATAATAACAACAATTTAAAAAGGATATAAGGACACAAGTCAACATACATCACATTGATTACTGAGGTATTGTAATTACCACTGAACCAGGGAGTCAATATTGTGTGGAACCGCTGGATAGTCCAGAGGGGCACGGGCTGCATCCGCCCACCAACCGGTGTAGGGCCAGACCAGGATAGCTGACAAGGAGCCACATTAACGACGCCCTCCAGGGGCAATGGAGGAGCAGGAAATTATGGCTTCAAAATCAGAAGTGTTCAAATCCTTGCTGCTTCCAGGAATAATTTATCACAGAGGAGATTAGCTTATGGATGTTCCACCATTTTCTTTGTGGGCAGCCATCCCAACTGCTTACCATGAATCTGGGCTCTCCTGTACCTCTGGCGGCGGGAGAGGGAGTTCCTTTAGTGTTGCAAAAGCTATTGGGCACTTCTACAAGAAAGCTGATATCTGGCTGAAAAAAATAATACCACTTGCCTACAGGATGTTTATTTACACACATCAGTCAGCTTAATAGCTTAAGCCTTAAACTCAGTTTAACATTGAAAGAGGAATGACTCCTCCACCTCGCTACCTGCTCTTGTAAAACAAAGCCAAGTAGAGAAAGAAAGATGGAATGCTTACAATTGACATTAAGGCCCGCAGTGGGGGGCTCTTCAATTATGTATGTGTGGCTGCTGGAGCCCTTTATTGAAAGTACAGGTTGGAAGACCCAGGGCAAATATATACAGGTATAAGGCTTAATACCGCAGGCTAGTCCAGACAATTTTGGTTAATCATTTGGACCAAAAAAACAATCGGCAAGATTTGTTTTTACACACCATTTTCTGTATATAAACCCAGTAACTAAAATATTGTATAATTTTTAATAAGTTATTAACATTTCAGAATTAATTCAATACTTAAAAATGTGCGTGTCCTGTTATAAGGTGACAACATTCTTTCCCTATCTCCCAATTGTCACCTGAGTTGTCACCCTGTCATACAAGCTTCTGATGGGGGCAACAAGTGGCTATTTTAACACACATTGTGGCATGGTCCAATATTGTCACCACTGGAAAACTTCCATGAGAAATACCATGCAGCCATCGCTAGAGTGCATGCATTTAGATAGCAAGTGGGTGCAGTAGAGGCTGTGTGATATCAGCAAGGGTGTAAGGGCCCTTTCACACGTGCGGACCGTACATTAGATCAGTTCAGTCATGTTTTTTTATCATCAGTTGTTAGTTTTCACCCTTTTTCACTTCCGTTTTTCATCCGTTGTCATCCGTTTTTCATCCGTTGACATCCGTTTTTTATCCGTTGTCATCCGTTGACATCCGTTTTTGTCCGTTTTTCATCCGTATAGGTCAGTTTTTTTTTTTTTTTTAGAACTTTATTTAATCAGTTTTTCATGAATTTTCCCATGATTCTTTGTTTTCCCCGGCATGCATTGTGCTTTCCATGCTGCTTTGTGGTTTCAGCTCACTTTGTGCTTCCTGATACCTTGCTGTAGTGTTAGTGCTTATACAGCAATGGATTTGGGCAGATTTTTGGAGCATGTGACATTATTTGTCACGTTATTCTATTTGAGGAGACAAAAAAGCATGACCAGGAAGATTTCTGCGAGAAGACGCAGGTGCTGGACACATCCCATGCTGCTCAAGAGGCCAACTGACAGGTTTTTTGCTCTACACTATGCAGATCAAGAAAAATTCAATTTTACGCCAATGTCTGTACCAACGTTTCAATTTTTGTTGGAAAAGTTGCATCCCAGTTTGGAAAGGATGAACACAGATATGAGACGCTGTGTGCCTCCAGAGGAGCGACTTCTACTTACCCTGAGGTAAGCCAGCCAGCCTTTCTGCTTGATTATGTCCAGCGTAATGTTCATCATTTCTTCTACTCTTCCTAGGTTTCTGGCATCTGGACTATCCTATATGTCCCTAAACCACAATTTTTTGTTGGGAACCTCTACAATTTCCGGAATTGTGCATGACACCTGTCAGGCAATATGGGAGGAGCTTCAGTGTACTGCAATGCCTGTTCCAGATACATGCATGTGGCAGGAAATTGCAAATGGTTTCTGGAAGAAAACCCAATTCCCTAATTGTGTTGGAGCCCTGGATGGGAAACACATCCAAATTCAGATGCCACCTGGTTCTGGCTCACAATATTTTAACTACAAGAAAGACTTCTCCCTTATGCTAATGGTAATCTGTGACAGTGATTATAAGTTTGTAGCTGTAGATATTGGGGCATATGGATGTACTGCAGACTCAAGAGTGTTTACAGCATTGCAAATGGGGAGAATACTACTTGAGGGCCACTTTCATTTGCCATCAGACAAACCTCTTCCAGGAACTGTAGGGCCAGATATGCCACATGTGCTTGTAGCTGATGAGGCATTTGCACTTTCTCAGCATCTCCTAAGGCCGTATGCCAGGCACAATCTAACTCCCCCCCAAAAATGTTTTAATTATTGGTTTAAACATGCAAGGCACCTTATTAAATGCACCTTTGGCATTTTGACCAGCAAGTGGCGCATATTCCATACAACAATTTAACTGAGCCTGGAGAATGCCCAACTAGTTATACAAGCATGCTGTGTCCTCCATATTATTATTCTTCAGAAAGAAGGAATTACGGTTGAGGAAGAGGACGAGATCAATTTACCTTCTGTACGGTTTACTGGACTGCGACCCAACAATTCAGTCGTTACCATGCGTGATACGTTTGCAAACTATTTTATGTCCCTAGAGGGAGAGGTTCCGTGGCAGTATCAACATGTGTAAAAACACTTACCAGGCACTTTATTATGTGCACCTTGCTAGTTTAATGTTTGACCCCCTTTTGCTACCATGCATTATATTTGTTTTCCCACAAAAAAAGGAAATGCAATAGTTTAAACAAATACTACTTTTTCTCGTTAGCGGTATAGCAGTCTTGTGACTTCTATCAGTGTATGCTTAAAGCTGACCCTATGACCATCACATTCTTTTGTATCAGTCGCTTTTAGTTTATATAGAGTACAATAAAAAAAAAAATACTTTTCCATGCAGTCAATTATTTTTATTAATGTCATAGGCAATAAGTGACCACAACATATATCACAAAACATATTAAACTGTACAAACAAATATAACATAAAATACACAAAACATGGTCAGAGGATACAGATCAAGAGCCAGAGTAGAGGTGGGAATTGTAGAACATGAGCAGAATTCGAGGCTTGTGGAACCCAGCTTACCTTAGAGAAAATTGCAGCTACCACGGCTCCTCTTCATGTGCAAGTTACCTGTTGTGTCTATTAGGGGGAAAGGGTGACCAAGAACCACAAAACAGACTCCTTCAGGGGTTCTCTGTTACCCTGCACTTGGGGTGGGGGTACAACATTTTGGGCAGTGGTGGCTGGTGCACGGTGGTGATGGGGGATAATGCCTGGGTGGTATTGATGATGAAAAGTAGGTAGTGGAGAGGGGTAATGACTGGTGGCATGGGATCACCGGACATTGCAGCTCTTATACACACCCCAGTGAAATTGTAAAGTGCCATTTGGACATCTATTTTCCGAGGAGTGGGGACTTTTTGAAGATGGTGGTACAAACTTCTTACAAAAGTAAAGTCCTTGTTATTGGGGTCAGAAAATGGATCCTTGGTATCAGCCCTTCGCATTCCCCTCATCTCCTCCATGAATGTCAACATGGCTTCATCCATGTCATGTTTTTGTTTTCCACGTCTTTTACTGCCTTTCGATGCAATATCTCCAACAGAACGAATCTGAGGGGTGGAACATTTATTAGCACATTTTATTTTGTCAAGATTTCAACATGAGGCATTTTATATAGGATACTTAGGCCTTGCACACACGATAGGATTTATCCGATGGAAACGGTCCGACGGACCGTTTCCATCGGATATGTCCGCCGGGCTGTTTTGATCCGATGGCTGTACACACCATCGGATCAAATTCCCCGCCGGTGGATCAGCGTGGTGACGCGGCGGTGACGTTGACACCGCCACGTCACCGCACCAGGAAGTGAAACACTTCCGCGCGCAAGAGTCAAATCCATTCACAGGATCTGACGCATGTGCGGACAGATATGTCCGCTGGTTAGGCGTACTAACCAGCGGACATATCCGACGGGCAGCTCTCCGGCGGAAAAGTTTCAAAGCATGCTTTGAAACTTTTCCGCCGGAGAAATCCATCCAAATCTGTCCGCCGGCCCCTACAGATGAGCGGATTTTTCGGCTGAAATGGTCCGCCGGACCATTTTCAGCGGATAAATTCCCTCGTGTGTACGAGGCCTTACAGGCACACGTTGTCTTTGAAGCGTGGCTGTTGCTGCCGATTGGGAAGATGGGTTTTCTTCTGGACCTGGCTGATTATCTCCAACTCATATCTCTTCCTCTGACTCTTGCTGGGTATCCTCTGCATCCCCCTCCTCTTCTGTTTCCGAAATGTTGCTGGCGGTACTGTAAAATATTCGTAGGATTCGTGGATTAAAGGTCAGTACCGAAGAGTTATTACAATACATAGATCCATGTGTGTGATTACTGTTGTGGTAAACCCTACAGACCACTTTTACCTACAATTAAGCCTAGATTAAGGCTTACCTGTAGGTGCAAGAAATATCTCCTAAACCTACACGGTTTAGGAGATATTTGCAGAAAACATGTAGACAACGGTGCCTGACAAAGCGTGCCATTTCTGAAGGTGATCCTGCTGTGACTGGTGGCTCCCACACGCATGACGTCATCGCGGCTACAGGCAATCACAGCCCGGGGGCCGCAATACCCAGAAGTCACTCCAGGAGTGATGGCGGTGACAAAGGAGGGGAAAGAAGACCACTGCGGGGGCTTCGATCTCAGCTATGCATACTAGCTCATTATGCATTTGTCTTATAATTGCATTTGTCTTAAATTATTTTTTTTTGAATAGGGTTTACTTCCTATTTGGAGTTTACTAGGCCAACTAATTTAATATAGGAGATAAATAATTTATTTATTTACCTTCTTAAGTCCATCACATTCCTCAAAAATTCCAGCATCTCAAAAAAATTGCTTTTTTTTTTTGGGACGATCCAGCTCCGCTCTGACTCTCTTTAGCCTCCTCTTTGAGCTCCCGCCTATACCGGTCTCTGAGGTATCGCCACCTTGTCATGATTTTCTCTCCTGCATAGGAGCAGTAGACACAATGAAGTGATAGAACTCCAACATGTACGTATACTATTTGAAACCCATATTTGGAATACAGTGGGTTTTAAAAACTGTTTTTGTCAGTTTTACCTATAGGTAAGCCTATGCTTACGATGCATACTAGCCCATTTTGGTTTTACTTTGCAGACAATCCAAACAACTTGTGGCAGGTGACGTGGCAAGTGGACAATCCACAAATTGTGGCAGGTGACGTGGCAAGTGGACAATCCACAAATTGTGGCAGGCATATGGACTACAAGTTTTCCCATGCCAACCCACCCCCCATCCCACAAACTGCTTACCACGTAGTCTGTTTTAATCCGTAAATGGACGTATGAAAAAACGGACGAATAGTCCGCACGTGTGAAAGGGCCCTTAGATAGGTGAAAACAAGGATTTTTTTTTTTTTTTTTTAAAGCATCATACACGATGCTTTAGCAAATTAAATGTAATTCAGTTAAGGATTACATTTACTTTAGGATCCAATTTCTGTGGCCACCTCAGTGTGTACAAGATGAGCCTCCCGCTGTCATCTTGTTTCAGGTGACATCAGAGAACATCAATTAACTTGTCTCTTAAAAAGGAAATTATCTCCCAAGTGAAAAAAGCTTTACGAAGCTTCATTTTACAAAATCTTTAATGCAAACATTAACCTGAGTGGATAGAGAGAAAAGGCAGCTCATCTTGTAGATTTAAGCAGAAAATCCCATTATAGTAGGAGTGAAAGAAAAAATCTTGCTACTTAATGGATGTGTCTATCAGCATGTTAAAAGGATTTAGGGAAATGTGTAGGGAACTGAAACAGTATCAGCTGTGATATCCAAAAAATGTCAACAAACCTGCCAGGGGGACTTACTAAAATGCTAATAGTATGCTAAAAACATGTTAATGTTTTACTATGAGCAAGGACTATAGAGCTGCAGTAGCAATGTATTACAGATTTCAGTGTTTCATATTAGGGGGATTTAAGGGACCACCAAATCAAAATTAATAACGTGCTCCTATATATTATGCATTATGTTTTAATGTTTGCCCTGGCTCTCTTTGGGTTCCTAAAAAATCAGGCCATTGGTTTAATTTACTAAAGGTAAATATAATGTCCACTTTGCAAGGGAATATTCCCATAAATTAGTGAAAACAGTTCACTTTGAGAAGAATACCCAACCGCGTTCAAAAATCTCTATTTATTTAATTTCCAGATTTTTAATTTGGTGAACAATTTTTCATCTTATTTCCTATCAATCACTTTCAATATACTAAGTGACAGCCTGTGATCCTATATTAAATCAATCCTAATGTTCTCTTGCTACCAAATGTTCCCTCAACTACCAATTCCTCTTGGCTTCTAATGGCAAGTCTGATGCTGATTGGTACCTGTGTCTCCAGTTCCTAATAAGAATGTTGGTATACAGGGACATGTTAAAAGTTGGTTTGAAACTTTTTTTTTTTTTTGTATAATAGTATTTTTATTTCAAAATTCAAAATACAAAATATATTTAAAATATATTGACAGCGCATCATATCCAAAACAAATAAACGGGGAGAGGGAGGGGAAGGGGCAGGAGAGGCGGAGGGGGAAGGGAAGGTGTGCCAGAAGGGCAAAAGAAACACAAAAAAATAGTAACAATATACATAACATAGACCAAGCAAAGCGACTCATCAGGAATAGTGCTCAAAAAAAAGGAATGAAAAAAAAGGCAGGAGGGCATCCCGCCCACCCTGGACATTCGGTCCAAGTGGGTCAGCACCATAATAAAGACAATTTATAGAGAGGTACTAGCACAAAGAGAGGAGTACAAGGAAGGAAGAAAGAAGAAGGAAACCAAGAAAGAGAAGAGGTAGAAGGGAAGAGAGGCAGAAGCATACAAACCAGCCCGCAACGCCGTCATGTGTGAGAAGTATCCGTGTTCAAGAAGCTTCCAAATTAGTCGACTGACGGTGCGCCTGGACGAGTCTCCAAAAGGACAGATCTGTCAGGGCAAGCAGAGTTTTATCCAAACTGGACGAGATCTCAGCAGTATCATGGACGTGGGCCTTCCACTCTGCCCAGGTTGTATCAAATTGTTCACGGGTGTCCCTACAAACTGCACGCCAGCTCTCTGCCTCCATGATCTCCCCAACCTTTCCCAACCAGTCCTGCTCGCTAGGGATATGCAAGCTCTTCCAATGAATTGGTATGAGACGTTTTGCTGCGTTGAGGAGGTAGGGAAGAGCACTCTTTTTATACCGAGATAGAGATACGGGGGGACATGGAGCAGGAAATGTTGAGGCCGAGCCGGAATATCTATACCCAGGCCCTCAGAGATGTGTCTGCTTACCATATCCCAAAATGGCCGGAGCGCCGGGCACTCCCACCAAATGTGGAGGAACGTGCCTTTTTGCCCACATCCCCTCCGGCACACCTCAGAGGCAGTAGGGAAAATCTTTGCCAGCGTAGTGGGTACTCTATAACACTGGGATAAAAGTTTATAATTATTTTCCTGGGTCCTCGAGTCTACTGAGCTCGAGTGAGTGAGACGATATAGGTGAAAAAGTTGTTTCTCGGTAAATTCAATGTGTAGGTCCCTCTCCCATTCCTTAATAAAATGGGGCTTGGAGGAAGGCAACGCACCTTCCAGCATCCCGTATAGTGCTGAGACTGCGTGAGGCAGGGGGTCCGCTGAGGTTCTAATCCGTGGCAGCCACGAAAGTCTCCAATTGGCGGTGTCTCCAGAAATCGAAAGGGAAGCTGCCAAACCTCTCCCGTAAGGTATTAAGCGGTAACAAAGCCCCACCCTCCACAAATTTGGTCAGGCTAAAAATTCCGTCGCTCACCCAAGAACCAAGGGAGGCCCTCAGCTCACCAGGGACAAACCAAGGGAACCCATACACTTCCGCTAGAGGAGACGTCCTAGGCGCCAGTCCCAGGCTAGCGTTTAGCTTATCCCACAGGCTCAAGGAGTGTGTCGTCAAAGGGGACACCTACTCCGAAAGCCCCCTGTCCTCCGCGGGCACCCAGGGCACAGAAGACAAGTCTCGCCCAACCATAGTTTTTTCTAGGGGGACCCATAACTTGAGGGAGGTGTGAAACTTTGTTTGAAACTGTTTTGATCTACATTATTTGTTGAATGAATACCTGATTGGTCCTAACGGTCCTTGTTTAGGCATGTCCAAGTATAGGTTGACAGCTGTCTCCCGATTTTGCTCATGTGTTGTCACACAAGCCCTTGGTGCTGACTAGTGATGAGCGGAATACGCCATATTCGATTTCGCGATATTGCGCAAATATATAGAAGAATATTTGCGAATATTCGTTAATATCGAATATTCGTCATATTTTATCAAAAAGAAAAATTGCGAAATTTCGCTAATGCGAATGCGAAATTGATTGCGAAATTCTCGTCAACACGTGAAAACGGAGATCATTTCCTGGGTTACTAAACTAATAGGCACTAAACACTAACTCTACTTACACAAACTTATATGACTAAACTAAAGCTATTTTTTTTTTTTTTATACACAAAACACAGAAGGGCAGAGAACGCATTCGCGAATATTCGTAATACGAATATTTGCATTGCGAATATTCGGCAACATAAAAGGATCGCCTCAGCTACTCGGCCCAGGGTCTCTAATCATACCAGCAATGCTTTTAGACGTCGATGGAGATCACTAGGATGTGATCTGTTTTAAAAATAAATTTGAAAAAATACGAATATTCGCAATAGCGAATATTCACCGCGATATTCGAGTTATTCGCGAATACTCGAATATGCAATATTCGTAACGAATATTCGCAATGCGAATATTCGTGAGCAACACTAGTGCTGACACACATTTTTGAGGCATGGTCCTGGAGGAGCCATACTGACATGCAAGGTGAAAATGGGATTTTATGATAACATACATATAAAATGTCATCCAGTTTAGGTTTGCATCTACTTAATGCTAAACAGACCATTGTAAATTTTGTTTTGAAGCCTAGTAAAGGTGCACATTGGACAAACATAATTATGGGTTGAAAACAGGAAGGATGATGTGCCACTGCATAAGAGGGTAATTAGGGCTTCCTTTATGCTGGGTCACCATCCTCTTGCTTCCAGTTTCCAATTATACAACTATATAATTTTATGGACCATAATTTTAGTACCCAGCCGTGGGTCACAGGCGTGCGCCCGCGGCGCGCTCCCGTGACCCGGTCCGAAGCTCCAGGCCCGGGACCGCGGGACTCGCGGACCCGATCGCCGCTGCAGTGCGGCGATCCGTCCCTGGAGCTGAAGAACGGGGAGAGCCGTGTGTAAACACGGCTTCCCCGTGCTTCTCTGTGGCCGCAGCATCGATCGCGTCATCCCTGTTATAGGGGGACGCGATCGATGACGTCACACCTACAGCCACACCCCCCTACAGTTGTAAACACACACAGGGAACACTCAAAGTCACAGCGCCCCCTGTGGTTAACTCCCAAACTGCAACTGTCATTTCCACAGTAAACAATGCAATTTAAATGCATTTTTTGCTGTGAAAATGACAATTGTCCCAAAAATATGTCAAAATTGTCCGAAGTGTCCGCCATAATGTCGCAGTCACGAAAAAAAAAAACGCTGATCGCCGCTATTAGTAGTAAAAAAAAAAAATATTAAAAATGCAATAAAACTATCCCTTATTTTGTAAACGCTATAAATTTTGCGAAAACCAACCGATAAACGCTTATTGCGATTTTTTTTACCAAAAATATGTAGAAGAATACGTATCGGCCTAAACTGAGGAAAAAATATGTTTTTTTATATATTTTTGGGGGATATTTATTATAGCAAAAAGTTAAAAATATTGAATTTTTTTAAACTTGTCGCTCTATTTTTGTTTATAGCGCAAAAAATAAAAACAGCAGAGGTGATCAAATACCACCAAAAGAAAGCTCTATTTGTGGGTAAAAAAGGATGCCAAATTTGTTTGGGAGCCACATCGCACGACCGCGCAATTATCAGTTAAAAAGACGCAGTGCCGAATCACAAAAAGGGGCAAGGTCCTTTACCTGCATTTTGGTCCGGGTCTTAAGTGGTTAAAGTGTACAGCCTAATTTTTGTTTTCTTTTTGGTAATGAGGTAAGAAAAAAAAACAGTTTTTTAATGCTGTCTGTGTCCCTAAAAGCAAGAACCATTTTCTCTAATTGTCTTGATGGCCATTATCCATTTGAAGAGAGGGGAAAACTTTCAATAGGGACACTTGTTTTGGTGATAACTGAATAAAGCCCCATACACACATGGTGGGGGTCCCCTGTCAGAACACAATAGCTCAATGGGGGATATTGCTGTACTTATTTTGGATCGTTTGTACAGTGGCTCTGACGGGACCTGTCAGGGTTTTCTTTTTTTCAACTCGCTGGGGTAGTAGTGTGTACCAAGCATAAGAGTAGATCCAGGGCAGAAAGTGAAATAGAAATCTCCCTAATGGGTCACAGGTAAATAAAATAAAAAATATTATTATTATTATTATTATACAGGATTTATATAGCGCCAGCAGTTTGCGCAGCGCTTAAAAATCACCTGCTCTATCCAAAACGTAAACTATATTTTGGCTTTAGAAATACATTAAATCCTCCTAGTTAACAGTTTGGAGTAAAATTTACCCGGTCAGAGAGGAGCAGTAAGATAAATTGTGCAGAAGATTTACTACAAGGTTCTAGTGTAATTCTTAAGTTCCTCCCTCAGCTGCTCTAAAACCAGCAATGTCACAGAATGAAGCCTGCTCTGATCACTTCTTAAAGGATAAGTTCACCTGTGAATTAGGGGTGCATTGTCAGGCCTGTACCTTTATATGGGCTGTCTATTTGAAAGCGGTAGGGCTCATGAATGAACTACGAGAGCGCTCATCAGCACCCCCACAGTTCATTCAGAACTACAAGTCGCAACTGAGGTGGCTGTAGTTCACTCATTCACAGGAAACTGTAAATAAATGATGCAATCTTTCCAAAAAATGACAGCAAGTGCAGGGAGAAGATCCCAAGGTCCACTGTCACACTGAGGTAGGGATCGGAGAAAATGATGGCAGAAGCTAGAACATGTTACATGTTCCACACTATATACGAGTAGAAAGTGTAACATGTTCTAAAAGATGAACTTAGCCTTTAACTGCAAAGCTGCTAAATGGTTAGCACTTCCGCCCAGAAACACTAGGGTTGTTGGTTTGAATCCTAACCATGGCACTACCTGCCTGGAGTTTTTTTTGTTCCCCCTGTGTCTTTGTGGGTTTCCTTCGGGTACTCCTGTTTCCTCCCACTCTTCAAAGACATGCTGATAGGTTAACTGGCTCTTGTCTAAATTGGCCCTAGTATGTCTACGTATCAATGTGAGTTAGGGACCTTAGATTGTAAGCTCCTTGAGGGCAGGGACTGATGTAAATGTATAATACTGTATATATAGAATGTAAAGTGCTATGTAAATCACAGCACTATATAAGTACATGTAATAAATAAATAAAACATAAACTATGTATTTGAGTGAAACTATATTGCAGACTACTGCAAATCTGTTGCACTTGGCTGCCCAGGATTACAGACTCAGGGGTCTCAAATATGCAAGTAAACTATCACATACAGTAGACTTTGCTAAAGGTGAGAAAGTTGATTTGTGTCTAAATATGTTGCTAATTTACTATATACATTTCCTCCAGTGAGTGCACAAAGTGAGAGAGGCACATTAACAGATGCATGCATAAGCAAAAACCTCCTGTGATCACCATGATTGATTGTCATAACGATCACATGATTGGAAAATATACTACTTGGTTCCTCATTGTTAGGGTTCATGCACACAGGGCGTTAAAAAAACTAGCTGCAAAGCCACTACCAACGCCAGGAAAAAACAGCTGTAAAAAAATACTTTTAGTAGCTTTTTGTATTGGCGTTACACGCTAGCTTTTAGCAGTTTCTCTGCCTCTATTCAAAACTTATGGTTCCCTATGAGCTCATTAATTTGAATTTAAGTCACACCAAAAGTTGGATCATAATGGTGCGACTTGCGGTGTGACTAGTGTGCTGAGGGTCTTGAAGAGGAATCCTACACCAAAATGAAAAAAAAATATGGTGTGGGGTCCCCCCAATATCCGTCGGTCTGGTATGGATTTTATGGTAACCCTACAATAAAAAAACAGAGTGGGGATCCCCCCAAAATCCATACCAGACCCTTATTCATGCATGCAGCCTGGCATGTCAGGAAAGTGGGGTAACCAAGGGGGCTCCCTGATTCTGGCCCCCCACCCTATGTGAATAAGTATGGGGTACATCATACCCCTACCTATTCACCCAAAAAGAAAGTACCAAAAAAAAAAAACGGTACACAGGTTTTTGACAAAGTAATTTATTAAAGCATCTCCGGCATCTCTTCTCCTTCTGATTTTTTTATCCCTCCAGCAAAGTCTTCATCCTCCAGTTCTTCCCCTCTCACTGTTAATGACTTCTTCCGCCACTGGTTCTCCTCTCTCAGCTGTCTTCTCCCTCTGCTGGATCTCCTCTCTCCTTGGTTTTCTCCCTCTGTTTTTCCTCCGATGTTCTCTCAGCGCTCTCTGCCGGTGTAATGCTAGGGCTGCTGTGTGCCAATACTTATATAACCAAGGGGCGGAGCCACTCAGTGATGTCACCTGGAAGCTCTGCTCCCTGGTTACATCACTGTCCCATCATGACCCAGGTGGCGATGTCACGCGGAGGCGGGGCCTCTGGATGACGTCACCTGTGTACTGTTTCTATTTTTGACACTTTCCTTTTGGGTGAATGGGTAGGAATATGATGTATCCCATACTCATTATCATAGGGTGGGGGGCTTTCAGATTCCGATAAGCCCCCTGCCGGCAGACCCCAACAATCAATGGCCAGGAATTTTGGGAAGAGGCCCTTGTCAACATCAACATGGGGACAAGGTGCTTTGGGGTTGGGGTGCAGGCCCATCCCCCCTTTCCTAACCTGATGGGCTGCATGCTCAGATTAGGGTCTGGTATGGATGTTGGGAGGACCCCACGCCATTTTTTTTATTTTGGAGTGGGGTTCCCCTCCAAGATCCTCAGTGCACAAGTGGAACCGCCAGTTGGATCATAGTGATTTGACTTCTGGTGCGACTTATATTCAAATCAATGGGCTCTTATATTGAACCATTGATTTTGATAGTGGCGTCAGATGTTTTTACAGCTCAGCAGCCTCTTGCCTGAACACACAGGCTGTTGTTTTTTCTACTGCCCCTAAACTCTTATGCCTCCAAATGCCTCTAAGGCCGCGTACACACGATCAAATCTGTCTGCTGGAAACGGTCTGCCAGACCGTTTCAGCAGACAGATTTGATCGTGTGTACGGACGGACAGACAGATTTGGCCAGCCGACAGATTTTAAAGCATGCTTTAAAATCTGTCTGCTGGGAATCCGTCCGTCCAACATGTCTACTGGTTAGTATGCTAACCAGCAGACATATCTGCTCGCACATGCGTCGAATGGATTCGACGCAATGCGCGGAAGTGTTTTACTTTCTGGTGCGGTGACGTGGCGGCGTCACCGCCACATCAGCGCGCTGTCTGTCCGACCGATTTGAACAGATGTATTTGCTCGTGTGTACGAGGCCTGGCAGTTTATGTGGGCATGGACACATAGGCTTACATGGAGGTGCATTTAGAAGCAGTTAAACAAAACATCGCATGCCCCTAACCACAGCTGTATGTGTGCATGAGCCCTTAGTGTGGGACCTTCATCTGTCAGTCATGCAGAGTTACTTCTGGGCATTTGTAAGCATTCTCACAGCACAAGAAACCTTGCCTTAGAATATTAATTTGCAAATTTCAGTAGCCAATAAGGGAATTCAATTAAGCATTATCAGCATTTTTCTGGTGATATGGTTCTTTAAAACGGGCTTCTCCAGATTTAAAAATCCCTGCTGCCTGTTTCGGTAGCTCTACCAATACATGTGGCAGACTCAGACAGTATTTTACACCTAATTAAAAAATAATTACCTCCAATTTGTAGATAGTTAAGACCAACTTTAGAATGCCTGTCCCTGTACACTGTGTAGCAGAAAGGCATATATGTCATTGCTACTTCCCATCCCCCATATGTTACTGGTTATTTCACAGCCGACAGACTCCTAGCAACCAGTGATGCTAAAAGTGCTGTGATTGATAACAGACAGTGGGCAGATTCTACAGCCAATAGCAGGTTGTCTTTTGGCTATAGACCTGCTCACTGTCTGCTGTCAATCACAAGGGGAGTGGATCTGATGGGGAACTAATCTCTGTGAATGATTATTAGGCTCTGCCCACCCAGTTTTAGAAGATCCTTTCTGTGTGACCGATGCAGTAGCAGAGGGTCAGCTCAGCTTCACTGAGGTTGGAGTGTTTGTATGGACACTGTGGTCTTAAGCCTTGTACACACGGTTTGATTGTTGGACAACCGAGCGTCTGATTTTTGTCATAAGGGCGTGTGCAGTATTTTGTCTAGCATACTAACTATCTGCAAGTTGTCGTTTGACAAACACAAACATAGTGACGTATAAAGAGGAAGTTGATTTCTCAAGCGCCACCCTTTGGGCCCCTTCTGCTAATTTCATGTTAGTAGAAGTTTGGCAAGCGTTGATTCACGATTTTCAGATCGTAAAAATAGAAATGTCCTTTAAAATACGTTTGGCATAACTACATGCAAAGCAGCTTCATTATTATCCCATTAAAGAAAATGAAAATGTTGTAATTTCATCAATTGCCGCATCACGAATGATAATTCTAGATTATGAACAGTAGTTTACAAGACCAAACTCTTCCCAGTTTCTTGATTCCCGAGCATGCGTGTTTGTACTTTCGACTTTTGTGTGACGGATTTCTGTTCTGACCATCCAAAAATCAGACGTTGAGTTCACATTAGACAACAGTTTTATAGCCTGCACATCCAGCTTTTTTGGATGGTCAAATCGCCTGTCGAATGCACCGTACTAACGATCCGAAAATCCGCAGACAGCTCATGTTCAGACTTTTCTCCTCTCATTTTTGTACCGTGTGTACAAGGCTGTAGAAACCCCATAAATTCCCTTTTCTGTATATTATAGTTTGCAATCACACATTTTTGCATTTTGTCTATTTCTATTATTTTTCAAACCATTCTTTTGCGGCAGCTGGAAGATGTAGGACCGTTATAGGTCATGTGATTTACTAGCTGTTTTTGTTCTAAAGGATATAACATTATTTTAAATTAAACATAAAGGTATCATCCACACTTGCTGAATAAACTGATTATGGTTATGACAATATAAATGCACAAATGCCTGCACCAGTTTGTATTAGTAGGCACTTATTGAAAAATAATAATGAAAATTTCTATAGCAGAAGGCATGATCATCAGTTTACACTACACAATATAGTTTATGAAGAGTTATGTGGTTGGCCCTAATTTATTGTGTATGTAATATGAGAAATCTATATGAGTCAGGCCACTAACGCTCCTAAATTCTGCACTCGTTTTAGATAAACTATAAGGAAAAATATGTTGTTTGTAACAGAATCTGTGTATAGTTTTTGTCTTTCATGTAATAAATGCAGCACTTGTGTTTATTAGTTTAATCAGCTTAATGTGAATTGCTCAAGTGTTCTAATTTAAATTTAATGTACATAGCATATTGTGTTTGACATTCCATTAATTTAAAGTTTATTTTCCATTACTATAACAGTCAGTGTAATGACATAGTGGTAATGAGATGTGTAAAATTCTCTGAAGAATGTACTTGTGATAAAGTAGAAAGTACATCCTGGTTTTGCTAAAAGCGAACCTGTTAATGAACCATTCAGGACAAAGTAACAGGTTTGATAGCTTGAAGTGACTCCATTATTAGAGAGAAGTATGGGGGGCTGACATTGCTAGCTTTCTTATGGAAGTTCTAGTTTTCTGGATGTGTCTTGCTTCAATAATTTGAGTCACTGACCTGGAACATGTAAGCTGTAAATGGATGTCAGAATGGTGTCACAATTCCTTATCTTGACACTTGTTTCAGGTTAAACTCACAAAGCATTAAGACCAATGCATCAGGATGACAGCCATGGAAGAACTAACAAGTGAAGCCCCATTTTCAATGCTGGACCTCCATAATATACCCAACAGACATGTGCATTAGTTTTCGTCCGAATGCATTTTCGTCCGAACTTCAGGTATTTTCGTTATCACTTTAACCACTTAAGCCCCGGACCAATATGCTGCTAAATGCCCAGAGGCGTTTTTACAATTCTGCACTGCGTCGCTTTAACAGACAATTTTGCGGTCGTGCGATGTAGCTCCCAAACAAAATTTGCGTCCTTTTCTTCCACACAAATAGAGCTTTTTTTTATGGTATTTGATTGCCTCTGCGATTTAAAGCGGATGGTTCACTAGAAAAAAATATTAAAAGCCAGCAGCAACAAATACTGCAGCTGCTGACTTTTAATATTAGGACACTTACCTGTCCTGGAGTCCAGCGGCGTCCGCAGCAGAGGATGAGCGATCCACGATGAGGGAACCAGGAAGTGAAGCGCTGCGGCTTCACTGCCCGGTTCCCTACGGCGCATGCGCACACAACGGGGGGGCGACGGGATGTCGCCAAAAAACCCGACTTTTGCCCGAGACTGCGGGCCGGAAGTGGTTGCAGATACCTGTCTTTAGACAGGTATCTGCACCCCCCTCCCCCCTGAAAGGTGTCAATTGTGACACCGGAGGGGGGGAGGGTTCCGATCAGCGGATCTTCACTTTAGGGTGGAGATCCGCTTTTAAATTTTTTGCACTATAAACAAAAATAGAGCGAAATTTTTTGAAAAAAATCAATATGTTTTACTTTTTGTTATAAGAAAAATTGAATAAACTAAATTTTAGTCAAACGTTTAGGCCAAAATGTATTCAGCCACATGTCTTTAGTAAAAAAAATCGCAATAGAAAAAACTTAGCTACCTATCGGCAACAGCGACACTAATACAGCGATCAGAAAAATGATGACACTGGCAATAGGAGGTGAAAGGGTTAATTAGGGCGGTGATCAAGGGGTTAAACCTTTATTAGGGGGGTAGGGGGCCTAAAGCTAATGTCCCTAACACTTTTTTCTGTCACAATTGGCACTAAATGCAGTGATCAGAAATGGAAATAATTGAAATAGGTAAACTGCGCTTAGGAGAGTGGAAATGGGGAATAGATAAATATAATGTAAGGTAGTGGACTGCAGCCCCCCCTATATGTACACTCCCCAAAGGAAGTATAAACAGGTATAAGAGAGAAAAGGGATGGGGGTGGTGGCACTGTCACTAATAGGTTGTTGGGTAGTGCCAGTGAGTATACCCTAATAGGTGGGTGAGTGTGGCTCGTAGGGGCAACCTTACCCATCCTAAAAAGGTGTGTGTGTGTAGGATTATACCATGGTTAAGGATATGTCAGAAAAAATATATATCAAAAAATTGTAGACCAAACAAAGATTAGATAAATAAAATATATAATGATTGGTGCAGGTGAAATGTGTCACCAGTACATCAGGATGGGTTAGGCAGGTCTAGCATATACTCTGTATACCACATTCCAGATGTGCAACCCACATATGCTAAAATTAAAATCCAATACAGTGAAACACAATATATAATATATAAATGAAGCCAGCAGCTACCACTATAGATAGTGAGTGGTCTCCTGGTTTAGGCTCTGTGAACAAAATAATTCCAGTGGGGATCATCAGAATCCAAAAGTCAATATCAGATGATAATTGCATTAATCCATGTGAAGTGAGTTCAAAGCAAAAAATTATTTGCACTAAATAATTGAATAAGAAATAGTCCAATGTGCACCTAAATAAGGTGGGTGATCACATAAAATACAGTGGGTGCACGTGAATCCGGTGCTCCCCCTTATGGGTCCCCACTCACCAGAGGCACTCACCCCTGCTGGGGTAGAATGCGTAATAAGATTGCAGCTGCTCCGTCATAGGCTCTCTCGTTCCTCCGTTCTTAGTATGTGTCCTTAGTTCAGGTGGCTGTGTTCCTTTAATGATCCAGAATCCTCCAAGAAGAAAAAGAGGCTACCATAGCGTAGTATGTATAAAAGAGACTGAAATTTATTAGCACTGCCTGTAGGTGGAGTGCAAATCAGGGATACAAAAAGCTGTATAGGCTAAACAGGGTTGGTTATACCTGCAGCCAGCAAAGAAATGATCATTGCAATAGTGACACCGTGACAGTTGGCTGGGGGGGTGATCTGCGGTGACTGGGGGGGGGTTGTGTGCCTATGTGTAACGTGTCAGTGTGCTAATTAGTGCAACTCACGGTTACAGATGTCCTCTCTCATCTGGGTCTAGACGAAAAGACCTCCACGAAGAGAGATGACATCACTTCCCCCTTCCTGTGTTTACACTTAACACAGGAAGGGGCTGAGCAGGACGCTCATTGGCTGGGAGCGATCACGAGGGGGTGGCTGGAAACAATCGGACCACGACCCGCGGAAAGGCAGGGACGTATATATACATCCATCTGCCTGAACGTGCCATTTTGTGGACGTAAATAGTCGTGTGGCGGTCGTTAAGTGGTTAACAAACGAAAACGAACGCACAGAATACGTTTTTGTCGGTTGAATGTGCCTAACCTTAACTCTATTAGTCCAAGATTATTCTTCATAGAGAGAAAAGATTTGACATTAGATAGAGAAAAGATCACTGCTGGAATTGGGTGGGGGAAGTAAAATAAAAATAATGATGATGATGAATGTTATTGGCTGATTGTAACCAAAGGATGAGCAGTAAAATAGCTAGAACTAACTTGACATTTCAACATGAACGACGAAGCATCGAAAAACGTTGAATCTGTCATTGAAGGCTTATGATGTCTGTTGATAGTTCTAAAAAGATTTGACGGAGCAGCTAAACTGTACGACGCTGCAATCATACATTTCGGGTCAAATGCTCGGACCATAGGCTATAGAAAAATTCTATTGTTGGTTGACTAGTAATAATAATAATTAATAAATATAATTATTACTAGTCATACAACATTAGAATTCTACTATAGCTTGTAGGCGGAACATTCAACCAGAAATGTACGATTGCGGCGTCGTACAGTTTTGCTGCTCCGTCGAATCTTCTTTGAACATTTGACAGACAGTCAGACACCATAAATAAGCCTTCAATGACAGATTCAACCTTAATTCGTTCGGATTTTCGGACGGATGCAATTTCCAACGGAAAACAAAATAAATAAAAAGAATTTCGGGAGAAACTATATAAATAAATTTTTCGAATGAAAACGAAAATCCGAAACAAAATATTTCAGTGTGCACATGTCTAATACCCAACGCTTTTGGTTATGGAGTAGTGTGTGACTGTCTCTCCTTCCTCCAAGGATGCGGAAATCGGTGCCTAAGTAAGTGGGAAAGATTCCTCAGTCCTGTGCAATCTTCACTCCATACCTTACACACAGCGTTCTCTCAGACTTCTGGCAAGTGTGGTGGTTTGCACTGGAATTATCAGCTGTAGAGAGGCCAGGCTATAAAACACATCTACTACCTTGCAACTAATAGGGAAAGCCCCAGCTCCCTGCTAAATAAAGAAGATGCTACAGAGCTTGCAGCTGTAACCTGGACTGTGGCTGATAACTGCTGTGGAACTTCTTCCTTTGTTGCTGCCATATTATCCTTTTGCAGTGTGGACAAAGTTAAACTGAATATTTATTATTGCAGAAGTGCAGCAGCCACTTTGCAATTCTCTATGGAGTTTCTCCAGTGCAAGGGGCGGCCATCTTGACTGGGTCTAGATCATCCAGGAGGACTATGATTGGCTGATACAACAGAGAAAAGACAAGTGTGTCAGTAACAGGATGCTGAGAGGAAAGGGGAGAGGACCATCTTAGAGCTGGAAAAGAGTGGAAAATTATTGTGCTTCTGACTAAATGGAAGCCAGCCATAGGTGACCATAATTTGGTGGAACCTGGGAGAAGCAAAGGGACTCATTGCACAAGATCTTACCTCAGAGAGCATTCTCCCTGGGAGGCTGTGCTAAAGACCACTTGTAAAATGGATAGAAAAGAGGGGTTGTCCCAGCAGGTTTCACAGGGAGACATCAGATTCAGAGCAACTTCTATCCCTATCTGACTTGAACTTGACTTTTATTGTGAATCAGAACCCAGAAAAATGTGCCCTGTCGCTGGTAAGGGACTAACATCATTATCACTAAGTTAATTTGTTGTCTGCAGGGAACTGTTTTGCCAACAAGAACACTCCAATAGATCAAGTATCTGCTATAAAGAATAAGCCTAATTTAAGTATTTTTTAACTGTGGGAAACCTGATGCAATTTTTTATTGTGTGAAGCAAAATGGGCTTTTAGCCAGGTCCAGCCTGGGACAAAAAATAGGCCTTAGATTGAGCAGCCTGGAAAGGGGGAAGGGGGGTTGCCATTTTGTTGTTTGGAAACTTGGTTATCATTGTTGGATTGACATGGGATTTATGCCTTGTTTGTGAGTATTCTGATGCACTTAATAAATATAGACCTGTTTTAAATACTGTGAGGTTTTGTTTTATCCCTCTATGCTGCACGGTCTAGTATGGTTTCTGGTGGAGCGTTCTGGTTCTGAGGATTTTAAATTACCAGGAGGCTACTGTGGATGCACATTTTGGGGCTGAGGTTAAATTGCGCACAGCTGACCACTTTTATTTTGGGGGTCCACAAAGGAGGTTAAAGGGCTTGAAATGATGTGATATCAGTGGGGGACATCTTCTTATCACCCTCTGTAACAATAGTGCACTTGTGGCACATTTAACAAATTCTGGATGCTCTCATGGTGGACTTTTTGTTTATTCTATGAAAGTGCTGCATACATATCTCTTTTATTTGTTTTATTTGTCAGCAATTTTTTGCTAGCAGCTTTCACTTTAGTTTTATTCATATGTGCAGGATATTTTCTTTGTTGTATTTCAATAGAGCAGCTGCAAAAAAACAAAAACAAAACAAAAAAAAAACACAAAGTGCATTTTTTCCTGTGATTTTGCAGAGATTTGTATTTTGTTTTTTTAATTTGCAAATTTTCAAAACAAATTGCAAAAAACACTGCATAAACGCTCAAAAGCAAACTGCGTAGTTGTGAGTGCAGCATGGGGCACTGTGATATAAAGGGTATACAATAAAGAGTGCAGCTCTGTAAAAATGTATCAAGTAATACAAATAAGTGTTAACAGTAAATAAAGTGCAAATGTGCAAATATTAACCATTATACAATATTCCTGTAAGATTAGCACAGTGCAGAGAAAACAATAAATAAAGTATAAAATATACACATAAGTAAAAGCTCATTAGCGATTTAATTTCATTAAGAGAAATCCTTATGAGACATGAATCCAATAAGTGAAGTCACTTGTGAAGTGTGAAGAATGAAAACTTGACCACGTGAAACCCGTTGTTCTGACGAGAAATGCCCCTTCTCGATTAATACGCGCCCTGTACTCAACGGGGTTATTTCTCACCACAACATCATCACCATAGAGAGACAAGAGGCTTATCAGAGAGCCAGCGACCACCCTTATTCAGGGTGGTCACAAATCGCTTGTTGGGTCTGGGATCCGTTGAAGAGGTATCGTGATGTCCTGGGCATTCCCCCACTGGAGGTTTCCACAGATACCGGATGATAGTCAGATCCATTATAATAGCATCAGTGCCAAAGTGCAAATGTGCAAATATGCAAAAAAAAGCAAAAAAAAAACTCCAATAGTGCCTTTAAACATGCTTTAATGGAGGGTAATGCAATGCTGCATGTAAATGGATTATTCCACAGACGAGTTATCCGATTAAAATGAGTAAAAATGGAATTCCAAACAAAAAATAAAATCACATCAAGGGAGATCACGCATTGCGCAGAATGTGTATGCATAGCCATAGCGTCCCGACTATCATTTCATCAGATGTGATATTGTCAGGGGTACCCCTGATGACGTCACATCTGATGAAACAATCATGAGAGTCTAAAGACAGTATAAAGCGAAAGTTAATTTCTCAAGCGCCACCCTTTTGGCCCATTCTGCTAATTTTGTGTTAGTAGAAGTTTGGTGAGTGTTGATTCGTGATGTACAAATCAAAATACTTTTGGCAAAACGACATCAGTGAAAGCTTCATTATTATCCCATTAAAGAAGATGAGATTGTGCGCTGCATCTCGATATTTCATCAATTGTCTCTTCATGAATGTTAATTTTAGATTACGAACGGTAAACAAAACCAAACTCTTCCCAGTCGTTCCTTGATTCCGAGCGTGTGTGTTTGTACTTTTGTGTACGAGGCCTTAAGCCTCGTACACACGGTCTGATTGTTGGATGACCAAGCGTCTGATTTTTGTCAAAAGGGTGTGTGCCAGGATCTTGTCTTGCATACTAACGATACGCAAATTGTCATTTGACATACATGAACGTACAGTAGGTGACCGCAATATTGTGTCAATCTCGCTCCTTTTCTCGACGAGATTGACCACCTACGAGCCCCATCGCGTGAGCCAGCGCCGAGCCGGCTCGCCGCAATGGGAAAAAGCCGACATAGAAGCGACGGGGATCTGACTTGGATTCCCGCCAATTCTAGACGCGGCGTTTGGTATGAATCATGAACGAGTCATGTCATCTTCAGGTGTGCAGAGAAATAACAAAACAATTCAAAGGCTCATCTGGGGGTAACGATACAAGGCAAAAGGAGAAATAGTTTCTTGTTTGGCTTTGTTGGTGAGCAGAAATGGGAACTTTAGGTCAGACGTTTTGGCACTGGTATTATATTACAGTTTTGGCCCACTTTCAGGAGGCTTTCCTTTATTTTGAATGTCTTTTAATTTTCTTTTGGTCTTATGTCCTTCTTTTGACCTCTTTTTATTATAATTTATCTGTGTTTTTCCAAGCCATTAGCCATGTCTATTTGTCATGGCCACCATTTCTCTGGTGTGACAATATTCTTATCATACTCTTCATTGTAATTCATACCTATGCTATTTATAATGTGAACACATCAAATAGGTATGAATCACATGTTTTAATCTAAAAAGCAGATGGAATGTTATAACTTAAACTGATTTTAACACATATTCCTCTGTTGACTATAAGATTATTTGGCAATAACTGTTAATAAAGTATCAGCTGCTTAGCTGCAAAATACCTTCAACATTTTAAGGAAATATAGAAAAATAATTTACTGGTTAAATTATTTTTTTAAAAAGACAAAAATATGACAACTTACAAATAAAATACTTTACGGCTGTATTTACATACTGTATTTATACAGTATATATGTAGTATATATATTGCCATAACTTTATGACCACTGACAGGTTAAGTGAATAACATTGATCATCTCATTACAATGGCATCTGAAATTCAGTGGTAAACAGAGTTGCCAATCCCCCTAAACAAAATTTATTGGCAGGACCCCAAAATTTACAAACAGCACCAATTTTTTTTACTGGCATGCGCACTTCTGATCCGAGCCCGCAACCACCATTTTTTACTGCCACTTTTCTCCTGCGTTGGTTTTTTTTGGGCAGGAGAAAAATAGTTTCCTGTTTTAACAGGCTTGGCAACACTGGTGGTAAATATTAAGCTGCAAGTAAATATGTTGTCCCAAAAGTTGATATGTTGAAAGCAGAAAGCATGGTCACCCCCAATTTGTTGTGTATGGGGCCGCATAGCCACAGACCAGTCAGGGTGCCCATGCTGAGCCATGTCCACAGCCAAAAGTGCTTACAAAGGGCATGAGGTTCAGAACTGGACCATGGAGCAACAGAAGGAGGTGGCCTGGTCAGATGAACCATGTCTTATTTTGCATCAGGTAGATGGCTGGGTGCGTGTACTTCACCTACCTCGGAAAGAGATGGCACCAGGATGTAATATGGAAAGAAGGCAAGCTGGCTGAGGCACTGTGATTCTTTGGGTAATGTTCTGCTAGGAAACCCTGGGTCTTGTCTTTCATGTTGACACTTACCACCTACCTAAACATTATTGCTGACCAAGTGCTCTCCTTCATTGAAACTGTATTCCCTTATGGCAGTAGACTTTTCAGCAGGATAATGTGCCTTGCCACACTGAAAAAATGGTGCTAGAATGGTCTATGGAACACAACAACAAGTTCAAGGTGTTGACCTGGCTTCCAAATTCTCAAGATCCCAATTAGGGATAAGCTTCGAGTTCGGGTCGAACTCATGTTCGACTCGAACATTGCCTGTTAGCCGAACAGCGAACAATTTGGGGTGTTCGCAGAAAATTCGAAAAGCCGCAGGACACCCTGGAAAAGTCTATGGGAGAAATCTAAAGTGCTAATTACAAAGGTTTATATGCAAGTTATTGTCATAAAAAGAGTTTAGGGACCTGGGTCCTGCCCCAGGGGACATGTATCAATGCAAAAAAAGTCTTAAAAACAGCCTTTTTTTGGAAGCAGTGATTTTGATAATGCTTAAAGTGAAACAATAAAAGTGAAATATTCCTTTAAATTTTGTACCTAGGGGGGTGTATAGTATGCCTGTAAAACAGTGCATGTTTCCCGTGCTTAGAACTGTCCCTGCACAAAGTGTCATATCTGAAGGATAAAAAGTCATTTAAACTCACTGCTCCCGAAAAAACTGCAATTTTTAAAACTTTTTTTTGCATTGATACATGTCCCCAGGAGCATGACCGGGTCCCCAAACACTTTTTAGAACAATAACTTGCATATTTGCCTTTAAAATTAGCACTTTAGATTTCAAACGTTTGAGTCCCATAGACTTTAAAGGGGTTCTAAAGTTCACACAAACTTTTGGTCTGTTCGCAGGTTCTGGTGCGAACCGAACGGGGGGTGTTCAGCTAATTTCTAATCCCAATCCAAATGAGCATCTGTGGGATGTGCTGGAAAAGCAAGTCCAATCCATGGAGGCCCACCTTGCAATTTACAGGGCTTAAAGGATCTGCAACTGATGGCTTGGTAGCAGATTCCATAGCATTCTTTAAGAGGACTTAATGGCATCCATGCCCTAAACGGTAAGGGCTGTTTTGGCAGAAAAAGGGGGGCCTACTCAATATTAGGTGGGTGGTCATAAAGTTATGGCTAATCAGCATTTTAAATATATATATATATATATATATATATATATATTTATATATATATACATATATATATATATATATATATATATATATATATATATATATATATAACGTTTTTTTTTTAAATCTAAAAAGGGACAGCACTTACAATCCGTCCAAAGTATTCCCCATTGTGCTGATTTTTTTTAAAGTGTTTTGGCTGTCCCTCTACCTCTGCTACTATAGTGACCTGTCATAGGCACCCATCAAGTGTGCCACTTATACTCGCCCTTTACCCTCCTCCTCGTAGAAGCCATACTAAAGCTTCCACCAATTAAAAGAAGTCTATGAATGAAGGACAAGTTGAAGGTTTACCAACATCATTCAAAGAGCATTCTTGGAAGCTATAGTAAAGCTTATATGAATGGAGGAGGGGGGGCGGAAAGGGCAGGCATAGTTGGCACTTTTGACGCATTTATATGACAAGCCTCTCCATTTGTATTAACCCCTTTTGGCACCAGAATATTACAGCACAGGGGACATTTTTAGTTAATTCTCAGTTCTGATTTTCTAAATTTTTTTCTGTCTGTTACAATTATATGACAAAGTGTTATAGCATTCAGATATGTGGTCAACAACTTATGCCGCATACACACGATCATTTTTTGGCATTAAAAAAACGTTGTTTTAAAATAATGTGTGTGGGCTTCACATCATTTTTCGGGTTCTGAAAAAGGACAAAAAAAAATATTTGAACATGCTGCATTTTTTAATGTTGTTTTAAACGATGTCGTTTTTCAGGTTGTAAAAAATGATCGTGTGTGGGCCAAAACGACGTTAAAAACCTGCGCATGAATGAAAAACTTATATAGCGCGGCACATGCGAACTAAATCGCCTCTGGGCGCTTGTTGTTCCTGTCTCTCTTGACATGAAAAGAGCAGAGTTTTAAGAGGCAAGTTATGAGACGGGAGCGCTCGTTCTGGTAAAACTACTGTTCATAATGGAGTAAGCACATTCATCATGCTGTAACAGACAGAAAAGTGTGAATCGTCTTTTACTAACACGGAATCAGCTAAAGCAGCCCAAAGGCGAATGTAACTTTCCCTTTTATAGTGCCATCCTACATGTTGTACGTCACCACGCTTTGCTAGAGCATTTTTTTTTAAAACGCTGTGGGCAACTTCGTTTTAATGATGAAGTTGGAAAAACTTACTTTTTCTACATGCCGAAAAACGTTGTTTTTTTTCATGCCGAAAAATGATCATGTGTACGCGGCATTCGGGTCCTGGAACATAACTTACTTCAGAAAAGGTAATTATTTCAACCCAATATTCTTGGCAAAACTGTTACAATAGCTTTTTGTTAAAATTTGAATTCAGTCTTGCTTTAAAAGGTCAATGATTGCAAGTTCAATGAGTATGGCAGTAAGTAAAGAAAAATAAACCTGAGCGTATGTGTATCTGGATGTCAAACAACAAACACTTGTTAAAATCGTACAGAAATGTAGAAGAACAAAACACACACAAGCTCTCCTCATTTACACAAAGCCATTCATTCAACCACACAAAAAATTCTCAGTCCACTACAAAAAAACACCTGCACAAACTCACAGAGCTAATATCATACCCTTAAATAGATGGAACACGTGCTAGAGAAAAATACAAGAGAGCAAGCAGAGTGTGCAATAAAACAAAATCTGCAGAGGACATCAAATTCTTCATTGCGCTCACCGGGGATTATAAATATTTTTGTATAGTAACTCCATTGACCCTTTCATTTTCATACCTTCTGTCTCTCCGAGGTAATAGAGTCTGCATTGCCAGGTACACCCAAGGAGAAACTGAATAAAATAAAGCAAGCGAACAAAAAGTGCAGCCTTCTCATTATAGTGAGCAGAAATCCCAGCATTGTGCTGAGCATTACATTTTTATCCAACACTTTAGTGTGAATTAAAACAGCTGTGTTTTTTATGACTGTCCCCCTGAACTGTTTTGCTTTGTACTTTGGGAGTAGGTTAAATATTCTATAACGATTGTACAAACTGCCAGAAAAGTATAACAGACTAAATTCTGCTTTCTGGGTTTCAGCGTAAATACAGCTTTATGTGGAACGCCTAGTTACAATGCTCAACGACAAGGGAATTTGGTTTCTACAGGATCTCAGAAAATTGCATGAATAACACAGGAAAGCACCTGACGTATTATAGACTTCCAAGTCTAACTGGGATAAAAATGATAACTTGAGAATGTAAAAATGTTTTTGCAACTGACCTCAGTCTCAACCGTCCAGTTCAGATCAATTCATCATCTTTTACAAAAATGAAAACGTTCCCATAGATGTGTTAAAAAGAAAGGAAACTTTGTGTTTTTTATTTTTGTTACATAATATCATAAGTCATGGCCCTAAGTGAGATGTTAGCTCGGTGGATACCAGAGTGCAACACATTTTTATGCCTCAAAAGCTCCTGTAGTAACCTTTAAGCTTCTTTTACAAAATATTAATTTCCCTTTTTCAGCTGTCAGCGACTGTCTAAGTACCCTTGTTCGATGTTATCATTAATGGTGGTCATCAAAAGGGCCACAGTGCAAGAACCCAATTTAACTGCTTTCTGAGTAAAAACACTTATTAACTAAGTTTTAAGTGAGAGTTAGATAGAAGTCTACTGTGTCCATGTTAGTGTTTTATTTCCAGCACCCATCTTTCCAACATTTAGTATAAATGGGACCAGAGGGTTCTTGTGCAGCTACACAGGCAGCACAATTTGTATGTCCACACGTAGCAGCACACACCACAATTTAAAGTGAAGTTCCACCCAAAAATGGACCCCCCCCCCCCCCGGTGTCACATTTGGCACCTTTCAGGGGTAGGGGGGAGCAGATACCTATCTAATACAGGTGTTTTCTCCCACTTCCTGGCATAGATCGGCTTGGTGATCTACGCCACTTCCAGCACTTACTCTGTACCCCCGCTGTCTTCTGGAAGACACACAGCTCCCAGAACACAGCAGGGACCAGTGAAGACGCGCGGCTTGCACATGCACAGTAGGAAACCAGGAAATCAAGCCGCGATGCTTAATTTCCTGATTCCCTCACAGAGGATGGCGGTGGGGGCAGCCAAGAGCTGAGCGATTGCTCAGCTTCGGCTGCCAACATCGCCGGCACCATAGACAGGTAAGTGTCACTATATATTAAAAGTCAGCAGCTGCTGTATTTGTAGCTGCTGGCTTTTAATATGTTTTTTTAAGTGGGACCTCTGCTTTAACATTAACCAACTAATGCAATGGTATGCGTTTTTGGTCCACCAATGCACAAGCCTTTGCTGGCTGGCAGTTTGCCCTTTCCGAGCTTTGCTCATCACAGTGATGATTTTAAATCCTAATTGAACTTGTTTAACTAGTTGAACTTAGTTTCATATTTTCCTAGTTGGTAAAGTTGAAAAAAGACTAGTCCATCCAGTTAAACCAGTGTATGTGTGTCAATGTCGATAATCATTTCCCATATCCCTGTATGTTGTGTTCACTAAGATGCAAGTCTAATGCCTCATACACACGACCAGTTTTCCTGTCGGGAAAACTGCCATGCTCCATGACAGTTTTCCTGACAGGAAAACTGATTCCTGGCGGTCTTTTTCCCGGCAGTTTCCCTATGGGAAACACTGCGGTGGAGCATACACATGGCCAGGATTCCCGGCCAAAGCTCTTACCACATTTTTCCCAACGGGTAAACCTCTGGTGAAAGTGACCGAGCAGGTTCTCGGTTTTCCCCCCGGGATTTCTGGCGGACTTTTTACTGCCGGAAATACCGATCGTGGGTACGGGGCATAAGGATTTTTATAAAACTATCAATACTCCCCACTGACACCACCAATTGTGGAAGAGAGTTCCACATCCGTATTGCTCTGACAGTGAAAAACCCCCTAGGCATCTTAAAGTTAAACCGCTTCTCTTCCAGTCACATTGTGTGCCCCTCATCTTCTTGTACTTCCTGAGACTGAATAGATTTCTTCTTACACTGGGATCACCATTGAGGTATTCGTATCCTGCTATCATATCTCCTCTCAAGTGGTTCTTCTCATGGGAGAATACGTTTAATGCTTGTAGCCATTCCTCGTAACCAGAACTGGATGGAATACTCCAGAGTTTTATAAAGTGTCAGGATTATCGTTTTTATCTCTGGAGTAAATATCCTTTTTTATGCATGCTAATATTCGCTTTGCTTGCTGCAGCTTGGCATTGCATGTTATCGCTCAGTCTGTCTTCTACTGGGACCCCCAGATCTTTCTCCATTCTATATTCCCCCCAGAGGTTCTCCCCCCAGTGAGTAATTTGCATTTACATTTTTAGCCCCCAGTTGCATTACTTTACATTTTTCAACATTAAACCTCATTTCCCATGTAGTTGCCCACGCAACTATTTTATTGAGGTCCTCTTGTAAAGTTTCTATATCCTGATGTGAAGATATTGCCCTGCTTGTTTTTGTGTCATCAGCAAAAACTGAGATCTATTTATATCGACCTATAAATAATTAATAAATTAGCTAAATACATGCAATAAAACTAAGGTGTATGAAATGTTTTTTTTTTTTCTTTAACCACTTCAGCCCCAGACCATTTGGCTGCTCAAAGACCAGAGCACTTTTTGCGATTAGGTACTGTCGTGTGGTGTGGCTCCCAAACAAAATGTATCCCTTTTTTTCCCCACAAACAGCTTTCTTTTGGTGGCATTTGATCACGTCTGCGGTTTTTCTTTTTTGCGCTATAAACAAAAAAAAAAAAATTGACAATTTGAAAAAAAGCAATATTTTTTACTTTTTGCTATAAAAAATATCCCCCAAAAAAAATATGTAGCACTACCCCCAGAGGAGCTGCTGGTTTGTTTTTGGGTCTACGCTCTGTGGTCAACCCCTTAAAGTGGCTCAAAACCCTCCCTTGACACACCTGGTAATATGGGAGTTATGGACCCCGGTAACTTGTGGGGAAACACAATATCCTGTTACACTACAATAGACTATGCAAATCAAAGTGGTTACCTTAACTGGAAGGGATCTTGCAGTATGAAAGACAGGCTGCACACAAACTTCAAGATAACCAAAGTAATGCTTTACTTAAAGTGAAAACAAAAGAAACATGAATAAACAGTGATAATCTATTTGTAGGCCCCCTCGGTATCAATAACAAGAACAAAGCTTAAATATAAGCTAGACTACAATGTCATGTAGACCTGTGCAAGCACACAGCAAGAGGGACTCCTTCAACAAACATCCACATTGAAACGCCCTCCTGCCAAGCCTCACCCAGCTCTCTGCCTCTCTACAATACTGTATAAAGTAATATAATTAATTACTCGATCAACAAGCAATTAAATGAACATCAGCAATATACAACACTAAATAGATATCTCTTGAGTACTTATAACTGTGGCTAATCAGTATGACATGGCGTCCCAGGCCAAACTTCAACACAGTCTCCTGATAATAGGTTTGTGCACTTGTGCATTGGCATGTGGTGGCATGTGGTGGCGCGCAAAGAACAATTTATAATCCAAAGGGTAATAGCGAACTGTTAAAATGTTCCGATGACTTCAATAGAGGCTCTGGGCCAGATTTTCATAGAATTCCGTCGGCGTAGCGTTAGCCATTTACACTACGCTGCCGCATCGTACTAGAGCAAGTCCTTTATTCCCAAAGCACTTGCTCCGTAGTTTGCGGCGGCGTAGCGTAAATGGCCCGGCGTATCCCCGCGTAAATCAAAGGGGCGGCTTGTATTTAAATTAAGCGCTTCCCCATGCCGATTGAACTGCGCATGCGCCGGCCTCGACAAAATCCCAGTGCGCATGCTCCAAAGGACGTCACATTTTCTCAATGAAAACGACGTAATCGTAGCGTACGCCAGCCCTATTGAGAATCAACGTACACAAACGACGTAAACGACGCACAACACAACGCGGTCCCGAGGCCATACTTAACATGGCATCCGACGGCACTTCGTAAGGTTACTCCGCATATTAGCAGGGGTAACCTTACGCGTACTAAAACGATGTAAACTACGACGAGACGGCGTAAAAGCATAGGCAAATGAGAAAACAACGTACAGGCCACCTAGGGGCCACCAATGTCATTACATCTACGATCCGACAGTGTAATTGTTTTACACTTGTTGGATCTTCACCTGTATCTATGCGTAAGTAATTCTAGGAATCACACGCATAGATACACGGGGAAAAAAACTGCGATACGACGGGGTATCTGAGATCCCCCTTTGTAGCGCTGATGAGAATCTGGCCCTCTGTCTTCTCTTCTCAAAGCTGCTCTGCTCGGGCGTATGTAGGCCTCAGCTGCGACCTACTCCCCGTGGAGACACTCCTGTCAGTGTCCTCCTGGGTTGAAGAGGTGGTCCGAGAGAGCGCGCCAAAAACAAAAGGCAAAGCATCTTGGGGTTGTACAGCTGCTCTTTGGGTAATTTAGTTTATTGCAGGCCAGGGCAAATGGAGTCTCTTCTCCTTCTGAACTCAATCCCCCAACATTCCCTGCAGTACCAGAATGAAAAGTAAACAACAAGTGGCTCTAACCCAACTCGGCCACAGGAGGGAGCTGAGATCCTTCACGATCAGCAATGGTAGTCTTTTATATATCATCAAAAATGGGTGATACCTGCTACAAATATAAAAAAATATATTTTTCCTCAGTTTAGGCCAATACGTATTCTTCGACATATTTTTGGTAAAAAAATAGCAATAAGCGTTTATTGATTGGTTTTGCGCAAAATTATAGCGTCTACAAAATAGGGGAAAGTTTTATGGCATTTTTATTATATATTTTTTTACTAGTAATGGTCGCGATCTGCAATTTTTCTCATGACTGCAACTTTATGAGGGACACATCGGACATTTTTGACACATTTTTGGGACCATTGTCATTTTTACAGCGATGGGTGCTATAAAAATGCACTGATTACTGTAAAAATTACACTGACAGTGAATGGGTTAACCAGTAGGGGGAACTGAAGGGGATAAGTGAGTCCTAGGGATGTGTTCTAAGTGTAGGGGGATGGACTACATGTGACACGACACTGATCACCGCTTTCGATTAAAGGGAGCGGTGACAGTGTCCTTGTCACTAGGCAGGACGGGAGAAATGCTTGTTTGCATCAGCATTTCCACGTTCTTCCTCGTGAGACGATCGTGGGTATCCATGTGGACATTGAATCCGCGGGATCCGCAGTCACACTCACGGAGACCGCGGCGGGCGCTAACATGCTTCCACAATGCCGCGTCTTAAAGGGCAACGTATATATACGTTAATCTGACCAGCCGTGCCATTCTGCCGATGTATATGGGTGTGATTAAAAAGCAACCACACCCTGAGCAGAAAACATGTCCCCTGCAAGCATACTGCAGACTCTGCATACTGCAGATTGGGGAACCAGGGATCACTTTGTAGAGAACTGATACACCCCCTGCTGAGTCAGAATCAGTACTTTGCAATCAACAGAGAGGATGAGGCTTGCTGATTGCTGATTGCAGAACTATAGGTCTGGCTCAGTAGGTGACATGGACAACCTCTGCAGAGAGACCACTCTTCTCCACAAACGATCCCACTCTGCAATCTGATTTTTTTGGTTGCTCTCAAAATGATGTTTTGACTTTGTATAAATATGTCTGGCGTTTAGCTCTAAAATTTCTCTGTAAGTTTTGGTGGAGTCCCTATTAATACATTATACTTAAATTTTTGAATAGAATGCCTGCTATTTGATAGAGAAATCAAAGTGTATATCCTTCATATAATGGCAATAAATTTGCTAAACAATGTTTAAATATTAAACATGAATAGTAACCAACAGGGCCGGACTTACCATTGGGCTTGACTGGGCTCAAGCCCATGGGCCCCACCCAATAGGGGGCCCCTCTAAAAAAAAAAAAAAAAAAAACATTTTTTTTTTTAGGGGTCCGGAGGTCCCCAGGGGCCCGGAGGCCCCCAGGGCCCTGGACAGCAACCCCTACTTTTTTTATTTATTTTTTATAAAAAAATATGTTTATATATATATATATATATATATATATATATATATATATATATATATATATATTTTTTTTTTTTATTAAAGGGCTCAGAGGTCCTCAGGGCCCCATGTGGAAACCCCCTCTTTTTTTTATTTTTATAAATGTTTATTTTTTTATTTTTGTTTTATATTTTTTTTATTTTTTTTTAGGGGTCTGGAGGTCCCCAGGGGCCCGGAGGCCCCCGGACAGCAACCCCTACTTTTTTTATTTATTTTTTATAAAAAAAATATGTTTATATATATATATATATATATATATATATATATATATATATATATATATTTATTTATTTATTTATTATTATTATTATTATTATTATTATTATTATTATTATTATTAAAGGGCCCAGAGGTCTCCAGGGCCCCTGGATGGTAACCAACCCCCCCCCCCCACCGTTTTTTATAAAAAAAATGTACATTTTTTTATATATATATAGATATATATATATATTTTTTTTATTAAAGGGCTCAGAGGTCCCCAGGGCCCCATGTGGCAACCCCCTCTTTTTTTTTTCTTTTTTTATAAATGTTTATTTTTTTCTTTTTGTTTTATATATATTTTTTTATTAAAATGCCCAGAGGGCCCCCCGGATGGCAACCTCCCTTTTTTATGTATTTTTTATAAATGTTTATTTATTTATTTATTTATTTTAGGGGTCTGGAGGCCCCCGGACAGCAACCCCTACTTTTTTTTATTTAAAAAAAATATGTTTATATATATATATATATTTATTATTATTATTATTATTATTATTATTAAAGAGCTCAGAGGTCCCCAGGGCCCCATGTGGCAACCCCCCTTTTTTATAAATGTTTATTTTTGTTTATATTTGTTTATTTTTTATTAAAAGGCCCAGAGGTCCTCAGGGCCCCCGGACAGCAACCCCCACTTTTTTTTTTTTTTATAAAAAAAAATGTTTTTTATATATGTTTTATATATATATGTGTGTGTGTGTGTATATATATATATATATATATATATATATTTTTTTTTTCTTTATTTCTTCTTTTTTTGTAAAGGCCCCCCCTTCTTCTCAATTTGCGGCAGCCCCCCACTTCTCAATTTCAGACGGCAGCACCCCCCCCCCGTTTTCTGCTTCAGGGGGCCCATTCCTTAAGCTGCGTAAGGGGCCCCAAAATTCCTGATGGCGCACCCCCCCGCTCAACGACTTTAATGCCCCCTGTTCAACAACTTTAATGCCCCCCCGCTCGCTCAACAACTTAAATGCCCCCCGCTCAACAACTTCAATTTGCCACCCCCCCCGCTCAACAACTTCAATTTGCCACCCCCCCCCTGCTCAACAACTTCAATTCGCCCCCCGGCTCAACAACTTTAATGCGCACCCCCGCTCGACAACTATGATCTCCCCCTCGCTCCAGGGGGCCCCTTCAACACTCAAGCCCAGGGGCCCCCACCACCCTAAGTCCTGCCCTGGTAACCAATGATAATTAGAAGCCAGTACTCAATAGTCTGCTGTATGTGAATGGTCAAAGGCTTTCTTGTAGTATGCCATATTAGGGCAGCATTATTCTTTGCCCCTTGTCCACTAAACCCTCCACAGCTGTTCATCTAAGACATCTTCCAGCAAAACCACAAATTCTGGAAAGCCGCATCCTTCGGGTGCTGAGAACAGGGACACTTCAATGATGTGATTTCTGAATAGCTGCCAGGAATCAATTCACACAGTTATTCTTATATTTTACAGTCTTAAATAAGCCCCTTAGGTGTTCTTTTTGAAAGTGATATGTCCTGCAAAAATGTGTGAAAGTAGCTGATGTCAGCAAAGTTTGTTCCTGATCAGGGCCAGGGCTGAGCTGTGAAGACATGCGCAAATGCATGATAAAAAATGTACTGTTCAAATTTATCCAAAAACATATCAATTGTGCAAAAATCTGCATACTAGGATTTTGAGGTGAGAAATAGCTCTCATGGGAAATGTAAGAAACATAATAAAATATCATTTTTGTTAACAGAGCCAAACTCGTTGGCATCCTAAAATAACGAAAGAAATGGAAACTTAAAAGTAATGGTGCAATATTTCACGGAGTAATCTCAGCATGCAAACTTGTAGACAACTAACCAGCTATATATTTTGTTCTTCATTTCCACATGAAATGTGTCTGAGCCATGACCTCTAAAGTTCAGGCTTCATGTGTAGCTAGCAGGCCTTACTTTAAAGTCTAAAATATATCCTACTATATATTCCCTGGTTGAGTTCCACTATCTATAAGTTACAATTAAACAAACAGGGAGTCAGGTGAGCAATGTGCACGCAAAACTGACATCATGAAAAAAAGAACATTTCCTGGGCATAATATATTTAATGGCAGATAGAATTTTGAAAAAATGTCTGTATTAGAAAAATCAGAGCAATTTAAAAGGAAAGACATTTTACTTCTCTGGGTAAATCATCTCCTCAAAGTGCAACTAACCCAAGAGCAAACATTTAATGTGTTTAATGTTTAGATGTGGTTGCTGCATTAGTTCTTGCTTTTTCTTTATTTTCACCAGGTGAAGCAGTGTTATAGGACAGGATGACAGGCATTCAGAAGGCAATATTGCCACCTCCCGAATGCCTGTTTTTTGACAGTTGAAGGGGTCTTTGAATGGAAATACAGTGCTGCAACTGCAAACTAAAGCCCTGTACACACAATGAACAGTGAACACACACCAATAAACATACACAGCAACCAGTGAAAAACATAAACCACTCCAGCAAACAAGAACAAGAATAACTAATGAACCTAAATGCTATCTATATACAATATCTACAACATAAGGGACAAGGTAACAGGGATGCAAGGAGGGGAAACACAACTGGGAACAAGAGCATGGAACAAGGCAGGAGGGTGCAGGGTGGATCAGGACAAGGAAGGTTCAGGAAAGTTATCAGGCACAATCTGGTAACAAGGAGACGATCAGACAGGATAGTGACGCCCTGGCGGAAGGGAGGAGCAGCCTTAAATATCCACCTGGCAGCTGGAGCCAGGTGTGGCTGATCAGAACCTGCTGGCTTCTGGGAGACACCTGCTGGTGGACACTGGAACTGCAGCCATTTGCAAAGTGAGCCCCAGTGCCACCAGCAGGTGAACTCAACCCTGACACCCCTACAACTAGTTCCCCAGGCTGGGAATGACTATCTACTTTCCCTGTTTCCTTGCAAAAAGTTTAATGCCCATATTTTCATGTGTTAAAGTGTACTGCCAGACCCGAAACCATGCATATTAGGAATCTTGGACGACATCCCCATGGACGAAAATTATAAATAGGCCGCATCTAGGGCTTTGTTTCAGGCCCGCAAGCTTATTCTGAGGCATTGGAAGGCTGCTGAGCCACCAACGGTGGGGGAATGGATTACCCAAATGGGTGATACCATTCGCTTGGAGAAGTATATATATCAGCATAGGGGTCGGTCGGGGAAGTTTGACAGACTGTGGGCACCTTGGCTAGATACTCCCGGCCTGTCCCCGGTGGATTTGGTGATGGACCGACTGTTGTGGTAAAGGGTGTGTGAGTAATGAGAGCTCTGGGGGAGTGGAGAGGGAGACCATGACTTATTGTGGTGCGAGGTTGTGCAATCATTGTTCTTAGTGGATGTGAGACCTGGACCTTTCTATGTGATAATAGGATCTTGCAGTATTGCCATTGTATTCCTCTTGCAAGGCAGATTGCGTTGATTGACTGCTTATGTGACATGTATAGGGGCTGTGAAACTTGTCCACTTTATTATTTTCCCTGCGGTATAGGTTTTTTTCCTTCTCTTTTTTTTTTTTTTCTCTCTTACCTTTTCTTTTTCTGGACTTTTTGTTTTCCTTTTTCTCTACTCTGTTTCTTCATAACAAGTCTCCCTATGTTGAGGTAAAAGGGATAGATATTTGGGCGTGATATAGTACAGCATTATGTATGCCATTGTCAATTATTTTGTGTGGGTACTGTACACCTTGTTTTGAAACCTGTTTATATGTTAAGAGAAATGCGTTAGGAGACGGTCTGTACCCGATATTTATTCTTTGTGCTGCACATTATTATATTGTGTAAAGTTTGCATTCTTGTATGGTTTCCTTGTTTTTTTATCTCCGTTTCAATAAACACTATTTCTGATTTAAAAAAAAAAAGTGTACTGCCAACCCTTTTAAAATCAACAGGCTGCCTAAACACAACACACCTAAATGCATGATAACATGTTGTATGAACAGGCCCCTGGATCTCTTTTAAACTGAATCCGAAAGATAATAAGCAGAATTGCAAACAAGAAGCCTGAAATTTGAATAATATTTTACAGAATACTCTAATCAAATATATATATTTATTTTTTCCAAATCTCTTTATATATATATTTACTTACAAATAATATATTTGTTTACAATATATACTCTGTCTAATCAAAATATAGTTAACAACACTTACACAATTAATCAAATATTCAACATACATTTAGAAAAAATACTGTAACATTATGATTAATCAAACAGTTTGAAGAGACTGGCCCAGATTCACAGAGCAATTACGCCTGTCTAACTGGTGTTAGACAGGAGTCATTTCAAATTTCGCGCGCCGTATCACTAGTTTGAATCCTCAAACCATGAGACGGCGGCTTCGGGCTTCGATCCGAGAGGCTTACGTCTTCGTAAGCCTTCGGATCTACACTGCGATATTTTTGCGGCCGCTGGGAGGAGTTTGCGTCGTTTTCATGCGTCGGGATATGCAAATGAGTTTTTACGGCGATCCACGAAGGTACGAGTGTCCCTCGCAATCGCCTACGTCATTTTTTTGGCTACGTAATGTTAGAGGAGCTTTTTGCTGGTCTAACAGTGCGTAACCCATGTAAAGTATGGCCGCCGTTCCCGCGTCGATTTGAAAATATATATTTTTTTTAACGTAACTCGTTCGGGAATAGGAATGTACGTAAACGACGCTACTACGACGTGACGACGTGTTTTCGCGCAATGCACGGCGGGAAATTTGCGAACGGAGCATGTGCAGTTCGATCGCCGCGGGAACGCGCCTATTTTAAATGCTTCACGCCCCCTACTCGCGCAGATGGATTGCGACGGGAGAAATACACTACGCCGCCGTTGTTTACTGGACAAAATCTACCTGGATTCCACGTAGAGCCAGGTAAAAAACGGCGGCGTAGTGTATTTCTGATACTCTACGAGAATCTAATTCTCTGTGAATCTGCCCCACTGTTTCTATGTGCAAATGAATATGAAATACACTTACTGAAATAATGGAGCCTAAATTAACATCTGTATCGTGAACTTCACTTACACTGCAAATAAATTCTTTATGATATACAATTTTTAAATTGACTGCATATTTTGAATCTTCAGTTCTCCATACATTTAGAACATTACAAAATACCTATATATATTTTCTTATTTTAATGCATCAAACTTATGGTTTAAATGGCATTATTAATTTACTGTGCTTTTTTACGAGGTTTACCAGAACCCTATTTGCTATGCATTATGGATTTTCTTTATTTCACAATCTAAAGATTAAAGAACTTGAACAGAATTTGACACTGTGCCTTGATGAATTTGATATTTATAGAATTATAGGAATATAATAGCTATAAGTATAGAAAAAGTGCAATTATTTTGTTCGACTTTGGAAGCAAAAAAAGCAAAGCTTGTCACATACCTGGAAAAATACAAAAATATACTTTTATGTGAAATAAAAAGGGTGATTAGTGGGCTATATAACTATTCTAAAATTGAATGTTCTTTAGAAAGTGATATAAAAGTTATAATACTTTATAATGTGTTATAATAGTAAAATGTGAACACCTGCACATTTTTTAATTTTTTCCATGTACAACCCTGAGAATATAGGGCTTTATAGGAAGAACCAGTAAACGTAATATTTGTTATTTTTGCATTTATATTATTTGTGAGCAGAAATTATACTTTCACAGTGTTAATATACTGACAAAAGATGATATTGCCTGCTATTTTCTCTTATGAATATGTGTTAGGCAATTGTAATCAACAAGTTTTCCAAGTTTATGAAATATTGTGGTAATGTAGCTTTTATATATTTTTTTACTATAAACACACTGCAAAGTCAAAAGAGATGTTTTACAAAGCTGGATTAAAATTTGAGTTTTTGTCCTTTGGAAACCAGATGAAAGTTGAAATTTGAATGAACCCTGCTGTAGTTAACTTCTTTACCTTTTTTCCAGTTATGGTTATCATCCTGAATCTACTACCAAAATTTAAAATAAGTGTGCTTTGGAATTAATGACCTGTCTCATTTGTCAGTTTAGGTGAACTTGCATTGGGTTTATGTAGGGACTCACTTTAACCCTTTCATGCCTAAGCCTATTTCTGACATTTCTTGCTTACAAGTTAAAATCTGTATTTTTTGCTAGAAAATTACTTTTATATATGTATTTTTATCAGAGACTCTATAGAATTATATGGTCATTGTTGTAATATTTTATGGCACACGGTATTTGCACAGTGGTCTTTAAAAAAAAAAAAATGGGGGAAAAAATACATTTTTTTTAAGAGCTAAAAAAAAATCGACAGTAAAGTTAGCCCAATTTTTTATATAATGTGAAAAATTATGTTACGAGTAAATAGATACCTAACATGTCATGCTTTGAAATTGCGCACACTCGTGGAATAGAGACAAACTGCAGTGCCTAAAAATATCCATAAAAAAATGTAACAGTTACCTTAGGTTTGAGTTACAGAGGAGGTCTTTTGATAGAATTATTACTCTTAGGCCGCGTACACACGAACGAGGAACTCGACGGGCGAAACACATCGTTTTCCCCATCGAGTTCCTTGTTTGGCTGTGGAGGAACTCGTCGAGCCAAATTTTCCCATTCCTGTCGAGGAAAAAGAAGACATGCTCTCTTTTTGGCTCGACGAGTTCCTCAACAGTTTTCTCGGCAAAAAGTGTACACACAACCGTTTTTCTCGGCAGAATACGTCTCCCATCAAGTTTCTTGATGGATTCTGCCGAGAAAACCGGTCGTGCGTAGGCGGCCTTACTCTGACGATCACAGCGATACCTCACATGTGTAATTTGAACACCATTTACTTTTGCGGACGCAACTTACGTATACGTTTTCTTTGCTGCGTGAGCACGTGAGGATGGGAGGACTTTAAAAAAGAAAAAAGTTTTTTTTTGTTTTTGTTTTTTTACATTGTTCCTTTAAAAAAATAATCTGATCACTTTTATTGCTGTCAAAACAAATGTAAACATCCCTTGTGAAAGTAATAGGTGGTGACCGGTACTCTTTATAAAGGGATCTGTGTTCTAAAACAGTGGTCCCCAACCTTTTTGGCATCGGGGACCGTCTGTGTGGAAGAAAATGTTGCCAAGGCCCGGTTGGGGGGAGGTTGGGGATGTAATACGGGGGGTAAGCGATTTTTCGTGGGAAATTTTTCAGCGCATTATTTCTATTACATTGTAGTAATAAATGAAATAGTTAAACCCACCATAATGCAGAATCAGTGGCAGCCTACCCCCCACATTACATTCCCAACCTCCACTTTAATATCCTCAGCCCCCCTCACATGACAGTTCTTGGTCACCCCAATTTAACTTCTTTAGGCCCCCCCCCCACATTAGTCCTCAGTCCCCACACTCCAGTCTCGGTCCCCCCACATTACAGTCTCGGTCCCCCCACATTACAGTCCTCAGTCCCCCCGACACTCCAATCCTCAGTCCCCCCACACTCCAGTCCTCAGTCCCCCCCCACACTCCAGTCCTCAGTCCCCCCCACACTCCAGTCCACAGTCCTCCCCCCACACTCCAGTCCTCAGTCCCCCCCGACACACTGCAGTCCTCAGTTCCCCCCACACACTCCAGTCCTCAGTCCCCCCCACACTTCAGTCCTCAGTCCACCCCACACTCCAGTCTTAGTCCTCAGCCCCCCCCCACACACACCAGTGCTCAGCTCCTCCTCTTTGATGTCCTCAGCCCCTCCCCCCACATCACTGCAATCCCGAGGCTCGGAATCTTCCCCCACATTCAGATATTACCGCATTACTTCACCCCCTCACTGTCCTAACTTACAGAGACAGATCAGAGGGAGGCACAGCAGCATGTCTGGATAGAGACAGGAAAGGTGTTGCAGGGAGGGAGGCGGGACAGTTCTGGATGGAGGGCCGAGGTAACAAACAGGTGATTGGCTGCTAGGATGAAGGACAGTCCTAGCAGCCAATCGCCTGTTTGATAACCTTGGTAAGCTCTGCCCTCCATGCAGAATTGTTACGCCTCCCGCTGTCGGCTCTCTGAGGAATACAGAGCGACATCAGGAGAAAAAAAGTGTCATGCCGCCTGCTCGCACCTGCGGCCCGGCTGCAGAAGGGCTGCGGCTCGTTAATGGGCCACGGACCGGGGGTTGACAACCCCTGTTCCAAAAGACCCCAAGTCCCTCCTTTGCATTCAAAAGTATTCAGTTTGCCAAAATTGGCAATTCAGAATACTGTCATTTAAAAAAAAAAATCTGTGCCATTGGCAGCCAAACAAACCCGGAGGTGATGTTGTGACATCAAAGACTTGAACAGAGCCGAATCCACCTGCGTTCGGGTCTCAGCCTAGCCAGCGGATGTGCCGGCTAGTGGCTCGGGTCTCCGGCTGGGACGGGAGGCCCAGGAAGAGCAGTAGAAGGTGGCGAGCGGAGGGAATGTCCCCTCCCGCTCCTTTAGGATAGCACCTGAGCTGCTTTTAGCTGCTTTGGTTGTTATCTAGCTAACCACCCGCTCTAAAAAATTGTTCTGGGTGATGCCTAGAGATAAGAAAATATATATATATTTTTTTTTAAATAAAAGCAATATAAATTATGAACAAGATTATTATAATGTTCCAAACTATTGTAGGAGAATCAGTTCCAGAAGACGTCAGGTCGACGAAACTGGTCGAGCGTTTTGACAGAACATCACAACACTTTCGTTTGTAAAGCGTGTCAGCATGAAATGCTTTATTTGATTGCCCAAATGTGATTACCCATTTATTAAAAAAAAGTAAAAAAATTTTTTTAAACGGTATCACACTATTTTGGGACCCTTCTCTCCTGCATATGGGTTAATTACTGGAAGCACCACCAGCATGACTGACTATTGCCAGAGTGCTGCACAGTGGCACACACTGTGAACGTTTTACACCCCAGGAGGGGGTGAAGGATCCGGTGAGTGCAGGCCATATAAGAGCACAGTTTGAGGTGGTCACTGTGTGGAATACAGAAACAGAAGTTCACCCGGCATAAAGCACATGAGCCGCGTGTTGAAAGTGCCGCGAATCCCACAATATATTTACGAAAGTACAAAATGACAAAAATGCTTTTTCTGTTCGTATTTTCAGTCGCATGTTCATAAAAAGGATTTTCGTCATTTTGTACTTTCGTAAATATATTGCGGGATTCGCGGCACTTTCAACACGCGGCTCATCCATATTAACTATTGTTAACCACTTCCCGCCCGGCCAATAGCCGATTTACGGCCGGGAAGTGGTTATGAAATCGTGACAGGCCGTTCAGCGGCTCTCCTGACAGGGGGGGTTCGCGCTGATTGTTTATCAGCGCAGCCCCCCCTCGGATCGCCACACTAGACCACCAGGGAAATAAAAAAAATACAAAAAAAAATACAAAAAAAAATGACAAAAAAAATGACAAAAAAAAAAAAAAAAAAAATGACAAAAAAAAAGGGGGGCAGTAAAAAAAAATGATGCCAATCAGTGCCCACACATGGGCACTGATTGGCAACATTGATCCATCAGTGCCACCCTCAGTGATCATCAGTGCCACCCCAGTGTCTGTCAGTGCCACCCCACAGTGCCAATCCGTGCCCAGTGCCCACCTACCAGTGCCCACCTGTGCCGCCTATCAGTGCCCACCTGTGCCGCCTATCAGTGCCCACCTGTGCCGCCTATCAGTGCCCACCTGTGCCGCCTATGAGTGCCCACCTGTGCCGCCTATAAGTGCCCACCTGTGCTGCCTATGAGTGCCCAGTGCTGCCTATGAGTGCCCATCAGTGCCGCCCATGAGTGCCCATCAGTGCCGCCCATGAGTGCCCATCAGTGCCCAATACCAGCGCCGCCTATCAGTGCCCATCAGTGCTACCTAATCGGTGCCCATCAGAACTACCTCATCGGTGCCCATCAGTGCCACCTCATCGGTGCCCATCAGTGCCACCATATCAGTGCCCATAATTGAAAGAGAAAACATACTCATTTACAAAAAAATTAACAGAAAAAAATAAAAACTTTATTTTTTTTTCAAAATCTTCGCTCTATTTTTAGTTGTTGCACAAAAAAAAAAACCCGCAGAGGTGATCAAATACCACCAAAAGAAAGCTCTATTTGTGGGGAAAAAAGGACGCCAATTTTGTTTGGGTGCAGTGTAGCATGACCGCGCAATTGTCATTCAAATTGCGACAGTGCTGAAAGCTGAAAATTGGCTTGGGCGGGAAGGTGCGTAAGTGTCTGGTATGGAAGTGGTTAAACCCCATACACTTGGTCAGACTTTTTTAACAACAAACATAAAAACAATAGTTTTCCGTTCGTTCTCAGAAAATGTGTTCGTTTTTAAACTCCATCAGAAAACCATTTTTGGGTTAAAAAATCTGGCCAACTGATCTCCCTTCAGATGAAAATCCACAGAAAAGTTTATTTGGCTTTACTGTACTACTCACTGTACTAGTGTACTCAGCACAAAAAAGAAGCTGCTTCACTAACTACACTCACTCACTGCCCATTCAAAAAAAAAAGAAAATGACATCTATAACAAAAGATTTGCATTCTGTATCTTGAATCCTTTATCTTTTGGTATTTTCAGCCATATGTTCATATGACATCTATAACAGAAGATTTGCATTCTGTATTTTGAATGCAAAATACGAACAGAAAAAAGGAATTCAAAATACACAATGCAAATCTTTTGTTATAGATGTCATATGAACATACGACTGAAAATACGAACAGAAAAAGGAATTCAAAATACAGAATGCAAATCATTGACGAAAATTCACGAAAATTATTGTCTAACAAGTAATGAACATGAATTATACAGAATAACGAACCATCCCGCATGTACGAAAATAAAACGGTAACGAAAACACGAAACGATCGGAATACAAAAAAATTGCGTCATACGAAAAGCGAACGGGAACGAACAGGAAAACGGGCGTCTTACGAAAAACAAACGGAAACGAACCTATGGAACAATACGAAACGGAACGAAAAAAAAATTCTTATTTATTTATTTATATTTAATTAATTATTTATTTAATATTTATTATTTATTCATACATTTTTCATTATTTGTTTTTATTGCACTAATTGCAGGATGGCACACTGATTTTTAGGTAAAAGGTTGCACCAATTTTGAACGTAAAGTATATATTTTTCACACATCTTCATTATAGAGTTTTAGGTATTTATTAAGGTAGCGCCACCACTACTTTCACACCCTATCTAGGAGAATCAGTACTTTTAAAGTTGGAAGAAACAGGAATGGTTTGTGTTAGAACTCCCTACATGTTTAAAGGATAATTTATAGTTAAGTTATAAGCACATTATTTGTGAGTGGCAGCAGTCCATGCCTGTTATCCTTATGGGAAGCTATTTTCAGATTTTAGTCTGAAAATTATTATTGTATGTATTTTGTTTACCTAAGCCAAATTTTATTTTTTGTGTAGTGGTCCATTAACAATTTTTGAAACTGGGAGCTGTTACAATATATGTTAGCCAATTCATTTCATAAGAACCCTCCTATAATAAATTTTCCTAAAAATAATAACAATATTTGTAAATGGACGTAAAAAAAATGATGAAACAAGCAAAAGCCAGAACAAAATCTTTTAATAGCATAGCCAAACTATTCCAAGAACGTTATTAATAACATTTTTATACATTAAATCTCTTATTGGGACAGCATGTTATTAAAGTAATGAAATTATAATTGATTCTTCCTGAAACCAGTTAAACAATTAAAACCACACATTAACATGTTTACTTTTAAATTGAATTAAGGGTGCTCTACTTAATATAAACTTACAGGACAAAGCAGGCCATCAGTATTGAACATAGAGGAAGATTGCAGTTTGTACACCTTCTTTTCGAAATTGGACAGTCACTTTGTTTAAGTGAAGTTTCTACCCTTCAGAAATAATTTACTAAAGAAACAGGGACTGTATGCTTACAGCGTTTTTTAAAGGCTTCATTTTTTTTTTTATAATAAACATGGTATACTTACCTGCTATGTGCTATGTCTTGCACAGAGTGGCCCAAACCTCCTATTCTTGGGTGCCCCACCAGTACTCTTGGCTCTTCCTCTTCTTAGTGCGCGACCATAGGAAGACAGTTCTAATAGTGATGTACCTGCAGGCTCACTTCCAAACTAGTCTGTATGTATCTATACACACATGCGATGTGCCTTGGCCTGCCTCCCACTCTCTGCTCACAGGATTTGATTGACATCAGCAGGAGCCATAGGAACCCGCTGCTGCCTCTCTATCCTGTGAGAAAAGAGAAATATAAATCAGTGCAATTGTGAACAGGCACAGCTCTGGATCGAGATAGGACTAAGGTGAGTATAAGGGGGGAGAGGGGTAAGACTTGCACTTGAACAATTTTACCTTATTGAAGTAAACACATTAAGTAAAAAATGTTGAATCTTTACAACCACTTTACCAAAGTGAATGTTCTTTTGCAAAGTCTATATTCACTTAACCTTTAGTGAATGGTGAAGTTTTGTTCATTTCAATCATCCAAACATGTAAAAGTTAAAAAAAAAAATCTTCTCCTTTTTAAAATGTTGCTGCAAGTTTTCTCTTTAAGAAAAGTAGGCTTTTGCTTCAGGGGTACTATTTTGGGGGTTGCATTTTATTTGTGGGGTTGATTAGTCATAATTGGGCCTTGAAAATAATCATTTTCAGTAATACAACTTTAAGGCATCCGCTTGTGTTTTCCTATATTTGCCGTTAAAGCTGCAAGAAAAGACCTCTTTCTGTAGTATTGTATTCTATTTTGCATTAGTACACGTTATCAATGGCAGTGCCCAAATACCAAAACCTTTTGTTTGACAGTAGCTTGCCTACTAGTCCTATAATTTGCCAGATTCCAACATCCATATGGAATTTACTTCTGAGGCCGCGTACAAACGATCAGTCTATCCGACGAGAACCGTCCGAAGGACCGTTTTCATTGGTTAACTGATGAAGCCGACTGATGGTCTGATGTGCCTACACACCATCGGTTAAAAAACAGATCGTGTCAGAACACGGTGACGTAAAACACACGTCGTGCTGAAAAAAAACGATCAAGCATGCGTCGACTTGATTCTGAGCATGCGCAGCCTTTTGACCGATGCCTTTGCATACTAACGATCGGTTTTGACCCATCGGTCAGGCGTCCATCGGTTCAATTTTAAAGCAAGTTCTCTGTTTTTGGACTGAAGAACAACTGACCGATGGGGCCTACACACGATTGGTTTGGACCAATGAAACTGAACTTCAGTCCATTTTCATCGGTTTTGACTGATTGTGTGTACGCGGCCTAAGTCCAGGTTTTACCAAATTTTTAAAACAAGACTTGCCAAACTCTTTGCAAACCAAAACCGGTTCGATTTTCCTATTACTATGAGCAGGCACAATCTCATATAGAAGTTTAACACTCACAAACTTGTGAAAGTTTTGTGATCATGCTAATATCTGTCCATGCATACCTAACTTTAATCTTATCCAAACTTTTAAAACAAAGGGCCAGTTTATTGTCCTTCAGACTTTAGGAGGGCCGGATTGTGGCCAGAAAATGTACTGGGCCTGGCATCACGGGCAATAAATGTGGTCCCATGGTTGGTGGTCAATAGGAGGAGGAGTAGTGCCCCTATTAGGAGGAGGAATAGTATCCCATGATTGGTATCAGTGGAAGAAATAGTCCACCTCTGTTGGTGTCAGTGGGAGCAATAGTGTCCCAAAGGGCTGGATAAAGGCTAGCAAAGGGCCACACCTGGCCCTCGGCCGCAGTTTGGAGACCCCTGGTTTAGTGTCACACTTAGACATCATATGACATTTTTGCCTTAGCTTGAAAAAATAGCTCAATTGCCACATCTAATTAAATTATTTACAGCAAATTTCCAAAAATGTTGCCAAAAAATTTTGCTAAAGTTTTCCAAAACAAAAAAGCTAACTTCTTCAGCTTAAAATATGATTTTGTAGAATATATTTCACTCTTTTGGTAATAATATAATTGGCTTTTATAATAATAACTGTCAAGTTTCTAGATTTACTTCTAGTCTGTCACTGTAACAGGTACAGCTGTCAGGAATCATTTTTATTGCTGACTGTAAAATTAACAAATATCTAACCCATCTGGTGAAAATTACTGGACATTAATATGCCATTACAGAAAGATGATAATTGTCCAGACAGTTATAACTATGATGAGTAGGAATGAGTTAAATGAACCTGGGTCTGGTTTGAGGTGGGTTTGGATAACGTTAATGAGGTTTAGTTGCTAAATCTGAACCCTAATTAAATTAAAAGGGGCCTAATGTTAAATATTAAAATGTTCTAGGGTAATATGCAAGGGGTTGCCAAACAAATGACATGGAAGGGCTCAGAAATTATGCTTCAAGTGCAGGCTCCTAAGGTTTGTGTGAAGTTTTACGTGGTAAGCCTACATAAAAAGCAAGAAAAAGTGTGATATCCCCAAAATCAATTCTACACCCTTATCTGAGCAAGCAGCCTGGCAAGCCAAGAAAGGGGGTGGAGAGGGTAAAGCATGCTCCCTCTCCTCTCTTTGAACTATACCAGGGGTGTACCTTACCAGGCATAAACCCGCTGGCAAAGCATCTTGTACCCACAATGATGAGTACAAGCGCCTCTTCCCTACAGTCCTGCCATGTGAAGGAGTATGGGTTACTATACTACTATATTACTCATTCACACAAAAAAGGGAAAATAAACAAACTTACACAGTTCTTATTTGAAAATAAGTCCAAAAATATAAATCCATCATGTCATCATCAACAGATGCAATTCCATGTCAATTACTATGAGCAATACCCAGTACAAATACTGCTTGTGGGTGCTCCATTGAACCACGTGGAGATGAGGGTGCTTCCAGGAACACATTTTTTATCCAGTCCTTTAATGCCAGGCAGCCAAAGGTGGTACCACGCCTTACACAGGAAGCAATCCGGCTAGCTAGCAGCCATGATCCCCTTAGTAGTGGTCTTCAGGTTTCTAAGAGAAATCCAATTGAAGCCAAATGTCCATGCTATCCTGAACTCTATCACATCATTCTTTTAAGCAATGGCCCAGCTCTGACAATCCCCAACGATCTGCCACTGCTGAATCTACCCTGCATGCACTACAGCAAAGTAACTGTCCTGTCGCAGAATTTAGCAAGTGGGCCTCTGATACAGGCTGGAATGATGCATGATGCAGCACTTCAGTATCAATTCTGCCTTGGCCTGTCTGAAGGTCTCCCACGATTGGCCCATTGGTCTAGCTATTCATTTTTTTTCATAGATTCAGAGAGAGGAGAACAGAAAGAGCCAGTGGTATCAGACATACTTCGACATTATCTCAAGAGAGCCAATGCAACTGGGGCTTTTGCGCTCTCTGCTCACTATTGAAGAAAGACTCTGAAGACGCCAGAATAATTTATGCCTTTATTGTGGGGAAACAGAACATTACCTTCAGAACTGCCCTTTAAGGCCCAATAAGTCAAAGTCTGCTCTTTCTACTTACCTTGCTAATTGTTCTGTGGGAAATAGGGCTGCTCATATCACCTAACTCTCTCTCACTACAGACCCATGGAAGGGAAACATCCAAGTTCCAGCTATCATTGATTCCAGAGCTTGCAGCTGCATTATGGATAATGACTTTGCTCAGCGTCCTCAGATTCCCCTGCAAGCAAAGACTTACCAGTTGGCTGATGAATACTGTCTCAAATATGGGCCCATAACTCAAGAAATGTGCCCGCTACTGGCTACATTTGATACCGGCCATCGGGAATATTTACATTGAACATTATTCCATCTCCTCTGTTTTCAGTTATTCTGGGCATTCCCTGGTTGCAAGCCCACAATCCTCAGATAAACTGGGGATCAGGTGAAGTGACATTTCCATCCACCTATTTCCAACAGTGCTGCCTCCAGTCTATTCCCATGGAACCTGCCCCTTTCCTGGGAGTGCATCCTGATTCCCCTGTATCACAACTCGTGCCTTCAGTTTTTTTTAGGTTTTCGATAAAAAGAAAGCAAACATCTTGCACCCCCATCGCCCATATGATTGCTCAATCAAACTTTTGCCAGGCGCTGAGATACCTTTTCTCTGAACTGGAACTTGAAGCACTACGCCACTACATTGATGCAAATCTGTAAAAAGGCTTCATCCGACCTTCCACATCCCCTGCGAGTGCTGGTATAGAAGAAGGATCACTCCCTGCTCCCCGGTATTGATTATATGGAACTAAATACATTTACTATCAAGAACAGATATCCTTTGCCCCTGGTTCCCAAACTTTTTCAACGCTTTAGAGCAGCCACTGTATTCACAAAACTCGACATACGAGGAGCATACAACCTCGTACTGATCCGTAATAGGGACAAATGGAAGCCTTTTCGCACTAGATTTGAGCATGCAAAGATTTATAGGATTTTCCATTTTTTATCGCAAGTTTATTAAGAATTTCTCTGCTATCATTTCTCCTGTCACCCAGCTGACCAAGAAGAATACCCATTTTCAGTGGACACCCGCAGCACAAGTTGCATTTGACCAGTTACAAACCCTGTTAACCCTGTTAACCACAGCACCTACCCTGCACAATCCAGACCCTGCATCACCATATGTCCTTGAGGTGATTGCCTCAGAAAATGTACTAGGTTCCATCCTGTCACAGCATCAAGGTCTAAAGTCTCTTTTACATCCCATTGCCTTCTTTTCTAGGAAACTCAGCAGGGCAGAAAGGAATTATTACGTGGGAGACCAGGAGCTGCTGGCTATAAAGACTGCCCCCAAAAAAATGGCTTTACTTGTTAGAAGGGGCAGTTCACCCAATTTTGATCTTTACTGATCATAAGAATCTCGAGTACCTCAGGACGGCCAAATGATTGAGACCTCGTCAAGCCAGATGGGCACTATTTTCTCTCGCTTTTCATTTCATATAATTTATAAATCACGTTCTCAGAATGGCAAGCCTGATGCGTTATCTCGCATGTACCTATAGGATGAGGAACATCACCAAGCAGACACAATCCTGCTGGCCAAAAGTTTTTTGCTACTACAAGTAGATCTGATTACCCAGCTCAAACAGGCATCCATGAAAGGTGTTCTACCACCACGTGTTTGTTTCCAGGAGCAAGAGGGGCTATTTCTGCATAATTCAAAAGTATTTATACCCCCAAATCCATGTCCCAAGATCCCTAGCCTATGCCATGATCATCCCTTGGTAGGGCATTTTGGGGCATCTTAATGGAATTGATCTTGTGCAACGCTCCTTTTGGTGGCCTAGTTTAAGGTCCAATTGTCGAGATTATGTTGGAACCTGTGGAATCTGCATCCAAAGAAAGAGTGACAAAACCAAATCTTGGCGTTGGTCCATTTCATCCCTCAGCAATAGAAACTGCTCGTACCATAATCAAAGAAGTGGTCGGGCTCCACGGGGTACCCAGCGGAATCACCTCAGATTGAGGAGTACTATTCACATCTAGGTTCTGGAGGGATCTTTGTAGAACACTAAAAATCGAAACAATACCTCCGATGCTTTTCTTATTTTGCACAAGATGATTGGGCATTACTCCTACCCCTGACAGAATTTGCATATAATAATGTGGTTCACTTGGCCATGCGATAGGCCCAATTTTTTGCAAACCAAGAAACTGGGACCTAGATACTGTATATCAGTCCATTTTCTGTTAACAGACAAATCAATCCAGTAGCTTATGAACTTTCACTCCCAGAAACATACAATATCCACCCTGTCTTCCATGTGTCCTTGCTAAAGTCTGCAAGGCTAGACCCATTCCCTGGTCATGAGTCAGGTCCACCAGAACCTGCGATAGTCAATGGTAATGAGAAATATGAGGTCGAGACAATTGTGGATTGTAGAAAAAGAAGCCTGCTGAACATTTATAGGAGCCAAAATAAAACATTTAAACTGCATTTCTACAGCTAATCTAAATTATTTCTTTACACAAAAGAGCCATAAATAGCACAAACTGTTACTTATTTAGTAATTTTTGGGAGCTTATTAGAACAGAAGATGGTTAACAACTGATCTTGCAAAAAAAAAAAAAATATATTTCTTAATTTAATAAGTACAGTATATCCTCTCTGGTGAACTCACTGAAGTATAATATTTTGGTAAGCCTCTTTTACTGTAGCTTAACATGACTAGTAACACAGACCAATATGCTCTTCAAATCATGTAAATACAAGTTAAAGACAAACTATTGCATGATCTTTTGCATTAAAATAAAAATGTTAGGTTAGCTTGTTTAAAGAATAGTTCCTAGTCATTTACTTTTTCTCTTAATCATACTTGCTTTTCAAGCCCTAATTACATCCTAATGTTCAGCTATATTTTTGGCCACAGGTTTTAACCATATATGATATGTTTTTTGTTTTTTTTTCAAAAGAACAGTCTTCTCTTTCTTTATACACCTTTGTGCCCCATCCATGTTTGAAAGTTCTCCATAGCTAGAAGTGTATACTGCTTAAAGCTAAACTATGGCAACCTAAAAACAGATCAAAGTTTCTCTAAAATCCCCCCACCGTCGCTATTAACAAACCTTGTTTTGTGAAATAAAATTTTGACGATGCAGTAACAGTCACCTTAAGGCCCTTTTCACACTTGTACGACTTGTCCTATGACTTGGGACTGCAAAGTCACATGACAAGTTGTTCCCCATGATTTCCAATGACAACCATTCATTATAGTACAACTTCAAGTCATGCCGACTTCAAAGTAGTCCTTGCACTACCTTGGTCTGACTTTGATGCAAGTTCAGGTTCATAGACCTCAAGTTTCCCTAAAATCCCGTCAAAATTGCGCGACTTTGAAGTTGCGGTAGTGTGAAAGGGGCCTTATTCAGAATCTCATGAACGTGCTGCAACATGAGCACATACTTCTACAGGTGCCTACATTCCATCCTGATTACATGGCCGTTGCCCTGCACTGATTACAGTGCAGAAGTAATGTTTCAACAACAGGGGCAGCAACAAGGGGTTGTAGACTAGCATATAATGTGTCTTCAACAAACTGGTTGTCACCACCGGAACTGTCAGGCAGAAGATTTGTTAGGAGCAGGGGTGACTGGCTGTAGTTCTTTATATAAGCTCTTTACTTTCACCACACTTTCAAATGTGCTTCTCATATCTATCCATACAGACTTTATATATCCTGTGGATGTAAGCAGTGTCCACATTTAATGCCTGCCTACCTACGCTAATTGATCAGCTTTCGAAATATCTTCCAACTTGGCCATCTTACCAACTAAACAGCCACTGGTATGTGTTCACTACTACCAACAAGTCTAACATGGTATCACTGATGTCCTGAACACAGCTTTTTCCTGATGCCGATGATGGCCATGTGATGTTTCTCTCCCATATTACCAGCTTTCAGTTTCATGTATTGGAAGGCATGCCATAAATTTAGTATTAAACATAAAAAAAATATACAGTACATAGTGAAAGCCGCACTGATATTGGGGGATTGACTAAGTAGTATAAAAAGATAAAGGGTACAGAGGCAGCCAGCAGCTAGTGCATCAGGATAACCTGGAAACACAATGGGGGTTATTTATGAAAGGCAAATCCACTTTGCACTACAAGTGCACTTGGAAGTGCAGTCGCTGTAGATCTGAGGAAAAAAACGGAAATGAGGGGAAGCTCTGCTGATTTTATCATCCAATCATGTGCAAGCTAAAATTCTGTTTTTTATTTTCCTTGCATGTTCCCCCCATGTCCAAGTGCACTTGTAGTGCAAAGTGGATTTGCCTTTCATAAATAACCCCAAATACCCTCATCGACAGTGAATTGGAAGTTTCACTTTAAGGCCTCGTACACACGAGGGGATATGTCCGCTGAAAACGGTCCGATGGACCGTTTCAGCAGACATCTCCGCTCGTGTGTATGGGCTAGCGGACAGATTTCTCCACCCGACAGATTTCAAAGCATGCTTTGAAATCTATCCGGTGGGAATCTGTCCGCCCGACATGTCTGCTGGTTAGTACACTTACCAGCAGACATGTCGTCCCCCACCGCCGCCAAATGGATTCGGCGCATGCGCGGAAGTGTTTAACTTCCTGGTGCGGTGACGTGGCGGTGACGTGGCGGCGTCAACGTCACCGCCGCGTCACCGCCACGTCACCGCGCCGTCCGGCGGCGGGGAATTTGATCCGATGGTGTGTACACGCCATCGGATCAAACTCCCGATCGGACATATCCAATGGAAATGGTCCGCGGACCGTTTTCATCGGATATGTCCGATCGTGTGTACGAGGCCTAAGTGTGCCATAATTCCATCATCAGCCCCTATTCCTGTTGCTTCTCCCTGTGGAATTATTTTTATAGCTAGCTTTAGTTTTCTGTGCAACTTTCCTTCCCAGTTCAGTATCCCAGATAGGTTGATGCAGCTGTTTGAAAAACAGAGGTTTGCTAAACTACAATGTTTATTGCAAAAAAAAAAAAAAAAACCCATGATAATATTCCACTTATTATGACATTTATTATGTCTTTTTAACCTTATAAAAGCCCATTGAGGGAAAATGACTTATTGGCATGATAAAATTAGTATACAAATGACACATGATATCACATGTCAAATATTACCACAGTGACATGGTCACTCACTTCCCTGTGCTTACGTGGGCCTTCTAGAGCTTGGTCTTACTCTATATCTGAATATCTGAATAGGGGCAACATTTAAAGGGGTTGTAAAGGCAGATTTTTTTTTTTATCTTAATGCGCCCCCCCCTTCAGCCTCCCCAATACTTACCTGAGCCCCATCTCTATCCAGCGATGTCCACAAGTGTCTCAGCCATCCGAGATTCTCCCTCCTGATTGGCTGAGACACAGCAGCGGCAACATTGGCTGCTGCTGCTGTCAATCTAAGTCAGCTAGCCAATCAGGAGAGAGAAGGGGTGGGGACTGGGCAGGGTTTCATGTCTAAATGGACACAGGGAGCTGTGACTGGGCTCAGGTGCCCCCCAAAGTAAGCTGCTTGCTGTGGGGCACTGAACAGGAAGGAGGGGCCAAGAGCACAGAAGAGGGACCTGAGAAAATGAGTATCTGGGCTGCTCTGTGCAAATCCACTGCAACAGAGCAGGTAAGTATAACATGTTTACTATTTTTATAAAAAAACAAAAGATTTTACATTTTACATTTTTCACTTTAAAGCGGACGTCTACCCAAATGTTTATTTTAAAAGCCAGCAGCTACAAATACTGCAGCTGCTTTTAAAAAATGGACACTTGCCTGTCCAGTGTGCCTGTAGTGTCGGCAGTCGAGGCCAAGCAATCGCTTGTCTCTCGGCTGCACCCGCCACCATCCTCGGTGAGGAAATCAGGAAGTGAAGTGTTGTGACTACACGCTCGGTTCCCTACTACACATGTGCAAGTAGCGCGGCGTGCCCTCTATGGTCCTCGCTCTCTCCTGGGACCAGTGTGTTTCGCAGAAGACATTGGGGGGAAGACATGAAGTGGCGTGACTCCCATGGGAGTCTATGCCCAGAAGTGGGTGCAAATACCTGTCTTAGACAGGTACCTGCACCCCCTCTCCCCCTGAAAGGTGCCAAATATGACACTGGAGGGGGGAAGGGGTTCCGAAAAGCGGAAGTTCTATTTTTGGGTGGAACTCTACTTCAAGGCTGGTCTTCTTCTCTGCACTAATGATGAAAAAAAGGAGCATTAGATCGCCAATTGTAACATCTACATTTCCCAGTGTGCAGAATTCTAAAATACAGCCATTACAATTATTGCGATGGTGCACTTGAGCTTTACAGCATGATTATAATTCCTTTGCATATGTTTGAGCTTTTAACAATGTTAACAATGATTTTAGCTATAGGTATCGGTGGAATGTAATTATGTATTTGAGGTAGGTAAAACTGCTATGGTATTTTGCAAGGTCTGTTCTAATCACATATTACAAGGATTTAAACCAAGGCTGAAAGAATATGGTAGTAGAAATTATTTTTTATACCTTGCCAACAAAATCAGTTTTACATAATATATGGCAGGGTTCCAAAAATATCCAGAACTCTTATAAAGGTCTTAAATAAATGATTGTTCAAGGGTACACCCTAACTTTGAGGAGTTAGTACATCCAGAGCTAACAAATATTAACATTCTGGCAGCTCAGTGTGTAATTCATGGCTGGTGTTTGTATTTAGCTATATAATTTCCAAATGTATGTGCTGAACCAAATTGTAAAACCAATGATTCCTTTATCAAAGTCCAAACTTGGACTTGCATTTTTAATGTTCAGAAAAGCCGCATGGGAAAATTATAGACCAAACACTGCAGCACAGGAATAATTTGCAAGTAAGTAACACAAAGTACTGTTCATTATTAACATGGAACTATGGGCAAAATAAAAAGTCCCAGCTCTGACACCCTTTCTTCCACTGTAACATAGTTTGATTAACTGTTGATCCTGCCAATAAGTTTGCCAATTTTCAACCTTCTTTACCAGACCAAGCTGTCTAGCAAAAATGGCAATTAGAAGTTTGCGAAAAAAAAACATTTAACATTAACCTTGCAATGGTCAGATTTTATTTGTTAAGTTAAACCTTTATCCCAAAAGGAAAAGAGCTTCTGTAAGGCCTTGTTCACACCTGTTGTATGTATATCACACGTTCTGCTATCAAATATAATCTGTGAAAATTCATAATAAAAATTCAAACTAAAAAATTCAATTCATAGTGAAAAATGTCCAAAGAAAGAAACAGTTCCATATAAATAATGATGAAAAATTAGTGATCCAAATAGCCAAGATCGAAGATGGGTGAAAATTATTTTCTCAACCATAAAGGCCAATCATCAACACCCAGATAAGATGTCCTCTTATCAGAGCTCAAGGACCCCCTGAGAACAGGCAGGTTAAAAAGGGTTTTGGGGACTTTCTCCCTGTAACAATGCTCCAGCTGATTTCAACCAATCACAGATACGATGCATCAATATACATCTCAAGATGGATACCACCTACTCCAAATGTATAAGGCATATAGATAAAAATACACTAGATAGTGTAAAACCCTAATATAGATTATTTATTAAAAATGAGTCCTACTCACAATGTGTAAAAGATTCAAGCGCATGCCTCCTACAAACAATCTCGGGCAGGGAAGATGGCGTCCGCTTCCACTTCTGGGTGACGCAATGACGTGACCAAGCTGTTCCACCCTACACGTTTTTTCACTATATGACTTTTTCCGGAGCCCTGGAGAACTTAGTCAGAAGTTCAGCACCCTTCTCCTTCCCCCACAGCCGGCCCAATTAGACAGTGCAGCGTGCTTTGCATATATGCAGTAGGGAACTGGCATTGCTCCACTGCCGGTTTCCCTTAGTGGAGATAGCGGCAGCAGCACCCAATAGCTGATTGAAAAATGTATAATGCGTTAACAACTTCCAAACTCCACATGAATTAATTTTTTTTAAGCATAGCAACGCAATGCAATGTGTGAGGCCTGGTCATCTAATTTCCAAGTGGCAAGTTGTTCAGAGTTGTTATGAGCTCTTTGCTTTCCCTCCTCATAAAGAACATTTTCTTGCTGCTAGTTCTGTCCCTAACATGTGGGGCACCTATCCCTACTAAACTTCCTCTTCAACGTCAGTGCTGCTGCAGTAGAGCACCACCTGCAGTGGTAAAAGTAAACTGTTACTCCTTCAGGTAGTAGCCACCCTAATGCCACGTACACACAATCGTAAATTCTGACTACAAATGTTCGATATGAGCTTTTTGACGTAGGCTCCATCGGACATTTGCTGTTGGAATTTCCGACAAGAAAAATTTGAGAACTGGTTCTCAATTTTTCTAACAGCAAAAGTTCTTGTCGGAAATTCCGATCCTGTGTATGCAATTCCGACTCACAAAAATCCTACGCATGCTCGGAATCATTTAACTTAATTTTTCTCGGCTCGTCGTAGTGTTGTACGTCACCACATTCTTGACGCTCGAAATTTCCAACAACATTTGTGTGACCGTGTGTATGCCAAGATTCAGTCAGAAAAAAATCCATGATATTGTTGTTGGAATTTCCGATCGTGTGTACGCGGCATAAGACACGTGTTACTGGCTTCATCACCAGGTTAAAAAAAATGCAAGCACAACATATAAGGCTTGTAATCTGCAATATATTGCATTTGTGTTTTTGTTTTTACAAACATTTTAAATATTAAAACCACGCATATTAGTATGCCCTAATGTACAGTAAAACAAAGATGTCCTTCCTCACACAGATATATGAATTTCCTGAAATCGGTGGTTGAACTTTACTCAAAGCATCATCTGTAGATAAACCTGAGTTTATGGCAAGTGACAATTTGTATCTGGGGCAACTGACCATTCATATCTGATGGCAGGTGACTATGACAAATGACACTCTGCATCTGGTGGCAGATAACGGAGGCAAGTGACGCGCTGCATCTGATGGCAGGTGCCAATAGCAAGTGACACGCTGCATCTGGTGGCAGGTGCCAATGGCAAATGACACACTGCATATGATGGAAGGCTATGGTGGCAGGTGACAAGTCACAGTCATTGCTCCAACAAACCCCCCACGAAAAATTGCACTTTTTTAAGTGTAAATTAAATGCTGATAACTTAAAGTGGTCCTATAAGGAGAACACAGGAGCGCCAGCAGGGGACCCAAGAGGAGGAGGATCTGCAAAATATATTGCACAGAGCAGGTAAGTATGACATGTTTATTACACAATAGTACTTGATGTGCACAAAAGCAGAGATCTCTCCCTCTTCATTGGCGCAGACACACCAGTAAGAGCCATTGGCTTCTGCTGCTGTCAATTACGGCCAGTAAGAAGGAAGAGGGGGCGAAGCCGAGCAGTACACTGTGTGTCAATGGCCACACAGAGTTGAGCTCGGAAGCAAGCATGCACGAGTGCCCCCATAGCAAGCAGGCTTGCTATGGGTCACTTGACATGGGGGAGGAGAACTGGCGGGGGACCTGGGAATAGGAGGATCGGGGTTTCTCTGTGTAAAATCATTGCACTGAATAAGTAAATATAACATGTTTATTATTTAAATACAAAAAAAAAAAGCACTTTAATAGCCTAATGTTAATCATCTTTTTCTGGAAATATTGTAGTACATTTAATGTCACCCCATACAGAGCCATTCCACTAAATTTGCCTCACTGTTTAAGTTTTGCATGCCTGGTCTTTATAAAAGTTGGGGAAGGGGGGTTGGCGAGGTCATAGATGTAAGTTCAGAAAAGCATCATAAACATGTATGAAATGCACAATCATGAAATGTAAGTTCAAGGCTAGGAAGGCAATGTACATAATAAATAATATACTTAAAGAAAATAGCAAAGAAAGCCTATATAACAAAGAAAGTAAGTGGTAAGAGAGTGAGGAATGTATAGGAGACATCTACTAAGTTAACGGTGTGCTAAAGAAGTGTGAGCAAGTCTACAGGATACAGTTCATGATGCTGACAGTAAATTCAGTTCTGTTTTACAACCAAGATCAGCCCTGAAATGCCATAATCCAGCAGCAGAGGCAACTCTGCACTTCTGTTTCAATATCACAGATGGAAAAAATAACTATTATCTATACATTGCTTTATTACATTGCTGTGTGTGCAGCAAGATCAATGGTTTGGGGCAGCAATAGCTGAATGAACAGCTTTTTGGTCCAGGAGATCTGAGCACAATTCCTGCTAGGAGGAACACTCCCTGGAGTTTGTATGTCCTCCCTGGGCTGGGTATTTAAGAAAAAAACTACAGAAAAACAACAGGCAATTATGTATTATTATTGAGCGCTGCCATAATGTATGACAATGCACCTACTTTATGTGCAGTGCGCTTCGATGCAAATCATTGTGAATGGCACTGTAATGCCTTGTAAACAATACACCACAATGCATACTAGACATGTGCAGACTGGAATATTTTGTTTTGTTTTTTTCGTTTTCGTCTGGAAAATAAATGTATTTAGTTACTCCCGAAAATCTTTTTGATTTATTTCGTTTTTCGTTGGGGAATAGCTTTCGTCCGAAAATCCAATAATACTTGGTTTCTGTCTAATCTATTTTCTTATAAATCGAAAGCTATTCTCTGTAATGTCGAATCTATTATTTCTATAGTGTCAAATCTTTTCTCTATGATGTCGAATCTTTTCTCTATAATGTCGAATCTCTCTATATCAAATTTTTACCGCAACGAAAATGAAAATAAAGCATTTTTTATGTCGGATCTTTCGGTTTTCGTTTCTTGCGCTTTTGTTATCGTTTGTTAAAACGATAACGAAAAAAAATGATTTTCGGGCGAAAATGCATTCTAACGAAAACAAATGCACATGTCTAATGCATACACTGAATGTTGTGGTTCATTGCACTACATACAGGATCCTGTACCTTTTTTCATCCATTAGACATGAAAGCACAGAAAACGAAAACCGAAAGATCCGACATAAACAAATGCTTTATTTTCGTTTTCGTTGTGATCGAATGTGCCTAACCTTAACTCTATTAGTCCAATATTATTCTACATAGAGAGAAAAGATTTGTCATAGAGAAAAAAGATTTGACATAGAGAAACATAAAGAGTCAAATCTTTTTTTTTAGAACATTCGACAGACACCATAAGCCTTTAATGACAGATTCGACATAGAGAGACATTAAGATTCGACATAGAGGGGGGGCGCATGCGCGGCGCGACTCTGGACGGATGCAGATAGAGTGAGCTCCGTCTATCTAGGAGAGCCAGGCACGGATCCCGGGGCCATCCTGCACCAATCTGTGCCCAAACTTTTACACAGCACCCCCGCGGGACTTCGTGCATGCCCTCTGGCAAAAAGGGGCGCAAACGACGCTCCCCTCATACCATAACCAACTTTCTCCTAGACCTGGAGAGAAGGATGTCTCAAGATGGTGCCGGCCACCATGTGGCCTCTCCTAACAGATCCTCTCAGGCTTCTTCCCAACACTCCACTAACAGTGAGTACCCTCAGCCTCTCTCTAAGTCTGATCTGGATGCTAGTCTTTCTGCAATATATGAGAAACTAGTGGGTAAACTGGAGCATGAACTGCATAAAACTACCAGTGCCCTTACACAGGAGATTGCTAGTATTGGGGGCCGCACTGACATTCTGGAAACAAAACATGATGAACTAGCCCTTGCACACAATGACCTGAGGAAAGATTATGAATTACTTGCTGACAGTTTCTCATTTATGCAAGCGCACGTGGAAGATTTGGACAATAGAAACAGACGCAATAATATTAGTCCGCGGCATCCATGAATCGATCACCGATCTTAACCAAGCAATCATTAAGCTGTTCCACAATCTAGTACCAGACAAACCAACATCTGCCTTTGCCTGTGACAGATTGCACAGAGCACTGCGCCCCAAACCAACTCCTGACAAACCCCCTAGAGATGTGATAATGTGTCTAAAAGACTATATTACTAAAGAAGATATTATGAGGGCCTCCAGGAACACTCCAAACATCAATTTGGATGGAGTCAAACTACAGATCTACCCGGATATCTCCCCTGCGACCCTGGATCGCAGACGCAGGATGAAGGAAGTCACTAGCATACTGCAGTCTGCTAGAATCAAATATAGATGGGGTTTCCCTTTTAAACTGTCCATTATGCATAATGGCACTACTTACACTGTTTACAATGTAATTGAAGGAAAAGATCTGCTAATCAAGCTAGGCCTACTAGACCAGGAACCCCAGCGTCGCTTTCCAGTGACCCCGAGATCTTCTCCCATCTGGTCCACCCCTTCATCAAGACGCAGCCAGAGAGATCAGAGAGATCAGCGTGATCACAGAAGATGGATTCAACACCCCATCCATGATCAAGCACACTAGATCGACACAACAGTTTGAGCTTTTCCGAACATTTCTGACTTTTTATTTTTTATATATTTTTTTGCTTTTTTGTGCAACTTCTCCAGTTTCATCAGGTTTCATAAGTTAACTCAGCATTTTCAAGTTCTTCAGGTTTTCAAGTTTTTTTTTTTTTTTTTTTACTTACAGCATCTGACCGTGCTTCCACGACAACTCCCCCCTACCCTTCCCTTTTTTTTCTCTCTTTCTTTCCCTTTTTCCCCTCCCTCTTTTTGTTTTTCTCTTTTTTTCACATTTTTTTTATTACAGGAATCCTCACTACATAGCAAACCCCCCTAGATATCTCCACCAGGAGGCCCACCCTGTAAACCAGCACCTTCGTAGTCAGATGACCTTCCAGAATTTATTGACTGAACTTTACATCCTGATCGGTGAGCTGCGGCTCCACATACAGCCTATACGGACTCCCGCGTTGGTTGCTTCTCATGGCAGGTCTGCACCCCCCCACTGGTTGGGGGGCCCCTCTCCCCCTTTTTTCCTGGCTAACTCCTCCATTGCTTATTTTCTGGCTGCAATATGATGTGTTGTTCTCCACACTGTGACTGGTCTCCCTGGTAACAAATCATTTTCAACACCTATGTAGACCTCCCTCTCCCCAATTGTTTCCCTAATTGCCATCCCCCTTCTCTTTTTTTTTTTGTGTACCCATGACCCCCCCCCCCTCGTGCCTAGGGGGATGGATCCCTACACCCACCCTATATTATTTCCTTTGAAACTCTCACTATGTGGGTTACTTTTACATAATGTTATAGTATATGTTTATGTGTTATGCCTACACTTGCATACAACTGTTATTGCCAGACTAGTCACTTTTTTTTATTTCAGAATGCCTGGCTCATCCGCCGTTGCTGGATTGTCCCCCATTCCCCCCGCGCGGTCCGTGGGCTGGCCTTCCTTTCGGGCTTGTCTACTGGCCCTGCTGGTGGAAATTGGACTTAGTGGTCCGCTTACATTTTTGTCTGTACCAGGAGACCTCATGTCCCCTGGTCCCCTTTTCTGGCATTTTTTAGCTGTCAGTTTTTTCCTCCTTTTCTCTGCCTTGATGACACGTCTCTATATGTTATGTTTTTCTGGAAGACTACCTTTATCTCTCAATGCAATGGTTTTTCTAATTGGTAATTTACTGCATACAATGCTTTTATTTTTTATGTTCTACCCTCCCCTTTTAACGTTTAGGAGCCCTTGGAATATCTCTTATGCTAACAATCTCTGGTGTTTACTCAATAGTTTTCCCCAACCCTTTATTCCTAGTCCCCCTATTGATCCCCCCTTACTCATGCAGTGCCCCCCCCCCCTCTCTATACATTATGGGACTAAAAATATTTTCACATAATGTCCAGGGCTTTAATTCTCCCAATAAACGCAAGAAAGCCTTTAGACATTATAAAAGACTAGGTGCAGACACCATCCTAATGCAAGAAACCCATTTCTCAGAATCTAATCACCCCCAATACTTTGATAAGACATTCAACCAACTACATTACACAACATTTTCAAATAAATCACGCGGAGTTGCAGTCTTTATCAGAAACACAGTAATCTTCGAACTACAGTCTGTCTTTAAAGATATCGAGAGTAGATTTATTATACTAAAGGGCATCATCAACCGACGTAAAATAACAATAGCTTCATTATACGCCCCAAATGATGCTCAAACCTCATTTTTTAAGAATTTTTTTGACACTCTTGATAAATTTGTGTCCCCTCACATGATTATAGGGGGTGACTTTAACCTAGCCGCTCACCCCACATTAGACAGGAACAGAACCTCTCCCTCTTCTAAAGCCTTTACTAAAACTAATAATGGCCTTCTTAATAAATCCCAATTAATTGATACATGGAGAGCTCATAATATTGGAATTAGGGCTTACACCCACTACTCTCACCCCCACGACTCCTTCTCTAGACTGGACTATATATTCTCCACCCCGATACTTTTGGCAAACTCCTCTAAAGCTTCTATCCATCCCTGCCCATGGTCGGACCATAATATTGCAGCTTTTGAAACTTCCCAAATTGGTCTAGCCCCAACCACCTTCAAGTGGCGTCTAAATTACTCCCTTCTCTCAGACCCCTCTACCCTCCAACAAATTAGATCCCACATCGAAAATTATTTTCAAGAAAACTCCCCCGAAGAGGTGCTCCCTACCTCCTTCTGGGCTGCTCATAAAGCAGTGCTGAGGGGACATATCATTAATATAGCTGCTGCTAAACATAAAGCCAAACTTGCAGACATAATGTGTCTCACTAGAGAATTAAATGCATTATACAATAAATTAAACTCCTCCCCCTCTACCTCGCTTTCTGATACTATTCAATCGAAACGTCAAGCCCTCAACACACTGCTCTCTGAAGACACTGAAAAGTCCCTTAGATTCTCCAAAGCCAAATTTCTCCTACAGGGCAACTCGGCCTCTGCTATGTTCGCCCGCAAACTGAACCATGATACTAAACCTCCCCACGTTTACAAATTAAGAAACCATAGGGGCAACTTTGTCACACATCCTCAAGATGTTCTCCAGATCTTCACCTCTTTCTATAAAGACCTCCTTTCTGGTCCCCAAACTCACCCTAGTCCCTCCTCTTTAGCCTGGCTGGACTCTCTTCACCTCCCCAAATTAGATAATGCTCAGATCTCCTCTTTAAATGAGCCCTGCTCTGAGACTGAAATCGCAGATATTATTAAATCTATTAAGTCATCTACAGCTCCCGGCCCTGATGGCTTTTCTGCTACATACTATAAAAAATTTGCCCCCCTATTTACACCCAGTCTTTCTAAATTATTCAATCACATCCTCCAAGGAGGTATCTTCCCTGAGGAAATGCTGCTGGCAAACCTTTCTCTAATACCCAAACCCCAAAAAGACCATTCTCTTCCCCAGAACTTTCGCCCAATTTCTGTTCTCAATAATGACCTTAAACTGTTTGGCAGACTGCTTGCAAACAGACTGTCCTCGGTTATCACGTCCCTCATCCATGTTGATCAAACAAGCTTTATCCCAGGTAGACAGATAGTGGATAATATCAGACTGGTCACCAACATAGTGCAAGATGCTAACCTACACTCCAGCCCTTTATGCCTACTTAGTCTTGATATTCACAAGGCGTTCGATAGTGTAAACTGGTCGTACCTTAATCATCTTCTTCCCAGGTTTGGCATCTCTGAGAGATTCATTCATGGATTTAACGCCCTATACCACTTACCCAAGACCAGAATCAAGATACCGGGGAGTAATTCGGCATTCTTCCCCCTTAGCAGAGGTACTAGACAAGGCTGTCCCCTCTCTCCCCTCCTTTTTGCCTTAGCCATAGAGCCACTTGCTCTCGCTATCAGACAAAATCCCAACATTCACGGATATAGCAAAAAACGACATCAATTTAAACTCAGTCTATACGCTGATGACGCCCTCCTATTCTTGACAGATCCCCTCACTTCTATCCCTAGTCTCCTGTCAGTACTCAACTCATTCTATAAACTTTCTGGCCTGTCCATCAGCATTAACAAGTGTTCCATCCTCCCCATTAACTGCCCTCCCGATCTAATTTCCTTGATGAAACAAAATTTTAATTTCTTATGGCCCCACGAGTCTTTTAAGTATCTTGGTGTTCATATCACTGCCTCTCACAACCTACTTTTCAATTCTAACTACCGTCCCTTATTCTCCCATATCAGCGCATTAATCAAGGTGTGGTCCTCCTATCATATCTCTTATCTGGGCAGAATATGTGCTTTCAAGATGACCATCCTCCCCAAATTGTTATATTTCTTCAGGGCATTGCAGATCAATGTCCCTAAAACCCACTTAGAAGCCCTACAAAGAGAAATTAACAAATTTATATGGAATAATAGAAAACCCAGATGCAGCTACTCTCTGATGCACAAATCCCAACTTAGTGGTGGTCTCGGCCTACCAAACTTATGGAGCTATTTTCTGGCGGCTAAGTTAGCACAATTAACACAATGGTTTTCCTCTGAAGCAGAAATACCATGGCTCCCCTTTGAATCAACCTCGATACAACCTCTGAACCTCAAAGGCATTCTTTGGTCCAGGGCAACACCTCACCATGTTCTCTCCAAAAAAAACACAATTGTAGCCCAGATGCTACAACTTTGGAAGCGGGTCTGTGTTAAACACAGTCTCTCTTCTCCAACTCCTCCCCTTGCGTCATATCTTGGTGACCCCAGATTCACTCCCGCATTCCCGGACAGTACCACATTCAATGACTGGATTGCTGCCAACCTCACCACATTAAAATCACTCTCATTCAACTCCTCATTCCTTTACTTCTCTTCTCTACAAGCTAATTACAACCTCTCCCCCTCCAACCTCACTCAATACTCTCAAATTCTAGGCTTTTTTGAAAAATACTTCTCCACATCTATCTCCCCTCCAAAGCACCCTATTTGAACACGTCTGCTTATCTTGCCCTAGGGACAAAGGCTTAATATCCACTTTCTACAACTATTTAAACACCTTATTTCAACCAAATAAATCTGGCCCAATGTTACGCTGGGAACTAGAACTTAATTGTTCTTTCCCAGAAGATCAATGGTCTGATATGATAGATATTCTTAGAAAAAGCAATCTCGCGGCTGCCTTTAGAGAAACTCCCTTAAAATTTTTCACCAGATGGTACATGACACCGGCCAAAATCCACTCCTTCTACCCTAGTACCTCCCCGAACTGCTTCAGGGGTTGCCCCGAGGTTGGCGACTATTTTCATATTTTTTGGGAGTGTACTCTATTGAAACCCGTATGGCTGGAACTGGTAAACAGACTAGAAACCTTCCTCAAGAAAAGGATCTCCCTAACCCCACATATATGTTTACTGTACTCCACTGTCCCAGATGTTCCCCCTCCATGTAACAGATTGATCCACTCATTCATCAGTGCAATACAATGGATGATCGCTTGCAACTGGAAATCACGAAACCTCCCATGGCCCCAAGTGTTGTCCAGAATGGAATCTATCAGACTCTCAGAAAGAATCCACCACACTTTACATGATACCATGCATACTTATACCGATAAATGGATCCACTGGTCTATACCTCCTTGACAATCTTCCCCATCCTCTTACATCATATTGTGATCTGTTTTATCAACCCTCATTCTCACTTCCGACTGAATCTGTGCTATTACTCATGTTCCATTTATAACCCACGTTTTTCCCTTTTTAGTATGTATATGTACATATGACATTACCCCCCTCCTTGTATGCATTTCCTGCCATCACCTCCCCACTTTTGACTCCATTGTGTCTCATCCCTTGTACCATTCCAACCCAATGCATTGTATTGTACTGTTTTTTTCTTTTTGCAAGTCTTCCAAATAAAACTTTTTGAAAACAAAAAAAAAAGATTCGACATAGAGAGACATGAAGATTCGACATAGAGAGACATAAAGAATCGACATAGAGAGAGAGAGAGACAAGAAGTCAACATTTTTTATTTTTTTAAAGATTCTGTCAAATCTTTTTTTTTTCTTAGAACATTCTACAGACACCATAAGCCTTCAATGACAGATTCGATATAGAAAGACATGAAGATTCGACATAGAGAGACATGAAGAGTTGAAATTAGAGCTTTTTTTTGTGGTATTTGATCACCTCTGTATTTTTTTTTTTGCTTTCTGCTATAAAAATTTATAAAAAAAAATGTCTTTATCAATTTAGGCCAATATTTATTCTGCTACATATTTTGGATAAAAAAAATCTCTAAACGTCTACAAACTATAGGATAGTTTTATTTATTTTTACCAGTAAAGGTGACGTTCAGTGACTTCAGCGGGACTGCGATATTGCGGTGGACAGTGACCCTTTTGACACTTTTCGGGGACCAGTTACACTATACAGTGATAAGTTCTGAAAAATATGCACTGTCATGTACTAATGACACTGGCAGGGAGGGGGCTTAACAACAGGGGTGATCAAAGAGTTAAATGTGTGCCTGACTAGTGCTTTACTACTGTGGGGGAGGTGTTTGTACTAGGAGAAGGCATTGATCAGTGCCTCTGCTTAACACAGTATCCATGCCTTCTGCAGTGCCAGAACGACGATCTGCCTTGTTTACAGGCAGACTAACATTTTGTCTGTGTAACGAAGCATCGGCAGGTGCCGACGAACATCGAGTCCATTGTACCCGCCAAACAGCTCCCGCTGTGTCCAATCACCATGGAAGGCTTCTGCTGGCGTGCGCCCTAAACCCAGAAAAGCAGGATCACGTACTAGATACGGGATCCTGCGCAGGAGATCTGCCTTGTCACTGTATAGCTACAGATAAATCAATAGGTTAAACCATCTTATACTTTACAGCAAAGGAAGCTGCTTCTGTTTGATATGCAACTGCCATGGTACTGCACATGTGATTAGTTATGACACCAGCCATTTTATGGTTTGACAGTTTGGTTAAGGACAAAAGCAAATGTGACAGTTATCAATCCCGGCATTCCAGGAATGTAACTGTTTTTTGAAACCATTAAATCGATGGGTTTAGTCCTGCTTTATAATTTACTGCTGTTTAGGGGCTCTGGGCTTTAGCCAAATGGCAGCCTCCAGCAAAGAGAGACAGAAGCAATGCTGGAGGAAATTTACAGCACACACTCATTTTGGTAGCACAATTATTAACGTGTGAAGCCTCGCACACACGGTCTGTTTTCTCGGCAAGAACCAGCAAGAAAACTGCTGGCAGAGCTTTCTTGACGAGTAAAACGAGCGTGTGTACAAGGCTTTCAGGTTTCTCGTCTGGAGATCCTGCTCTTTATTTTCTCGTCGAGATTCTTGTCGGCCTGTATCCTGATGAGAAACCCGAGAGTGTGTAACTTTGATGCATGCGCGGTAGCTTCCACGGCATAGGTATTGTGAAGCAAGATGGCGGCGATGGCATCGAATGTGACGAGCGCATGCTCGTCGTACGTGATGACGTCACCACATTCTTGCCTTTCAAGAGAATCGTCAGAAAAATGTTGTTTTCCTGACGAGATTCTGGCCCGTGTGCACGAGGCCTGATACGGTATATGTTCCTTGCAAAATAATATTATTTTTATCAAGTTGTTATGGGTAAAGTTCTGCTTTAAGTAATAAAAATAGGCCTGGTGCAGGACCACTGAACAGGGTGCATTTTCAAATTTGCCCAATTGATTGTTCTCCCCTGATGGCAGATGGGCAGTGGCATTTAGGAATCCTAGTTATATCAGAGCTGTAAGTATTTGGGGCTCTTTTGTACAAAATGATTAAATAAAATTACTGTTTTTGTATACAGTAATTTTGGGACTATTTTTGTCTCAATGTCTCCTCATTTCTTTTGGTTTGTTTACTAAAGGAATTTGCATAATCCTGAGGTTGTAGCACTTTTGACTCATTAGATGAGAGGATTTTATTTAGACTGTGAAACGCATGCTTTTATTACTCAGTCACCATGGGAATTTTCTATATTTTACACATTTCCCAGCTAAAATCTAGGCAAAATAAAAAATGAATAATGTGTGACATATTTATATGATTTTTTTCTCTTTAGATGTCTGTGATTGTAATCAGACACTTCTTGACATTTCCCGTTAATAGCTGTCCTGAAATTGTTAGGTTGTTTATGCTGACATAGACATTGTGGTTAATGTGCTCATCATATGATAAATGGTTTAAAATATTTAAAGAGTGAAATATAAAACTGAGCAGTTTGGTATCTGTTCTGGATAAGGCTTTTATTTAGGCCACCAGAATGAAGGAAACATTTCAGGAAAAGCCTACACAAGTCCTAGGGCTGTTTCTAGTTGGGTGGCTGGGCCTAGCCTACCTTCCAGTTATAAGACCCTATCCCAGCACTAAAACCCATCACTCCATGTTGTCATCTGCTCCTGCTGCTATGTCCCTCAAGGATGTTCCTAGAAAGTATTACACCAGGGAACATATAGGTGGCCGTGAGGCAAGATACAAACCTTGCACATGCAAAATTAGTACTTTGGCCTCCTATCCCTGCTAATTAAATACATTCCCAATACTGATAATAAAGATAGAAGTCTAACAAGGTGAGGGCTAGAATCAAGGGACTAATGTGTGATGCCACTTACACACAACCGTTTTTCGGGTTCACGCTGTCAGCATGAGGAAAGGAATGTTTATAACTGGCTTGTGTTTACATCATGATCAGCTTTCATTTTACACAGTTGACCATGTAGTAAAGGGCCACTGTGTTTGGCCCTTTACTCTAAACTGTGATCAGCTGTTATGGCTACAAAGGGTGGGTGAACACAATATTGAACCCTATGAACTAAGACTGAGATGCCATTAAAGATTATGGGCCAGATTCATGAAGAGTTAGGCTGGCGGATCCAGTGATCCGCCAGCCTAACTGTCACTTTAAGCCGGCGTTTCTGTTTTCTATAACCAGAAAACAAGAAACGCCGGGTTGGAGTTCCGATGCGATCGGCGTAATTGAATTTCGCCATCGCATCGTTACTTCAACTTAAAAATGGCGCCGGGAATCAGCAATTCACGATCTTTTTCGGGCGCGACACAGTGACTTTACGACGTTTCCGGAAGCGATACGCGGCGTATAGATAAAGCAGCCCCCTAGTGGAGTATCCTATGTTAAGTATAGGCGTCGTCATCGCGTCGGAAAAAAAACAAATCGCGTCGCTTGCGTAAAACATTCATGAATGGGAATGTGACGTCATTGACGTTCACTGACAGAATTTGGAGCATGCGCACTGGGATGCATTGACACTCGACGCATGCGCAGTACGTTCGCCGCGGGATCGCGCATAGTTAGAATACTACACGCCTCGTACCCGCCCAATTTGAATTCCGCTGGCTCATTTGCGATGCGCTGCCGCAACTTTAGGAGCAAGTGCTTCCTGAATAACAGCACTTGCTCCTAAAATTTCGGCAGAGTAACGCAAATGAGAAGCGTTACTCCAGAGCAAAGATGCTCTGATCTACCTGAATCTGGCCCTATGTAAAGGCAGACGTCCCAATACTTTTGGTAATATACTGTATTTTAGCTACAAGTCTGATTTTCTTTTCTTTTAATTGTCTATTGTGGATTAATGCACTGTGGCTGCTATTGGCCTAATTGGTATTTCTTTGGGCAAAGAAGGTCCTACTGAGATCTGGTCTCACTGCAGTTAAATACAACCCAGTTGCATTTTGGGTTTGAACACATACCTCGAGTATCACTGTATTCAATTGCAGTTTGTGTAAATGTAAAACACAGCATTAATAAACAAAGCCCATATAAACAAAGCCTAATGCCTCGTACACACACCTGATCTCTTTCTTTCCGTCGGACTTCCAACGGACTCATGCCGGACTTTTGCACCGTCAAGGCATAAGAGGTAATACTGTAAATACTGGTGAGTTTTACATTTGCACAAAACTTAGCTCACAAGCATGTAACATGACAAAAGTGTATCTGACACCGGTCCATTATATTTGTTTTGTTTTCATTGGTAAAGCCCCCCAAAAAAATAAAAAATAAAAAGGAAAAGTAAAATCCAGCTGGCATTGCCTGATGGAGAATATTTATACCTTATAGGCAGTACATAATTCTTCCAGATGTAGGGGTTAAGGTGCTCACAGAATGTGTAAATTAGAAGGTACATGTGTATGTTTTACTAGAGCCATAATCATTTCATAAAATTCATATATTTTTTTCATTTCACCCAAAAGTGCAAGGACTGTCAGAGCAAATTTTAGCAAGCACACATTTTCCCAGGGTATCATTAAAGCATTGTACATAAAATAAGGGAAATTATGAAGTTCATAACGACTCAGGAAATAAATAGAAGAATTTTTTTGTTGAATTGTAAAGTGTTGCCAGTGATGTTGGAAGATGTATTGTTTCTTGGAGGGAGATGACTCACTTTTGCTCACATTTTGGGCAAAGCAGCTTATTTTCTGGCCAATTCTGATCTGACTCATTACCACTGGCGAATCAAGAAGAAAATACTTCTGGCCTTTCACCATTATTAGATGTTTTTGTTCTTTGCTTCCTTGAAATGACAAAAAAGCACGAGATCCAGAACAATCTTTCATTGTTTATGTTTAACTGTAAAATCTAGAAAAGACTGAAAATCAAAGAAAAACAAACAAATTTTCAAATTAAAATGACATGTAGCAAAAGGCGCTGCCAAATTTTCTACATGTACTATTTTAAAAGGTTAGGCAATTGCACGCTGGCATACCATCAAGACTCCACAGAGTCGAAGGCTTAAAAAAAAAGACCTAATGGATTTAAAGTCAACTTGATCTGATCTTGTGTAAGGTAACAATATTGCTGAACTGCAGGTGCACTGTGTTGTCTACAAATAATTGTGTTTCTATATACTGTATTTGCTGGCGTATAAGGCGACTGGGTTTATAAGACGCCCCCCTAATTTTCCAGCAAAAAATTTGGTTTTGGGATATACTCGCCGTATAAGACAACCCCCTTCCTACTAGTCTGTCTGGAAGATGAGGGGAAGCCAGAACAACCGCTGACAGGAAAAAATGCTGACAGGAACATGCTTTATTCAGCTTTTTCAAATCTTTCAAATCTCACTGTGCCCATTACATGCCTCACTGTGCCATCAACATACCTCACTGTGCCATCAACATGCCTCGCTGTGCCCATTACATGCCTCACTGTGCCATTACATGCCTCACTGTGCCATCAACATGCCTCACTGTGCTATCAACATGCCTCACTGTGCCACCCCATGCCTCACTGTGCCGTCAAAATGCCTCACTGTGCCATACCCTTAGTCCTGTACTGCGGGCGTCTATTATTCAAAAGCCGCGTCTCCTTCTCATGCTGTTCCGCGATAAGCGCCTGTGTTCCTCCTATCACGGAGGTCCTCTCTTCCAAAGCCGAGGATGAAGACACCCGTGATCACCGAACAGAGGCTCTGCTGGGAAACCAAGTGTTCCACCTACCACGGAACACCACAAGGAGGAGGCGCGGCTTTTGAATAATGGATGCCCCAGGTCTGGTACCGGTGTATAAGACGACCCCGGGGTTAGGAGGAAAGTTTTTAAGCCCAAAATGTCGTCTTATACGCCGGAAAACACAGTAGTTGTTTTCTAGACCAAGTCTTGATTTGACTCTGTCTTTTTTTTTTTTTATAACATTTTTCCGACATGATGGTGTTATGGTTTGCACTAAATTTGCACTAAATTCAGTAAAAACAGCTGAATAAAACAAAAACTGCACCTTTCTTCATTTCAGGTTGCAAAGCAATAAAATGTGATTATTTTAAAGGGGGTGATTATTTTCTAAACCCACTGTATCTTCCAAAATTCTTATAATATCTAGGGGATAAAACTGCACCTTTTTTGTGAAACAGTTAAAATCAAAGTTACGCAAAACTGTAAATACATTTTGGAGACTGTGTTGTGGTCACTTGTATGACTGAAACATACAGTAGGACATGTTCAGCAATGTTGTGTGTTGCAATTAGAGATGGGCGAATGGTTCAGCCCGAGCATGAGATCGGGCTGAACTTTGGCTTTTTGTTCATCTGTTAAACACCTGGATTATCAGGGCATTCGACCGTTTGTTCAACCCGCCGAATGACCACAATGCACTGTGCCGCTGCACAGTGAATTGTAATCCGTGATTGGCTGAAACAATGAAAGCTTCGTTCAATCAGGGCACAAAGCACTGAGCCATTTAATGCAGAATATTTCTTTGCGTTAGGGCACGTTTAACACAGTATATTTCAGTGAATTACTGCAAGTTTAACATCGTATATTTTAGTGCGTTATGTGCCGTTTTACATAGTATATGTCTGTGCGTTACTGCAAGTTTAACACTGTACAGTATATTTCAGTGCATTACGTACCATTGACGCAGTATATTTCTTCGCATTAGGGCATGTTTAACGCAGTATAGTTCAGTGTGTTACTGCAAGTTTAACGCTGTATATTTCAGTGCATTATGTGCTGTTTAATGCAGTATATTTCAGTGCGTTACTGCACGTTTGATGCAGTATATTGCAGTGCGTCAGTGCAATTTTACTGCAGTTTATTATAGTGTATCAGTGGAGTGTGCCCCCCAAAGCACCTTATCCCCATGTTGATGGGGACATAGGCCTTTTCCAGACAACCTTGGGCTGTGGTTGTCGGGGTCTGCAGGTGGGGTGCTTATCGGGTGGGGCTTATTGGAATATGAGAGTCTCCTTTAACCACTTAAGACCCGGACCAAAATGCTGCTAAAGGACCTTGCCCCTTTTTGCGATTCGGCACTGCGTCGCTTTAACTGACAATTGCGTGGTCATGCGACGTGGCTCCCAAACAAATTTGGTGTCTTTTTTCCCCTTTGATCACCTCTGCGGTTTTTATTTTTTGCGCTATAAACAAAAATAGAGTGACAATTTTGAAAAAAATGCAATATTTTTTACTTTTTGCTATAATAAATATTTGCGCAAAATTTATAGCATTTACAAAATAGGGGATAGTTTTATTGCATTGTTATTTTTTTATTTTTTTACTACTAATGGAGGCGATCAGCGATTTTTATCCTGATTATGGCGGACACTTCGGACAATTTTGACACATTTTTGGGACAATTGTCATTTTCACAGCAAAAAATGCATTTAAATTGTTTGACAGGTGCATATTAACTTAATTTTTGACAGCAAGGCCAATTCTTGCTTTCATTAAGAGTACCTCTATAGCAGAGATATGCAATTAGCGGACCTCCAGATGTTGCAAAACTACAAGTCCCATCATGCCTCTGCCTCTGGGTGTCATGCTTGTGGCTGTCAGAGTCTTGCTATGCCTCATGGGACTTGTAGTTCTGCAACAGCTAGAGGTCCGCTAATTGCATATCACTGCTCTGTAGGGTTACGGTGTGAAGGCACCACCAACACCCAAAGACCAATATTTCCACACCTGTTTGACAGGAGCATAGCATTTAAATTTTTGGCAGCAAGGCCAATTGTTGCTTACATTAAGAGTACCTCTATAGGGTTACAGTGTGAAGGCACCACCAACACCCAAAGACCAATTTTTACGCACCTGTTACTTCTATCCAAAGTCTGTGGAAGAGACACCAGAATTTATCCAAAAAATCTCTAATCTTGTTTCCAGTGCACTGTGGCCACATCATACAGACGGGCTCCACAAGCCATTGCTTACAAAATAAAGCTTGTTGGGAAAATGTATTTTTGGGGGTTTATAAATGCATTTATTGCTGAAGAAGCTTCTATACACAGTACAGATGTGCCACTTTACAGGTGGACTAAAGAGACCCCACAGGCACTATATTGAAAGTATTTTTTAAATTGTTATGCTTTCACATTAGGCATCAATAAATCACTGCTCTTTTAAAAATGTTAAAAAAAACATTGATACATGCCCCCCAGGGCAGTACCCAGACCACCACAACCATTGTATTCCCAATTACTTGCATATAAGCTTTCAAAAGAGGCACTTTTGATTTTTCCAGTTTGAGTCACATAGACTTCAATGGGGTTCGTTATTCGGTTCCGAATTTTTGCGATGTTCAGAATTTCTGGTGCGAATCGAACAAGGGGTCATTCAGCCCATCCCTAGTTGCAATACTATTCATCATGGATGGCACCTCAACACACTTTGGCAGTGCACCTCACTCCATGTGCATTTCAGTGAATCGTAATGCACAGATAGGAACCACTTTTTGGTATGCTATGTTGAAAAAAGGTTCATGTCTGGCTTTCTGTGCATTGTGATTGAATGGCACCCATTCAAATACATGGGTTGTTGTAGCGCAAATCATGTTAATGCACCCAATAACACATACAGTATTACAGAGACCTTGTTACTTTGCCAATTTAGAACAAAGTAACAGTATTTGTAAGGAACTCTACTCAAAATCACTGATACCAATCTTTTTCAGTGATTCTTGCTAATCCTTTCTATGTCACAGCCTCCATCAAAATACCATGCGTCAGCTGGAGTCAGTGTCTAATGGGAGTTGTGATGTCACCCCTTCGACATGTGACAATGTTTGTTTTTTGTTTGTTTTTTTACTTTATTTCTATGCTTTGCTTTTAAATAGTTTATCACCAGGAGATGATAAGCCCCCCTGTAACAGTATTTTCACCAACTATGAATGGCCCTCACTGGTGAAACATCATATTACATAACATATACTGTATGAAAATGCTTTTGATGGTATTTTTAACAGACCAAAAGGCATCATATAAAAGAAGTTTATATTGGGAATTTGCATTTACTTTATCAGAAACCTCTATGCAGAACTTTGCAGTTTGTCAATGCCAATATTTAATTGTGAAAATGCTACTTTTCTGGTTGTTCTGCTAAATCAATAACTTTATTGCTTTCTGAGCACATATCTGGAACATGACTATAGATTAACCGTTTTGACCTCACTTGCTGGATTTGACTCAGTAGAGATTTCATTTAAACCTGCTAAGGGTAACCTTTTTATTTCCCCCAGTTTTAGTCTTTGTTCTTGATGGATGGTTTCCAATTTGTAGTTGTATAAATGCTTTGGTAAAACGAATGCTTCTTTTTTTATATAATAATAACTCGATCCAAAGCTTTATCTTTTATCAGGGATCCATATATTTTTAAGAACATTATTTCAACCGTTTACTACCATTTCTTCCTTCTGATTGCCAAATGCAATAAAAACATTGTATTCTTGTTAATCCGAATAATCTGTACACATAAAGAAAAACTCAAATTCTAAGAAATAGAAAATTCTCAGATGAAGAGTTTCAGTGGCAGACCAAGAACATCTTGGGAGAACTAGGACCTAAGAGAGCCCTACCCAACACAGATGTTCCTGAGCTTTAGTGCTGATGTTGCTTGCTTCGTTGTGTAGGAGTTCCGTTCTGATGTAAAGGATATAAATCTCACTCTGCTCAATACAGCTATGCTTGTTTGTACATATTTCAAGGCTATACGTATTTTGAATAAAGACCACACCGTTTGTATAATATAAATTACATAACATGGCTTACAACACACGTTTTTTTGTAAATTCTCACCACTGTATTGAAAAAAATACATATTTTGGGTAGGAGCCATTTACTTACAGGTCAATTCTAGCCAATGGGAAAATAAAGAATCACAAGAACATGATATGAGCAGGTACCCACTTTTTATTTAATTTTTTGGGTTCCCAACTATGTGTTACTAGCAAATGTAATAACTTGCAATTGTCATAATTTGGGTATGTTCACTAATGGATCAGACTATAAAGTAAATCTATCAATCATTTTCCAAAATGTATATTGTAGCTTTGCAGTGGGAGTTATTGCATAACATTCATTATAGTGGTTCTAAAATCGAAAGGTTCTTTTCTACCTCAATGTATTTCCTACTACCGGTCCTACTCCCCTAGTTCCCCCCTTAACACTTACCTGACTCCTGTCACCACTCCATGCTGGCTCTGGCTTCAGCGTTCACCTCACTACCTGCTTTCACAGCCATAGGCTCCTGCTGCTGTCAGTCAAACTCCTGTGAGGAGAGAGTGGGGATGTGCCTTACCAGGGCTGTGTGTATCAATGGAAAAAGTCAGGCTGGGTTGGGAGCGCACACACATAAGCGCTTGCTTAGGACCTGGCTTGCAGTACTAGCCAAGTTAAATAATGGAAAATTTCCTATCAAATGCTTCTAGTAATTTTCCTTTGCTGATGGACTCCCTGGCAGCATACGTATGGGTAAGCCCCGCCTCCTCTCCTATGCAATGGGACCCCACTCCCATAAATTTAGGTTAATGGCTGGAGGCCGCATTCTGTAATTAGCCAAATCTTGACAATGAAGGCACTTGTCCTGAGGTAAAAACTCTGACTTGCCACCCGTGCCCCAGGCTAAGGCACTGCCAAGTTTGTTGCCAAACAGTGAAGTTCCCTCAAAAGGTATTCTACACCAGGCCTGCTTAGAAGCAGAATGAGCGAGCCAGGGACAAAGCCACAATGCTCACTTAGCCAGCACGGACGAGAAAATAACCCACGCCACCAAGCAGATGACATCAATAGAGGCCTCACTCAGGAAGACTAATGCCAACTTCAGTTCTTGCACAGCTGAGATGCTCTTATGCACTGTATGAACATATTCTGTCCAAACCTCCATTGCCTTAGGCCGCGTACACACCATCGGACATATCCGATGAAAACGGTCCACGGACCATTTCCATCGGATATGTCCGATCGGGAGTTTGATCCGATGGCGTGTACACACGCCACCGCGTCACCGCCACGTCACCGCACCAGGAAGTAAAACACTTCCGCGCATGCGCCGAATCCATTCGGCGGCGGCGCGGCGGCGGTGGGGGACGACATGTCTGCTGGTAAGTGTACTAACCAGCAGACATGTCGGGCGGACAGATTCCCACCGGATAGATTTCAAAGCATGCTTTGAAATCTGTCGGGTGGAGAAATCTGTCCGCTAGCCCATACACATGAGCGGAGATGTCTGCTGAAACGGTCCATCGGACCGTTTTCAGCGGACATATCCCCTCGTGTGTACGAGGCCTTAGACATGGCTTGCAAGGGCCAGAGAGGGTTTGAAGGCTATTCCTGCTGTCACATAAATCTCCTTGAGCTCTAGATTTATTCTTCTCTCGAGACTGCCTTTGAAGGACACAGCATCCTCCAGAGGAAAAGTGACATGATTCACCAATCTCATCAAAGTCACATTGACTAGAGGGCTGCCCTCAGGTGCTTCACGTCCTCATCCTTAAAAGGATAGAGCTTCACCAACTTGTTTGACAGAGAAGTAATCTTCTCCACCTTGATCCACTCATCCACAATATTCTCCTTTAGTTCTGCAAGAAGCAGGAAGTTAGAGCACTCCTTTCTGAGGTGCTTGAAGAACTTTCTTTGTTTTAATGCAACCGGTTCCTCCCATTTCAGAGCCTCTTTGTTTGCTTTAATTAAACCAGGGTGAAGCCGTAGTCCCTAAAGATTTTATCCCCTTCTGTCTTACTATCTGAGGTTCTCAAGGATGCATAGCTTGGCTGGGATAGATCCAACTCATCTAAATGGGAGAACATGCCATAGCAGCTGTTTGGCTCTGCATGTGGCTTGAACCCCATTCTTTCAGGGATTGCTGGATCACACGTCTCACTAGAGACTACATTTGATGATTGCTAGTCTCTCTCTCTCCAACCACCCAGGGAAAGCATTGCTCACATAGAGACTTGTCCTCTGGGACATGGGTCCCACATCCCCAGCAGGCTCCTTTAATAGAGCGGCTGTCATAGCGGTGGGTGTGGTGTCTGGAGGAGGAATCAGAGCTTCTCCCATGATGTTGGGTCCTTGAAGGAAAAGCTCTGGATCTGGTCAAAGAATGCTGATGTTGCAGCCTAGCAAGGTCTCTGTCTTCAGATACAGTATGCTGTTGATCAGACATGAAAGGGCTTGACAGGAATAATTGAGACAAGAAAGAACAGACTACTAACATAGCCACAGCAGAATTCTCTGGACACCCTAGGGCGGCAGGGTTAAAACAGCCACACATACCTGTTGATTTAAAGTGAAGTTCAACCCAAAAGTGGGGTAAGCCGGCGTAAGTGGAAGTAGGTGGAAGTAGGCGTGATCCATGTTAATAAAGCGTGACCCAATGCAAATGATGGGCCGGGCGCCAGACAAGTACTTAAAATGAACTGCGCATGCGTCGGGACGCATCTCCGTGTGCATGCGTACAACCACGTCGGAACAACTGCCTAAGATACGCCAGATCACTGTGTACGCTGTGAACGTAATTTACGTCCAGCCAGTCCCACGTCGGCCCATATTCACAGACGTCCTATGTACAATACGTAGGATTGTGTTCCCTGGTCCATAGCTTTGCTTGGGTTGCGCCTCATCTATGGGGAATAACTTTACGCCAAATGTAAAACTTACGCAAATCGATTAAAGCATGCGCCGGGCGCAAGTACGTTCGTGAATCGGCGTATCTCCCTCATTTGCATATTTGAATAGAAAATCAATAGGAAAGCCACATGTGTCCAGTGAAAATATGCGCCCACTCTACGCCGGTGTAGGCAAGTTACGTCGGTTGGATGAAGTCAGTTTTTAGGTGTATCTGAGTTTGTGGATTCGGCGCACAGATACGATGGCGCATAATTGTACTTAGGCGGTGTATCTGGAGATACGTCGGCGTAAGTGCTTTCTGAATCCGGGCCTATGTTTTTTTATACTTGGAATATCCTCATTTGACACTCAAAAGTAATGTACATACACAGCGTACTTATTATCTTAATGCAATGTTCTTATTTCTGTCCCCCATCTATCAAAAGATTTATCTTCTGTTTTTCTGTATAGATATTTGATCATTTTACAGTATAGAGTGTTTGCACTCTATCATCCTTGCATATGAATAATGCAAGAATAAATGGCATGTAACTTTTTTTTTTTTTTTTAAGATATATCCTGCCCAAAACAGCTGCAGATATTTCATAGCAGGATTTGTTTCAGAGGGAGATTCCTGCTTCTTGTGAACTCTGTAATTGAACTACCAGCTGTAGCAGCTACTTATATGATGACTGAGGACACCACTGATCCTGCCATAGACACATTTCCAGTGATTTGTATTCTTTTTTCCTTAATCCAAACTTGTAAGACACTTAAATCAATTTAAGTAGTAGTATTGTTAATTGGATTTTTGAAGTGTATATATTTTTTACATTTATTAAAGATAACAGTACATCATTAATGTTTAAAATATTGTGAAAACATGTTATTATAATGATAAAAAGTGGGAAAAAAGAAAGGAAATATTATGTATCATCAATAATAAAGGCTAACTTCTACTACTGAAAATGCCAGATGCCTGACTGGCATGCTGGTGCTCCTTCTTTAACACATGGGGGTTCATTTACTAAAAAATGTAAAAAAAAAAGTACCCTGTAAGAAAAATAAAACAGTTGAAGCTATGTTCACTTAAATTAATAATAGGCACGGAAAATACATCTTTTGCAGACTTTTCTGGATAAACAGGATCTACTCATTTAGTGAAAGAAACAGCAACATACTAAATTACAGGAAGGGAATTTATTAATGGATGTACAATTCTTGTAGTGCAGCCTCTTAATCTTAAATAGTCTTACAGTATACTGTATATATTTTAAATACATCATTTTACTTACTTCATTTTAAATTGTAATCTTGGAAAGACCTCATGGCTGGCGAGTCCTATACTTACACATCTTAGTGGCAGGATATTATTTGTAGATGCTGCACTACTAGCAGCCAAATTAGAGTGTAAAGTGGTCTCAGACTAGGCTAATCTTAGGCCATGCCCCCTGGCGCATTCTGCCCTGCCCACGGGGGTTATTCATAGACCTCTATGACTAAGCCATGTGGGTGGGGCAAAATGCATAAGTGGCCATGGCCTGGGAGAAACCCAGGCTGAGGCCACTTTACACTCTAATTGGCCTTCTAGGAGTGTGGCATCTCTTAATATCATCCTAACACAGCAGGCTTGGTTGAGCTTCATAAACGCCGGGACCCGAGTGCAGTGGATCACCGGAGCATTGACTGTTATCTATCAAAGGGTTACCTGGGTGTGATCTGGGATCGTATTTGGGTAACTCATACAATCGTTAATTTCTGTACCCCTTATCCAGCCATGCAGCCTGGGTGGCCAGAAAATGAGGGCAGTGAACGCGCAGCCACCCCTTCCTTTTCCATACCAAGGCACATGCCTTTTGACATTTGACTAGTGCCTTGTAAAGAAGGATGGCAAAGTGTTCCTCCTTGTTAGGCACCTTCTTCCAATGCCATAAGGGAAAAATGGGGACTATCATTGTTGTCACTTTTTTCTTAAAATGCCTTTAATATTTTGAGTTGCTGACCTGGAACGTCTATGCAGATCTGAGAAGATAAAGTCAGAAGCCCTTGTTCCAACTCAGTGACTCAATTTATTAAAGCTACAGTAGTGATTTTGCATAGCTGTCAAGCTTTAAAAACTCTTCACTGACTTCAGTAGCTGCAGGAACTGTGGAGCAATTCAGTATCACAATTCATACAGAAGATCTGAAATCATTCAAGTTGTTTTCTCTGTTTCTCAGTTCACTTTTCTCCCCCTCCACCTACAAGCAGTGACTCAGAAGCCTCCAGCCATCTAATTTCCAGTGTAAAGAGAGAGAGGGACATTTAGCAAGTAAATTATTGGCAAACATAGACGAAATCCGGCTGCCTGTCCCTGTCATTTAGCAGATTCTATGCAGCAGTTTTTATGTGTATTTGCGACCCCTGATTTATAATCCTGGGCATCTAAGTGTGACAGATTTTCACAGGTTTGCAACAGATTTAAGATCAGAGATGACAGATTTTCACTCAAAACATGCACAAAAAATAAAAAGTTAGGGACAGATTTTATTATGTCTCAGTGCTTTCTGAGAGCAGCTGAAGAAGAAACTCAGTTATTTACAGCGTATTTATTATAGGTATGTATATAGGAGCTTACAATCCTATCTGCATGCATACACATATTAGGGTCAATGTAGACTGCAACCAATTAATCTACCAGCTCATATGTAACAGAAATAATAATTGTCAGACAGATGATGTGTTCTTGGCGGGGGAAAAGGAGGATCTTAGCTGCTGGGAGAATGATTTGAAATATGTTAGTGCATCTGAAGGAAAAATTGAGGATGAATTGCTACCCAGTGCATGCAGCTACAGAGGTGAAAGTGGAATAGTTTTAAAACTCATATACTGCTTGCTATGTATATGTTACTATTTTACCACCCATAGTCTAGTCATAGATTCACTGTATTCACTGTAACGTAACCAGAAGAGTTAGGCCTCTTACACACGATCAATCCATCCGGTGAGAACGGTCCAAATTTAACCGATGAAGCTGACTGATGGTCTGATGTGCCTACACCCCATTGGTTAAAAAAACAATCATGTCAGAACGCGGTGACGTAAAACACAACAACGTGCAGAAAAAAACGAAGTTCAATGCTTCCAAGCATGCGTCGACTTGATTCTGAGCATGCGCGGCTTTTTAACCGATGCTTTTGCATACTAACAAAAAGTTTTGACCTATCGGTTAGGTGTCCATCAGTTAAATTTTAAAGCAAGTTCTCTTTTTTTTGACCGAAGGATAACTGACCGATGGGGCCCCCACACGATCGGTTTGGACTGATGAAAACGGACCTTCAGTTAATCTATCTATCTATCTATCTATCTATCTATCTATCTATCTATCTATCTATCTATCTATCTATCTATCTATCTACATAGTATAATATGTTATATTAAAAACATATCCAAACCCAAGTCAAAAGAAAAAGTTTTGAAATTGTTAGATGACATTGACATTTGACTTACACCAGGAAATGCAATTTAAGAAAATGACATTGATGAACTATTACTGTGTCTGTAGATGCATGTGGTATACTTCAGCAGAGTTGCAGAGAATAATTTATTTCATAGCAGAAGGTGATAAATGAGCCCCATGGGGCCAAGAATACACAGGGGCTGTGAGCCCAGCACAGAAAAATAGTATCCTGGTGTAAATGTTCCAGCAAAGAATGTTTTTAAGACATACGTCAAAAAAAGTGTTGGATCATGTATAAAGGCAACTTTTCACACATCCTCCATTTAATTTTTTTGGAATTAACAATACTTATTTTGATTAAAATATTTAAGGCTCAATTTTAGTTTATAAAGGAACTCTTGACAGATATAAGACACAGCAGTTCTGTAATCATTAATAAATCAATAACATATATTTTAAAAGGAAGCATTGTAATTAGATAGGGAAACCCTTACCACCCTTGACCCATGCATAGCGGGTCCTGTGGATTTGTTTGGAGGGGCCCCTGGGCCTGTGAAGTATCTCTTTGGTGTGAGAGGAAGAAACATCCTGTATGAGGAACACCTACAGTGCCTTGCAAAAGTATTCGGCCCCCTTGAACTTTGCGACCTTTTGCCACATTTCAGGCTTCAAACATAAAGATATAAAACTGTAATTTTTATTGAAGAATCAACAACAAGTGGGACACAATCATGAAGTGGAATAAAATTTATTGGATATTTCAAACTTTTTTAACAAATAAAAAACTTCAATATTGGGCGTGCAAAATTATTCAGCCCCTTTACTTTCAGTGCAGCAAACTCTCTCCAGAAGTTCAGTGAGGATCTATGAATGATCCAATGTTGACCTAAATGACTAATGATGATAAATAGAATCCACCTGTGTGTAATCAAGTCTCTGTATAAATGCACCTGCACTGTGATAGTCTCAGAGGTCCGTTTAAAGTGCAGAGAGCATCATGAAGAACAAGGAACAAACCAGGCAGGTCAGAGATACTGTTGTGGAGAAGTTTAAAGCTGGATTTGGATACAAAAAGATTTTCCAAGCTTTAAACATCCCAAGGAGCACTGTGCAAGCGATAATATTGAAATGGAAGGAGTATCAGACCACTGCAAATCTGCGAAGACCTGGCCGTCCCTCTAAACTTTCAGCTCATACAAGGAGAAGACTGATCAGAGATGCAGCCAAGAGGCCCATGATCACTCTGGATGAACTGTAGAGATCAACAGCTGAGGTGGGAGACTCTGTCCATAGGACAACAATCAGCCGTATACTGCACAAATCTGGCCTTTATGGAAAAGTGGCAAGAAGAAAGTCATTTCTTAAAGATATCCATAAAACGTGTTGTTTAAAATTTGCCACAAGCCACCTGGGAGACGCACCAAACATGTGGAAGAAGGTGCTCTGGTCAGATGAAACCAAAATCGAACTTTTTGGCAACAATGCAAAACGTTATGTTTGGTGTAAAAGCAACACAGCTCATCACCCTGAACACACCATCCCCACTGTCAAACATGGTGGTGGCAGCATCATGGTTTGGGCCTGCTTTTCTTCAGCAGGGACAGGGAAGATGGTTAAAATCGATGGGAAGATGGATGGAGCCAAATACAGGACCATTCTGGAAGAAAACCTGATGGAGTCTGCAAAAAACCTGAGACTGGGACAGAGATTTGTCTTCCAACAAGACAATGATCCAAAACAAAAAGCAAAATCTACAATGGAATGGTTCACAAATAAACATATCCAGGTGTTAGAATGGCCAAGTCAAAGTCCAGACCTGAATCCAATCGAGAATCTGAGGAAAGAACTGAAAACTGCTGTTCACAAATGCTCTCCATTCAACCTTACAGAGCTTGAGCTGTTTTGCAAGGAGGAATGGGCAAAAATGTCAGTCTCTCGATGTGCAAAACTGATAGAGACATACCCCAAGCGACTTACAGCTGTAATCATAGCAAAAGGTGGTGCTACAAAGTATTAACTTAAGGGGGCTGAATAATTTTGCACGGCCAATTTTTCAGTTTTTTATTTGTTAAAAAAGTTTGAAATATCTAATAAATTTCGTTCCACTTCATAATTGTGTCCCACTTGTTGTTTATACTTAACAAAAAAATACAGTTTTACATCTTTATGTTTGAAGCCTGAAATGTGGTAAAAAGGTCGCAAAATTCAAGGGGGCTGAATACTTTCGCCAGGCACTGTATATTTAAAATAATTGTAACATCTGGGGAACATGGCTTTACTGTTCTAGGAGACTCCGACGAGTTTTTCAGATGGAATTCCGCTCAAGCTGTCTTGCATACACACTGACACACCAAATTCCGACTGACAAAAACACAGTGACGTACATTACTATGGCGAGCCTAGAAAAATTAAGTTCTCTTTCTAAGTCCGTTGGAATTTCCGACGAAAAAAGTCAGATGGAGCATACACTCAGTCGGAATATCCGATAAAAAAATTCCATCTGACTTTTTTCATCCGAAATTCCGACCATGTGTACGCGGCATTAGAAGTGTTCTGCATTCTTTGACCACTGCATAGCAAGTTGTGCAAAAGAGGAGAGTGCTCTGCACTGTAAACTGTTATCAGTGAGTCTGAATTATTAATGTGCTACAATACACTGTACCTGTAACCTCAAGAGATGCATTGGAGAGAAATTATGAAGTGAAGATGTTAAAATGCACTTAGGTTGGACATTTACTTATTCTGGGTAACAGGCTGCATGCCAGGAATATGTGTATGAGTGACACAATATGGCAAGCAACATCCAAGCAACAGGTAGGTGACTGTCCAATCCAAGAAGCAGCCAATCAATAGGGGACCCTCTTACAAGTTCATGTTCATACTGATAATAAGAGAAAGTAGAGTGAGAGATGGATGAGTTCATCATTGTGCTGCATCTACCTTTACTGTGCAATCACATGCTGGGGGTTGTTCCACAATGACCTAAGCGCAGATGAACCTGAATACATGATGCAGGCAAACATAATAAGAACATATGGAGGCAGAATACAAGTACTGTGGAACAATTCCTTAAATGAAAGCCCAGATATCAAGGATAACTTGCCACAAATTTGTGGCCATGTTGAATTGTAAGTCTGTTAACTTGCTGCGCATGTTTTTCGGAGACACTGTTTTCTGTGTTTTTGAGGCTTTTGGACTCCTTGCTTACTAGCCCTTGGTTGCATCACTCACATATACAGCATCCACATGTCACTCTAGCCCCTTGTGAGTGTTTTTGTTTTTATAGGTATACAAGTATCGGCATATACAGTATCTGTATAGCGCCAGGGTTTTTTTTCTCAGAAAATAGTTCCAAGAACTCAGCCAAGACTCCCCAAACCCCCCCCCCCCCCACAAACACACACCTAAATCGCATCAAATAGTGCGTGTGATCAAATTTCACTGGGATCTTAAAGGGTCCTAAAAGGCCATTAAATATCAGGAGTGCATTACGTGAAGAGTTCTGAGGTTCGCTACATGCAGAGTTTGGTTTTGTGTTATGTACATAGTGCAGAGTTCAGGGGTGTGCTGCATACAGAGTGCAGAGTTCAGGGGTGCACTACACAGAGTGCAAAGTTCAGGGGTGCACTGCACACATAGTGCAGAGTTCAGCTCTCTTCAAGGTTTACTCCCTCTTTAAAGTGTTAAACCCTATTACCTTTCAGAGCCTTTTCTAGCTTTCTTTAGCCGGTAGCCTCTAAGGACAGCAATTTCGTCATCCTTACATGGACTCATTGTAATGGACTTCATTTATTGCCCTGCTCAGTGATCCAACCATAATCATTTTTAAACTGCTGTATAGCCATATCCAAAGTGCGCCATATAACCCCATTGTTTGTTTACGATGAACATTTATAAATGTTCCTTTTAACATTTTAAATCTTCACTTTTTGAGTTGCTCTCCACTTTAAAAATAAATATGAAACAAAAAATGGCAATCATATTCTGCAATTTAGATCCACCAATAAACCCCTGTATATAATATTCAAGCACCACACAGCAGCAACACCTTTTCTGCCTTGAATCAGTCCTCCGGTGCTGGCAGCCATAGTGTATATACTAGACTCTTTTTGCCTTTGTTGTAATGCATCCAGTATTCCCTGTTGTAGGTTATACAGCATACCGCATCCACATTCATAATTTGACAATTGCCAGCAGGTCAGAGGAGTGATGGCAAGCTGTGCATTCAAACACCACTTGACTACTGACTAATGTCTATGTCATATTTACATTAGCACAGCAATGTACGGCCGTGGTAATTACTGAAAAAAAATGGATTATCTAGATAGGTATTATGCCAGAATTTTTATTTATAGTCTAAAAAGCTATAAAATATTCTGACATGTTTTAATATAAACAGGAACATTTCCAATGATTGCTTGGCCCTAAGATGTTTTTCCTGCGACTGTTTGTGTATACTTCCTAGAAATGAACCTCTATTTATGGACGGCTAAATAACACAAATAAACATCCGACAGAGTTGAAAAATCAGCTTTGATTATGCATGAAAACCTACAATGTCATTGTGTATTCTTGTGTCGTATTCTGATTGCCTGTTTATTTTTCCAGAACTGCTGGCGAGCCTATGGAAGAAGAGTCCGCTTTGTGAAGTGCCAAGTCCTCCCTGACATATCCTGTGTGTGACTTCATTGTGTATCCCCTAAAGGCACCCTCAGACATGTCTTGTCTGCTCCTTGGGTGGCACAGATCACATGGAACATAAACAATGGGCACAGCACTTGGAGCGGCAGCTCTGCCCCATTACTGGATGAATTGAAAATAAATCTGTGCGGCTCTGTGTAACTGTGCACCTCTAGAATCAATAGACGGCAGAGAAGCAGTGAAGGATGGATTTCTTTTAACTCAACAGAATTCATTTTGGAGCTGAACATTCAGCAGATGCATAATGCAGGTTCACTGGCTGATGAATGACACTTACAATGCAAGAATTCCTCTTGCTATAAATATAGTTTTCCTTGTACATTATAAAATACACCTACACATCATTCCTCAATAGCAGCCATTTTGGGATTTTTTTTTCTAGATATATTTTGTCAGGCTAAAAAAAAACCAGCATTTGCAAGAATTTATGAAAAAGAAAAATCTAATACTTTTCTAACTCCAGACATTTTTTTGTTACATAGTTACAAGTTGGTGAGGTTGAATAAAGACACTAGTCCATCCAGTTAACCTGTGTAGGTGTGTGTGTGTTCATAATCATTTCCCATATCCCTGTATACAGTGTTCGATAAGCTACCTGTCCAAGAGTTTTTTTTAAACTATCAATACTTCCTGCTGACACCACCGATTGTGATGTCAATTATACATCCTTACCGCCCTGACAGCGAAAAACCCCCTGTCAGGAAGATTCTGGCTATCTGGTGCACGATTGCAGGTGCCAATGCCCCTGACGCCAGGCAGGCTATTTAAACCAGGCTAAGTACTCTGCTTTCTGAATCTGTTCCTGTATATTACCCGGCTTGCCTCTGACTATCCCAGCTGTCTGCCCGCAACTGACCCTGGCCTGTATTGACATTGCTCCTGCCTGCTCCTCTGGTCCTTCTGCTGCCCGCCTCATACCAACCTGGCTTGTTCCAGTGACCCTGCTTCTGCCTTGTTTCATTACTCCTGTCTATGTGTGACCCGGCTTGTCTGAACCTTCAGAGTCCCAGTCCATTGGGAATCTCCTTCCAGTCTGTTCCATTCTCCAGTCTGATGCACCTGCCTGCTGTTCCAGTCTGTTCCAGTCTCCAGTCGACCGATCCAATCTCCAGTCTGGTGCACATGTCTGCTGTTCCAGTCTGCTGACCCCCTGCACAGTGCCATCTGGAATTCCGGACTATCCTCCTTGCTGTTGATCCTGTCAGACACTCGTGCTACTCTACACTCATGCGCCTCCTGTTTACTCTATCAGGGACCTTGAGTCAGAGGCATAACAGAGGCCTTCCTCTGCAGTTCGGGCTCATTTACTAGGTATGTATCAGACAGCCTTGTCCGAGCCTGAACAAGGAGCCTCTCCTATGGAGGAACTATGTCAACATCTGGCAGGCCTGACACAGGCTTTTAAGAACCTTCAAGAAGGCTACACGCGATTGGAGGAACGGGCCCTAGCACTTTCATCTTCAACCGGCACCCAGGGGTCACCTCATACCTCTGCTTCTTCAGTTAGTACGTCCTCCCCTCCTACTTCATCTGGCTGATGGATCAGCAATTAAGTCTTGACCAGTTACCCAAGAAACCACTCCACTACCTGTCACCATTACCAGTTTACATCAAGAACTGTTACGCTTGGATATGATTGTTTCACCCTTGTTCCCAGTCATCCTTGGCATATTGTGGCTGCAGGCCCATACTCCACATATCAATTGGGCCACGGGGGTAGATCACGTTGCCTTCTCCTTACTGTCAGCAGTTTTATTTCCCTAAAGATACCTGTGAACCACCTACCCTGTTGTGCCTGGACACCGACACAGAGATATGCCAATCTGTCCCATAAGCCTTTCATGACTCTTTGGACTTTTTCAGTAAAAAGTTAGCGGAGACCTACCGGGCCTACGACTGTCCCATTGAGCTCCTTCCAGCAGCTGAAGTCCCGTTTGGGAAAATTTTCCCTTTAACAGAGTTGGAGCTGGGAACATTAAAGGAGTACATTGATAAGGATCTTGAAAAAGAGTTCATCCGCCCATCCACATCCCAGGCAGGAGCAGGTATATTTTTTGTGGAAAAGAAAGATCACATCCAACGGCCTTGAATTGGCTACCGCAAGCTTAAACAGCAGCACAGTGGTGCAGTGAGTAGCACTTTCGCCTAGCAGCAAAAGGTTCGCTGGTTCGAATCCTGACCGTGACACCATCTGCCTGGAGTTTGCATGTTCTCCCTGTGTCTGCTTGGGTTTCCTCCGGGTTCTCCGGTTTCCTCCCACGCTCCAAAGACATGCTGGTAGGTAAATTGGATCTCGTCCAAATTGGCCCAGTATATATGTATATATGTGTGTATGACTGTGTGTCCCTAACGTGTCATGATCCTACGGGGTAAAAATGACCGCACCAACCAAGCAGACACTGGCTGGAATAAGCGCCCAGAGGCGATTCAGTTCGCATGTGTTGCGCTATACAAGTCATTCATTCATTCATTAAACAATCCCTGTTACGAATCGCTACCCTCTCCCCTTGGTTCCCGAACTATTTTAGAGACTGGGAGCTGCTAGGGTATTGTGGTGAGAATAGTTTTACCGATGTTGTGTGCGTAAGATGGGTCTCCTGAAGGAGAACAATGTCCCCCCTCAGGCAAGCCAGTTCCCCATATAAGTGATGCCTCTTACCTGGGGCGTGCAGTCCCCGAACATTAAACGAGACCAGGTTCACCTCAGCCATTGGGGTCCATATAGGGAAGTCCAGGAGGCAGTCTGGAGGTGGAGTGGAGCACAGCGGAGAGGAAAGATATGGGGCAGGGAATAGGAAGAGCAGAGAAAAAAAAAGAAAAAACAAGGGAATAAAAGATTAGAAAAAAACAATAAAAATACACACACAACATTAATCAGCAACAGCACAAAGCCCCACATAGGGGGAAGGTACGTACTTGCACGCATACACCTGCCGTGCTGGAAAGGGGAATACACAGGACCCGACTTCCCCACACAAACCACCCCCAAAGAAGTGGAAGCGGGGGGGAACCCGGCCCCACGACACTCTACAAGGGGAGGGCACCGAAACTCAGGCGACGGGCAGCAAACTCCGAAAGGAACCATGGCCACTGCCCATCCGCCCCGGCACCGACACAGTATGCAGAAAAAAAATTAAAGGATATAATAAAAGGCACAAACAATATACGATTGAAAGGCAAAATAACAGCTGAGAGCCTAAAAACATCCAATTCAGCGTACAGCTGCTAGGTAAAAGAGGTCATAAACGGAAGTCTCTATCCCAAAAATTATACTGAGATAACCTGGACCACAACAGTTTAGCCCGCAGGGGAACAGGACCCACACCATCATGAAAGACAAAAGCCTGAGCGTGAGCGTAGGTTACAGGGTCCCCCGAAGAACTCACAACATGAAAAAACAAAATAAAAATGAAAACGAAATAACTAGAAACACAGTCCAAGCGGTGTGCTAGCGGCAGCGCGGACCCTCGAGAGGGCGCAAAGAGATTATACACCCAAATCATCCTGACGAGGGGGTAGATCCCGGGTTGGCAGAGTGACGTTTGCGGCCAACTTTCTGCCACTGTTGATCAGAGGTGCCCGGGAGGTCGGGAATGACGTCTTGACAGCCAGGTAAGTCCGAGGGGGGGGGATATTCACGGTGGAGCAGAATTTATTCAAGTCCTCCGGAAAGCGTAAAACCGCCGACCTGCCATCCTTGGTAGCAATCAGAGATGCGGGGAAACCCCATCGGTAGGAGACGGATGCCTCACGTAGCTTTTCCGTTAGAGGCTGCAGAGCCCTGCGGCGCTCCAAAGTCACTCTAGCAAGGTCTGGGAAAAAAGACAAGGCCGCACCATCGAAATCAAGGGAAGGCTGCTCACAGACCTTGCGCATGATGCGTTCTTTCTCCTCGTAGTAATGCACCCGCCAGATGACATCCCTCGGTGTATCGGAAGGCAGAGCTCGAGGATGAAAGGCCCTGTGAACCCGGTCTATCTTAAGCGGATTATCCGGTGCCAGCCCCAGGAGACCGTTGAAGATACCAAGGACGGAGGGTAGAAGATCATCATCTCCCGTCGCCTCCGGGAGGCCCCATATACGAATGTTGTTTCTCCTGTTCCGGTTCTACTGGTCCTCTATTTTGTATAAGGCCATCCTGTAGGCAATGGTAAGGCAGCGGGTGGTAGCTTGAAGGTTCCAAATGGCGACCTTGTGGCGGTCAAGTCGCAGTTCAGTCTCCTCCACCCGGCCCAGTACCTGGGATAAGTCCGCCCTCACAGCAGATAGCTTCTTCTTTAAACTGTGACAGAAGCACTCAGTTGCTCAATTGGACTGGGGAAACCACTTATCCTGAATCTAACCCCTGGCAGTCATGTATCAGTGATGAGGGAGAAAATCAACCAATCTAAACTGTGATCCGAAACAAAGCTATATCAGAGATCACTGGTACAAACCGTTTGCATTTCTGAATGATACATGTCTATGCATATCTCAATTTCTTTAGCATCTGTAATTCCCAGACATGCAACTGGAAGACCTTTCAGAGAAAATTGTGGAGACGTGAGGAAATACTCAGATCAGAAGTAGAGATGATGTATGGTTTGCTATACAGTACAGCTTGGCCTCACAGCAGATAGCTTCTTCTTAATGGATCTTTCCAGCACCTGGAACAAGGACGTCAGTTCTGCTTTGGTAGGTAAGTCGTCCACCCACACTTCAGACCAGCGGCGTGTGCTGCTCGCTCCCTCCGAACAAACCGACGAGGAAGGGGAGTGATGTCTAGGATCCGACTTGCGGCGGGAGGTGGAGTCAGTGCTTGGTCCCACACCACAAGGAGAGCGGCCTAGTTCATCCAAGTCCTCGCCCTCCTCCGGGTCCCCTGCCAGGAAACATCTAATGGAGCCCGGTTGCGCTCCAGCTTTAGGGAGAGACTTGCCCGTTTTCTTACTCATGGTCTGCGGGGTGGAAGGTAGCTGAGCTGGTAAAAATTAAACTAATAGCTGTGTCGGCGCCGGAGCACGAGTAAAACACGTCCTCACAGCAGCATGTCCAGACCACGCCCCCTTAATTTATATTTTTGAGACCATACAAGGCGTTTTTGTTAAAATGCAAACAAGAAAAGGGTTTGTGTTTTCACCTTGTTACAGATGACCTTTCTTGACTTGAAATAATAGTTTTCTACTGTGCTAAGCACAGCTTTTTGTTCTAGAAAACTTGACATTTATTATACAGTACAGCTTGGCAAATCAGATTCTTTTACGTCACAATTAGCTAATTTATTTATGTATACAAGTGTGCACAAACCATATTAAACTGTGCAAATAATTAATCTCAGATGCTGGGATTAAGGCCTCGTACACACGAGCAGACAGATTTGTTCAAATCTGTCTGTCCGACAGATTTGAACAAATCTGTCTGCTGGGATTTTGGTTTGCTCGCGTGTACACACGAGCAAACCAAAATCCCCGCTAGCAGACAGCGCGCTGACGTGTCGGTGACGTGGCGGTGACGTTGACCCTGCCACGTCACCGCACCAGGAAGTAAAACACTTCCGCGCATGCGTCGAAACCATTCGTCGCGTATGCGAGAAGACATGTCTGCTGGTTAGCATACTAACATACACATACACGGGTTCCCAGCCGACAGATTTCAAAGCATGCTTTGAAATCTGTCGGGTGGCCAAATCCGTCTGTTAGCCCGTACACACGATCGAATCTGTCTGCTGAAACGGTCTAGCAGACCGTTTCCAGCAGACAGATTTGATTGTGTGTACGAGGCCTAAAGATTTACACACCTGATAACACATTTTTAAAGTGTATGTATAGAACTTGGCTAGAGATAGAGAGAAATTTAGGACACTGTGCTGCAGTAGCTTTCTATGCCATCCTTTGTAAACCAGGGTGCCTTCGGGTTTCTTCAGGGGTGCCTTCCTGAATGTCAGGTAGGTGGTCAGACACTATAGCTGGCTGTTCTTTACCTATAGCAGCCTTGTTTCCCATAAGGCAAGCAGACCTACTGGTACTCGGTTGCCCCCCAGGACTTATATATAATGCTATAGTGCCTGGCTACCACGCCAGGGCAGATGCAAACTGAGCAAAGCAAATATATACGTGCGGTTAGTAGAGAGATAACATGGTTCTATGACAGTCCAAGTAAAAGTCATACACAGGGAAATCCAAAGCAGGGCAGACAGACAGGGAGCTAGATCAGAAATAACACACGTATCGCTCTCTATCACAAGCACCCAAATTAGGTTTTGAACTGGCTTATAATAGGCTTGGTTTCCACCCAGAAACTGATCAGATTAATCAGCCTGCAAGTTGACAGACAGACAAGGAGAGTGCCATAGCTAAAACTCCAGATGGAATGAGGAACAGGAGCACTAAGTGATCCTGACACCAAAATGCCTAAAAATTGCTCCAAAATTGCATACAAGTCAGTGAGTTGATCAAGCCTGCCTTTTAGTTACTCAAAAAACAGGTTATCATCGTGCAATATAAAAACTTACTAGCTGCTGATGTCCTAACAGCCAATGACATCATCAGTTGATAAAGAGAACATCAGGTGCCTGCATAGTATCATTGTTTGCCCCTCTGCATCAGCACTAGGCTCACATTAACTGAGTGAGGGAGAGAAAATGAGGAAGAAGAGAAACATTGGAATATGAGTCAGTACCAGTATGCAAATGTGTATTTGCTTTGGAAGAATAAATCACCTCTAACATAGAGTGTCCTCTATGTGTGAATGCTGTTGCGTTAGGAATAATCTAGTTTAGTTTTGACATTTTGGAATGGGGTGCCTCGAGAGTGTGCATAATTTTAAAGGGTGCCTTGACTGAAAAAAGGTTGAGAAACACTGCTCTATAATCCCATTGGACTGCAATGTTGAATCAAGTAACACTGTCTACCTTCAGCCAGAAAGAGGGAGACAAGCAGAAGGAGATCAAGAGACTTTAGTATAGGCTGCATTAAATTGTGGGAAATGTAGTTCAGAAGAAGAATCCTGCTATGAAAGTCTAACGACCAGCTAAAACTCCCAGGAAAAGACTGTTAAGAGGATAAGAAAGGAACTGTTTTCTGGGCTGCAGACTGGAGGACTTCCTCTTACTACAAAAAGACTGGAGATTGCACACCTCTATTCTTGTGTGCACACCTGCTTGCTATAACTCTGTAACCTGTGACTGTAAATGGTAGTGCCTGATAAGCTATGTGCTGTGACTGGAGTCACCCAAGTGCAGAGCCTTCAGCAGTTGCTAACAATTGAGGACCTAGATTGAGGTTGATTTTTTGCTGGGACTGGTGGGAGGCCACTGTTGCAATTGATTTACCTCTTCTAGCAGAGACTGAGACTATAGACTGCCTGTCCATCTGCATGGTAACTTTTATCACTGCATGCAGAGTTGTGATGGACTTTACTCCCATTCACCACCATGAAAACTAGGCCCACCATTAGCCGGCTGAAGGTTTAGAGCTAAGAACTGCCTATGAACTAGCTTCTTGAAAGGAACTTTGTCACTCTTACTCAATCACTTAGCCGGAGGTACCTTTCTAGGGACACACATAGACATACAGTTATTCATATAGGGCCAGATTCAGGTAGAGTTAGACTGGAGTATCAGTGATACTCCAGCCTAACTCTCACTTTGAGCCGGCGTTTCTGTTTTCAGTAAGCAGAAAACAAGAAACGCCGGGTTGGAGTTACCATACGAGCGGCGTAATTGTATTTCGCCGTCGTATCGTAACTTCAATTTTAAAAATGGCGCGCGGGGCGTTCCCGCTGATTAACGCCGAGAATATGTTAATCAGCGGGAATCCGAAATTCACGATCGTATTCGGGCGCGACGCAGTGACTTTCCGAAGTTTTCGTAAGAGATAAGCGGCGCAAAGATAAAGCAGCCCCCTAGTGGAGTATCCTATGTTAAGTATGGCCGTCGTCATCACGTCGCAAAAAAAAAAAATCGAGTCGTTTGCGTAAAACGTCCGTGATTGGGGATTGACGTCATTGACGTTCCCTGAAAGAATTTGGAGCATGCGCACTGACAGTCGACGCATGCGCAGTACGTTCGCCGCGGGATCGCGCATAGTTAACATAATACATGCCCCCTACCCGCCCAATTTGAATTCCGCTGGCTCGTTTTCGCTACGCCGCCGCAACTTTGGGAGCAAGTGCTTTGTGAATAACAGTACTTGCTCCTAAAGTTACGGCGGAGTAACGTAAACGAGAAACGTTACTCCAAATTAAAGAAGCGCCCATCTACCTGAATCTGGCCCATAGAGTGCACTCTGAAGTAGTTATAGACTACTGGTTGCAGAGAATTTTCTGTGGGCTTAGTCATTTTTGCTAATAATGTGTGCTACTGATACTTTTATTCTCTGACACTGTTTATTAGTAGGTCAACTTTGCTCATTTGGTACAGTGTTCTAATCTAATAGTTCCATTATTCCGCTCACTTTAAACAAGCGTGATTTGAAACAAAGTGATTTTCTACCTGCTCATGTATGTACAGTACTGTGCAAATGTTTTAGGCAGGTGTGAAAAAATGCTGTAAATTAAGACTGTGTTCAGAAATAGAAGTGTGAAAGTTTATTTTGTATAAATTAACACAATGGAAAGTAAATGAATAGGAGTGAAATCCAAATGAAATTGATATTTGGTGTGACCATCCTTCGCCTTCAAAACAGCAATACTTCTAGGTAAACTTGCACATGTTTTTTAAAGGAATTCAGCAGGTTCATTGTTCCAAACATCTTGAAGAACTAATCACAGATCTTCTGTGGATGTAGGCTGCCTTAAATCCTTCTGTCTCTTCATGTAATCCCAGACAGTCTTGATGATGTTGAGATGAGGTGGGTGTAGGGTTGCCACCTGTATGATTTTCCCCCGGACAGTCCGGTTTTTGAATGATGTGTACGGGTTTTCATTTGCTCCAGACCCGGACACATCATTCACATGGACTGCGCGCACCGGGAGTAAGATCTAAAGTCTCCCTCAGAGAGCAGAGCAGACTGTTAGCTAAAGCTCCTCCCCTCCTCCTCCTTCTCTGCTCTGTATACACACGAGGAGAAGGGGGGAGCATGGACGCCGCTGATCTCAGGTCTGTAAAAAGTTTATCTATGCTGTGTAGAGGGAAAGGGGAGGGGAGAGAGTGGCTGGAAAGGAGGACATGGTAGAATATATGTGTAGTGATAGAGGGATTAGGAGGATGTGTACTGGGGGCTTTGGCAGGGAGAAGACCATGCTAGAAGTGTGGATTGGACTTCAAAACTGACAACTGTTTCAAACTCTATCTCTCCCCTTCCCAATACACCCCAGCACATATCCTACCCCTTCTACCCACCCAGCACATATCCTACCCCTTCTACCCCTCACCCTTGCACTGACCCTCTTCTCTCATAACCCCCCCCCCCCAGCACGTATCTGCCCCCCCCAGCACATATGGACACATGCAGCATTGATGGACACAGGCTGTATATGATGGGCACAGGCTGCTGTATATGATGGGCACAGGCTGCTGTATATGATTGGCACAGGCTGCTGTATATGATGGGCACAGGCTTCTGTATATGATGGGCACAGGCTGCTGTATATGATGGGCACAGGCTTCTGTATATGATGGGCACAGGCGGCTGTATATGATGGGCACAGGCTTCTGTATATGATGGGCACAGGCTTCTGTATATGATGGGCACAGGCTGCTGTATATGATGGACACAGGCTGTATATGATTGGCACAGGCTGCTGTATATGATTGGCACAGGCTGTATATGATGGACACAGGCTGTATATGATTGGCACAGGCTGTATATGATGGACACAGGCTGTATATGATGGACACAGGCTGTATATGATGGACACAGGCTGTATATGATTGGCACAGGCTGCTGTATATGATTGGCACAGGCTGCTGTATATGATTGGCACAGGCTGTATATGATGGACACAGGCTGTATATGATGGACACAAGCTTCTGTATATGATGGACACAAGCTTCTGTATATGATGGGCACAGGCTGCTGTATATGATGGGCACAGGCTGCTGTATATGATGGGCACAGGCTGCTGTATATGATGGGCACAGGCTGCTGTATATGATGGGCACAGGCTGTATATGATGGGCACAGGCTTCTGTATATGATTGGCACAGGCTGCTGTATATGATTGGCACAGGCTGCTGTATATGATTGGCACAGGCTGCTGTATATGATTGGCACAGGCTGTATATGATGGATACATGCTGCTGTATATGATTGGCACAGGCTGCTGTATATGATGGACACAAGCTTCTGTATATGATGGGCACAGGCTGCTGTATATGATGGGCACAGGCTGCTGTATATGATTGGCACAGGCTGTATATGATGGGCACAGGCTGCTGTATATGATGGACACAAGCTTCTGTATATGATGGACACAAGCTTCTGTATATGATGGGCACAGGCTGCTGTATATGATGGGCACAGGCTGCTGTATATGATGGGCACAGGCTGCTGTATATGATTGGCACAGGTTGTATATGATGGACACAGGCTGTATATGATGGGCACAGGCTGTATATGATGGGCACAGTGGCTACATCTTATGAAACAAAGTGGCTGCAACTGATGGCACAGTGAGGCTGCAATTTATGTTTTTTTCACACTGCCAACATTTTTGAGCCCCAGCCACCACTGCTCCCCAGCACATATCTAACTCCCCCCACCCCCTGCTAGCAATAGCTCTCTCCACAGGACATATCTGACCCATGCATTCCATCCAGAACACTCACAATTCAGCCACGCGCACTGCTTGCTGCGGGGAACTATGCGCCACATTATTACTCTTTCAGGCCACCAAAAGTGTCATACGTCTTTTACAATCTGACAGCGCATACCCCCCCCCCCCCAAACAAAAAAATTTGCCGCGGCTAAAGTGTTCGGGTTTGGCTTGAAGAAAAGGTGGCAACCCTAGGTGGGTGCCAAGCCATCACTTCCAGGACACCTTGTTTTTCATTGCATTGAAGACATTTCATGATGACATTGGCTGTTTGGGGTTGTTGTCATGCTGCGGAATACATTTGGGGCTTCCCTTATGATATGGTGTGATGAATCAGTATCTGCCTGTATTTCTTGGTATTGAGTACACCATTGATCCTGACCAAACCTCCAACTCCATTTGCAGAAATGCAGAAATGCAGTCCCAAACTTGCAAGGAACATCCACCATGATTCACATGTTGCCTGCAACACTAATTATTGTACCACTCTCCAGCCCTTTGTGAACAAACTGTCTCCTGGTGCAGCCAATTTTAAAAAATGTTGACTCATCAGTCCAGAGCACCTGCTGACTTTTTTCTGCAACCTAGGGCCAGATTCACGTAGTCCAGAGCATCTTTGCTCTGGAGTAACGCTTCTCATTTGCGTTGCGCTGCCGATTTTTTAGGAGCAAGTGCTGTCATTCATGAAGCACTTGCTCCTAAAGTTGCGGCAGCGCATCACAAATGAGCCGGCGGAATTCAAATTGGGCGGGTACGGGGCGTGTAGTATGCTAACTACGCGCGATCCCGCCGCCGACGTACTGCGCATGCGTCGAGTGTCAAAACATCCCCGTGCGCATGCTCCAAAATCTGTGAATGAACGTCAATGACGTCACATTCCCATTCATGACCGTTTTACGCAAGCGACGTTTTTTTTTTTTTTCCCGACGCGATGACGACGCCTATACCTAACATAGGATACGCCAGCCCCATGTAGGTATAACTATGCGCCGCGTATCCCGTCCGGAAACGTCGTAACGTCACTGCGTCGCGCCGGATTTCGATCGTGAATTGCCGATTTCCGCTCATTAACATATTTTTTGAGCGTAAATCGGCGGGAACGCCCCCGGCGCCATTTTTAAGTTGAAGTAACGATGCGATGGCGAAACTCAGTTACGCTCACCGCATCGGAACTTCAACCCGGCGTTTCTTGTTTTCTGGTTACAGAAAACAGAAACGCCGGCTCAAAGCCACTGTTACGCTGGCGGATCACTCGATCCGCCAGCGTAACCTTTGCTGAATCTGGCCCCTAGTTCCTATGTTTTCACGCATAGTTGAGTTGCCCAGCCTTGCTTCCTTCCACATCAGAGGTATGGCTTATTGGCAGCAATTCTTCCATGAAGACCACTTTTGGGCAGACTTCTCTAGATAGTAGTTGGGTGTACCAGGGTACCACTGGTTTCTGCTTGTTCTGTGGGGATGGCACTGCTAAACATCTCCTCATGTCAAAGGGAAGTAAGCATGATATGTCTTTTATGTGGTGTATTAAGATTCCTTGGCTGACATCATCAATGTTGCCCAATCAATGGTGTCCTCACAGTGCTGCGAAATACAAGCAAACACGTATCCATCATGCCATACCATCAGAATAAATTTGGAGCGTGTGATTGGCTCCAAATTTATTCTGCAGCAGGACAATGACCCCAAACATGCATCCAATGTCATTAAGAATCATCTTCAGATTTTAAAAAACAAGGAGTCCTTTATGTGATGGTTTGGCTCCCACAGAGCCCTGATCTTAACATCATTGAATCTGTCTGGAATTACATAAAGAGACAGAAAGATTTGAGGCAGCCTACAGCCACAAAAGATCTGTGGTTAGTTCCCCAAGATGTTTGAAACAACCTACCTGCCAAATTCCTTCAAAAAGGAGTGTTCAAGTGTACCTAGAAGAATTGATGCTATTTTGAAGCTAAGGGGTGGTCACACCAAATATTGATTTCATTTAGATTTTTATTCTATTCTCTAACTTTGCATTTTGTCAATTTATTAAATGAAATAATTTAAGTATATATTTTTGAAAGCATTCTTTTAAATCTGCTTAAAACATTTGCACAATACTGTATGTAATGCTTTTTGCCGTAATCTGTTTAGTCACATGCAGGGTGTCTATGTTTGTGCTCCAATACGTTTTATTTTTATAGTTTTCACTCAACCATGTGGGTCAGAGGGAACAAGGTTGTTCCCATAGTCAAGGCCAAAGAATAGAGTAGGCAAGAGTTTTAATCTATGTCAACTTTCTGTGTGTGCCCTAAATGATTTGTTTTATCCTCAGTCTCTTTAGACCATTGTATTTATTTAGCATTATCTTATTGAAACACTGTGCTGGATTCATAAAAAAAACATGTATCCAAAAATATTGCTGCTATTTAAAAAAAACAAAAACAAAGTAAAAAAATAAATGAAAAAAGTTATCATAGGTTGGGGCTAGCTTTGGGTTCGGTTAGTTCTGCCTGAACCAAGCCTGTTCACAGTGCAGTGAATGGGTGAATAAGCTGTCCAGATATAGCCAACTCATCCATCCACCCTGAAATCCAGCTGATGTAGTCAGAATTCATTAATTTAGTGGCAGTACCACTGCCACCACAAGTAATAGCTTGTTGCTGGCTTGTTTCAAATTGTCCTGGTGGGGATACTGGATCAAACTACTGACCAGTTATATTTATGAAAATATTTGGTCTATGATGTCATGCAACATCCCAAGCCAGTTTATTTGACAGCCAGTCAGGGACCCGTCATTTGCAATGGGAGTGGCAATGGGGCAGCATCATTGTAGCAGTGGATCAATAGATCTACACACTAAACACTTGTGTGTGTAGGTCCATTGACAACTAGTGGGGAGGAATAGATATCTGGGGCCTCTGATTTTAAGGAGGGTTCCACATTACAATAGCCTCCCCTCTTTTCCTAGCTAGCCAATCTGCATGCCTGGATAAAGGTCTTATATAGAATTTAAGTGGGACTCCATCCATTTTTGTGTACTGTCCCTTAGGCAAAAATACAAGAAAAGTGGGGTCCCCTTAAGGGCTCATAAAACACTCTTATTCTGACAAAACAGCCTGGCTGACCCGGTGGGGCTTTGAGTGTTAATGACTAGCAAATGACTACCAAATGTCTAGCTATCCCCTGGAGAGAATGAATAAGGGGTATGCAGTACCCATTGTTATTCACTCACAAAAAATTTAAACAGTAAAGGAAAACACAGACACCACAGAAAAACTCCTTTATAAAAAATAAATATATAAACAATGTCCTATTTTTTAAATCCAATGTCAATCAGATTGTCCAGCGATGTAGATATATTATTAATCCCAATTAGTGACACCTGACAACCTGACGGCATGACAGTCCTGCCCCACCACACTCCCATTGCTAAATGGGAGTTTCCTGTCTGCTGGGGTAATGTAAATAAATTGGGTTCTCGGCTATGTTAGGGTTTAGTGAATTAGTTCAAGTCTCCACCAAACATCTAGCAATAAGTGACCAATTCGATTTTAGCTTTCATGTTCTAGGAAAATGAACTAGTTATCATTCCACTACAATTCCACATTTTTTTTCCTCCTGTTATTTACATAGATCCTTCAGTTTTGTTTAGCTCAAACATTTTAAATGTAGGACAGTTCCCTTTATAAGACACCCAAAGGGATGGAGTTTTGGAAAATGATTGTGACTTGGCTTACATATAAACTTGGCAAGAAAAATCAAAGCAGAATTTGGGTGGGTTTTGTATGTCGAAATGATGGGCTGCATAGTAAAAAAATAAGCTTTAAAACAAGTTTATGATCTCCAATGGTTATTAAGATCTACAGAGAGAGAGAGAGAGAGAGAGAGAGAGAGGTGTTTACTCGCTTCCAGGAGGCATGTTGTGCATCCCTTTATGCATTTTAATATAAGTAATTAATACTCAGATGTGCCCAGAGATGGTACTGTATAGGACCTTATCTACACTGTACAAAACTAGGCAGCTATTTTACTGGGCAGACAAAAAAAATCTATTTTGACATGAGTGCACATGAAACCTGGGGAAGAGGCTTGAATATCTGATAATGAGCTTACATTAGTTCTAGGTGAATTGTATTTTTAATAATAATATTACATATTTATTTTACAAATACACATTTATTACAGGGAGCACTTATGACACTGGTATAAGAGCTCATAAAAAGTTGGTTGCTGTTAGTCTATCTCTCTCTGATTGAAACAACATATGGCCTCATTTGAACACAAACAGGCAAGGGGAGGGTGGAAGTGAGTATTCATCACTGGACTAACTCTTCAGGGGTGTATGCGAATTTGAGTGTGACCATTTCCGTTCTCTAAAAAACAGCATTTTGTTTCAACAGAGGATCGAACAGTCAGTTAAACATATGCAAAGGAGTTTAGAGGCCCCATTGCTTTCTGTAAGGCGGCGTACACACGACCGAGGTTCTCGCTGGAAACCAGCGAGAACCTCGCTGGAAGCTGCATTCCAGCGAGGACCTCGGCCGTGTGTACGCTCCTGGCTCGCCCCGCCCGTCGGAAAACCCGTCGAGCGAAAAGAGAGCACGCTCTCTTTTTGCTCGACGGCCCGCCTGGTTGAATGGCTGGTTGCCATTCCCGACGGGCGGGTCGCCGATTTCGACGGCCGGCAGAGAACCTCGACGGGCGGAACGATGTGTTCTGCCCGTCGAGTTTCTCTGCCGTGTGTACGCGGCTTCAGTGTAAAAATGAAATATTTACTATTGTCACCAAATTACTTTTCAGACCTTCAGTTAAAGATGAAAATGTTCAACCTCCCTTGCAACTTTGTTTGGGCAACCCCATTCATCTGTTCTGCAAAACACATACTCAATATGTCTCCTTATATAAACAGCTATGGCTGCCTTTTTGGGCAAATAACTGAAAAGGAGATCTCTTCATTATGCTACTTTGGGCCTACCCTCCCTTCCCCCAATGAAAATCGAATTGATATATTTTTGTGTGGTATAAAAGCCACCTGGATATTTCAAGTCATCCATCAACAACAGATGTTTCTGTTATGTCCTGATTCAAGTAAAGTGGGATGTTACCATGCTCCCCCTTTATGAGCTACATAGTTCAGTGGTCAGAGTTGAAGAAACAGCTTTGGTGGCAAAACAGTCAGAGGGCTACTTTGAAGGATCCAGGACCTGGTGTCCTGGTCATGATATTTACTTCAGCACCTTGGATTTTAGCTAAAAACTTTGGCCAGTGTCTTTGTTTATCTTAAGACCAAAGCTTTTTTCCAGTGTCAGCAGCTAAAAAAAAAAAAGTTAAAACCCCTGTTAGTTTTTATTCCTGTTGGGTTCCCTCTAGGGATGTTCGCCCTCTTTGTAGGTCTTGGTGACAATTGCTAAAAAGTGATAGGAAATCAAAATTTGTACAGTTGAAGCCTAATTTTGATCTTGAAATGCTGTATGAATGTGAGTATCCATCCCAAATAATTATGCTATACCTTTACTGGCAGTGCCTCTAGTGACCTTATCCACCTTAAATTCGTAACTGGTACTTATTGTGAAACAAATAAAGTGAGATTTCCTTATTAGAACTGTTTATATTGTTTGGCATCCCTGGCACGATGTACATGTAATTAGGAAAAGCGGCAGTGATGTATTCCCTAGCAATATTTTATTCATAGCACTTGATAGCTGCTTGACTTCTAAAGCATTATTCCCTTTTTTCTCATATTTTTCTAAATGAAAGGATATATATTAAAGCCATAAGTGAAGATTGTCATGCTTTCTGTTCAGAACTATGAAAGAAACCTTAATTAAAACAAGACTTTAGGGAAGGCCATGATATGAAAGATATGGAACAATATGGTTTCATTTACAGTGGACTCAAACCTGTAAATCAAAGATGAAAGATCTCACTCAGCTAGGATTATTTAATTCTCTTTTGTTGTACGCTCGGATGGTTTGGTGCTTGCGTTTTGGGTTTGTTTAGGATTAGTATAGAGTTGAAAAGATTTTTACAAGATGAATGTAAAGAACTGATGATACAACGGTAAATATTGTCAAAACACAGAATCTTCATTTTAACCATAAGAGCCATAAAAACAATCAGTAGATAAGCTCAACTAAATGTTTTAATGTTGAGTTATTTAAATAAATAATAAACTATGTTATACATTTTGAGTATTTTCTTTTTTTCGATTAAATTATTATTATTTTTTTTTAGGTGCATTGCATAGTTAAAAGACTATCTAAAGCCACACTTGCCTTTCAATCAATATAGTAATTCATCACACATCTCATGCAATTTTATCTCAACTGTCAGCTGAATGTCATAGAAGCATTTTATCAATAATTTCACAATTAATGCCCGTTTTAGGTATAATTATACGAGTTAAATTGATACTGTCTTAAATTGTTTTTTGTGTTAATACAAATAAACTAATAATAAATAATGTTATATATTATATTAGTTTGCAACTGAAGTAGCACTTATGTCCTAGCTATAATGAAATTATATTTTAACAATTAAAAATGAACACACTATGTGCATATATTTCTATTAGATTTTTTTTTAAATGTACAGTTTTTCATTTAATCATTTTTTTTATTTTTGTATTTGTGATAGTAAATATATCTATTGTTTGCATTATGACCCTCTAACAGCCACATTTTTTAAATAAATATGAAAGCATTTACAAATACCTAAATTCCAGGTGAGAATAATAACACACCTGAAATAAGAGACTGAAATCTTTGGTATATAAATGACAAAAGAAGAAACAATTAAATTAGGTAAGATCAATCATAATTATGTATGATAAAGAACAAGTTGATCATAGTATATGTGTTAACAAGTGTTAATAATGATGCACTCAATAAATAATATTTGCTATATGTAAGATTTTATTTTGTTTATTAAAAAACTTTTTTTTTGTACAGTATGCGACCTAACACTTGATGTTATCTATGATCTGCAATTTTGTCCTTCTGACAAACTGAAACAAATAAGAAGCATTGCGTTAATACATGTTGAAAATAAATACTCTTAGACCGTTTTATTGCAGACTACGATGTGACATGTATCCCAGGAAAAAGAGACAATGGTATGTCATCCTTTGACAAAAAACAAAACCCCACTGCTTGTTGTGAAATAATTGTAATAAAAAGTATAAAATTATGCTTGTAATAATAAAAATCAAGAACAGTAATTAGTTTATTTATGTATGTTATATTCTGATATGTTCTGGTATAACAACTGCATTAAACACAGTACTTCGAGCTACCCACCAAACATTAGATCATTATTTTTATATACTATGCAGCTTCTGCAAACTTGTATTGTTATTTATAGTTACTATCTTGTTTAATTGAGTAATAATCATTTATGTGATGTTCATGACCTATAATCTTTTCATAAATTGATACAAATCTAAATGTAGCATATGTTTGTTTACTATATACTATATCCCGGTAAAATAAGTTATGTATTATACAATCAAAAATTGTTTACTTATTTTTCTTTAAAAAAGTTACTAAAATATTATAACTGACATATAAATGTATCATTTAATGAATACATTAAAGTGTTGCTTTAATAATTGCAAAAATAATACTAGTACTAAAAAAAGTGCTGCCTTATATACTTATACTGTATATGAAAACAGGTTTGTCAAGGCATATAAAACAATACTACATTACTTAAATAAATTAAATATTAAATATACTACATTGCCAAGCTTTTAAAAAAAATATATATAATCAGGTTAATGCAGAGATTACATTGTGTATTCAAGTAGTCAGTGTTCTACAGAACAGACATATAAACTCATAGAACTGGGGCTGGTTTCTCAAAAATGTTAGTTTATTAGTAAAGAAAATATGAAAACTTTATGAAACAAAAAAAAAATATATGAATATTTGAATCTAATAAATGTACAGCATTGCTTTTAACTGTAAAGGCATCATCTGCCTTTAGAAATGTTTTTAATAACTGTACTAACAATAATAACATAAAAACTGTGCCTTTATTGTTACTTTTTTAATTCAGGTCTGCACTAATGTACAATAGTGATCAGTGCATTGTGGGTGCAATGCACAGGCTTTTGGACTTTCTTCCTCTCGGCCTCAAGTCTGTACATATTCCAATGAAAAGGCCATTATGACATGGTTATGACTAATCCCACCTGGGCTGAAATACGTCATAATGTCTTGTATATAGGATGTTTTTTTTTTATTTATAATAAAGATATTTATCAGCATGGTGCAACGTGTTGTCAGCCTTTTCGTTGGAATTTGACTACAATATGTGTGACTACAATCTGTGCACAAGTGTGACATTATTTCCAATATATCTGGAAGGGTTGTAGCATCACATTCCTGCTATATGGACTTTGGCTGTACAGACATAAGAACCTTTTGTTATGGGGCTAGAGGAAGTGCTGAATGAACTACAATTGTGGTGCTTGCATAATCCTTATTAGGGATGAGCCGAACCCCCCCCCCCCCGTTCGGTCCGCACCAGAACCTGCGAACAGACCAAAAGTTTGTGTGAACTTTAGAACCACATTAAAGTCTATGGGAATTCGAACGTTTGAAATCTAAAGTGCTAATTTTAAAGGCTAATATGCAAGTTATTGTCCTATGGGACATGTATCAATGCAGTGATTTTAAATGATTTTTTATCCTTCAGAAATTAAACTTTGTACAGGGACAGTTCTAAGCACGGGAAACAAGCACTGTTTTACAGGCATACTATACACCACCCCCACCCCCCCCCCCCAGGTATGAAATTTAAAGGAATATTTCACTTTTATTGTTTCACTTTAACCCCTTCCATACAGGGAATTTTCACCCTCTTCCTGCACAGACCAATTTTTAGTTTTACAATGGCCCTGTAAAGAAAGGGTTAAGGATTTTTAAAATCACTGCTCCCGAAAAAATGGCCATTTTTTTTAAACTTTTTTTGCATTGATACATGTCCCCTGGGGCAGGACCGGGTCCCCAAACACTTTTTATGACGATAACTTGCATATTAGCCTTTAAAATTAGCACTTTAGATTTCTCCTATAGACTTTTCCAGGGTGTTCTGCGGCTTTTCGAACTTGCTGCGAACACCCCAAATTGTTTGCTGTTCGGCGAACAGGCAATGTTCGAGTTGAACATGAGTTTGACTCGAATTCGAAGCTCATCCCTAATCCTTATACTGGGGTGGCATGTGGTGATATTTCCCTATGATTGGATAATACTGCTTTGTAGACCCATGCACAGAGGCACTGAATTAAAAACATAGTGGAATGAGGAAACAAGACACACCCCACTCTTGTATTAAGAAATTAAAGTATAACTAAAGACAAAACCTTTTTTTTTTTCAGTTTTGGATAAAGTGAAGAGGGATTAGAACACCTGTCAGTTTTTGCTGTCTGTGCCCCTGTTAGGGAGTTGCATCTTCTCTATTTGTCCCGTTTATCATTTACCTGTTTATCATTGAAAGTGAAAGTAAAAGAAAATCCCAAATTTTTAGTTGCCCCCAGAAAAGTAATAGAGGTGAATTCTTCCCATGTGGACACTAGTTCTGATTACCTGGGGGGCCCCAAGAAATTCCCTTAATTTGCAGGGATTTCCTCTCCCTTCCTGTTTGGCTATTGGACAGGATGTGAAGGAAAATCTTCACAATGGGACACAGATGGTGAAAAAAAGAATCTGACACAGATTATAATCCTCCCTTAGGGCCCTTTCACACTAGCGGACCGTTCGTCCGCTCATTCCAAGTTCGTTTACGGACTTGTAATGGGTCCCTATGGGAGCGGATCCGTTAGCGGATCCGTTTTTGCGGACGGAAGAATGTCCTATTTTTCTTTCGTCCGGCCAAATGGATCGGATGCAAACGGACAGACGGTCCGTTTCCATCCGACTCCCCATAGGGGAGAGCAGAGGAGAGACAGGGCGGTCCCTGCACAGTGTGCGGGGACCGCCCCATCCGCCGACAGCTGAGCGGAGACCCCCCCGCTGAGCTGACGGACACACGGAGCGGACCGAAAAACGGTCCGCTCCGTGTGAAAGGACCCTAACTCTATCCAAATATAAATAGATAAATAAATATAAATATATAAAAGAATGGTTTTACCCATAGTTCTACTTTAAGTATTTTGTGGTTTTGGGCATAGTGTATACTGTTATACCCTAAATAGGACTGGAACACGAAACATGATGTAAACGGTGAACTATGCCTTTAAGCCTTATTTACTGAAATGGACAACATTCATGACAGTAAAACGGGCATGTAAAAATGGTGACATCACTCTGCCTGTCTTATGAACTTGGAATAACGTATGACATATTATTTAATTACTGTGCTAGTATGCTTTTTAATTCAAGCCAACCCCAGAAAGGTTAAAAAAAAATGTAGATAGCTTCGTAAAACAAAATAACAATATGATCATTTCAAAACCTTTAGACAACATTTCCTCATCTTTCCAGTGTTCCAGATAGCTATGAGACCCTTTATAATTTTAGTGTATATCAGCAGGGGAATATGCTCCTTTCCCTTTCAGGAAATCATTAATAGCTTGTCTGAGAGTTCAGGGAAAAAAAAGGAGGGTGAAGAGCTGAAATTACACTCTGCAGAGCTTAGTGAGGATTGGAGGAAAGAGACATGCATCCCACCACACAGCATACAGGAACAAAGCTGAGGCTGTCAATCAGCTGGAGATCCCTCCCATGTCAACTTTTTTCTCTTTGTGTCAGGAAAACTTGTCAGAAGTGATTAATGCTGATAGCAGCAAAGAGAAATGACACTAAGGGCCAGATTCAGGTAGAGTTAGGCTGGCGGATCAATGGATCCGCCAGCCTAACTGTCACTTTAAGCCGGCGTTTTTGTTTTCTGTAACCAGAAAACAAGAAACGCCGGGTTGGAGTTCCGATGCGATCGGCGTAATTGAATTTCGCCATCGCATCGTTACTTCAACTTAAAAATGGCGCCGGGGGCGTTCCCGCCGATTTACGCTCAAAAAATATGTTAATGAGCGGAAATCGGCAATTCACGATCTTTTTCGGGCGCGACACAGTGACTTTACGACGTTTCCGGAAGCGATACGCGGCGTATAGATAAAGCAGCCCCCTAGTGGAGTATCCTATGTTAGGTATAGGCGTCGTCATCGCGTCGGAAAAAAAACAAATCGCGTCGTTTGCGTAAAACATTCATGAATGGGGACGTGACGTCATTGACGTTCACTGACAGAATTTGGAGCATGCTCACTGGGATGCATTGACCCTCGACGCATTCGCAGTACGTTCGCCGCGGGATCGCGCATAGTTAGAATACTACACGCCCCGTACCCGCCCAATTTGAATTCCGCCGGCTCATTTGCGATGCGCTGCCGCAACTTTAGTGAATAACAGCACTTGCTCCAAAAATTTCTGCAGCGTAACGCAAATGAGATGCGTTACTCCAGAGCAAAGATGCTCTGGTCTACCTGAATCTGGCCCTAAGACGGCGTACACACGATAGGATCGTCAGAGGAGAACGGTCTGAAAGACCGTTTTCATCAGTCCAAACATATCGTGTGTGGGCCCCATAAGTTAGTTAACCTTTGGTCCAAAAAATGAGAACTTGCTTTAAACTTTAACCGTTGGACGCCTAACGATAGGTCAAAACCGATCGTTAGTAGGCACGACCATCGGTTAAAAATCCACGCATGCTCAGAATCAAGTCGACGCATGCTTGGAAGCATTGAACTTAATTTTTTTTTAGCACGTTGTTGTGTTTTTTTACGTCACTGCATTCTGACACGATCGTTTTTTTAACTGATGGTGTGTTGGCACATCAGTCAGCTTCATCGGTTAACCGATGACAACGGTCCTTCGGACCGTTCTCATCGGATGGACTGATCGTGTTTCTGCGGCCTTAGTGATTTCAATTGAGACAAGTGCACACTATAGAGGGATATGCATTGTTTAAATGTCATGTCTGAGGTTTACAACCACTTTAAGGTGATAGTTGCAAAAATAATACACTTGAAACAACACAGCTGAGGAATGTCTGTTACACCCTTTTATTTGCACTAACAATTTCTTTTGATCAGGACAAGTTTTGGGGCATGTACACCCTTCTTTTTTTTCTAAAGGTATTTTAAATAATCCATATAGAAACACAGTAAGCAAAGGCAAAACATACCTACAGAAAATAAGTACAACTCAAACACACAGCATACACCCCGGCATGCATACGATTGCTCCCTAATGTCAGCTTACATTATTAAGCTTAATAGGGGCTTATACCATAAAGACTTCACTGAAGATGGAAAGCTCCCCCAGAAGAAATCTCCATGATTACAACAAAAATTCATAACAATTCAACTAGGGTTGACAATTTTTTTGAATTGTGGGAACATCATTTTAGCTTTAGGCAGAACCTTATTAATGAGTCCTACTAGCTGACAAATGTGGAGTGGGTGGGTTCCTACCAGTTTAAAAGAATAACTTTCTTAGCTTTAAAAAGTTTTAAGTGGAATGTGTTTTTTTGGGGCTGGCAGAGAACACAGAGTAATTACCAATCCCCAGCAGACAGACCTTCTGGAGTCTTTGGGCCTGTAAACTGCAGTTCAGGAAGAGCTTATGAGATGAATCCAAACAAGTACATATGACAGTTGAGGAGCTAAAAGTGTTTTTTTTTTTTACAAATCTGATTTTGCCTGTTCCCCCTTTGACAGACGAGCCTAAAGAACCTGTTTTGCACCAACTCTATAAAGGGTTGAGTTTTGTCCAATAAGAATAATTAAATTATGGAGTCAAGCTTTTCGAAACAGAGCAGTTTTTTTAGGGGGAGAGAGGAGAGATGGGAGCTGCTTTTAACAGGTAAAAGCAGGGCTTTTTTTCTGGCGGAACGCACTGGAACTGCGTTCCGCCACCTATTTTCAGTCAGTCAGGGCCGGTGCCCTGGGCACTACGGACTGGCTAGAGATTACACCGAGTCTCAAAAAAGTTAGCCCCGAACACACGCCGAGCAGGAAGCGAGTCACAGGTCCCGCCTTCTGGAGCCTGCAGAACATATGGTGGACGTCCCAGTGGTCCAATGTCCAACCGTGGGATGTGTGACGTCCATCATATGCGCCGCCGGCTCCAGAAGGCAGGAATTTCCAATCGCCGTCACATTACAATACTGAGATCCCTGCTCAGCGCTGAAGTGGGACTCAGAAGAAGACGGACTGAGGAGGAGAGATGAGAAGCCTCCGGCCTCTCCATGGCCGGGGGGGGGGGCGTCACTTCGGGCGTGGAGGAGCCAGAGCAGACACCCACACCACTGGCTGCTGCTGCTAAAATACCAGCCCAAACGTGAGTACAGCCCTGCCCCCCCCTCCTGTAACCTGTATAGGAGAAGCAGTGGGGACGGCTGCATATAAAAAATCCTTTTCTCCATCTCCCTTCTGCAGTATTGGAATGCCTGAGGCTGCGAGAGGTAGAGGAAAAGCAGGCATTCCAATTCTGCAGAAGGGAGATAGAGAAAATGATTTTTTATATGCAGCCGCCCCCACTGCTCCTCCTATACCACCCATACTCTTTGCCTCCTCATGATCTACACCTCCCCCAGTACTCTGCCACCCCCCAGTGATCTCCACCTCCCCCCAGTACTCTGCCACCCCCCAGTGATCTCCACCTCCCCCCAGTACTCTGCCACCCCCCAGTGATCTCCACCTCCCCCCAGTACTCTGCCACCCCCCAGTGATCTCCACCTGCCCCCAGTACTCTGCCACCCCCCAGTGATCTCCACCTGCCCCCAGTACTCTGCCACCCCCCAGTACTCTGCCACCCCCCAGTGATCTCCACCTTCCCCCAGTACTCTGCCACCCCCCAGTGATCTCCACCTCCCCCAGTACTCTGCCACCCCCCAGTGATCTCCACCTCCCCCCAGTACTCTGCCACCCCCCAGTGATCTCCACCTGCCCCCAGTACTCTGCCACCCCCCAGTGATCTCCACCTCCCCCAGTACTCTGCCACCCCCCACTGATCTCCACCTGCCCCCAGTACTCTGCCACCCCCCAGTACTCTGCCACCCTTCAGTGATCTCCACCTCCCCCCAGTACTCTGCCACCCCCCAGTGATCTCCACCTCCCCCAGTACTCTGCCACCCCCCAGTGATCTCCACCTCCCCCCAGTACTCTGCCACCCCCCAGTGATCTCCACCTCCCCCCAGTACTCTGCCACCCCCCAGTGATCTCCACCTGCCCCCAGTACTCTGCCCCCCCAGTACTCTGCCACCCCCCAGTGATCTCCACCTGCCCCCAGTACTCTGCCACCCCCCAGTGATCTCCACCTCCCCCAGTACTCTGCCACCCCCCAGTGATCTCCACCTCCCCCCAGTACTCTGCTACCCACCAGTGATCTCCACCTCCCCCCAGCACTCTGCCACCCCCCAGTGATCTCCACCTGCCCCCAGTACTCTGCCACCCCCCAGTACTCTGCCACCCCCCAGTGATCTCCACCTGCCCCCAGTACTCTGCCACCCCCCAGTACTCTGCCACCCCCCAGTGATCTCCACCTGCCCCCAGTACTCTGCCACCCCCCAGTGATCTCCACCTGCCCCCAGTACTCTGCCACCCCCCAGTGATCTCCACCTCCCCCAGTACTCTGCCACCCCCCAGTGATCTCTACCTCCCCCCAGTACTCTGCCACCCCCCACTGATCTCCACCTCCCCCAGTACTCTGCCACCCCTCTAACCCATTCTGACAAGATATTTTTTTTTCTTACCTTGTGAAGCCAGTGATGCTTACCTAATTCCTATATCTAGGTCCCTCAACCATCCCTGAAAAAGGACCTAACAAGTAAACCGAACAGGAAATGGCTGTGGGCTGGGGCATCATGTAACGTGGTTTAAGGTAAGTGACAAGGGCATTTATCCTATATATCTTTATACTGGGGAGGGGTTGAGAATACTTGATTGTGTATGTATGTATGTCAGGTCAGTGTATGTAGGACAGGTCAGTGGGTCAGGTCAGTGTATGTAGGACAGGTCAGTGTATGTAGGACAGGTCAGTGTATGTAGGACAGGTCAGTGTATGTAGGTTATGTCAGAACACACACACACACGTAGAACAGAGTATGTGTGTCAGGTAGGTCACCCCACGCCACTCCACCGACCGCGCCCGAACACCCCCCCCTGGTCTTTTTGACACCTAGCAACGCCCCTGGTCTCGGCGCTGCTGAGCTTGCAACTGCAAGGAAGGACTAGTCACAAGGAGCCACAAGGAGCCTGCCTGCCTACATTCACAGTGCCTAGGAACCAGCAGTGTGCTACTGCAAAGAAGAAGTCTGAACTTGCTGAACTAAAAAGTAAGCAGAACAGAACATGTTAGAGAAAATAATTATGGCTGTATTGGGGGGGATTGTGGCTGACTGAGGTGACCAGCACAAAAACATGTTTTTCTCTGACTACAGGGTGTTGACAGCTAGATGTATGCCTTGTGGGCTCCCAAGTAAACTTCCCCCCTTTTTTTTCTGTATGGTTAAAGCGATGGTGTGCAAGAGCCTTCAACTAATTTTTCAGCACGGTGCAGTAGTGCACAACACAATAACATTCCAGCATGCATGGGTCTGGTCTGAGGTGGGTGCATGTGTAAACGCAGGGGTTGTGAAAATGTAGAAACAGGATCTAAAAGCTAAGCTTGACATTGTTAGAATATCACAATTTGTTTAGTTTGAAGTCTATGTGATTACACAGGTTAAGCGATCAAGTTTTATAAATCATTAGAAAACATGATTAAAATATCTTTGTAGATTATTATTTTATTTTTTTTATCATTGCTGTACATAACCTTTTTTGAGTTAATTCGTATGACCTGACAACTTAGTGCTTTACAGTAAATGAAGCCATTACCTTTGTTAGTTAGTTTTCATCTATATTTTCAGATCATCCTCATCCATCATCCCATCCATTCATCTACTAGACTTCTTTAGAAAGAAGTACATTTCTTTTCTAATTTTTATCATGAAAAAGATAACTAGCTTTTTTGCCCACGGCAATAAAAAATTACGAATAACTGAACCAGGACAGGAAACGCAGAGCAGTCAAACTGTTTTACAGTCTGCATCTTCATGTGTTTCTTCACCAATTGAATTGGATTCTGAGTCTTCTGATGAAGTTCTGCCTTCTACTTCAGACACGCTTGATGGTCCTTCATGCACTGATCCAGATTATCTGAAAAGTCCTGAAACTGCCTGGCCAAGTTGCTGGACTTTGGAACAAAAAAACTCTTTTTGCGAGAAGTACGATTGGCTTGACTTCCATGATCAGAAGCTTGGTTGCAAGGTGTGCAAAAAAGTTGGTATTCTTGGTGTAGAAAAAAAAATGGCATGAAGATATCAAAGGAATGGGCAAATAATGGGGTAACCAGTTATGGCACCAAGCGATCACAGCAGCTCACTTCTTTAAGAAAAAAAATGTATGATCACAAAGAAAGTTCTGTACACAAGGCCGCCTTACATATTATTTTGGAACGAAAAAATGAACATCTTGAAAAGATTTGTATAAAAAACTTGACCCAAGAGAAAGAAATAACCACGAAGATCTTTCGCACTGCATACAAGTTAGCCAAAGAAAACCAGTCCTTCAATAGTTTTTGCTCTGAAATAGATCTGCAGGAGTTAAATGGCGTTAATATGGGCCGCATTCTTCACTCAACAAATGCCTGCATTAATATTGTGAATCACATCGCACAAGAAATGAGAAAAAACTTGGTCAATGAGGTCGTAAGATCAAAAAGTAAAATCGCCCTTATTATTGATGAGTCAACCACTTTAAGTCAAAAATCTACACTGATTATGTATGTTCGATTTCTTTTTGCAAACAGTGCAATGGATTCCCCTGTAAATTTCTTTCTTGATTTGGTTTAACTGGAAAGCGTGAATGCGAAAGGAATTTGCACTTCTCTCCTTAACTGCCTGCATTCTTATGGGATAATGGATGACTACTTAAGCCAAGATTTGATCAGTGTTACATGTGATGGTGCAGCCGTGATGTTAGGCAAAAAGAGCGGTGTTGGGACATTGTTGAAGGAGAAATTTCCTTCAATTATTCTGTGGCATTGTGCTAATCACAGATTAGAATTGTCAGTTGGAGATACGGTCAAACAAACATCAAGAATTAATAGGTTTAAGGCCTTTATGGATAAGTTGTATGTACTATATCATGCATCTCCCAAAAACAGCAGAGAACTGCAAGCCTGTGCTAGCTCCCTAGAGGCGCAGCTTTTGAAAATAGGACAAGTTCTCAGTACAAGATGGGTGGCATCTACTTTTCGTTCTGTGTCAGCAGTGTGGGAAAACTACAGAGTGTTGGTTCTTCATTTTGAAGAACCAAAGCAAGATACCGCCCGGGACAAGACTGAACGCTGTATGTATGAAGGCCTATTGAGAAAAATTACCAGCACAAACTTTTTATTGGATTTGGGACTCATGTGCGATGCTCTTCAAGAGTTGTCTGAATTAAGCTTGGTGTTGCAAGAGCGAAGAATAAATCTAAACAGGGCAAATAAAAAAATACAAACTGTTGTACAACTCTTTGAAATTAGAAGAACAGAGCCAGGTTCTTATTATAAAGAAGCAGCTGTTGCCTCTGAAAAGCTTCCAGGGAATCTCCCTTTACAGAAAATAAGCTAAGAATGACCCTCCCATAGTTCCTGATGCGTTTTATGAAAAATTAAAATCATCAATAGAGAGTAGACTGCTCACTGAAAATGATTCTGCTCTTGCCAACTGCACCAGGGTGCTTGACTCCAAACATTGGCCTGACAATGTTGTGAAAAAGCTTACTTTTGGAGAGGATGAAATTAGAAATTTGTCCATTAGATTCCAGTTGAATGAAAGGAAAATGGTACATGCTTTCAGAGAATATTTGATTGAGAAAACTTTGCCTGATGACCTGTGCCCTCTTATAAATGCCATTAAAAGTATCCCAATTTCATCCAGTGAGTGTGAAAGAGGATTCTCACAAATGAATTTAATAGTTACTCCCAACAGAGCTTCCCTTCTGACAACAACCATTTCAGGACTACTGTTTATCAGAGTTAATGGTCCTCCTCTACGTTGTTTTGATCCCTCTAAATATGTCGATTCATGGCTACTTCGTGGACGTCATGCTGCTACTGATGTCAGAAGCAAGGAGAGAAGCAGAGAAGATGCATATGACAAGAACGCTGAAATCATCTGGAAATGTCTCTGAGCCTTTCGGAGGTGATGGTACATTCAAACAGGAAAGGGCTTTATATGATACAAAACTTTTGTTTCAATTGAACTCAGGAGTGAGGTGGGGCTGAGACCGAAGTAAGCTTAAGGTGCATCAGTGTGAATGATTGAACAGTGTGTGTGACTGCTGTTGTATTGTTATGGGTACCTTCCCACTGCATCCTAACTCCTTGATCCCCCCCCTGTTGGGGGGAAAGGGAGATATTTTCCCAGGGCTCTGGGATGCTATATGTGCCTACTAAGACATGTCATTGATTTTACTGGGTCGCTAAGGCCCCCAAATATATTTGATTAGGCAATGTGTATTTGGTCCCCTGTTATCCCCCCTTACTTTTCATGTATTCACTTTACAAAACTGTGAATGTGTAACTGCAAAACTTATAAATAAACACCTTTCAAAAAGGAAATGTCTCTGAGCTTACTTTTGGTAAGTATTCCAATTCTTTTGCACATTTTACTGCTTTTTATTTATTTACATACAATTACTTTTATAGCCCCCCCAAATTTTACTTGCATCCCTGTTCTCTAAAGGGGAGGTTTTAGGGGGCGGTCCGAGGGGTGGGTAGGGGCGTGGCCAGGGGAGGGAGGGTGAGTTCCACCACCTTTTCTCTGAGAAAAAAAGCCCTGGGTAAAAGGTTTTGGGTAAATATATCATTATCATTATAAGGTCTATAGGTCCGGTTAAGTTTAGAAGGAGAAAGAACTAGATTTGAAGTCTGGAATTCATTTGAATAAAAACAGCATTAAAATTAGGGCAGTAAATTTGGTGAGATTGTTAGAGATTTGCACAAATGAGTTTTCAAGGGGAGACAGGACTAAGTTAACATTGGATGTCCTATAACAGACTGATTTCTCCCAATTTATCTTTAGGCTGGATAACCTACTGAACCTCCCCACCTAAAACAAAAATGTTTTCAAAAGATGAATCACACTTGTCTAGTTAAATGAGAGTTTTGTTGGAATACATTGATATATTTTCCTCCACAGAGGACCATCAGATACCCCTGATTACAGAAGATTACTGAAGATGTAGTTAGCAGGAGGGGAGACAGGAAGGAAAAGGCTGCCAAGGTGTTTTGATGTTGGCCTTAGAATCCACATACAGTAGTTTGTACCACTTAATACATTGCTCTCTAAAGCCCTTTTTACCTATGGTGTCCCCAAGGAAATCCCAGCACATTTTGTGGAAGATTTTAATAATGTTTAAGAAAAAGAATCACTTGGATTGTTTGAATATCTATGAATATATGTGTGTAAAGCCTCTGTATCTTATGATTGTTTTTTTTGGTGGGCTATAAGGTTTGACTGGTCTATTGCAAATAAGGATGTGACAACAGAGGATAACTGGGTAGACAGTAGTATTTACATCTGCCATCTTTCTCTAGCTTGGGAAGGACTATTATAAGGGTCTTATTCATAGAAGGTTTGTCAGGCAGGTGTTATCATAAAGCTCTTGATAGGTAATGAGCTGGATAGCAGCAAGCATATCAGTATTACATTGGTACCACTCTATTGGTAGACCAACTAACCCACGTTGTTTATGTTGAAAAGGTGATATGGGATCACTTATCTCTTTGACAGTGAAGGGTCTGTCTAGTGTAGTGCTAAATTTGGGAATAGGTATTTAAAATCAACACACACTAAAAGCCTCAAGCTCTCCCTGAGAACGGATGATTACATTACAATACAATTGTGCATAGAACTGAGAGCAAAGAGCTAATTAATTTAGTATGGGACCAGTTACAAATAAAAAAAAATTGCAATATGCATATAAGAGATATAGGTGAGTCAAGATGAGAAAGAAAGTTTAAAGCATAACCATATTTTCCTCTGCAGTCAACTAGATTTGTGGATTGATAATATTTTTTTACTTACCTTATCTGCATTATGCAGTCTTAAAAATAAATACCTAAGCTCCTTTAGATTGCCCTTCTAACTCAATTGGGGCAGTCTAAAATAATTTCTTAAATAAGAATATATGACAAATCCCTGGTCACAGCTAGGAAAAAATTTTGTTTGATCAAAAACTGGAAGTTGGCTGCCATTGCAGGACTAATTAGCTGCAAGCAGGAGATTCCCCAAAACACACAAACACCTCCAGCGCAAATTTTTATTTATTTTTTTATTTTATTTTTTATTTAACCACTTCCATACCAGGCACTTACGCACCTTCCCGCCCAAGCCAATTTTCAGCTTTCAGCACTGTCGCACTTTGAATGACAATTGCGCGGTCATGCTGCACTGTACCCAAACAAAATTGGCGTCCTTTTTTCCCCACAAATAGAGTTTTCTTTTGGTGGTATTTGATCGCCTCTGCGGTTTTTATTTTTTGCGCAACAACTAATAAAAGACTGAAAATGTAGAAATTTTATTTTTATTTTTTTCTGTTAACTTTTTTGTAAATAAGTATGTTTTCTCTTTCAATTACGGCACTTATATGGCGGCACTGATGGGCACTGATGAGGTAGTACTGATGGGCACCGATGAGGTGGCACTGATGGGCACTGATAGGCGGTGCTGGTATGCGGCACTGATGGGCACTCATAGGTGGCACTAATGGGCACTTATAGGTGGCACTGATGGGCACTCATAGGTGGCACTGATGGGCACTCATGGGCAGCACTGGGAACTCATAGGCGGCACAGAATGGCACTCATGGGTGGCACTTATGGGTGGCACTGATGGGTACTTATGGGTGGCACAGATGGGCACTGATAGATGGGCACTGGTCATGGATTGGCACGGAGGGGTGGCACTGAAGGACACTGTGGGGTGGCACTGATGTACTTTGAAGGGTGGCACTGATGTATATGTTGCCAGTCAGTGCCCATGTGTGGGCACTGACTGGCATCTTTCTTTTTTTTTACCCTGTATTTTCTTTATTTTTTTTATCCTGTGTTTTTTTTTTTAGTTTTTTTTTTCTTTGCCCTTCCAGTGTGGGCATCCCTGGTGGTCTAGTGTGGGCATACAAGGGGGGCTGCACTGATAAACAATCAGCGCGAACCCCCCGTCAGGAGAGCCCCCGATCGGCTCTCCTCTACTCGCGTCTGTCAGACACGAGTGAGGAAGAGCCGTCGGCGGCTCTTCCTGTTTACATCGTGATCAGCCGTGATTGGACACGGCTGATCACGTGGTAGCGAGCCTCCGCCGGAGACTCGTTACCGAGATCGGTGATGCAGGGTGTCAGACTGACAACCCGCATCAGCGATCGCCGTGCTGCGCACCCCCACGGGCGCGCGCAGCATGAAATCGTGCTGGACGTTTGAGAACGTCTAGTCACGATTTCATAACCACTTCCCGGCCATAAATCTGCTATTGGCCAGACGGGAAGTGGTTAAGCATCATTAAAATCACTGCTCCAGGAGTGATTTTATAAAAAAAAAAAAAAATAAAATTCCTTTAAATATTGTACCTGCTGGGTGTCTATAGTTTGCCTGTGAAAACATCTTTGAAAACCCGGGTCTTGCCTGAGGGAACATGTATCAATGGAAAAAAAAGTTAAAAAACCGTATTTATTTTTCAGGAGCAGGACTCTTGAAAAAACTACCGTTTTAAAAAAAAAAATTCCATTGATACATTTTCCCTTGTCAAGACCAGGGTTCTCAAAGACGTTTTCACAGGCAAACTATAGACACCCAGCAGGTACAATATTTAAAGGAATTTTTATTTTTATTTAAGCATCATTAAAATCACGTCCAGAAGCAGTGATTTTAATGATGCTTGAATAAAAAAGAAAAGAAAAATCCCTATAAATATTGTACCTGCTGGGTGTCTACACCTGTGATAACGTCTTTAAATAGCACAATCACCTGCCTGCCAGTACATTAGGAAGAAATGATCTAGCTTAGCTATACAGTGTATAAATATATGTCCAACTCCTGGGATGTATATATATCCTCTACACACTGTCAATTTAACTAAACTGACTAGCCTGCCTGCTCTATCTATCTATCTATCTAGTAATAAAGACACTGTCTCTCTCTCTCTCTCTCTCTCTCTCTCTCTATAGGACTGATCTCTTTAACAATGCCGCAACACACTACACAAGGCGGCCTTTTATATTGTGGGGCGTGTACTAAACCCCCTGAGCCATAATTGGCCAAAGCCACCCTGGCTTTGGCCAATTATGGCTCTCCGTTTTTTGTGCGCTGTGATTGGCCAAGCATGCGGGTCATAGTGCATGCTTGGCCAATCATCAGTACGCAATGCCGCAGTGAATTATGGGCAGTGACCTGTCACTCGAATTTGACGCGAACGACCCGTTTTGCTCGAATTTTGACGAACGTACGAACAGACGATGTTCGAGTCGAACATACATTCGAATCGAACGCGGAGCTCATCCCTACTTCTCAGGCAAGGAAATCCAGTAGAAAACTGTTAAAAAATTAGACTGGGGGGGGGGCGGGACAAACACCTAGTGCATTACTAAATATGTATATGTGTATTGTATGAAAGAAGACAAAACAGCCAAATTCACACACACAAAGGTAGGGAAATATATGAACATTGTAATACATCAAATCTTGATCCATTGCTTGTGTTGCATGGCCTGACCCGATGTACTACTACGTTGGCAACTGATGCATTTTGGGGACAAACCCCCTTCTTCAGAGCTAATTCCACATAATTGACCTAATATGTTCACATGGCAGAGGCTGTAATGCATTGCCCCCAGCTTGTCAAAGATATCTGTGGTAGATGCTGTAGAAAATTGTGCATAAGGCAAATGGGTGCCATCTTGCAGCATCTTCCGTGGAGGTTGTCCTACATAACAATTTCCAACTTTGAGGAATTTCTAGGCACAAATGAGCACAGGAAAGTAGAATGTAAAACATATCACTGATCATGTAGCATAGGCATGTGCAGAGGGTGTGCCAGGTGTGCCTGGGCACACCCTAATCACTATATGTAGTGCCTATTCCTCTGCCCAGGCTTCCCACATGTTGGCCCCCTGCCCCACAGTGCTGTTGGCTTCACTCGTCTCCTTCTGGCCACTGTGGGGGATGTTTCAGAAGGAGAGTGGGGGAAGTGGGTTGGTAAATATGTCATTTACTAGTGCCTTCCTTTTCTAAATGAACACAGTGAACATACAGACTGAATAAACAGTGAATGAACAGGAAGCCGCTCAGTACAGAGCACATCCCATTAATTTACTGTCCAGTGCAGTGGAGGCTCCAGAGAAAGGCATGTGTGTTTGAGCTTTGGGGTGCACACCCTAGTTAGTCAACACTTCCAGCGCTAAGAGCCCTCTGTAGTGGAACGCAGAAGGACAATGGCAATTCCAAACAACTAGATGGATGCATCCCTCCTAGACAGGATGGACTGAATGTTCAATTGTGGATTCAATTGGGGATTAATTAGTTTCATGATTGTAGAAATTTTGACCTGTCTATGGGAAGATGTACTGAAGTCTCCTCCATACAATAGTTGATGCATTGATAGACTTCAGTACAACCAGCCTGTCTTGTTCCATGCGATCACTGCAACCAGCTCTAACTGCCAGCAGTGATCATTGTATTCTGATTGCTGGGAATACAATAGCACAGCAGGAGGGATTCCCCCATTAACCACTGACCCATGGTTGAAGGATAAAAATTGTAAAATGTATGGCTTGCTTAGAGTGTTACTAAACACACAACAGTAAAATCGGTCTATATATGCAGTAAATCATGCTTGTTATACTCACTGTGGAACTGAAAGCATTAATCCTCTGTATTGTTTAAAAAGGTTGTTTGATCCTGTCTTCTGTGTTCCTTCCCTTCCTTCCACTGTCCTCAATCTGTCTGCTGATAGAACAGAAGCTAGGGAACAGGCTGCACATGCTCAGTTTGGTGTGTATTGCCAGAGAGATTTTTTTTTCCTTGGGAGAATGCATGTGATCAGCACATGGCCAATCAGCACTGTCCAGACAGAGGATCAGGGGGGCTGCAGCCTCATAGGACAATCAGAGGAGAATGAAAACTCCTCCTACAAGCTTTAATCAGGATCTAATAGAAGTCACAAGACTGTTATATACTGCCGATGAGAAAGGGTATTTAGCAGTTTATATTTACTAAACTAATTGCATTTCAATGTTCTGTGGGAGACCAGATATAGTGAATGCAGGGTCCTGGGTTTACTTACAATTTAATGGATAACCCCCCAGATCAGCAATCTGCTATGTTATTTTATTTCTTATCTTTTTATTCCTTTAGAAACACATCTAGCCCTTTTTTAAACAATCCAATGAACCAGCTAGAACCAGCTCAGTGGAAGAATCTTCCAAATGTTCACAGCTCGTACAGAAAATAACCCTTTCCATGTGCAGAGGTTAAGCCATTTTTTCTCTAGATTGCTTTTGAAGTTCCACTGTTGCAAAGAGTAAGCCCCTGGGTGTCAGCATTTTTCAGTACATAGGTGAATCAAGCCACAAATTATTTTGAGACTCCTAAATGTGAACTCCACTTCACTATTGCATATGAAATGTGAACCCAACTTCACTTTTTGCATGTGCAAATTTGTGAATTGTGATAATTCAGCTACAATTGTGATCCATCATGATTTATTTTCTAAACTGATTATATTATAAACTATATGCAAAAGGCAGTAGATTAAAATACAGCGAAGGATGGCCAGAGAACAAACAGATCAAAATCAGATGACAATCAATAAATTGTAAATAAAGTCCATGCTACAGGTATGCCCCTCTTCCTGGCAGTCCAGCTTTATGGAACCAAAATGTATGCTTCTAGCATCTTGAACTACCAAACGGGTCACTATAAGTATTTGCTGACTGGAACCACCAAAATGTACACAAAAGCCTTGCTGCCCTCTTTGATTCAGGGTAACTAAAACATAAACAATGGAAGAAGGCGCACCAGCCTGGTGCATTACTGTAACACACGTTAAATAAAGGTTAAAGATCAAATATATATTTACAAAATTAGAAACGCAGGCTTAAAGCGGAGCTCCACCCAGGAAAACAACATTTTGCCATGTTGTTTAAAAAAATAAAAATAAAAAAACCTGAAAAAAAAATAAAAAAAAATACTCACCCGAAATACCTGTTGCTATGCGGAAGTCCGTAATCTGCCTCTTCCACTCCGCGGTGCCTTTTCTTCTTGTCCTTCTCCTTGTGAATGGGGTGCGCTGCTTTCTGGGAACTGTGTGTGTTCTCAGAGAGCAGCGCGCCCATTCACAAGCCAACGTGAGACTCACGCAGGCGCAGTAGGAAATGGGCAGTGAAGCCGTATGGCTTCACTGCCTGTTTCCCATAGTGTGAATGGCGGCGCGGGACCCGGAGCGATCGTGGGACCGGCATCGGGGGGCCCATCAGCGCGGGCAAGTAGGACAAGGTAAGTGTCCTTATTTAAAGTCAGCAGCTACACTGTTAGTAGCTGCTGACTTTAAAAAAAAAAATCGCGGCTGGAGCTCCGCTTTAACATGAAAAAAATGCCACCCGATGTCAGTCCATCGAGTAGGGCTAATGTGTTTCGAGGGCCATGCCCTCATCCTCAGAGCTCTGAGAAAGAGGGCATAGTCCTCAAAATGCTTTACCTGTGCCCTACTTGATGGACTGACTTTTGGTGACATTTGTTCCTGTTAAGCCTGTGTCCCTCTCCTTTTTTGATCATATTTGATTTATTAACCAGTTGAAGACCGACACATGTACTTAGTAGGTTATCCAGCACTACCGAGTAGGAGGCGTGCATAGCGCTGCTGGAGCTGCAGCTGTGCTGTGATTAGACACAGCAGCAGAGCTCTGTCCTGTCAGCAGGGATGTTGTGGATATTGTTTACCTGCAAGGCAGGGAATAAAATCCAGCACATTCCTTAGTATTCACCTAATTCACCTAATTAGTAAATAGAGTCAACCTGTGTGTAATTTATTTTCAGTATAAATACAGCTGTTCTGCGAAGCCCTCAGAGGTCTGTTTGAGAACCTTAGTGAACAAACAGCATCATGAAGGCCAAGGAACACACCATACAGATCAGGGATTACGTTGTAGAGAAGTTTAAAGCAGGGTTAGGATATGAAAAAAAAATATCCCAAGCTTTGAACATCTAAAACCCCTCAGCACCAACCCAGTTTCAGTTTACACACAGTAATCACACCTCCTTGATTAGTGACTACAGAGAGAAAGCTCCCAGCACTGTGGTTATAAGGAAACAGACAACCAGGAAGTTTAATTATCAGAGCAGAATTACAGCAACATCAAAGCAAAAATGAACAATGAGGACATGAAAACAGCACTGCAGTAAGGTAAAGGAAGCTATTTAGCTTTAAAAAAATCCTTTAGTGACCCTTTAAGCGGTTAAATTAATGATATTAATTAAAATGAAGAAAATAATACAATTGTATATAAAAATATAAATATATTTTAAAAACTATCAAGTGCATCCTGCATTTTCAAATTTCGCTTTTGGCACCATCATTTCTTTTTGGTGCACCTCTAGAAAATATGTATCAGAATGCATATTGGCCTAAATTTAGGAATAAATTCGATTTTTTTTACATTTTTTATTGCATCTGTTTTATAGCAGAAAGTACTTCTATATCTTAAATAGTTCATATTAATATACTTTCATAATATTAATATTCATATTAATATACTTTGATTACTAAATGTTAATTTGGCATTAAATTAAAGGGTCACTAAAGGAAAGAAATGTTTTTGCTGAAATTACTGTTTACAGGGTATAGAGACATAAAAGTTAACTTTTCCTTTTCAAAATGATTAAAAATAGATAAAAATCAATCATATAATGTGCCTGCAGGTTAGTTTCACTTTTGAACTGGCTTCATGTTTCTGTGAAGTAGAAATAGACACACAGAACAAAAACAAACAAATCCATGGCACAGCAGCAGCAGAGCTCTGTCCTGTCAGCAGGGATGTTGTGGATATTGTTTACCTGCAAGGCAGGGAATAAAATCCAGCACATTCCTTAGTAAAAGCAGCACATACAGTGCCTTAAAAAAGTATTCACACCCCTTGACATTTTCCACATTTTGTCTTGTTACAATCAAAAACGTAAATGTATTTTATTGGTATTTTATGAGATAGACCAACACGAATTGGCAAATAATTGTGAAATAAAAGAAAAATTATAAATGTTTTTTTTTTTTTTTTTTTTTTTTACAAATAAATATCTGAAAATGGTGTGGCATGCATTTGTATTCAGCCCCCTTTACCCAGATACCCCTAACTGAAATCTAGTGGAACCAATTGCCTTCAAAATTCACCTAATTAGTAAATAGAGTCAACCTGTGTGTAATTTATTTTCAGTATAAATACAGCTGTTCTGCGAAGCCCTCAGAGGTCTGTTTGAGAACCTTAGTGAACAAACAGCATCATGAAGGCCAAGGAACACACCATACAGGTCAGGGATTAAGTTGTAGAGAAGTTTAAAGCAGGGTTAGGATATGAAAAAAAAATATCCCAAGCTTTGAACATCTCATGGAGCACTGTTCAATCCATCATTCGAAAATGGAAAGAGTATGGCACAACTGCAAACCTACCAAGACATGGCCGTCCACCTAAACTGATAGGCTAGACAAGGAGAGCAATAATCAGAAAAGCACCTAAGAGGCCCATAGTAACGCTGGAGGAGCTGCAGAGATCCACAGCTCAGGTGGGAGAATCTGTCCACAGGACAACTATTAGTCGTGCACTCCAAAAATCTGACCTTTAGGGAAGAGTGGCAAGAAGAAAGCCATTGTTTAAAGAAAGCCATAAGAAGTCCTGTTTGCAGTTTGCGAGAAGCCATGTAGGGGACATAGCAAACATGTGGAAGAAGGTGCTCTGGTCAGGTGAGACCAAAATTTAACATTTTGGCCTAAAACCATAAAAATGCTATGTGTGGTAGAAAACTAACTGAACACACCATGGTGGTAGCAGCATTATATTGTGGGGATGCTTTTCTTTAGCAGGGACAGGGAAGCTGGTCACAGTTGATGGGAAGATGGATGGAGCCAAATACAGGGCAATCTTAGAACACATGATCACCATGGATGGACCATTTTCATCGGACGAACCGATCGTGTGTGGGCCCCATCGTTTTTTTTACCATCAGTGAAAAAAAAATAGAACCTGTTTTAAAATTTTCTGATGGTTTAAAAACTGATAGAAAAAAACGATCATCGGTGGGCAAGTCTATCGGATAAAAAATCAACGCATGCTTAGAATCAAGTCGACGCATGTTTAGAAGCATTGAACTTAATTTTTCTCAGCACATCGTGGTGTTTTACGTCACTGCGTTGGACACGATCGGATTTTTAACCGATGGTGTGTAGGCAAGACTGATGAAAGTCAGCTTCATCGGATATCTGATGAAAAAACCCATCGTTTCATTTTCATTAGACAAACTGATCGTGTGTACAGGGCAATAGAGTCTGCAAAAGACTTGAGACTGGGGTGGAGGTTCACCTTCCAGCAGGGCAACGACCCTAAACATACAGCCAGAGCTACAATTTAAATCAAATAACATGTATGTGTTAGAATGGCCCAGTCAGAGTTCAGACCTGAATCCAATTGAGAATCTGTGGCAAGACTTGAAAATTGCTGTTCACAGACACTCTCCGTCCAATCTGACAGAGCTTGAGCTACTTTGCAAAGAAGAATTGGCAAACATGTCACTTTCTAGAAGAAAAGCTGGTAGAGACACCCCCAAAAAGACTTGCAGCTGTAATTGCAGTGAAAGGTGGTTCTACAAAGTACTGACTCAGGGGGCTGAATACAAATGCACGCCACACTTTTTACATATTTATTGTAAATAAAATTGAAACCCATTTATAATTTTCTTCCACTTCACAATTATGTGCCACTTTGTGTTGGTCACAAAACCTCAATAAAATACATTTATGTTTTTGGTTGTAACATGACAAAATGTGGAAAATGTCATGGGGTATGAATACTCTTTCAAGGCACTGTAGTACACACATAAACACAGGTTAGGCACATATGTAACCCTTTGATTGCCCTAGATGTTTAACCCCTTCCCAGCCAGTGTCATTAGTACAGGGACAGTGCAATTTTTTAGCACTGATTACTGTTTTAATGTCACTGGTTCCCAAAAAATGTCAAAAGTGTCAGTTAGTGTCAGATTGTCCGTTGAAATATTGCAGTCCTGCTATAAGTCACTGATCACCACCATTACTAATGTAAAAATAAATAAATTAAAATTCCAGTTTATATACCATAGTTTGTAAACGCTAAATCTGTGCAAACCAATCAATATACGCTTATTGGGATTGGAAAAATATTAGTAAGACACCGAAATTTCAGCCGCCAAAACATTTTGGCCGAAAATGGTGTTATCTGCATTCGGCTGATAAGAAAAAAAGGTGCCAATAATGTCACGGAAAACGCACACGATTTTGCCATGAATTTGCAGTGATTTTACTGTGAACTGCAATGCAGCAAGCAGAATTATTAACACCACAATGGAAGCGCAGTAGACCAGTGTGCAGACATACATAGAACTTAAAGCGATTTTTCTTTAGCTTTTCTTCGCTAAAAGTGCCAATAATGTCCGACGATAAATTCATATTTATTTAACCACTTAAGCCCCGGACCATTTTGTAGCTAAAGGACCAGGCCACGTTTTGCGATTCGGCACTGCGTCTCTTTAACTGACAATTGCGCGGTCATGCGCCGTGGCTCCCCAACATCCTTTTTTCCCCACAAATAGAGCTTTCTTTTGGTGGTATTTGATCACCTCTGCGATATTTATTTTTTGTGCTATAAACAAAAATAGAGCGACAATTTTGAAAAGAAAATCAATATTTTTAACTTTTTGCTATAATAAATATCCCCAAAAAATATATATGAAAAAAAAAATTCCTCAGTTTAGGCCGATGCGTATTCTTCGACATATGTTTGGTAAAAAAAATCGCTATAAGCGTTTATTGATCGGTTTGTGCAAAATGTATAGCATGTACAATATATGGGATAGTTTTATGGCATTTTTATTAATATATTTTTACTAGTAATGGCGGCGATCAACAATTTTTATCATGACTGTGACATTATGGCGGACACATCGCACACTTTTTTGGGACCATTGTCATTTTTACAGCGATCAGTGCTATAAAAATGCACTGTTTACTGTGAAAATGACACTGGCAGTGAATGGGTTAACCACTAGATGGCGCTGTAGGGGTTAAGTGTGCCCTAATGTGTGATTCTTATTGTAGGGGGGCATGACCTGGCATGACACATCACTGATCATTGTTCCCTATGACAGGGAACAGTCGATCACTGCCACTGCCACTAGGAACAACGGGGAAAGTTGTGTTTACACTTACCTCTCCCCATTCTTCAGCTCGCAGCCATGGAGCTCAGGACCGGGTCGCAAACACGCTGGCGGCGGCGCGTGCATTACCTACGGCTGGGCTCTTAAAAGCAATGTACCTGTACATGCTTATGCCTAGCCGTGCCGCTCTGCCAACGTATATCGTCGTGCAGTGGTCCTTAAAGGGTCACTAAAGGAAAAAATGTTTTGGGCTGAAATGACTGTTTACAGGGTATAGAGATATAAAATTAACTGATCCCTTTTAAAAATGATTAAAAATAGATAAAAAACAATCATATAATCAACCTACAGTTCTAGTTTCGTTTTTGCTGTTATTTCCTGTCTCTCTGATGTACAGAGCCAGAGAACCAATAGAGGGCAGTGATAGTTTGTCTAAAACCCCTCAGCACCAACCCAGTTTCAGTTTACACACAGTAATCACACCTCCTTGATTAGTGACTACAGAGAGAAAGCTCCCAGCACTGTGGTTATAAGGAAACAGACAACCAGGAAGTTTAATTATCAGAGCAGAATTACAGCAACATCAAAGCAAAAATGAACAATGAGGACATGAAAACAGCACTGCAGTAAGGTAAAGGAAGCTATTTAGCTTTAAAAAAAATCCTTTAGTGACCCTTTAAGCGGTTAAATTAATGATATTAATTAAAATGAAGAAAATAATACAATTGTATATAAAAATATAAATATATTTTAAAAACTATCAAGTGCATCCTGCATTTTCAAATTTCGCTTTTGGCACCATCATTTCTTTTTGGTGCACCTCTAGAAAATATGTATCAGAATGCATATTGGCCTAAATTTAGGAATAAATTCGATTTTTTTTTTTGATATTTTTTTTTTTCTAATTGTCGTTTTTTTTTTTTTTTTTTTTCAGGTCTATAGCGCAAAAAAAACAAAACAGCGGTGATCAAAACCTCCCAAAAAAGTTATATTTTTGTGGATAAAAGGACATACATTTTATTTATGTACTTCCAAAGGGCAGATGAGTTATACAGTAATGCACTAGACTGATGCGCCATCTTCCTGTATTTGTGTTGTACAAAAGCAATGATTGCTAGTGTCTGTTGGTGATGTCCCCTGACAGTTCGGGTAACCTGCTGCACTACCCACTAGCCTGCACACTGTTATGTTCAACACAACCTTGGAAACGTTGTGGTCGGCTCCCAGCTGCAGTATTAATGTGGTCAGGCTAAAACTCATTCCAAACTACAGAAATAGAAACGCCTACTCAAAAACATTTATCATCCTTCTTTTTTTATTTATTTTTTACAGCAGAATTTTAATGAATTTCTTCTTATACAATTACTTTAAAGCAAATAGTTTTAGGGGAAAAAAAATGTTTATTTATTCACAGTATATTTAAACCCATGTATCCCACAAGATTAACTACAGTTTTCCATTGTTGCTATCCTGTCGTTAAATTAAAGGATGCCATGGATTTCCCATAACGTATGTCACTCTCACTTCCTCTGGGAAAGAGATGATTACTCTTGTGGCATGTATATTTATCACATCAAATACTTCTTTATGTATGGATAAAATATTTTCACACAACTAAGTAGATACATATTTTTGCAGTGATTCTGACTTTTACTCAGAACTAGGTTTGTGCACAAGTTTATAAACCTAACAATAATAGGAATAATAAAAACATAATTAGAGAAATTGCCTGTAATTGTAGCAGAAACAAAAAAAGAGCAACAATAGGTTCATTTATCAAAGTGGTGCAGAATGTTAAAAAGACTAACCCTTGGTTCACACCTAAGTTTTTGTTAATGCATTTTGCAGAAACACGCTACAGTCCATTTAACATGGTTTCCTATTGATCTAGTTCACATCTGTGTGTTTTGAGCCGGTGCGTTTTCTGGAAAGGGTCAGAGACTATTCTTTTCTTCAGCAGATTGCGTTTTACGTGTAATAGACTTCAATTGATCCATACCAAAGGTTTTGTGTTTTTGATGCTTTTGAAAAAAAAATTGGCTAATAGGAAAGTGTGATAGTTCTGTTTATGAAATGCCACTTTGATGCGACTTTACACTCACCGGCACTCAAGTAACATCAAAGTTGCATCAAATTAGTGCAGGAGCTTTTATTTGTACAAAGTTGCATGTTAGGGTTAAGGTCAAGGGTTGGGGGTTAAATGTTAAGTTTAGAGTTAGGGTTAGTGGTAATTATTAGGGTTAGGGTTAGGGTCAGCGGTAATTGTTAGGGTTATTGGTAATTGTTAGGGTTAGGGTTAGCAGTAATAATTAGGTAATTATTAGGGTTAGTGGTAATTGTTATGGTTAGCAGTAATTGTTAGGGCTAGAATGCTAACCCTAACAATTACCACTAACCCTAATAATTGCTGCTATCTCTAACCCCAACGATTACCACTAACTCTAGCCCCATCGATTACCCCTAACCCTAATGATTACCGATAACCCTAACAATTACTACTAAGCCCAACCTTAATGATTACTGTTAACCCGAAACGTAACAGTTACCCTAACTCTCGAGGTCCCCAAGGAATTCCTTTAATTTTCAGGGATTTCCTTTTGCTTTCTGTTTGGTGATGGGACAGGAAGTGAAGAGAAATCTCTGTAATTGGACACAGATGCTGAAAAAAAATCTGACAGGGGTTATGACCCTCTTTTACTCTTTTCAAAATGGAAAAAAAAGTTTTGCCTACAGTTCTACTTTAACAGGTTCCTGGCCGGCTCACGCAGATAAACCCGGTGTGTGTGGCCTGTGGGCACGATCGCCGCAAGCCATGCAAGATTGCATACACGAGCGCCAGCATGGGGATTTGTGTGTGTAAACCCTCAAATCCCTGTTCTTTCCCGGCCGGCGCATGCGCAGTTCGATCGACGTGGGGCACGCTTCATTTAAATACAAGCCGCCCCCTTTGAATTACGCGGGGATACGCCGGGCCATTTACACTACGCCGCTGCAAACTACGACACTTGCTCCAGTAAGTTGCGGCGGCATAGTGTAAATGGCTTACGCTACGCCGCCGCGGATTCTACCAGAATCTAGCCCATTGTTTTTTTTTTTTTAATTGTCACTCATGTTTATAGTGCAAAAAAATGAAAACCTCAGAAGTGATCAAATACGACCAAAAGAAAGCTCTATTTGTGGGAAAACAAGGACACAAATTTTGTTTGGGTACAGCATTGCATGACCGCGCAATTGTCAGTTAAAGCGACGCAGTGCCAATTTGTAAAAAGTGCTCTAGTCAAGAATGGGGGAAAATCTTCTGGGGCTGAAGTGGTTAAGGTAAAAAAAAAATAGGGTTTAGAACATCTTTAAGGTGTCAAATCTTCCAAAGAGGTTCTAGCAATTATATAGGCAGTCAAAGGGTTATTTAGCACATCAGAATCTTCTTTGACTGATTTTGTTTTTAATTTCAGAAAATTTCATTATTTTATATGTTACTTTATAATCTCCTTTTTTTTAATTCAAACATTTGATCATTCTAATTGCTGATGGATGGATTTTATATGTTACTTTATAATCTCCTTTTTTTTTAATTCAAACATTTGATCATTCTAATTGCTGATGGACTCATACTAAAAGGAAAGTTCTTACAGTCTCTGGATTATGGACATATACAACACAGCCGGAGGACAATCATTCTCATAAAAGTTTGGGGAATTTTCAAATCTGTGCCTTTGTGCATTTGTGCTTTTTGGATTGGGTTGGAGGGGAGCTCTTTAGATTGTAACCTGTGACAGGAGAAAGCATAAATAATTGTGCTCCAGTTGATGCTTAGCCATCATGCACTAGAGAAGGTCTACAGACAACCCTCCCAAGGGTCCTCAAACTACGGCCCTCCATCTGTTGTAGAACTACACATCCCATGAGGCATTGTAAAACTCTGACATTCACAGACATGACTAGGCATGATGGGAATTGTAGTTCCTGAACAACTGGAGGGCCATAGTTTGAAGACCCCTGCGGTCTAATCTGATCATAAATTACACCTTTGAAAGGGTATCATTACAAATGTACTGGTGCTGCATACTGCATTGTAGTAAACCCAGTGGTTTGATGCTGTTAGTTAATTCACCCTTTATCCATTGTATATAACAATAAACTTAGTAACTATATCCTTCACAATGTTGGAGAAAAATAAGTTTGAGTAAATAGCTTTGGGGAACCTAATTGTCATGCTCCATGAAATAACATGAGACGTGGAATGGTTTAACTGCTTTGAGAATGTCTCACATTGTAAACATCTGATTCCATTTTCTTTGTAGACATCCAAGTATTTTACATTTGTGCAGTAAACACTTTGTTTGATCTTTACTCAGCATATTTAAAATACAATCTTCATCTTTTTGTCTCACAAAAAAACCTCAAACTTTGTATTACGTAAAAGATGGAAGGCCAGCAAACCCAAACCTTTGAAAGGTTTATTTTATTCTGAAGACATCCTGTCATCCATAATACATTGACATTAGAATTGTAATATTTGTACCGAATGTGATGATGAGTTTTATGCTACAGCCATTTATGAACATGTGTCTATAGAAAGGTTTGTTTATTGGTATTCATGCTCAGCATCAATATTCTCTTAAAATAGGGCAATTTTGCATGACACATAGATTTCTTGACAAAAGGAGATGAGTGATATGATTTACAAAAGTCAAGATCACTTACCAGCTCACTGCTGGCTTTCAGAGTGGCAGCTACCCCCCCCCCCCCCCCCCAAAAAAAAAAAAAATACCAGTACTCCCAGGCAATTTAGGCTCTCCAACCACTGGTGACTATTTGTCACCAAGCAGTTTCCAAAGGGGATCCTGTTTTTTAGAGGCTGCTGGGACATAAGGGACAATAATCCCTGTCTCATGTGATATAGGCAACCTAATCAAGAAGTGGGGGGGCTGTGACTCTGCATTCCATTACATTTTTATGCACTTCTCATACACCTTGCCTATAATACATGTATCACTGTTTGTATTTTTTTTTTTCATGTTTGAAGATATTCTTGACATTCATGTCCTTAACCACTTAAGACCCGGACCAAAATGCAGGTAAATGACCAGGCCCCTTTTTGCGATTCGGCACTGCGTCGCTTTAACTGACAATTGCACGGTCGTGCGACGTGGCTCCCAAACAAAATTTGCGTAATTTTCTTCCCACAAATAGAGCTTTCTTTTGGTGGTATTTGATCGCCTCTGCGATTTTTATTTTTTGCGTTATATACAAAAATAGAGCGACATTTTTGAAAAAAAATCTATATTTTTTACTTTTTGTTATAAGATAAATCAAATAAACTAAATTGTAGTCAAACATTTAGGCCAAAATTTATTTAGCCACATATCTTTAGTAAAAAAAAATCGCAATAAAAAAAAATAGCTACCTAGCGGGAACATCGACACTAATACAGCGATCCGAAAAAATGAACGCTTAGTGACGCTGGCAATAGGGAGTGAAAGGGTTAACTAGGGCGGTGATCAAGGGGTTAAAACTTTATTAGGAGGTGGTACGGGGGCTAACCTGGACCTAACACTAACTGCCTGTCACACTGACACTAAATACAGTAATCATACATATATGATTACTGTATTCAGTGACACTGTGACAGGGGGAGGGGGGGTGATCGCAAGTGGTTAAGTCTGCCTGTGTGTCCTGGTGTTAGTGTAGTGTTGTGCAGACTTACTGTGTGATGTGATCTCTCCTCAGCGGCGGTTGAAAATACCGCCGAGAGCAGAGATCACATCACTTCCCTATTCCTGTGTTTACACAGGAGGAGAAAGTGCACTGCAGGGGGAGCGCGCGCATTGGCTGGGAGCGATCCGGAGGGGGCAGACAAAAACAAATAGCCCCCCCCCCTCATCCCGGATCGCTCGGCCAGCTACGGGGACCGCCGCATGTACTGGGGGGGTCCCGATCGGACCCCTGACCCACGGCAAGGCAGGCACGTATATATACGTTGATGTGCCTGCCTGTGCCATTCTGCTGACGTAAATGTACATGCGGCGGTCCGCAAGCGGTTAAATAATCCTGTTAATGTGGAGGTTCACCCTCAATATAAAATGCAGCTTATTCAGATCAGCACAATAAGTACATATACAGTCTGCTATCCGTAATTTAAAAAAATCATTGCAATACCTTTAAGCAGGCGAAAATAGTAGGCACTTCCGGGTATCCCTCCCGCAGGAGTGGGCGTGTCACTTCACTTCACTAGATCGCAATGTCTCCTGGGAGCACAGTGTCACGCTTCCTAGGAGACGAATTATAATGCTGATTCTCGAAATATCGCAGGATTTTACTCACCACGTGACTCATGAAGCAGGTCACGTGATGAGGGCGGATCTAATTCCTTCATTTTAATTGTTGGCAAATAGGTCAAATCTTCCATTACACACTGTACTGCCCATGCCCGGGATAGAACAGCATTCACTGAATCCCGGAAGTATTTGCTTGTGGGCGTCACAATGCCCACAAGCAAGATGGATCTTTACAGCACGGATTTTTATAAATAATTATTTACAGCCAAATGTGAATCCGGATGACTAGAGGATTCAGAAATGTGAGTACATTCTTAACAAGGTTAAAAGCTGTAGATGCACTGGGTAAAAAAAAACATTTCCCGCGGAACCCCCGCTGCTTCGTGTGACTCCCTGATTTTCTTTTTCCCACTATCAAAAGCATAAGTATTTAAACATACACATTTTGCTTGCATTGTTTGAGCCTCCACTGGCAAGACATTCACACAGAGAATTTCAACTTGGACAGTTTACCTCTTCCATGAAGTATAAGCCCACCACCCTACTTGCTCAGGTTGGTAGGCTTTGGGCATCGTGATCAACGTGGATCTGCATTGCTGAAGGATGTGTTTTAAAAAATATATATATATTATTAACCACTTCAGCCCGGACGGATTTAACCCCTTAATAACCAGGGCATTTTTTGCGATACGGCACTGCGACGCTTTAACTAACAATTGCACAGGCATGTGACGCCGTACCCAAACAAAATTTACTGTATTTATCGGCATATAACATGCACCTTCATTTTAAGAGGGAAGTTTCAGGGAAAAAAAATTAAATAAAGAAATTTAAAGCAAAATAAGGGTCAGTGCCCATCAATGCAGCCTGATCAATACCTATCTCAGGGAGGGGGCGGGATAAGCACTGTCAGATTACATACAGTGAGAATCTGTTTACTATGTGGCCTCTTTAATACAAAGTCCTGCCTCCTGGACCGGCTTCTATAAAAACAGAACACTGGTCCAACGCTGGCCCAGTAGACGGGACTTCATATTACAGAGGCCGCTAAAAAAACAGTAGATTCTCGCTGTATATAATCTGACAGCGCTCGTCCCGCCCCCACCCCCACCCCCAAATAGAACTTTCTTTTGGTGGTATTTTACCACCTCTGCAGTTTTTATTTTTTGCGCTATAAAAAAAAAAGAGTACATTTTGAAATAAAAACAATATTTTTTTACTTTCTGCTATAATACATATGCAAAAAAAAGTATTAATTAATTTAGGCCAACATGTATTCTGCTACATATTCTTGATAAAAAAAAATTGCAATAGGCGTATATAGATTGGTTTGCGCAAAAGTTATAGGGCCAGATTCACAGAGCGATTACGTCGGCGTAACAGGAGATGCGCAGCGTAAGTCTAAATTTGCGCATGCGTTTCGATGCTCCGCATCCCCAAAACGAGATACGCAAGAAATCTACTTTTTTTGTCTAGCGTAATTTCGATAGACAGGCGCATCCGTCCGCACAAAACTGCGCTAGACACACCATTGATTTGCTTTTCAAATATGCTAATGAGGGAATTACGGGGATCCACAAAAGAACGTTGGTGCAGCGCAGGCTATGCGCTGTGTGCAACAGCTGCACGGCCTGTCTAAAATTAGACCATATAAAAGGTAGTATAAAATTAGACAATTCGTCTACATGTCAGAGAAAGCAACACTGTTAGTGAGGAGCTGAGCAGTCACACGTGTTGCACAACAATCTGTATGCCAACATGCCAGGGACATCCTCCCTCATAGCTATACTACTGACTTTAGAGGAGCAAAGAAGGATGAGGGCACGGAGGAGGGCACGGAGGAGGGCAAGGGAGAGGATATACCGCACACGCATAGACCTCTTTGGCATGAGTGATTCTGAGGTGTATCGCATCTTCAGATTCACCCCTCATGCCATGCTGGAATTAACCATAACCTTGCAGGAGGACATCACCAGCTCAACACACCGCTCACATGCAGTGCAGCCACTGGTCAAGGTCATGGCAACACTCCATTTCCTTGCCAGTGGCTCTTTTCAAAGAACAAGTGGAGTGGTGGCTGGGATGTTACAATCCTCCATGAGCAGATAAGTGCACCAGGTTGTCCCTGCAATCCTCAGACGCATGGCCAACCAAATCATAAAACCAACCACTGCGGCTGTAGGCAATGACGGATTTCTACAGAATTGCCAGATTCCCGCTCACCGTGGGGGCCATTGATTGCACACATGTGGCACTCCAGCCCCCCCATGAGACAGAGCACATATACTGCAATCGGAAGCATTGGCATTCCATCAACGTACAGGTGATAGTTGATGCCCAATGCCTCATATGGCACGTCCGTGCCAAACACCCCGGATCCAGCCATGAGAGCTACATATACAATCAGAGCCCCATCCGAATGGAATTCAAACAGAACGTGTATGGGGACACCTGGCTGGTTGGTGAGTGACATGGGTGGCAGGCATGACTGACCCCCACCCCTCATGATGCACACATCACAAGGGGCACATGCACGACTAACATCCTCCTGTCTTTTCCCTTCCAGGTGACTCTGCATATGCACTGGGACCCCATCTCATGACTCCTATCCGGAACCCCCAAACCCCAGGAGAGGAAAGATACAATGAAGCCCACGCCCAAACACGTGCAGTGGTGGAGCGCACCTTTGGCCTCCTGAAGTCACGTTTCCGATGCCTGGATAAGTCTGGGGGTACCCTGTTGTATTCCCCAAACTTTGTGTGCCAGATCATCGGTGCATGTTGCATTCTGCACAACTTCGCAGTGAGAAAGGGCCTGCAGATTGACATACGTGATGACCTGACCCCTGAACCAGACAATCCCCCCTAACCGAGGTTACCCCGTCTTCTGAGGGAAGAGCAGCCAGGAGACAGCTCACATTAGGCATCTTTGCACGTTAAACACACACATTAATCATGGCACAATGAGAATGCATGCATGCACACCACTGTGGTACCTAGCACAGACACATCACATCCTCATCTAATTGGATTAGCACAAGCCCACCATGCTGGACTTGTGAGCAGCAATGCCACGCCACGGCTCCAATTATGTCACTGTACATTCATACACCATTCACACGGACCTGGGAATCACTTCTCCCTGGTCCTGGGGAACCCTTCTCCACCAAAACTGAGGGTGACACCCCTTTGCTGGCAGGAATATCACCCCCACATTCCAAAAACATTTACATTAAAAAAAAATGTCCAGCAAAAAAAAAAAAAATCCAGCAAAAAAAAAAGGGGGGAAAACAAATTAATGCCGTTGGCGTGAGCCACGCCTGGGGCACCCACGGCCACGGCCCGACTTCTCAGGGAAGACTCATAGGGAGGGGGGGTAATCCGGGGAAGGAGGAGCAGCCCCTGGTCTCTGCCCACCTGGCGGCCTGCCCTCCAAGGCCACGGCAATTCTGTTCAGGCCAGCACCTAGTGTTGCCGTGTTGGCCTGGATAGCCTGGGTGAGGGCCCTCACATCCTGCCCAACGTCTGCTGTTGTAGTCTGCAGTACGTTTAGGCAGTTTGTAAGAGCCCGGGAGTGGCAGTCCAGGTCCCCAAGCGTATCCTTTATGGAGGACAGGCTCTCCTCCATCCGCCCCAAAGTCTGGCTGACCTGTTCCAGATGGCGGGTCTGAAGGGCCTGGTCCCTTCTCAGATTGGCGGGCAGAAGCTCGGCCACCCCCTGGTCTTCTGGGACGACCTCCTGCCTCCAGCTGAGGCTTGTGGCCGGGGAGAAGGGGAGGCCCTTGGGAGAGGATCCCTGTTGGGGGAGGAGTGGGAGGGGCTAGCCCTTATGGAGGGCTGGCTGCTGCCAGCCAGAGAGGAAGACTCCTCCAAAAATAATAATCCACTGTCTGACATGACATCCTCCTCCTCCTCAAACTCCTCCTCCTCAACCTCCTCCTCTTCAACCTCCTCCGAGGACTCCGGCCTTGTCGGGGGATCCTCATCAGACTGGGATGGTGCGTTCAGCCCAGATGGCCCAGCACCCTCCTGCTCATCTGTGGATGACACAAAACATTCACAGGTTGGAGGATCCACACACTTGCCACATATTCCCTTTCACCCCCTCCCCCACACATGCTACACACCTGATTTTTTTATGTTTTTAATGGTAATGCCGGTTTTAGCAGGACTGCGACATTGCAGCAGACAAATTTGACCCCAAGTAACACTTTTTGGGGACCGGTGACATTATTACATTGATTGCTGCTAGAATAAAAGGAACTGATCTATCTAAAAAATTATACTGGGAGGGAAGGGGTTAACACTAAAGACAATCAAGGGGTTAACTGTGTTCCCTGGGTGTGTTCTAACTGTATGGGGAATAGGCTTACTGGAACACCACAGAGATCACTGTCCCAGATAACTGGGTACAGCGGATCGCTGTACACATGATCAAACCAAAATCCCCGCCGACAGACAGCGCGGTGATGTGGCGATGACGTTGACGCCGCCACGTCACCGCACCAGGAAGTAAAACACTTCCGCGCATGCGTCGAATCCATTCGACGCATGTGCGGGCAGATATGTCTGCTGGTTAGCGTACTAATTCGATCGTGTGTACGCGGCCTAAGTCTTGGTGGGCGCTGGAATGCCCTGCTGTGAAATATTAGATCAAGAATTGTAATTACATGCCCCTGTTGAACAGGGGCAGAAAAATTGGGCCTTAGGCACTGGTGCTGGTGCCACAACACTGCAACCCCTCACAGATACTCTAGTTGGAGCGCAGCAAAGAGCCTGCTGCAAACTATTGCATCAAAAATTGTAAATTACACACCCCTGTTAAACAGGGGCAGAAAAAATGGGCCTTAGCCACTGGTGCTGGTGCCACAACACTGCAACCCCCTCACAGATACTCTAGTTGTAGCTCAGCAAAGAGCCTGCTGCAAACTATTGCATAAAAAATTGTAGGATTGTAGGATGAATTTTAGGGAGGATGTCCCCATGTTGATGGGGACAAGGGCCTTATCCCAACAACCCTTGCCCGGTGGTTGTGGGGGTCTGCGGGCGGGGGGCTTATCAGAATCTGGAATCTTCTATCCAGCGAGATGATCTCTCCAGCGACGGTTGATCGGTCCAGCGATGAGAAGACTATCCATCCAGAGCAGCGTTGCCATCCTACTCTCTCCGCTGGACAACCCAGTGGAATGACGTGGCCGATGCTTTGACATTTCTTATATAGGAGAGGCTGGGCCACCGGTGACGTGACCCTGTCCCCTATGATGCAAGGGGAAAGACAGGGCTTTCCCAGTGACGTAGCCGAGGGTGCGTCAGAGGGGGCAGGGGCAAGTGGCGGGTGGCATCCTCCCCATGTTGAGGGCATGTGGCCTGGTGCGGTTCAGGAGAGGGGGGGTCGCACTCTGTCCCCCCTCTTTTCTGCGGCCAGCCAGGTTAACGTGTTCGGATAAGGGTCTGGTGTGGATTTTTGGGGGAACTCCACACCATTTTTTTTTAATTTGGGGTGGAGTTCCCCTTAAAATCCACACCAGACCTGAAGGTTTTTTTTATGAATGAATCCTCTCTGAATTGCCAGAGCCGACAATTCATTATAGCCGCAAAGCCGGTTTTAAGTGACTTTTTTTCTTTCAGAAATGACACTTTGTGCAGGGACAGTTCTATGTATGGGAAACATGCGCTTTTTCACATGCTGACTTTACTCCCCCCCCCCCCTCCCCCCCAGGTATGAAATTTAAAGTAATATTACACTTTTATTGTTTCACTTTTAGCATTATTAAATTCACTGCTCCCGAAAAAACTGACATTTTTAAAACTTTTTTTTGCATTGATACATGTCCCCTGGGACAGGACCCAGGTCCCCAAACACTTTTTAGGACAATACCTTGCATATTAGCCTTTAAAATTATCACTTTAGATTTCTTCCATAGACTTTACAGGGTGTTCTGCGGCTTTTCAAATTTGCCGCAAACACCCCTAATTGTTCGTTGTTCGCCGAACAGGCGAACAGGAAATGTTCGAGTCGAACATGAGTTTGACTCGAACTCGAAGCTCATCCCTACTGCAGAGGACATGTGCAGTACACACCAAGTAGCTTTATGTGAAAAGTAAAGAGCACACTTGCACTATGCACCAAGTGGGTTATTTGTAATGTAATGAGCACACTTGCACTATGCACCAAGTGGGTTTAGGTGCAAAGTTATGAGAACACTTGCACTATGCACCAAGTGGGTTTAGTTGCAAAGTAATGAACACACTTGCACTATGCACCAAGTGTGTTTAGATGCAAAGTTAGGAGAACACTTGCACTATGCACCAAGTGGGTTTAGTTGTAAAGTAATAAGCACACCTGCACAATTCACCAAGTGTGTTTAGGTGCAAAGTTATGAGCACACTTGCACTATGCAGAAAGTGGGTTTAGTTGCGATGAGCACACTTACACTATGCACCAAGTGGGTTTAGTTGCAAAGTAATGATCACACTTGCACTATGCACCAAGTGTGTTTAGGTGCAAAGTTAGGAGCACACTTGCACTATGCACCAAGTGGGTTTAGTTGCTATGAGCACACTTGCACTATGCACCAAGTGGGTTTAGTTGTAAAGTAATGAGCACACTTGCACTATGCACCAAGTGTGTTTAGGTGCAAAGTTAGGAGCACACTTGCACTATGCACCAAGTGGGTTTAGTTGCAAAGTAATGAGCAAACTTGCAGTATACAGCAAATGGTTTAGGTGCACTGAGCACACGGGCAATACAACACGTGAGAACACTGTAGCAAGCACAATCAACTGCCTGACAGATTAGGAAAAACTAATCTAACTAAACTTTACAGTGTATAAATATATGTACAACTCCTGGGATGTACTGTATATAAATCCTCTACACACGTATATTTAACTGACTAGCCTGCCTGCTCTATCTAGCTTGAAAAAAAAGACAATCTCTCTTTCTCTCTGTCTGATCTGGAACAAACCTGGAACACACTACACGAGGCCGCACTGCAGGCGGCCTTTTATAGTGTGGGGCGTGTGCTAAAGCCCTGAGCCATAATTGGCCAAAGCCACCCTGGCTTTGGCCAGTTATGGCTCTCCGTTTTTTGCGCGCTGTGATTGACCAAGCATGGGGGTCATAGTGCATGCTTCGCCAATCATCAGCATGCAATGCCGGAGTGAATTATGGGCCGTGGCGCGTCACTTGAATTTGGCGCAAACAACCAGTTTTGTTCGAATTACGACGAACGGTCGAACAGCCGATGTTCGAGTCGAACATGGGCTCGACTCGAACGCGAATATCATCCCTACTCCTCACACCTTTTATTTGTGTGGGGTCTCCCTTAAAATTCATTCCGGAACTGAAGTGCCTGGTATGGATATTGGGGGGAACCCTACACTGCTTTTTCTTGTTAGCTATCCATGGGCCTTCTGGCCATGTAGGTAAATGGGTTCGGTAATATCACCGGGGGTAAGGTCTTGGTGGTTCATGTACCTCCGGACTTTCTTTACAACTATTAACCATGGGAAGCTGTAATGAATAAAAATAGTAATATTGCTATTAGGTATGACAAAAGGGCTCCTGCAGAAGGGGAAAATGTACAGGCACTTGACCAAAAGCCCAAACTTGTGTTCAGACCAAACCATAAACTCATCCCTAATGACAGGCTTTCTTTATAATTTAGAACACATTTTATAATTTGAAAGTAACTTTCTAAACACAGTTTTTGGATCTATTCAAACTCCTTACACAGTTATGTACAAATTGGCATTATGTTCAAGGATTTGGACTATTCACACAGAAAACAGAAACATCACACCCTCTGTCTAAACAAAAGTTGTTCCACAAATAGATAGAATGAATTATGAAATAAAAAAATTAAAGACATAATAGATTTATTGCTGTAAAGTAATACTCTTTGAAAGAAATCCAAAGAATGTATTTATCAAGCTTTCAGTAGTTAAATGTTCATATCATCGTTATACATAAGCTGATACTAATTAGAAAAATTGGGAAAAGAAGCATAGTGATGCTTCCAATCTAAAAAAACCTGAGCCTTAATAATTACAATCTATAACATTTCTGAAGCTGGCCAGGTGGATAGAATTTCTAATCAAAATTCTTAGGAAGAAATTTGAACAAAAATTTGCAGAATATTCTCAAAACATTTAAATGTTGCTTTTAACATTTGATTTTGGAATGAATAGACTTTCTACAGAATAAAAACCACTTATGCCTCGTAAATATGACCATTTTCCTTAGCAAAAACCATCAAGAAAACTGCTGGCAGAGCTTTTTTCCAAGAAAAGCGGTTGTTTTTCCTTGACAAAACTGTCGTGGATCTCGACAACATGCTCTCTTTTTTCTCATCGGGAGTCTCAATTTTCTTGTCGTGGTCCTCGTCGGGCTGGTTACGATGAGAAACGCGTTTGTGTGAATGCTTTAAAACCTGTGCATGCTCAGAATAAAGTATGAGACGGGAGCGCACCTGTGATACAAGTAGCGTTTGTAATGGAGATAGCACATTTGTCACGTTGTAACTGACTGAAAAGCGCAAATCGTCTCTCACCAAACTTTTACTTAACACGCGGTAACATGAGATTAGCAAAAGCAGCCCCAAGAGAGGCGCCAGTTGAATCGAATTTCCCCTTTATAGTGCCGTCGTACGTGTTGTACGCCACCGCGTTTGAGAACGACAACATTTTGTCTTGAAAGTGTGTATGCAAAGAAAGCTTGAAAAGAATCTTGTCAAGCTTTCTTTTACAACGAGATTCTCGGTCGTGTGTACGAGGCATTACACTGTTAGAAATTCGTTCTATCAAGAAAAAAATTCTATTCTGCTTCTTTGAAATTCTCTCACTGTGATCAAAAACAAACTCCAATTTGACCCACTAATGATTGGGAAAATGAACAAACATTCTTTTCATATGAGTTTTCCTTCTAAATTCTACCCATCCATAGCCAGCATAACTGTACTTTGTCTACCAATTCTTTAACACCAAAGTGTTCTGAAACACAGATCCAGTTCTGTGTGTTGACAATGTTTAGAGCTACCTTATTGAATTTATAAATGTGCAAAGTCTAACATGGAATTTGCTATTCTTTGACTTGTTGTATACTAGGTTCCAGGTCATTTACACTGAACCTATTTAAACTAATGTCACTCCCCAGGAGGTAGAAAATGTCAACTTATGTAAGAGGCTATTCACACATATATTTGCTTCATGGCAGGTTCACTTGTCTCTTATTTTCTATTAATATTTATGTATCAGTGTCTATCTATCTATCTATCTATCTATCTATCTATCTATCTATCTATCTATCTATCTATCTATCTATCTATCTATCTATCTATCTATCTATCTTCATTGTATGTTATGTAGTTTGTGCTGCAATTATACATTTTTACAAGCTAGTTAGATTAACCATGAGTGGCTTACCAATGTGTCTGCAATTGCTATACATGTAAGTAGGCACAGCGAAGACAAGCATACAGTATGTGCATGAAGTATATTAACCACAAAGAAATAAAGTGTGTGTAAACCCAAAATCTATTTTTATTATGTTTGATATAATTCCTCACTGTATACAGCTTTTTTAAGCAAATTGATTTGGGAATTTGTTGCAATTAACTTAAAATGTATCTAAACCCAATAACTAGCCCTTAGATGTGGTGGCTGCATTAATTTTCACTTTTCAGCCTAAGAGCATTTTGAGTAAGTACAGAAACGACTTGTTCCATCAATTCACCATGTAATGGAGATGAACAAAAGGAAAACATGCTTGAAGTCCAGTCTATGTGACACCCATAGCTGCCTTCATAGACATAAAAGAGAAAAAATTGTTGGTATGAAGGGACAAGAAGTTTGCATTTAAAAGGATTACTACTGTAGGTGAAAATTAGTGCAAACAAAGAACAAAATAAATGTAGCCAAATACATCTAAAGACTGTTAACCTGAAGTAAAATACAGTTTTATTTTGGGGTTTAGCTATGTTTTATTTGTCTTAACAAATTAACTGGAATTGATAATGAAAGCAGTAAAAATAATGTAAAAATGTTGCTCTAGGATTCTTTCAGGTATTGTCACATGTCCAAAGACCTAGGCATTTGATCACATGAACTCTATTGAAGGGGAAGGTAACAGATTTCAGATTGCCCAATCTTCCACTTTATAGTAAATGAAAAAGTAAAGAAACTTTCACTTTGAGTCTGTTTAAATAAAAAATATCCAAGTTTGATTGTAAAATACCTATGAATTGCACAAAAGTATAAATTACATAATAAACATCTATTGCAGTGTTTTTGTAGTGCCAATTACCGTATTTATCGGTGTATAACACGCACTGGCGTATAACACGCACCTACATTTTAACCTCCCTGGCAGTATGATTCTGTCTGGAATTACGTACCAAAAGTGGTACAATTATTTTGCATGGAAATTCTGCGTTTTATACTGTAGGCCTGCAATTTTTAGGAATAACTCACTTACATTTGTCCAAACCAGAGTCTAGTAGACATCCCGGGCATAGGTGTGCGCAGCCTTTGGCATTAGGGTGTGCACCCCAAAGCTCAAACACACTCTACCGATCACTCACGATGTTCATTCAGAAAGGCAAGGGGTCGGTAAATGGCATATTTACTGGTCCCTTCCCCTACTCATCCTAAAACATCCACAACAACAACCGGCAGTGGGAGAGGAGGGAAGCCGACAGTGCTGTGGGGGGAAGGAGGGGGCGCCAGGTCAGTGGCGGAATCTGTTCTGCACAGGGTGATTAGGGTGTGCCTGGGCACACCTGGCACACCCTGTGCGCACGCCTATGATCCCGGGTATGATAAAGTTTGAAACACAAAATCATAAAATTATAATATAATAAATAACTATAAATAATTATAACAAATAATAATGTAATTATAATAAAAATTATTCACTAATGTAATCAAATCAAAATCACTGAAATTTGCTCAGTTGCAGAATTGTCGCTGTCATTACTTTTATTTTTTTATGACGAATTTCCCCACAAATCGCTATCGCTCAATTCTGCAAGTGATTATCATATATTATCGCTGTTTTCTAGCTGCTCTAAAATCACTTTTGACATAAAGTGACACTTTTGATTGCTATGGACAATCTACAGTTTGCAGGCACAAAAAAATGTTTTTATTATGTAAAAGAACATGCAGGGCACTGGGCAGAACACTAGGGACAGGGGGGTGTGTACTTTTTACATACAGTACTGTAATCTATAAGATTACAGTATTCTGTATGTAATGTGTTTGTTTACGTTTTTGAATTTGCCGCCGGTCTCCGCCCCCGTGTGCCGTTACGTCGCAGGGAACGGAGATCGGCGGCGCGCGGGCACTGTGTGAGTCGAATGGAGGACGCCACTCGCTCACACAGCGGGGATGCATCACTGGATCCAGGGACAAGGTAAGTACAGTACCCCACCTGGATAAAAAGGTAAGCCAGCGCGCGCTGCAGGCTCTGCATATTCCCCCCCGAGCGCGACTCGGGGTGGATTTTTCATGTAAATATCGATATCCCCGAGTCGCGCTCGGGGATACCGGCAGGGGGGTTAAGAGGGAAATTTCAGCCAAAAAACTTTTTTAACTAAACAACTTTGAATTAAAATAAGGGGCAGTGCTCATCAATGCAGGCTGTTTAGTGCGCATCTGCAGCCTGATCATTGCCCATCTGCAGCACATCTCACCAATGCAGCCTGATAAATGTGGCATGATCAATGCCCATCCCATCATGCAGCCTTATCAATGCCCATATCATAATGCAGCCTTGTCAATGTCCCTTTTTAGCCTGAATGCAACCTCACTGTTAATGCAGCCTGGACAGTGCATGAAATCACAGAGCCGTCATTTCCTGTTCGGCTCTCTCACTCGGCTCCTGTGATAGACAGTGCACTGGTCCAATGCCAGTGGCGGAGGAGGGACTGTGTGTGTGACGTGAGAGCTGAACAGGAGATGACAGCTCGTGAATTTCAGTTGTTCGGCTCTCACTCGGCAGTCACACACACACAGTGGCATTGGTCCAATGCCAGTGGCGGAGGCGGGACTGTGTGTGTGACGTGAGAGCCGAGTGAGAGCCAAAAAGGAGATGACGGCTTGTGTATTACGGCTGTGTTTGTCCCCCTCCTTACCTTTCAAGGTACACTATTGGCGTATAACACGCACCCGCAATTTCACCCCTATTTTCAGGGAAAAATGTGCGTGTTATACACCGATAAATACAGTAATAACATCTAAATAACCAAAACTAAAATTACAACAATGCAACCTAGGAGCGATATTTTCATTATATGCAGATTTGTTTGGTTCTCTTTTCATTTTTTGTAATTGACATTTTGGATAAACCAACTATTGTTGTTTATAAAGTGAATTCCAGGTAGTACGCATAGTACAGAGAACAATTGTGTGTATAACTCACCAGCCTTCATGTTTCTGTGTGCAGTTTCCAAACCTGTGTTTCTTCTCTGTTTCTGTTGGACAGGACAATTCAGCTCCAGACAGCTATTATCCTGACATTACTCTACTCTGGCGGGGTGTGCGCAGGGTAAGGGCAGTTCATAATTTTATTTATTTTCCTATGTCAAACTGACAGGCTTACATCCAGATTCCACTATTGCCATGCCTCTGCAGTCTCATAAGACCACTTTATATGTTTGAAGCTGTTTCAGTCATACAATGTCCTTTTGAATTGTAGAGTCACATTTTTGGATTAGTAACAATGTACACTAGCTGTTGTCAGTGCTGTAAATCACGGAATGTTCACCTTTTTATTTCTGCTGAGTAGGAGTGTTTGAGTTCAGACAGATGCTGCTTGCAAGAACTACTACTGTCAACTGTTTCCAAGTCAAAAACAGAATTCATTTACTTTTCAGCAATTAATCTTGAACTGTAGTTCACATTCAAATAACTTGTTCATTTATTTATTTTTTTATATATTTTTTTTTCCATAAAGATTTTTATTTTAGAGGAAAAGGTAACATACAGAGATTTAGGACAATAGTTGTATGGTTAACAATTGGTAAAACATCTTTTCGTTACAGGTGAGAGTCATGTAGCAGTGCATAAACCTTGAGAACATTTGTCCATTTCCGAGTCATTCTACGGGTCCATGCAGGCAACAGCTATGAGCAGTAAGTTGCTCAAACAAAAAGGTTGTTTAAGGGTCTATTTGTTTATGGATAAAGTGGTATTGGTCAGCGAATTCCAAGAGGTAAGTGAGCATAGAGGAAGTGGTTGTGGTGTAGGTTAGGTTAAGTTCACTATATGGACCACTTATGTATTTATACATGTTGATCATTGATTATATCCCCCTTGTTCCCTTGGCTCTTTAAGGTGTCTGCTATGCCGAGAGGCCGGAGCGGGTCAGGTTTATGGCCACCTGACTGCCATAATTGGCAGTCACGGGGGTCACATGATTGGAAAACTTTCCCTTGATCTGACAGTCATTGTGCTGGGAGCGCAATCGGTGATCTATCTTGGTTCTCCTCTTTTTTGGAAAACCGATCACAAATAGTGAAATTGGGACCTTTCACTTCTGAAAAACGCATGGTGTCATGCGGAGTCCCTCAGGGGTCCCCTCTGTCACTGGTGCTGTTCAACATCTATCTTCGCCCTCTCTTTGAAATCATCAGTAGCCAAAAACTGCTTTATCACTCATATGCAGACGACACGCAACTGTATTTCCGCATTTGCAACAAAAAGGATCATCATCTCAGTCTAGAGACATGCCTCTCTTTGATAGAAAACTGGATGACAAAGAGTTATCTTAAACTCAACATTTGCGAAAACAGAACTTCTCCTGTTTCACGCCAAACGTATGAATCAACTTGCAACAACTTGGACATTCCCGCCCATTCTGGACCAAATTATCACCCCTAGCTCCAAAGTCAAAAGTCTCGGGGTCATCTTTGACACCTACATGACAATGAATGCACAAATAGGGTCAGTAGTCAGCGGATCCCACGATCTGCTGCGCCTACTACGCAGACTTATTCCTTTTATCCCTAAAGAAGACATAGCAGTCGTGGTTGGAACAATTGTGAACTCCAGACTGGACTATGCAAATGCCCTTTATCTCGGACTCCCAAAGTACCAAATCACTCGTCTGCAAGTCGTTCAGAATACGGCCGCCAGACTTGTGACTGGGAAAAAGCCCTGGGAATCAATCTCACCCTCGCTGAGAACCCTTCACTGGTTGCCAGTAAAAGACATAATTGCTTTTAAAGCACTCTGTCTAACGCATAAGTGTATCCATGGGAAGGCTCCTCATTATCTATGCGAAAAAATAAAAGCTCACAACCCCAATCGCGTTCTGCGATCCACCAACCAAAATCTGCTTCAAATACCGAAATCCAATTACAAGTCCAAAGGAGAAAGAAGATTTGCGCTCCAAGGTCCCAGACTATGGAACGCTTTACCAACCAGCATTCGGTTGGAGGAAAACCACTTAGCCTTCAGGAGGAAGATCAAAACTCATCTCTTTTGATATCAAAGGAGACAGGAACAACAAGCGCCCAGAGGCGATTTAGTTCGCATGTGCCGCGCTATATACGTTTTTCATTCATTCATTCATTCATTCATTCAGTGCTGTCAGCATTGCTGCAGAGGTTGAAGGGTGGGGGGGTCAGTCTGTGAGTGCTCAGACCATACGGCACACACTGCATCAAATTGGTCTGCATGGCTGTCATCCCAGAACTAAGCCTCTTCTAAAGATGATTCACAAGAAAGCCAGCAAACAGTTTGCTGAAGACAAGCAGACTATGGACATGGATTACTGGAACCATGTCCTGTGGTCTGACAAGACCAAGATACATGTACTTGGTTCAGATGGTGTAAAGCATGTGTGGCAGCAACCAGGTGAGGAGTACAAAGACCTGTGTCTTGCCTACAGTCAAGCATTTTGGTGGGAGTGTCATTGTCTGAAGCTGCATGACTGCTGCCGGCACTGGGGAGCAACAGTTCATTGAGGAAACATTGGGGCATCCTTAAATGGAAGGTGGAGGAGTGCAAGGTCTCTAACATCCACCAGCTCTTTGATGTCATCATGGAGAAGTGGAAGAGGACTCCAATGGCAACCTGTGAAACTCTGATTAACTTCACACCCAAGAGGGTTAAGGCAGTGCTGGGAAATACTGGTGGCCGCACAAAATATTAACACTTTGGGCCCAATTTGGACATTTTCATTTAGGGGTGTACTCATTTTGTTGCCAGCGGTTTAGACATTAATGGCATGGTGTGTTTAGTTATTTTTAGGGAACAGCAAATTATTCAAGCTGTACACTCACTACTTTACATTGTAGCAAAGTCTCATTTCTTTAGTGTTGTCACATGAAAGGATATAATAAAATATTTACAAAAATGTGAGGGGGTGTACTCACTTTTGTGAGATACTATATATATATATATATATATATATATATATATATATATATATATATATATATATATATATATATATATATATATATCCCTCTCTATATATACACTATATTTATTTGAAGCTGTTATAGCTGCAGTGGGTGGACCGACTCAATATTGAACCATACGGACTAAGACTTAGTCCCAATACTTTCGGTAATATGTGTATATATATATATATATATATATATATATATATATATTATATTTATTTTCTTAGATTTATTGTCAACGTTTTAACGTGGAACTGAACTTTAATAACCATACTGCAGACTAGCTAAAATTTGCAACGTAACCTGGAGGTGTAAGATTAAATGTTGTAGACAATGCACAGCATCAGACACTTCTGGCACCTGGGAATCTATCCTTGGACAGACATGACTTGGAAGATATGTCCCAAGATTTTACGCACACCTGCCTTAAATTACTTTTCGGCCCTACACAGTTTATATAAGAATTACAGAGTAATTCGTTTGCACTCCAAGAGAATGCTAGTTTTTTGACAGAAGGGAACTGACACATTTATTTATTAAATACCTCAACTGTATAGGCTTCTGCATGAAAAATAGATCAGTTTGTCCTAGTTTAGGAGCCTCAATACAACTGGATAAAATGCTGTAAATTATGACTTACAGACAATAACTACCACAAAGTGGTGCTGTATGATTTTTCTGGACTCTGTACTCAATGAGACTTAGGTTTGTTCCCCAGAATTCAGGATTAATAACTTGGCATGCTGTAAAACTTGAGTTTATTGTACTTTTATATATCTATATATATATATAGATAGGTAGATAGATAGATAGATAGATAGATAGATAGATAGATAGATAGATAGATAGATAGATAGATAGATAGATAGATAGATAGATAGATAGATAGATAGATAGATAGATATTGTCTCAAGTACCGCAAAGTGCAGTAGAACCCTTTACCCTATTTAGATCTGCCAAAGATAATTACTGATTGTTTATTATAGCTTTTAGCATTTTTCACTTTATTTTTTCACTTTTGTGGATAAGCCTGCATTAAGGGAGGATCAGTTGGTAGGTTATAAAAAAAATGTAATGTCTCATTTTCGGAGACACTGTCAAAGGCTGCAAATGTTATAGGCCAAACAGGTTAGCATTACCTACTGTAAATTATACCTACCTGTCCAGTCAATGAGGCAATAATAAATAGAGTAATTTTTAAGGACAGATGAAAACATGCAAGCTAGCATCTGTGTGAGTGGTTGCATGACAAACTCATTTTACTTATTCCAATATTTGTAAATAAACTCCAGCACATATGAATGTCCAAATTGCAAATTTCAAAATGTAAGGTTTGTCAAATTCCTAAATAATTTTTAGATGTTGTCCAACCATTCCAACATTCAGTATTTTCTACATAAAAAAAGGCCTTTCTGAACAGACGTATCCTGGGTTGGACTGGATCTGCTTGAAAAGGAATTGAACTCCAAATCATCTGAGAATTCCAGAACTTTTAATTGTGTTTTTAAATAGCATCTTCTAAGCAATTCTATACTCGTCAAGGATAGTGGGTGTAGGTTTTCCACAGAAAAAAATGGAGACATAATGTGCTTTGGGGTGGGGCATGTGGCCCAGTATGGTTCAGGAGGGGGGCGCTCGCTCGTTCCCCCCATTCCTGGCCTGCCGGGCTGCATGCTCGGATAAGGGTCTGGTATGGCTTTTGGGGGGACCCAACAGGTTTTTTTACGCTTTTTTGTTTACATTTCAGCTCCCAGCAGGAAAGACTGGTGACAGCTGATGAGTCATCAGTTGTTAGGGATGCGGAAGCCAACTTCCTGGCCCACTCCTTAACAACCAGCTATTCTTCACACAGAATTTGAATCAGTTAATCATTTTTCGACTTATCCGAATTCAAATCATTCCAAAAAAATGTATAAACTAAACTAAATGAATTTCAAAATTAATCAACAAAACAAAATTAGCAACATAACAAATCTATCTGAATCTAAACAAAACATGTCTAGTGTCAGATGGTAAGCATCCTACTGCACTGTCAAACTCTGCAATATAGCAAATATTTAAATGAGTTCTGGGGGACCAGAATTATTATTAACAATTTTGTGGGCTTTTTTTGTGACAGAGCTTCTTATGAGCTCTACTCTTGAGTATCTTGAGTTTCTGAAGTCCGCACATCTGCTATTAAAAAGGGGTTCTGAATCTCCCTGTTGGATTTTTAATTTACTTTGTACAATGAAGAATGCAAAAGAAGAGGTGTGAATACTTGGGGTGGAATGCAATTATCCAGCAACTTAAAGAGTCCAAGAACAGAGCCAATAACTACAACAGGGAGACCTTGCCACTGAAGCTAAGGGTGTCTTATTGCACCACACTCTACCTGTAACTAGGTGGATTGACCCTTTAACTACAAATAATCAGGATCCAATATCTTTCAAGATTGTAGCCTTTTAGGTGTCAGTTACCAGATTAATTTTTAGATCTTTATCCTGCTTATGCTCTTGTGACAAAGGTGTGAGATAAAATAATGCTGATTTTGAGCCTTCTGTTCTCATAATGAAAAATGTATGAACATTTTACCTGAAAAAATATCTAAAAAAAGTTTTAAAAAAATGGTGTGCCTTGCTATCAGACAAAAAAAATGTAATGGTAATGGAAGTGTATGTACATTGCACCCCAATGCATTGTAAAGTAGTATACAATGCATGATGCACTGCAGTGCACCACAATACCCATACCTTGTGTTGTGGTTCACATATTATCCTTTAAAATAAATGCTTTTTTTGTGAAAATAAATGTGCTGCGCACATATATGTGTGAAACGCAATAAATATCAGCAAATAACATAATTGTGCAAATAAATCAAATTGGTAATTCATGAATCCAATACAGTTTCTGCAAGTGGAAATTCTGAAAAAATCAATCATAGACGTGAAAAACTTTCCAACACATGCAGAAGATATGTATAAGTGAAAATCAGTGCACAGTAGTGATCCCCACAGTACATGCTCTCGCCTTATTATGTTGGCCCTCACAACAAAGGTCCAAATATGCTGTTGTATATTCAATCAGGTCTAGTTACACCCTCTTCTTGATCATCCCAGGGGTAAGCCTCATACACTCTATTGAATCTCTAATTGTCATCAGCAGTTTAGGTGGTGGGTGGGTGGATCAGTGCAAGTTATATGCTCCAAAGGCAATAGAAACTGCCATAATTTTCATTGCCTTTTTTATTCGTAATAACATATCAATAAAATACCACTCGTGTTAAAAAAAGGAGAAAATGCAAATATCACTTTAAAACTCACACTAGAATCAAAATCCATGTTTTTATAAGGGCTATGGATGCTAAACACCAAATATACTGTAGTTCCAGCAACCAACAGCTCTCTCTCTCTCCCATTCAGCTCAATGGCCACACCCATGCCATATCCTTTTGCATTTTTTGATCCATTGTGGTGCATTTGCATCCCATTAATAATAAATAGGCTACCTTGATGCAATGCAAGTTAAAAGGCAAGTACAGTATGGCCAAAGCTTTTCTGGTCATATTTATCTTGTGGGTTACAGGAGTGCATTTACTTTTGCTTTCCTGTGACCCAGAGTCAGCTTATAGTGTGCTATTGCAGGCTTCAATGCAGGATCTGGAAGGATCCTTACCATATTGTCAGGATCCGCCCAGCTGCCTGATTGACAGCTGACTCCAGCTCTCAGCACATGATTGAGAGTCAACACCAGCTGTGCATGCCCCCGCCCCTGCCCAGTGCTCCACTGAGGGCTGAGGGAGAAGAGTAGAGAGCAGTGACTGACAGTTCTGCTCTCTGCTCCAAAGAGACTGGTGGCCGCTGCTTCTTTTTTGAAAAATGTTACTTGCATGCAGCCTCTGTTGGTGAAGATTCAATGGTGAAACCAGCAGTTGAAGTTGAAGCTGAAGCCCAACGATCCCAGATGGTTGCCCACTGTAGCAGCTCTTTCATTTAGAAAATGTCTTGTTTTTTTTTTGTTTTTTTTTCAAAGAATACAAGGCACTCTGTGATTGCACACGTGGTATATGACTGTCACAATCTCCCCTTGTCCAAATCACAGAATGTATTGTATTGTATTATTTAATTCTTGAATGGAGACGCTGCATAGGGAGTGGCCCACTGGGATCTCTATACTCTAAACTGGACTAATACCCTGCGAATGCCCCAATAAAGTTTTTTGCCCACACTTAAATTGGTTGTAAAGTCAGAAGTTTTTTTTACCTTAATGCATTCTATGCATTAAGATTAAAAGCCTTCTGTGTGCAGTAGCCCCCCTCAGCACCCCTAATACTTACCTGAGCCCCCACTTGATCCAGCGATGTCCACGAGTGCCTCAGCCATCTGCCACTCTCTCTCCTGATTGGCTGAAACACAGCAATGGCGCCATTGGTTCCTGCTGCTGTCAACCAAAGTCAGTTAGCCACCGAGGCAAGAGAGGGGGCATGGCTGAACAACGGCTCTATGTCTGAATGGATACATAGCACTGCTGCTCGGCTCGAGTGCCCCTATAGCAAGCTGCTTGCTGTGGGGACACTCAAAAGGAGGGAGGGGCCAGGAGCACTAAAGAGGAGCCTGAGAAGAGGAGTATCTGGGCTGCCCTGTGTAAAACCATCTGCACAGAGCAGGTAAGTAATAGTCTAACATGTTTGTTATTTTTATAGAAAAGAAAAAAAAGACTTTACAATCACTTTAAGTTTCAAAGTGTATGTGAACCTAAATTAAAAAAAAAGGTGTGGACTACTTTGCATTGTTCCTCCGTAAACTCAATCTCTGCATTGTTTATGAGATCTAGGAAAGTCATAAAAACCCTAGTGATCCTGTGATTCACACTAGCAAAGAATCTCTTCCCCTTTGTTACTCACCACACAAGAAACAGACGCACATACAGCCTAGCATGTACAGTTTGTGTCTCATCTTCTGAATTCAAGATGCCAAGCCTGTAGTCCAAAAGTCAGATTACAGCTACCACACCCTCCACCTATCCCTCCTTTGAGTGACAGGGACTCCTGGCTGTAACACATATTATCCAGTCTCTGTCCCCCAGCACTTTGAGCTGTAAAGAAAAAAAAGACAGGGGCCAAGTGGTCACACAAATGTGAAAAATATATATATATATTTTTGTATGGTTGTTAATAGTGCAAAATACTTTTGGTACCATATGCTTCGGTTAAGTTTATTTGACGTATATTTACATACACTTTATTCAAATGCTTTTAGCCCAATGGACGGGATAGGAAGACAGCTGGATTCTATAACAAATGTATGAGCTGCTGTGATGCCAGTTCTGCATTTTAAAGTATATTTGGCATTTGAACAGAAAAAAAAAAGAATTTTGCTGAGTTCTATAAGTTGAAAGTGCTGAAAATGTGAGGCATCCGACACCGATATTCCAGATCCATAGATGTTCATATTTAAAATGCAAATATGTGTTTTTTTTATTGTGAAACTTACTTACAAATCATACCACCTCTCTTTTTTGTTGGTCCAAACAATGGCAAAAAAGGGGATTTTTTTTTCCTTAAGGTATATTAGGGTTACGAGTTGGGATTTAGAAACTGATGGATTAATTGAGGAAACTTATGGACAGTCTTGAATTCTGGCCAATAATGTAGCTGATGGATAAAAGTACATGAAACAGATGTGAACTTGGAATCTTTCAAAGTATGCAGTTCCTTGCATGGCTGCTTCTCAGACTTATTTGAAGTTACAAGCTAAAGTGAGAAAGTGTTAACTGATTGTGAACTAAGAAAGTATTCAAATGTTTTATTTGTCAAGATAACCAAGCACTTTTCTAAGCAGCAAATAGCTTGGAATGTAAACAATTTACAATTATGTAATCTAAAAAAGGGGCATAAGTATGCAGTGTGGAGTGTAGAGGCTTTTTTTCATCTTTTATGTTTTTAACTGTTGTTTTATAACTGATTTGAAAAATCTAAACACAGAGTCCAGCAGTTGGTCTCTCCCTTCAAGTGCCATATTTCTGAGTGAAACATTTGACAAAGCTGTATGGAGGGGGAGAGGGTTTGAGGAGTCATTGTTCTGACTTATTTATGTTCTTAACATTTCAGGTTGAGCTATTGAGTTCCCTAAACAAAGTTATTTTTTCAACAGAAAGTTATCCCTGCACACATACAAAGCAGAAAACTGATTTTGGCTACCCATTTCCAGGTCTGCTCTGCAATCCCTTGCATGGGTAATTTTGGCAACAAGATTTAGGAACAGATTTTAGGGTCCAATAATTTGGGTAATTTTTTTTGTCTGATACTTTTGCAATAATAACATGGATTAATTATTATTAGTCCTGTTATAGTATTTAAATATTGTAATAATTAGCGTCTTGGTTTTATGGTAGTTTTAGGTTAATAGTAGGTAAATATGCAAAGCTCACAATATACATTACAATCTGACCACACAATTTTTCTCCTTTGTATTTACCCAAACTATGTATTATGAGAACCTACCTAAAGAATCCACACAGTTTGTATTGAGTCACTTAGGCTTAGTCCTACTTAGTTGTTGGTAGATTGGACGTTAAAATATATCTCTAGCTTCTCTATGAAACATTTTGTATAAAGTGGTTTTAGACCTCAATTAGTGCTGTCTGTGTCCCCATTGGGGGGAATCGTCAATCTATTTGTACTTTGACTTTAGTTACAGAAAAGGAAATGATGGAAATGCTACATTTTAGAGTTGTACCCAAAACATGAAGCAAGGGGAAATCTTCCAATGATCATACTTTTTCTAGAAATAACTGTCTAGGACATGAATTCTCCTCACTTTGGTACACCTTTTCTTCCTGTTGATTCTGGGACAGGAAGTGAAGGGAAATTTCCCCAATGATAGAAACAGAACAGAAATAGACAGCAAAAAAAAAATAATAATAATAACTCAGTTAATGCACCATAAAGTCCAAATAATAGTCCAATTTGAATAATCTCCAAAAGACGTGTTCCTGTAAATATCTTCTATATGTCATGCAATCTTCACACCACACCTCATGTTTGATGTACCACCACTTCCCCATATGGTACAAAAATATGAGTATAGCCTCAGTTAAAACTAATTAATAATTAGATAAATTAGTACCATCATCCATGAGAATTGTAAAGAATTAGCCTAGGCAAGCATAGGGTGGTGGCTGCTAGTACCGCCTATACCCATAAATAGTCACCTAGAAAGGACATAGTGATTGGACTTTCTCGGGACTGATGACAAAACGCAAAAGGCAAAATTGAAATCAAATTATTTATTATACATAAAAACTATACAAAAACTAAAAAGAACACTTGAGCCAAACCCCATATTTAAAACAGTAGTTGTTGATGACGGACATCCCGTCAATTATCTGTTACAGTGGAGGAAGGCCGGGGACCTCAAAAGGTTTTGCGGAAAGACTCCTTCTTCAGGAGGAATATCTATGTAAAATACAATACAATGAACTAGCAAAAAGGTAACAATCAAATACATAAAGGAATACAATGATATTGTAACAAACATATTGTGTACAGTCAATGTCAAAAGAAAGTGTATTAATACTGCTCACCAAAATAGGTTCATGGCCTAGACTGCGGCTCGAAAAGAGCTTTTACCGTCACATCCGGTAGACTGTGATGCGTCGCTTTCCATTTGCTGTACAGCCACATCCCGATGCATTTCATCCAGAGATTCCTCAACGACTTTATTTAGGGATTTAGGGATTCGACCGGAAGTGACAATCCGGCAGAGATGAGCTAGCAGTCGGGTCAGATGGAGCTTGCTAGTGTCTTGTCTACTTGGGCTCACTCATGACAGTGATAGATTTTCTCTTAAGGTCCTTTAATTTCTTTGGCATGTATGGAGATTGTTTTTAATAAAGGTGTTTTTAAACATATCACACTATTGGAGCACTCCTTTCTCTTCCCCTCTTTGAGAATTTACTCATAAAAGATGATCTGGAGTTTGCCAATGGTGATTAACCTCAGGGGTAAAAGTGTATTTGCCCAACATGAGAGTTTAAGGCAAATCAATTTGGTGAGTGCATACCTTATGGGGAAGTGGTGGCAGGTCAATCACAAGGTGTGGTGTGAAGATTGAATGACATATTAGAGTTTTTTTTTAACTTAACACATCTTTTGGAGATTATTTAAATTGGATAATTTGGACTTTTGTATGGACATTTTTTGTGATAGGTTTTACTTCACATCTAACACTGGGTGTTTGTATTATAATTTGTACATTGGCTTATTTTAATTTTCAGTTTATATATTTTTTGTTTTGTTTGACTTTTCTCTGTTTGGTTCAGATAGCGCTGCTATTTACCTAACAAAATATGGTGAATTCAGTGAGATACTTTAGCAATTTTTTTTTAATGTGGCAGCAATCAAGATTATTTATTGTTTATTCCCTTGTGTTTTTAAGCTATGGCGCATAGGCAGGATTGGTGTACAAGGTCACTATTACTTTTGAGGGTTTTAAAAAAAAATAACTAGCAGTGTTTTTATTCCTTCACTACTATATCCAAAATAAAAATAAAAAAGTTATGTCTATAATATTACTCTAAAATCCAAGCATAGCTTTAGGCTGAGTTTAAGGGTTCTGTTTAGACACCAGATTTAGTAATATTTAGTGGGTTCCTGACTATTACCTTTTTCGGTTGTATTAAATAAAAAAAAATCTAAATTTTTTCTTTTTTGAGTGCGGTTTTGTGCAGAAAAATTGTGTGGTTCAATTTTTTACATGGAAAACAAACCTACACAAACTTTCAGGAATCATCCACCTTTTATATGTTGTACAGTTACTGTAGCTGGGTGCCTGAATAATGAATTCTGCAAAAACAAGTGTCTGAGGACTGCTGTGCATGTCATAAAAAATGTTTTAAAAATAAAAATAAAATCTAAAATGCTAGTTACCTGTCTGAACAGACAATAAACTAGATTTTCAGAAGGTGGCATCAAAAATGGCAGCCTCAATGTTTCCATAAAGTGCATCTTAAACCAAAAACAAAAATTTCATAAATTGCAGGTTACCAGTCTTTAGATGTGGTGGCTGCATTGGATTTCTTTTTTCAGGCTTTTTTCCATTGATTTTCCCCAAGTTATCCTGCCAATAACACACTTCCTGCCCTAGGATGAAAAGCAAGGAAAAGAGGCGCCTCTAAATGTAGATGTTTTAAATAATTTAATAAATAAAAGAGTGCAGGCAACTCACATTTTAGAGGTTAAAATTTGCATTTGTACATGTTTCTTTAAAAGTGGTCATCAGTTCTGTCACTTACTGTCCTTCTTCTGCTGGGCACTGTGCTGTGGAGCTGTCCTTCACCGCTGTGAGGTGTTGAGACCGGCGGCGGTGGCGAAGATAGCTTGTAAGCCAGGCTGGTAGGGGGAAGATGTTGCGGCAGCAGGATGGCACTGGTGACGTGACTGGAGTATGCAACGCGTTTCCTGAGTGTACGAGCTGCGGTGGTGCGGCAGTCGCACTCTTTTATCAAACTAATTTACTGGAGAGTGGAAGCTAGATTTATAGGGGGAAGGAGGCGGTGACAGAGGGTGTGTACGGATGCAAGAAGGGGGTGGGGCTGGATGCGGTGATGTATACATAAGGCGGGATACTAAGGACAATGATGGGGCCCTGAGAGGGGTGGGAGAGGGCGGCGTTATTAAAACCATGGGGAAGAGACACAGCGCGACGTGCAGGGGGCGTGTATACACAGGACGCTGTGGCGAGTGCAGTAGTGACGAGCGGGGGGGGCGGGGGAGATCGTCGTGTTGACCAATGAAGGGAGATAATGGCCTGATGCGCGGGGGGGCGTGTGGCGTGACGTGTGGGGGGCATGGACCGGGGCCAGATACGAGGGTGTTGCTGAGCCTATGAAGAGGAAGGCCAGTAGTGACATTCAGTGGAGGAGGATAACGGCGTGACGTGCTCTCCTGAGCATAAACATGTTATTTGATATTTCTGTGCAGTGTACAGAAAGCAACAAGGACAAAATATTTGCAGCTACCCCATCTCAGAATTGATAACCTGCAACATAGGTATGTACAGCCTATTGAATTAGGTAGTGCACCCCAAAGCTCAAACACACATGCCTTTCTCTGCAGCATCAGCTGCACTGGACAGTGAATGAATGGGAAGTGCTCTGTGCTGAGAGGCTTCCTGTTCATTCACAAACTGAAGCATAATACACACAGTTTACTATGCTTCACTTATGAATGAACACAGTGAGCGTGTTCACTGTGTTTATTTGGCAAAAGAGGGATTAAGTAAATTACATATTTACAAGCCCTTTCCCCTGCTCTCCATTCTGAAACATGCCCCACAGCAGCCGGGGGAGCCAGCAGCACTCCTGGGAGTAAAGGTGCAACAGGGGGGAAGCATGGGCAGTGGGGAGACTCTGCGCATAGTGATTAGGGTGTGCCCAGGCACACCTAGAACACCCCCTTCACATGCCTACAACCTGCAATATCATTTTTGTTCTTAGATTTAGGTGGTATCATGAAAAAAAGGTTTGTTTTTATTGCATGTTCTCTTATTTCCCTTCATTTTATAAGACATTAGTCAGAGACCTTATATTATTGTTCTTTGATCAATGGGGCAAGTCTGTATTACTTCTACGCAACCACTGAATTTCCAATTGGTTATTAGTTTGAATAAAAAATGCTCTCTTTAATGAAACTAACAAAATTAGGTCCAGTAATAGTGTAGCAAATGTTGCCATTTACCTGGTGGAATGATACCCACAAGACCAAATAACCTTCATTCTGGAATGTATAACTCCTTGTCATAACAAAGGATATTGTGCTAGTGCTGCATTTTAACATTTTCAGCAAAAACCAAAGAAACCTGTATGGAATGCCTGTCCTTGGAAACGTAATAGGAAAGCAAGTTATGGAAACAAACATATGCTTAGCCATTGGCTGTGAAAGGTTCTCCTTGTGAGGCCAGATGAACTGATGAGCAGTGTTGTGTTAAACTTGCAAATTATATCCTCAGTGAATTCTACTTAAATCTTCCTATTGCGTGGATTAGTTCCCATGTGTTATATTTTATGAAACTGGCCTAAAAAAAATTGCACAAGCCTTCTGGGAAACCAAAGCCATTTCATCAACTTAGTGCTCTGAGTCAACCATTAACCATTTACAAGGGTCTACTAAAGTGTCTGTCATCTGTACAAGTTATACTTTAAAGTATTTCCTAGCAGCTCAATGAATGTTAAATACGTGGAAGGGTTTGGCTCGGTGACAACACTTAGCTCATAGTTAAAGCCAATTTTCCTATTACAAAACTAACACAATACAAGACAAAAGTGCAGTAAGTCACCAATCTTTTATCAGAATGTGTAAAAACCATTAAGTGGCTAAAGAATAATGGGGAGTTAATGGGGAGGAGAAATGAATGGGGGTCACAAGAGAGACATGAAATAGAAGAGAAAGGATCAGAACAGGGTAGATTTACAGAGAGACAAATATGAAAAATACATAAAAGGCAAATGTAATCATTTGTCTTTCTCCACTCTAGTGAATTGCTGATGTCTGGTTACTTCTTACAATGGGTGAAGATACATTTTGTTTTTGCATGACCATTCTTGGCTTCCATATTTATGAGTAACATAACATCAGCATAAAATGCTTCTTCTTCCTCCTTATGTCTCTATGTTGCCAGCTTTTCTTTAATACTTGCTTTGGAATTTGTATGCACTAAGTAAAACAAATGTGCACTGTAGTTAAAGACTGGGGATAAGCACCAGGTTTGAATCGACCATGACCTGAGCGGAAGTCGTTAGGGAATTATAAAAATGGCAAGCCAATGTGGGTCATTTACATGTATAGCAACCAATGCACTTCCTGACCTTTGAACTGTGGTCAGATGGCAAAGAAATGCCAATTATGAGGGTTTTATTATGTTCAATACGCTTTCCAGGTCAGGGTGTGTTGGAGGAGACATGAATTGGATAGGAAAAATCATGCAGTATTTGTTGGGAAAGAGAGTTTCTGTCATCCTATATAGTGCTGCTGAAAAGTGTTATATTTCCATTTAATATGATTGGGAGACTTGAAATCAATAGGGATAGATTGTACAATGTTTGCTAGACATGTGCACATTGAAATATTTTGTTTCTGAATTAAGTTTTCATCCCAAAAATCTATTTATTTAGTTACTCCCAAAATCCATTTTTATTCATATTGTTTACTTTAATTGCAGTAGTCTGAAAATCTGAATTAGGGTTGAATCTGTCAATTGAAGGCTTATGGTGTCTGTCGAATGTTCTAAGAAGATTTTACAAAGCTGCTAAACTGTACGACACCGCAATCGTACATTTCCGGTCAAATGCTCCGCACACACGCTATAGTAGAATTCTAATGTTGTATGACACGGGTAATAATTATATTTATTAATTAATATTATTACTAGTCAACCAACTTTAGAATTATTCTATAGCCCATGGGCGGAGCATTTGACCATAAATGTCCGCACGCAGTGATCTTATGTTTTTAGTTTCTTCTTCGAATCTTCATGTTGAATCTTTTCTCTCTATTTCAAATAATCTTGTACAAATAGGGTTGGATTAGGCACATTCGACCGCAGGACACAGATCGCTATTGTCAACATCATGTTGCATCGTCTATCTATGTCGAAGTGTTGTCGCAACGGAACGAAAATAAATAATTTTTTATGCCGGATCTTTTGGATTTCGTATTCTGCAAGTTTGTTATCGTTTGTTAAAATGAAAGTGAAAATCTCCAAAATTCGGACCAAAATGAATGTACATGTCTAGTGTTTGTGGGGAGAGATCATTTCCACTGACCTATATAGTGCTATAATTACAGTCAGCATGTATTGAGGAGACATGGAATAGATATGTGTAAAATCACACAATGATTGCAGGCAGAGTTATTTTCTGCCATCCTATTCAGTAATGCACAAAATGCTATAGTTACCTTAGCTGAAGCCAGTATATGCCTCAGCCTTACAGGCCTCACCTCAGTTGCACACACATAGTCACTAGACAGCTGCTACCCTCGCAGACTCCGCTGCTCCTATACTGCACCCATAGTCTCTGCTAAGCCTCAGTCGCATCCACATGTAGCACCCTCTAGTGTGCTACAAGGTTTAGTGCAGGCAAATCTATGTTACAACAAAGTAGAACCCCCTGTATGAATGGGATTTTTAGGCAAGAAGACACCAATGAAACATTAAGAAAAAAATATATAATTTATTCAAAAATGTTAAAATACATATGAAAAGATGTGTAGCAAAATACAATCAATTATAAAAACGTACTTGGCTGTTATACAAAACCAACAAGTGACAAAAGTAAAGCTATATGTTCCTTCATTCACCCAAATGAATGGGTGAAAATGTGAATGGAGGAACATATAGCTTTACTTCTGTGAGGCCTTGTACACACAACCGAGGAACTCGTCGGAAAAGGCACATTGTTTTCCTCGACGAGGTCCTTGTTAGGCTTGTCGAGAAACTTCAAAAGCTGTCTTTGCGTACACACTGTCAAGACAAAATCTCCTTGTTCGTAAATGCGGTGACTTCAACACATACAATGGCAGGGGAAGTTCGATTCCACTGGCACAACCCTTGGGGCTGCTTTTGCTAATCTCATGTTACTGCGTGTTAGGTAAAAGTTTGGTGAGAGACATTTGCACTTTTCAGTCTGTTACAGCGTGACAATATTTCCATTACAAACGCTACTTTTACCAAAGGTGCCCGGGTTTCTAAGCATACACACCAACGTGTTTCTCGTTGAAAACCAGCCCGATGAGGAACACGACAAGGAAATTGAGACTCCCGTTGAGGAAAAAGAGAACTTGCTCTCTTTTTTCCTCGTCGAGTTCCTCGACAGTTCTCTCGATGAATAGCATACACACAACCGTTTTCCTCAGCAAAAAAGCTCTCCCACCAAGTTTCTTGATAGATTCTGTTGAGTTTCACGGTCGAGTGTACGAGGCCTCACTAAGAATAAAGTACATGTTATTATATTGATTCTGGTGTGCTACACTTCTTTTTATATGCTTTTTAACATTTTTGATTAAATTATATATTTTTTACTTAATGGTTCATTGCTGTCTGCTTGTCTTAAAAAAACATTCATATGGGGTTCTACTTTGTTGTATGCAATTAGGGATGTTGGGAGGCACACACCAGACTCCATAATAGTGAAGTACCCTCATGGTTAGTTTGTGAGTGCTAAAATTGGGTCAGGGTTTCTTAGAGTTCAGGCTGGATGACTCACAGGGGTGGGTCTCTGGTACCTCCCCCTGGGTCTGGGAGTTTGGTGAAACTTCTGAAAGTTAGTGGCAGGTGACCAGACGGTCCTGATCTGCATACTTGAGGGAATCTGGCCAATCCTTAGGCAGAGGGCCTGGCAGGGTGGCTGAGTCAGCCCTTAAATACAATGGAGCCATGCCAAAAGTTGAGTTGGTGGAAAATTAAGTGCTGAGAAGTAGTGATGAGCGGAATACGCCATATTCGATTTCGCGATATTTTGTGAATTTTTTAGAAGAATATTCGCGAATATTCGTTAATATCGAATATTCGTGATATTTTATCAAAAAAAAAAATTGCGAAATTTCGCTAGTGCAAATGCGAAATTGATTGCGAAATTCTCGTCAACACGCGAAAACGGAGATCATTTCCTGGATTACTAAACTAATATGCACTAAACACTAACTCTACTTACACAAACTTATATGACTAAAACTAAAGCTAATTTTTTTTTTTTTATACACAAAACACAGAAGGGCAGAGAACGTATTCGCGAATATTCGTTAATATCGAATATTCGTGATATTTTATCAAAAAAAAAAATAGCGAAATTTCGCTAATGTGAAAGCGAAATTGATTGCGAAATTTCGCTATTTTTTTTTGATAAAATATCACGAGTATTCGATATTAATGAATATTCGCGATATTTTATCAAAAAGAAAAATAGCGAAATTTCGCTAAGGCGAAAGCGAATTTGATTGCGAAATTCTCGTCAACACGCGAAAACGGAGATCATTTCCTGGATTACTAAACTAATAGGCACTAAACACTATGGGCCAGATTCTCAGAGGCGTTACGACGGAGTATCTCAGATACCCCGTCGTATCGCCTTTTTTTTGTCCTCGTATCTATGCGAGTGATGCTTAGCATCACTTTTGCATAGATACGCTTCTACATCCGACAAGTGTAAAAGCATTACACTTTCGGATCGTAGGTGTAATGACAACTCCGGCCACTAGGTGGCCTTCACGTTGTTTTTTCATTTGCATATGCAAATGAGGCTAGTACGGCGATTCCCGAACGCTTTTACGCCGCCCCGTCGTCGCGTACGTCGTTTACGGACTCGTAAGGTTACCCCAGCTTCTATGTGGAGTAACCTTACGAAGTTCCGTCGGATGCCGTCGGGTGCCGTCGGACGCCATGTTAAGTATGGCGTCGGGTCAGCGTCGGCTTTTTCCGTCGCTTACGTCGTTTTACTAACTCGTTCGCGAATAGGGAGTTGCGTAAATGACGCTCACGTCGTTTTGACGTCGGTTTCAACAACGCTTCCCGACGTGAGCTGGAGCATGCGCACTGGGCTTTTTCCCCGGCCGGCGCATGCGGAGTTCGTTCGACGCGGGGGCGCGCTTAATTTAAATACAAGCCGCCCCATTTGAATTGCGCGGGTTTACGCTTGGCGATTTACGAGACGCCAGCGAAAACTACGGAGCAAGTGCTTTGAGAATAAAGCACTTGCTCTAGTACGCAGCGGCGGCGTAGTGTAAATGGCTTACGCTACGCCGCCGAAAATATATGAGAATCTGGCCCTAACTCTACTTACACAAACTTATATGACTAAAACTAATATATATATATTTTATACACAAAACACAGAAGGGCAGAGAACGTATTCGCGAATATTCGTAATACGAATATTCGCATTGCGAATATTCGGCAACATAAAAGGATCGCCTCAGCTACTCGGCCCAGGGTCTCTAATCATACCATCAATGCTTTTAGACGTCGATGGAGATCAGATCACTAGGATGTGATCTGTTTTAAAAATAAGTTTGAAAAAATACGAATATTCGCAATAGCGAATATTCACCGCGATATTCGAGTTATTCGCGAATACTTGAATATGCAATATTCATAACGAATATTCGCAAATGCGAATATTCGTGAGCAACACTACTGAGGAGGCTGTCAGTGGCCTAGGATGGATCCCCTAGGTCTAGGGGGGCCTTTTCCCCCAGGCTGGGCTCAGGCTTGCTTAGAAAAATCCATTCAGCATCACTGTTTAAAAAGGATTCTTGCCTGAGAGCAGTAGGGGGGACAAAGTGAGTATATCAGCTCATCCAATGATTTACAAGCAGAGAGACTGCCACATGTAGCAAGCTTTTAAAATACAGCACAGTGCTTAACCCTGTATCCCTTGTCCTGGGAGATCTATGGTGCAGCTTGGTGGGCTGGTAGACAAGCAGCCAGGAGGGCTGGTAGTGCCTGCAATGAGTGGAGCTGGGATCTCCTGGTCTGTAAGGGACTTTGCCACTGATCCAAGAGAGTGGGTGTTTCTAGCAAGAAAAGAGCAGTCTAGGATCTTTTCTCTGTACAGATGAAAGAAATTGTCCTCATCTGTTGTTCTTCACGTCAAGTTGGGCATCCCATAATCCCTATACCCTATCCAAACTATTTCCCCCAATAAAACAACAAAAACAAACCCATGGGATGATTTCTTGTGTTTGGATGCAAGTTGGAAAGGCATGTTGCCTAGCTGTAGAGGAATAGGGGAACCATTTGCCAGTAGCCCCTGCGAGAGTAGTGCTACACATATATTCCCTAGTACCTCCTCTGCTACACCTGCACTGTCCAGACTGCATTCTAGACATGTGCGGTTAGTTTTGTTCCAAATAAATATTCAGACACATTTTTCATTATTCAGAGATTCGGATATATATGAATACCTGAATTACAGTATAAACAAAGTTTACTAAATGCTCCAAATAACAAAACGAAATTCGTCCAAATTTTCGAATTTCAAATTGTAATTCAAATTGAATTTTACATTGAATTCCAGTTGAATTTGAAGACATGTAGACATGTTTTTGAAATTAAAGACTGTGGCCCAGATTCAGGTAGAGCGGCGCATCTTTGTGCAGGTGTAGCGTATCTACTTTACGCTACGCCGGCGCAATGTTGAGAGGCAAGCATGCTATTCACAAAGAATATGCGCTCAACGTTGCGCCGGCGTAGCGTATAGTTGTCGGCGTAAGCCGACATAAGTCAAAGTAGGTGGAAGTGGGCTGGAAGTGGGCGTGATATATTATAATGAAGCGTGACCCCATGCAAATGATGGGCTGAGCTTCCAAAAACAAACTGCGCACGCGTCGTCTCTTGGACGCATCCCAGTGCGCATGCTCACAGTTACGTCGAAATAGCTGCCTAAGATACGTCGAACACTGCCTACAACGTTAACGTAACCTACGCACAGCCCTATGCACTACGTAAACGTCGTACGCGACGTTAATTTCGATGGCGTCTTTCCCTGGCCCATACCTTTGCATTACCTGCGCCTCATATAGCAGGGGTAACTTTACGCCGGACGTAAACGGCGTAGATTACAGCGACGGGCGCAACTACGTTCGTGAAATGGCGTATCTTGCTCATTTACATGTTTGATGAGTAAATCTATGGAAGCACCCCTTGTGGCCAACGTAAATATGCGCCCAAGATCCGACGGCGTAGGAGACTTACGTCGGTCGGATTCAGCCAAAATTCAGGCGTATCTAATTTCAAGAATAAGGCGCATAGATACGACGGCGCATCCGTGGATCTACGCGGCGTATCAGGAGATACGCCGATGTAAGTCCTTTCTGAATCCGGGCCTGTGTGTGTTTTTAGAGTATCATTTCGAAATAATGCTGTTTTAGTTAAGCCAAAGGGGATTTAAAGAGTCATTGTAATAATTTGATGATGATTTTTCTTTTGTTTGTACATTTGAATAAAAAAGAAAATCTAAAGTTTTTAATTCGGCCGATTAAAAATGTATCGATTTGAACGTTGCAAATCGAAAAGATTGGTAAATTCAAAGAAAATTCTAAAAAGACATTAAACGATTTCTGAATACGAATCCTGTATTCAAATTTAATGAATCAACCAAAGTTTACAAAACAAAACAACTAGATTAACTAATCTAAATGCAATTAAACAAAACAAATATTTTCATTATGCACATGTCTACTGAATTCCCAGTCTATTTCTCCACTATGTAAAATCTCTGCGCACACAGAGTCTATGTGGCATCCACAGTCTGAACCTTCACCTTGCCAAATATCAGCCTGTACAGCACCCACAATCTATACTACATTCCCAGCCTGTGTCTCCACTGCACAATATCTCTGTGTTCGCATCCATGATCTAAACTTTACTGTGCCATATCTGCTGCCACAGCCTAAGCCTTCACTGCATCCACATTCTCCACTGCATTCCCAGTCTTCACCTGTGCTGCTTATCATCTCTGTATCCACAGTTGCTTTGGCATCCACAGTAGGAACCTCTGCTGCATCACCTCTGCACCCACAGCCTTAAGCTTCACCTATGCCTCCTCTACACCTGCAGCTCTCTACTTCCCTACGTGTGAAAGCTTACCTACTGTACATACAGTCTGTTCAATTTCCCTCCCCTTTCCCTCCCGGGGTATCCTGTTTCTACTTCCCCTTCTCCATGTAACGCTTGGGGGGATTGGGGTCCTGGTATAAACCCTGGTATGTCATTCACGGTCTATGGGGTGTTTGGTTCTGGATCTTGTGTCTTTTCCCCTGATAATGTGATGTGCTTAGGGAAACTGTCCTGTTCTGAGCCCGTAGGTTGCCCCTGATTTTTGTACCTAACTGTAACTGTATTGATATGTGATGCTGTAATCTTGCTTTGTTCTCTCAATAAAACGTCTCTGGTAAAAAATAATGCCCACTTATGTACATTTCGTAATTAAAGGGTTTGTAAAGAAAACTTTTTTTATCTTAATAGCTTCCTTTACCTTAATGCAGTGCTGTTTTCATGTCCTCATTGTTCGTTTTGCTCTCAAGTTGCTGTAATACTTCTCTGACCTCCACACTTCCTGGTTGTCTGTTTCCTGATCACCACAGTACTGGGAGCTTTCTCTCTGTGGTCACTAATCAAGGAGGTGTGATTACTGTGTGTCTAAAACCCCTCAGCACCAATCACTTTCGTTTTAAAACCATCACTGCCCTGTATTGGCTCTGTACATCAGAGAGACAGGAAACAACATGCAAAAACGAAACTAGAACTGCAGCAAAAAAGAAAAAATTCCTTTACAACTCCTTTAAGACCTGCATGGTATCTACCATTGAAACCACAGCCAAATAAAACCTACATAGTATGTTCCAAGTCTGTAGAATTTATGTGTTTTGTTTTTTTTTTTAAATAATAGATACAAATTTTTACGTTTTTTTATGTTGGGTTTGTCTCACATAATGTTATTTCCATTTAGATCTCTGGTTTAAATGTTGACAGGAGCTCCATCTACATATTCACACAGACTTAAAAACAGTGGAGAGGACTTCCGGTTCTGGCGCAGCATGGAGTAGCTGCCCCTCACATCAGCTCCCGCAGCCAGGCTCCAAATCGGCATAAAATCGAGGCCCCGACTTCGGCCTACACGGATCCGTCCGCAGATGTGGGTCCTGCGATGGAGGTAAGCGACGCTTTGCCCCTCCCCTCCTCCCCACAGGCTGTCCCAGCCCTTCCAGCTCCTCCACATACTGGGGACTCAAGTAATATTGAGCTTATAGCCCAGGCTGTGGCAGCTCTATTGTCCCCTATGATCTCTGCCTCCGTGGAGAAGGCTGTCAGCACAGGCATGCAGAAGCTCAAGGCCCAGCTAGGGGAACACACATCCAGATTGAATGAGGCAGAACACCGCATTACTAACATTGAGGAAGAATTGTACCAGGACCAGTCCACAGAACAGGCCCAAGACAAGACGAAAAAATATATCCTCGACAAGCTGGACGATTTGGAAAATAGATCCAGGAGGAGCAACCTGCGTTTCCTAGTTATCCCAGAATCGCTGCAACCCTCGGCACTTTCAGATCTATGCTCGAATCGCATCCCGGAAGCCTTAGGCCTCCCAGGCCCCTGCACAGTTGAGCGTGCCCATCGCATAGGACTCTTTAACTCCGACCGCAAATCGTCTCGCCCGGTCATCGCCAAGTACCTAAATAACTCGGACAAAGCTCTCATCCTGCAGAAATTCAGGCAGTTCAGATCTCTCCAGATTGAAGAACCTGATGTTTGCAGATTACTCAGTTGAAGTATCCAAGAAAAGAAAAGCTTTTCAACAGATCTGCTCAGAACTCCACCGACTCACCAAGTCAAATTCACCCTAACCTTCCCAGCCATTCTCGGGCTCAAGGCCCCCAAAGGGGAACAACTCTCCTTCCACGAACCGTCTGCAGCGGAGGCCTTTCTGCGATCGCATCACTCAAGCTCTCAGCACAGTCCCTCTCCCAGAGCGGTCCCCACTAATCGTGCCCTGTAATACAGAAGTCCACGCAAGGACTCTCCAAAAAGATTCAGAGCCTCAGGACCGGACCAGAAACGACTTTCTCCCTATTAACGGTCTTTCAAGCAAACTTCTCTCTAAACTTTCCCGATGCCTCCTGGATCATCCGATCTGGGCCACTCCAGGTTTCACCCCTATCCCTGCCTTGCATCCTCTTCCCCTTCATTCATCAAGGCTCCCGGTAGGCTGAAACATTTTTCCTTTTTCACTTTTGTTTTATACTGTCTTCTGTATCTTTGAAATGTCATTCTGTGTTAAAGGCTGCCACATGTTATTTGATCTTTTCCCCCCTGGCGTTCCTGCCTGGTCTTTTACTCCCCGCACTCAGCCCAGGCCGCATCTTGCATATTACCGGTCAACGCGGTACACGGCGGCATTACGAGTCCTGCGCTGGGAGTTGGCCTACTCAGTGGCTCCATGCGGAAAAAAGTGAAGTTCTTTGGTTGTGTTTTTTTGGTTATTTATTTTTAGCACCCCCCCTCTTCCCCTTAGCCTCACTTCTCTCTTTTTCCTGCACCGCACATGCACCTAGTACGCTTTAACTCACATGCTTAGGTAATTTTGGATCCATCGTCCTTTCGCACAGGTTGTTCCCGTGCCATCAACTACTAATAAGCACTACTGATTCTACACCGGCACACATCCCCCCAATGACCTCCCCAACATGAAAATTGTCTCTTGGAACGTAAAAGGGCTCCATTCCCCCAATAAGAGAATGAAAATCTTACGCCACCTCAAGCGACTTAAGACTGACATTGCCCTCCTCCAGGAAACTCCCCTGTCCTCCCCTGACTTTAATCGCATAAGAAAACTTTGGGTGGGCACAGTTCTCGGCTCCGACTCTAATGGTCGCAGAGCGGGAGTTTTGATACTCATTAACAAGAATCTCCCCTGTGAGGGCCGCTTTGTATCTGCCTGGGTCCAACTAGGGACCAGGGTCCTGATACTCACGAACGTATACACCCAACAACCCCACCAGTCAGTTTTTTGGGGACCTTACAACTTGGATCTTGCGCAATCCAACCCTCCCATAATTGATAGGCGGGGACCTCAATTCTGTTATGCACCTGTCGGACGACAGGTCTTCCCCTAGACACCAACGGCCCCCCTCAATTGCCAATGATCAGACTCTATTGGCATCCACAATAGACTCCCTCCACCTCCATGATATCCATAGAGTTACTTGAATTAGTGTCTAAATTGGAAGATATCCCCAGTATTCATGTTTATTAGGGTAACCCAAAATCTGGGTTTTGTTTTACTTTCACTTTTGATAAATGATTAACAGGACTAATAGAAAAGTTGCATTTGCCAAACACACAGACAGTAACAAAAAACCCGACAGGTATTCTAAAACCTCTTCACTCTGTCCAAAAACGAAAAAAAAAACTTGTGCCTTTAGTTATACTTTAAATTGCTGATTGTATAGCATGTATATAACTGGCATAATGCTTGTATCATGTTATAATTATTTATGATATATAAAAATTAAAACTATACAGGTGTTACATTAATTTCTAAAGAAAGAGCGATTTACATTTGATTAGTTTGTCCACAGTAGGCCTACGTTGCATTTGAATTGTCATGTGGTGCTTGATTGCCGTACTACAAATGATCAAAAGACTTTCTGTGGATCATGATTGTGCTGCTTTTTGTACTCAGCAGTAATTTACTTTAATGTGATCACTTGCAGGGAACAGTTTCAAAGTAAGGCACAAGATGTAGTTTATCGTTTCCATCCACGGCATTTAGGGTTACTATCAAAACCTAAAAGGCCTAAATGATAATACCAGAAGCTAAAAAACAGTCAAAAAATCACATATATATTTGAATGTAGAAGGAATAAAAATGATTTACTGATAAATATACTGTGAGTGAAGTTTTGATCCAAAACATGTTAATATATTCCAACTATGAACCCATAAACTAGTGCTGCTTGTTCTCAAATCTATGTTTACCTATATTTTTCCCTTTTGAGTAAATTCTTGGATTTCTGGGTTTTACCATTGGATTTGGGCAAGTTTTTTCTAAAGATATTTATTGTTTTTATATAAAAAAAACAATTACAATAAACACACATTTTAACCATTAAGGCCACGTACACACGATCAGACCGGTCCGATGAAACTTGTCGGACGGACCGTTTTCATCGGACCACGCTGAAGTGGTCTGATGGTCTGATGTGGCTGTAACGAGCACAGTGTACCACGCCACTTCCTTGAACATCACGCCCAATCCAGTGATGGTTTGCGGGTATGGGTTATTGAAACCATCCCCAAAAAACTATCTGAGGCTGAACGATTTTCACGTCTATGTGAGCGTGAGACTTTCTGGATTTTTACCCTAAATTGTCTCGCGCCCCTAGGCTTAAATGAAGAACTAGATGTTAATACCATCCTTTAACCACTTGCTTACTGGGCACATAAACCCCCTTCGTGCCCAGGCGAAATTTCAGCTTCCGGCACTGCGTCTCTTTAACTGACAATTGCGCGGTAGTGCGACGTGGCACCCAAACAAAATTGGCGTCCCTTTTTTCCCCACAAATAGAGCTTTCTTTTGGTGGTATTTGATCGCCCGTGCGGTTTTTATTTTTTGCGTTATAATGAAAAAAAGAGCGACAATTTAAAAATATATATATATTTTTTACTTGTTGCTATAATAAATATCCCATTTTTTTTTTTTTTTTTTTTTATATTTTTTTTTCTCAGTTAAGGCCGATACGTATTCTTCTACGTATTTTTGTAAAAAAAAAAAAAAAAATCACAATAAGTGACTGCTTTGCGCAAAAGTTATAGCACCTACAAAATAGGGGACATGATTATGATTTTTTTTTTTATATTTTTTTTTTACTAGTAATGGCGGCGATCTGCGATTTTTATTGGGACTGCGATATTGCGACGGACACATCGGACACTTTTGACACATTTTTGGCGCCATTCACATTTATACAGCGACCAGTGCTATAAAAATGCACTAATTACTGTATAAATGTGACTGGCATTGAAGGGGTTAACACTAGGGGGTGAGGAAGGGGTTAAATGTATTGCCTGGGTGTGTTCTAACTGTATGGGGGGAGGGGGGTGACTGGGGGAGGTGACCGATGCTGTCTCCCTATGTACAAGAGAAACAGCATCTGTCACCTCACTGACAGGACGTGAAGCTCTGTGTTTACACTCAGAGCTCCACGTCCCTGCTGTCTCACCGACGATCGCGTGTACCTGACGGACATCGCGGCCGCCGGGTACACGCATCGGATCCTCGGTGATGCGTCGGGACTGTTTTTCCCCGCCGCGCGCCACCCTGTGGCGCGCGCGGGGAATTACAAGCAAATCACGTCCAAAGACGTGACCCCGGCGCCTCAGGTCCGCGCTGTTCACGTCTTTGGACGTGATGCGGTTTCGAAGTGGTTAATATACACTGCCAAATATATAATATAATATATTCTTAGAAAACTTTTAAACTTTTTTTCTTCTATACTTGGACGCGATACATTTTTTTTGTGTAATAACCATCATACCCCTACATTCTTTGATTGTTTTTGACTAGTTTTAAATGTAAATATAAGTAAATATATGCATATGCACATAAAGACGTGTATGCATATCCACAAATATACATGCACTCGAGTGCATGACACTATCTGTGACTTTTCTGTTCCCCCTTCCTTCTCTTTTTATGATGATATTATAATACAGACTCTTTTTAGACTCTTATCTGTTTTTAATCTAATTCCCTCTCTCATTATTTAATTTTATTTTTAATTTAATTATGATCCCCATTATATTATAATATCTTTTAAACAGTGTCATTGTCATTAGCACCCTGCAGCCCTGTATTGTATAGCGTTAGTATTTTTATTGTTGAGCTAATATAAACAAACACATATCGCCATTATATCTGCATTTATGTTAATACTGCTGTTTTATAGCTTCCTCCGTTTTTACTTTGTATTTAACCCCTTCAATACCGGCGTATAGTAAATTTGCGTCCGGAGGAACCCCTGGCCGATGAGAGTGGACGTTGCCCAACGTCCATCCCTTCTCCGCGCTATTGTGGGTTCCTCACAGATCTGAGGGCGGCGATCGGTGACACGGCGAGTTCCTCGGAGACAGCCCGTCCCGGATCGTGGTAAAGAGTATAGAATTGGCTCTTTTACCAAGTGACCGGCTCTTTCCAATCACAGCCGGTCACTTACACAACAAGCTGGCGTGCGCTGTCCCGCGCGCGTGCAGCGCGGCGATCGTGCGCGCGAATTGCGGTGATCGGGCACGAGGCTCGTCCCCTGGACATTGCCTCGTCCCGATCTGGGTAAAGAGCCAATGAAATTTGGCTCTTTACCATGTCGAATCACAGTCGGTCACAAATGTAAACAAACAGCGCTGTAACCGCTGTCTCTGGGCTCTTCTCCTCACACACGGATCCTGTGTGAGAAGGAGATATCAGAAACAGTGAGTTACAGTTAGTTACAGTGTAAAGTGAATAAAGAGTACCTGTCACCCCCCCATCAAAAGTACCCAAGTACCTGTCACCCCCCCCATCAAGAGTACCTGTCACCCCCCATCAAGAGTACTTGTCACCACCCCCATCAAGAGTACCTGTCACCCCCCCATCAAGAGTACCTGTCACCCCCCCATCAAGAGTATCTGTCACCCCGCCATCAAGAGTACCCGTCACTACCACCAAGAGTACCCGAGTACCCCCCACCCCCACCAAGAGTACCCGTCACTCCCCATCCTGTCGTCCCCCATCAGAAGTACTTGTCGCCTCCATCAGGAGTACCTGAGTTTTTTTTTCTCAGTTAAGGCCGATACGTATTCTTCTACGTATTTTTGTAAAAAAAAAAAAAAAATCACAATAAGTGACTGCTTTGCGCAAAAGTTATAGCACCTACAAAATAGGGGACATGATTATGATTTTTTTTTTTATATTTTTTTTTTTACTAGTAATGGCGGCGATCTGCGATTTTTATTGGGACTGCGATATTGCGACGGACACATCGGACACTTTTGACACATTTTTGGCGCCATTCACATTTATACAGCGACCAGTGCTATAAAAATGCACTAATTACTGTATAAATGTGACTGGCATTGAAGGGGTTAACACTAGGGGGTGAGGAAGGGGTTAAATGTATTGCCTGGGTGTGTTCTAACTGTATGGGGGGAGGGGGGTGACTGGGGGAGGTGACCGATGCTGTCTCCCTATGTACAAGAGAAACAGCATCTGTCACCTCACTGACAGGACGTGAAGCTCTGTGTTTACACTCAGAGCTCCACGTCCCTGCTGTCTCACCGACGATCGCGTGTACCTGACGGACATCGCGGCCGCCGGGTACACGCATCGGATCCTCGGTGATGCGTCGGGACTGTTTTTCCCCGCCGCGCACCACCCTGTGGCGCGCGCGGGGAATTACAAGCAAATCACGTCCAAAGACGTGACCCCGGCACCTCAGGTCCGCGCTGTTCACGTCTTTGGACGTGATGCGGTTTCGAAGTGGTTAATATACACTGCCAAATATATAATATAATATATTCTTAGAAAACGTTTAAACTTTTTTTCTTCTCTACTTGGACGCGATACATTTTTTTTGTGTAATAACCATCATACCCCTACATTCTTTGATTGTTTTTGACTAGTTTTAAATGTAAATATAAGTAAATATATGCATATGCACATAAAGACGTGTATGCATATCCACAAATATACATGCACTCGAGTGCATGACACTATCTGTGACTTTTCTGTTCCCCCTTCCTTCTCTTTTTATGATGATATTATAATACAGACTCTTTTTAGACTCTTATCTGTTTTTAATCTAATTCCCTCTCTCATTATTTAATTTTATTTTTAATTTAATTATGATCCCCATTATATTATAATATCTTTTAAACAGTGTCATTGTCATTAGCACCCTGCAGCCCTGTATTGTATAGCGTTAGTATTTTTATTGTTGAGCTAATATAAACAAACACATATCGCCATTATATCTGCATTTATGTTAATACTGCTGTTTTATAGCTTCCTCCGTTTTTACTTTGTATTTAACCCCTTCAATACCGGCGTATAGTAAATTTGCGTCCGGAGGAACCCCTGGCCGATGAGAGTGGACGTTGCCCAACGTCCATCCCTTCTCGGCGCTATTGCGGGTTCCTCACAGATCTGAGGGCGGCGATCGGTGACACGGCGAGTTCCTCGGAGACAGCCCGTCCCGGATCGTGGTAAAGAGTATAGAATTGGCTCTTTTACCACGTGACCGGCTCTTTCCAATCACAGCCGGTCACTTACACAACAAGCTGGCGTGCGCTGTCCCGCGCGCGTGCAGCGCGGCGATCGTGCGCGCGAATTGCGGTGATCGGGCACGAGGCTCGTCCCCTGGACATTGCCTCGTCCCGATCTGGGTAAAGAGCCAATGAAATTTGGCTCTTTACCATGTCGAATCACAGTCGGTCACAAATGTAAACAAACAGCGCTGTAACCGCTGTCTCTGGGCTCTTCTCCTCACACACGGATCCTGTGTGAGAAGGAGATATCAGAAACAGTGAGTTACAGTTAGTTACAGTGTAAAGTGAATAAAGAGTACCTGTCACCCCCCCATCAAAAGTACCCAAGTACCTGTCACCCCCCCATCAAGAGTACCTGTCACCCCCCCATCAAGAGTACTTGTCACCACCCCCATCAAGAGTACCTGTCACCCCCCCATCAAGAGTACCTGTCACCCCCCCATCAAGAGTATCTGTCACCCCGCCATCAAGAGTACCCGTCACTACCACCAAGAGTACCCGAGTACCCCCCACCCCCACCAAGAGTACCCGTCACTCCCCATCCTGTCGTCCCCCATCAGAAGTACTTGTCGCCTCCATCAGGAGTACCTGAGTACCCGTCGCCTCCATCAGGAGTACCTGAGTACGCGTCACCCCCATCAAGGGTAATTGTCACCTCCATCAGGAGTACCTGAGTATCTGTCACCCCCATAAAAAAAGGAGTACCTGTCACCCTCATCAGAAGTACCCGTCACCTCCATCAGGAGTACCTGAGTACCTGTCACCCACATCAAGAGCACCCGTCACCCCCATCATAAGTACCCGAGTACCTGCCACCATGTCCAGAAAATTATTTTCCACAGAAGAGGCATACCAAATTATAGCCCAGAGCGATGAGAGCAGCGGGGAGCTCTCACCGCCCCATCACAGTACTGAGAACATTTTCGATTCAGGTTCGGAATACGAGCCCCCCCAAATCAGTACATCCGAATCGGAGGAGGAGGGAGTAGTCCATTCAAAAGTACCACGGTCTGAACCCCAGGCATCTACCAGCAGCACCGGCCACCCCAGTGGCCAATCAGCAAATGCTAACGGCGCTATACCCCAGGAGGAAGGGCCCAGTACAAGCTCTGGAATTCCACGCCGAGGAAGTAGGTCCCAAACCCATCTACCGGATGGCTTGGCCAACCCGTTGTGGCTGCCTTCTAGCACAGGGTCAGCCACAATCCCCCCTTTCACAGCACAGCCAGGTGTGCAGGCCAACACCGAAGGTTTCTCTGAAATCGATTTTTTTAATTTATTTTTCCCTAATGAGTTCCTTCAAACCATCATAGACCAAACAAATCTTTTTGCACGTCAGTACATACAAAACAACCCCAACTCATGCTATGCCCACCCCTTTGTATGGAGACCCCTAACAATGGAGGCATATGCGATTGTTTTTAGGCCTTACGCTGAATATGGGACTTACAAAAAAAATGAAGTTCATTCGTATTGGTCTAAAAAGCTGTCAGGAAAAGGTCCATCCGCTGGTGCTATTGATATTTTGTCTTGCAGTGCTGCGTCCCACCAGCAGGGGTCTCCTGGCAGTTCGGAGCTGTCAGGGGAACTTCCCCCTGCTGGTATATCACCTTTGGGATGCAGTACTGACCTCCACCAGCGGATGGACCCTGGCAGTGTGGAACACCTGGCCTTTGCTCCGTTCAGGTGTGACCTGAACCCAATCAGTACACCCACTATAAATACCCGGCGAGTTCAAACAGAACTCGCCCTGGTATCTGTTTACTAACCAGACCCTGAACCTGCTTTGGACCTCTGACCTGATCCGATCTGTCCTGACCTGATCCCGATCCCGATCCCTCTCCTGGACATTTCCTTCCTGCCCCTTCCCTGTCTGCAGCCTCTTTGAATGATCTCCTGGTATTTGACCCCGGCTTGGCTTTGGCTTATGAGTATTGCATTCTCCCTGAACTTGTATATAGCTTTTGTGTTATCCATGCACTTATTTTCTCACCTTTGTAAATAAACACCTTTTTCCACTATATACAGTGTTGGTCTCCTCAGTGTAGGCACACAGTCCTGGTCCATCTAGAATCCCTGACAAAAGCCCATCCACCATATGCCCATTTTTTCAGCTACGATGTCCAGGTTCCGCTATGACATGATCATACGGTTCCTGCATTTCAGCGACAACTCGCAGTGCCCCCCCCCAAAATCATACGGACCTTGATAGATTATATAAAATTCGCCCCCTAATAGATTTTTTCAATAAGAAGTTTGCTGAACTTTACATCCCGGAACAGAACATCTCTGTGGACAAATCCCTGGTCCATTTCACTGGCCGGCTGGGAATAAAACAGTATATTCCCAGTAAGAGAGCGAGGTACGGCTTGAAGCTAAACAAGCTCTGTGAAAGCTCCTCCGGCTATGTGAATGCCTTTCGTGTGTACGAAGGCAGAGACTCCCATCTCCAGCCCCCTGAGTGTCCATCGTATTTGGGAATAAGCGGGAAAATTGTATGGGAGTTGGCATTCCCACTCTTCCAAAAGGGGTATCACATATACGTGGACAATTACTATACCAGTCTGCCCCTTTTTCGCCACCTATTCCTGAATAAAACTTTGGCCTGTGGTACTGCACGTAAAAACAGGAAAGGCTTCCCACAGAGTTTAGTTACCAAAAACCTACAAAGGGGGCAATCGGCAAGCCTGAGGAACGAAGAAGTTTTGGCCGTGAAGTGGAGGGATAAGAAAGACGTTTACATCTTGTCGACTATCCACAATGACACCTCAGTGGAACTTCACAAGAGACGCCGTACTGTTCGAAAGCCTTGCTGTATCAACGAATATAATAAGTACATGGGGGGGGGGGTGGATCTAAACGATCAAATGCTGCAGCCCTATCTCTCAATACGAAAGACTCTTTTCTGGTACAAAAAAGTTGCAATATACTTCTTTCATATGGCCCTTTATAATTCATACGTCATTTATCAAAAATCAACGCAAAGGCCCATCCCCTTTATCAGATTCATAGAAAATGTCGTCACTGCCCTGATCTATCAGCAAGGCTCTGCCCCACAAAGAATTCGCTCTGATTGTGTCAGCAGACTGCACGAGCGCCATTTTCCTGACAGAATTCCACCATCAGCAACCGGAAGAAGACGCCAAAAAAAATGTCGGGTGTGCAGCAAACGTGGAATTAGGAAGGACACCAGTTGCTATTGCCCCGACTGTCCCGACCAACCTGGCCTATGTATGACACCATGCTTCAAGCGATATCACACTTTCGAAAATTATTAACTCCAAAATTCCTAATAGACTGCCACTTCCCCGTTTTCAATTTCTGTGCTGATTTCCCTGCTGCCTCAACCAACCAACCTAGTGCCTCAACTCAACTGACCCTGGCCTGTTTATCGACTATGCCTCTGCCTGCCGCCTGCATTGTTTATCCGCTATGTTTCTGCCTTTCACGTGAACTGACCCTGGACTGCTTCTCGACTATGCCTCTGCCTGCCGTCTGCATTGTTTATCCGCCATGTTTCTACCTTTCACATGAACTGACCCTGGACTGTATCGACTATGCCTCTGCCTACTGCCTATTTCTGCCTTTTACCTGCACTGACCTCGGCTTGTTGACCATGTTTTTGCCTGCCCCTTGGACTGATCTTGCACCCTGCCACACAGGGGTCTCACATATGTGAGGGGCTCCAGAATAGTGTTCGGAGTCCAGAAAACCAGATTTTGGTTTTCTGTGTTCCTATAACAGGGTCTGGTTGCCCGGAGGCTTCAAAGCGATTTGGGTGGGAGAAGCCTCTACCCCTGTCCCCATTCTTTCCTGACCGAGGCCCTAAACTTGATGGTTCTGCCTGCTGCCTGGACCAATACTTTGGCTGCACTAACCATATCTCTGTCTGCTGCATGTACTATGGACAGTATTCCTGCATGCTGCATGGACGGTCCTTTCGCTGATGCTGACCACATCTGCCTGCTACCTGGACCGATGCTCTCCTCTGTGGACCACTGCACCACCAAGACAGCAGGTAATCTTTTCTTTACTCTTTACTCAGAAGAATGTATTTTGGTTTGTAATTGGTATGTACAGTACATGCTATGGGTTAGAAATATGAAGGACCTTCAACAATGTCATAGGTTGGCAGGAATTTGTGTGTGTAATTTATGCTCCTAGAACGCCTGGAGGTGCTACTTGGATGTTGGGCCTCTGTATGTGGCCAGGCTGTGTAAAAGTCCCACACATGTGGTATTGCCATACTCAGGAGGAGTAGCAGAATATATTATGGGGTGTAATTTTTTCCATGTGCATGCTATGTGTTAGAAATATCTTATAAATTGACAACTTTGTGTAAAAAAAATGCGTTTTCATTTTTTTTCCACATTTTCCAAAAACTTCTGGAAAAAATTAACCGTTCAAAAGACTAATAATGCCTCAAAGATTATAGGTTGGGGTGTTAGCTTTCCAAAATGGGGTCATTTTGTGGGCGTTTCCATTGTCCTGGTGCTCCAGGGCCTTCAAAAGTGTAACTGGTAGTTGAGAGATTAGATGTGTAATTTATGCTCCTAGAATGCCTGAAGGTGCTACTTCAATGTTCGGCCTCTGTATGTGGCCAGGCTGTGTAAAAGTCCCACACATTTGGTATCCCCATACTCAGAAGGAGTAGCAGAATGTATTTTGGAGTGTCATTTTTGCTGTGTACATGCTATGTGTTGGAAATATTTTATAAATTGACAACTTTGTGTAAAAAAAATGCGTTTTCATTTTTTTTCCACATATTCCAAAAACTTCTGGAAAAAAATTAACCGTTCAAAAGACTAATAATGCCTCAAAGATTATAGGTTGGGGTGTTAGCTTTCCAAAATGGGGTCATTTTGTGGGCGTTTCCATTGTCCTGGTGCTCCAGGGCCTTTAAAAGTGTAACTGGTAGTTGAGAGATTAGATGTGTCATTTATGCTCCTAGAACGCCTGAAGGTGCTACTTCAATGTTCGGCCTCTGTATGTGGCCAGGCTGTGTAAAAGTCCCACACATTTGGTATCCCCATACTCAGGAGGAGCAGCAGAATGTATTTTGGGGTGTCATTGTAAGTATGCATGTGCTGTGTGAGAGAACTAACTTGTTATTATGACAATTTTGTGTAAAAAAAAAAAAAAAAACTTTTCCCAAGAATTGTGGGAAAAAATTACAACTTCAAAAAATCCACCATGCCTCTTACTAAATACCTTGGAATGTCTACTTTCCAAAAAGGGGTAATTTGGGGGCTATTTGTACTTTTCTGGATTGTTAGGGTCTCAAGAAATTATAGGACGTCAGTACATCAGCTGTGATCAGATGTGATAATTTTTCAATCAATTGCACCATAGCTTGTAGACTCTATAACGTTCACAGAGACCAAATAATATCCACAAATTTTGGTTATTTTTATCAAAGACATGTAGCAGTATACATTTTGCCCAAATTTCTGAAGAAAAATTATTTCTTTGCAAAATTTTAAGATAGAAACTTAAAAAAAGTGTTTTTTTTTTCAAAAATGTCTCTATTTTTTTTGCTTATATTGCAAAAAATAAAAAACCCAGCGGCGATTAAATACCTTCAAAAGAAAGCTCTGTTTGTGAGAACAAAATGATAAAGAATTTGTTTGGATACAATGTACCATGACTGAGTAATTGTCATTCAAAGCGTGAGAGAACTGAAAGCTGAAAATTGGTCTGGGCAGGAAGGGTATATTAATGCCCTGTATTGAAGTGGTTAAAGATTCCACAATTGTTCCCCTTTATGTGCGATTGGCTTCTCAAGCCACTCGTATTATAAGCTCTCTTATTGGTTGGTGCTTGACCATGTGACCTATATAACTCACATCCTCTAGCTTTCTCCTCATACTGCACTTGATAAAGGAGCGCGCAGGTCTTTTATTCACCTAGCGCTGGCTCTGAAACGCGTTGTGTCCCTCTTTGGCCACCGTCCCAGTGACATCACGGACCAGCGGCGCGGTGGATCAGCTGAGAATATAACATCCACATATGGACTTTGCAGTCGGCCCCTCTATGGTTAAAGAACGCCTGACGCTCCTCCATTGAACAGCTTTTCCAGCCTCCCACATGGTTTCCGGACTGCACTGAAGCCCTTGACACTAGCATCTCAGACTGCATCAGAGTGCCCCTAGATGTAAGTGTTGGAATACTTTTGCTGTTGTTGAATTAAATCAGATTACTCAGCGGCGCTTTCTTGTTTCTGTTTTTTCTCTTGTATGATTTGAGCTGACTTCGCTCCTGGAGAGAGCAGCCCTGAGTATCCACAATTACCCCTACATTGGTATTGTCACGATCAAGTTCCTCTCTTGGACTCACACCCAATGGACTAGACTTTCATTTATATTTATATTTATTTTTATGTGGATTCTGTTTACATGGTTACTCAGAGCGCTGTAATCCTGTGCTAATGATGGTCTGATGTGCGAACACACCATCGGACCAAAAATCCGATCAGACCAGAACGCGGTGACATAGAACACAACGACGTGATGAAAAAACGAAGTTCAATGCTTCCAAGCATGCGTTGACTTGATTCTGAGCATTCGCGAGTTTTTGGTCCGATGCTTTTGTGTACTAACCAACAAATCTGTCCGACAGACAGGTGTCCGTCGGACAGATTTTAAAGCAGGTTTTAAAACTTTGGTCCGACGGACAACGGTCCGATGGGCCATACACACCATCGAATTTGTCTGATGAAACTGGTCTTCAGACGCGGCCTAACAGTGTTCATGTCCTCCATGTGTAATACAGGTTGTACAATCATTACAGCAGAGCAAACATATGGGGAAGGCCTGCCTTGTACCCCAAGAAATGGAAAATGGTTCAGAAATAGCAGCACTGACTCTGATTCTTGCCTGTGGAGCAGTGTACAACAGGTTCACTCATTTAAGGAAACTTAGCTGAATCCAAAATTATGGAGTATACAGAAGGTAAAGCTGTTCCATACTATCAATGGCCTTACGGTTATCCAGGAAAATGATGGCCCAAACTTGCTGGTAAGCAGTCTCAGTATATTTATATGAGAAACTTGAAATCCAAGCGCTAAGTCCAAGATATCATAGATATATATGTAAATAGGCATTAGACAGTCCCAAGCTACTGCAGGAGGCACTTGGAGTAGTGACCATGCAAAATATCAAAATATGAACAGCGTTCAGGATCTCTAATCAAAGTTATAACAGGTTGACGTTAAAGTTATAAGAGGTTGAGTTATAACATGACGACATTGCGTAGATTCACAGTCCTTGTTTTGCAAGAAGTTATGGGCCCCTCCTAGGCAAGGCTCTACTTCTTTTAAACCTTCAGAAATACACAATGTGGTGGAGCCTTGCCTAGGAGGTGTCCACAACTGCCCTGAAAAAGCAATTGGGGATCTGCGTAACGTTATTAGATAGTATGTGGCCTCAGGACTCAGTCTATTATCCGGGAACCCATGAGTACTACTAGAGCTATTGCCATTGATGTTGACAAATTGTTCATTAGCCACTAATTCTTGTTAACATGTCATTTTGAATTCTATGTATTGTCAGGAATATATAGCTCGGCATAACAGGACAGAGTATACAGCTCCAGAACCACGGGACAGAGTATACAGCTCAGCCTCACAGATCAAGATATATAGCTTAGCATTACAGATAGGGTATATAGCTCAGCCTCACAGATCAGGGTATATACAGCTCAGCCTCACAGATCAGGGTATATAGCTCATCATTACAGATAGTGTATATAGCCCAGCAATACAGATAGTGTATATAGCCCAGCAATACAGATAGTGTATATAGCCCAGCATTACAGATAGGTATATATAGCCCAACTTTACAGATAGGTGTATATAGCCCAGCAATTCAGGCAGTGTATATAATTCAGAATTACAGATAGTGTATATAGCCCATCAATCCACATAGTATATAGCCCAGCAATGCAGATAGTGTATATAGCCCAGCAATCCAGATAGTGTATATAGCCAAGCAATACAGATAGTGTATATAGCCCATCAATCCAGACAGTGTACATAGCCCAGCATTACAGATAGTGCTCCACTGCCAGTGCCCCAACCCCCCTCCCCCTGGAGTGGGGTTAGCGGCTCCACTAACAGAACCCCCTGCTAGTGGCTCCAGTGACAGCACCCCCCACATGGGGCTAGCAGCACCACTGACAAGACCCCCCCTAAGTCCAGCACTTACCAGGCTGTAGGGAGTATCATCCTGTCTCCACTCCATTCCTCCACAATACCTTTGATTGTATGATAATATGAAATTACTAATTTTGTCTTGTTTGTATATACTCTAGATGCTTTATGACTGACATACGGAAAACTAATCCCTGAGGAAGCGGTGACTACTGCGAAACCTGTTGGCAGATCCCGTACAATATATGTGATATCGTATTTGATGTCTACATGACATGTTTTTTATATGGATCTGGGCTTCTAGGTGCTCTCTTTGCTCATCTTTTATGAATATTATATGTACTAATTAACTTTTTTATCTTTATAACAATGACTGATGTATATATATATATATATATATATATATATATACATATGATTTATCTCAACTATGGGGATCATCAGGGATGGACTGGCCATTGGGACTACAGGGAGTTTCCCGGTGGGCCGATGGTCCAGTGGGCCAGCTTCAGTGACAGAGGACTGCCTCCCCCCTCTGCTCCTCTGTCTCTCCCTTCCCACAGTGCTCACCTCCTCTCTCTTCCCGCAGCGTTCACCTGGGGGTAACAGAGAAGCAGGGGAAGGACCAGAGGAGCAGGGGGGACAACAGAGGAGCATGGGGGGGGGGAACAGACAGCTCACTCAACAGCTATGGCCTGGGAGTTTCTCACTTCTGCCTAATCTTGTCCCATAAGTGGGGCCACGGAACGGATTCCTTGCCCCGGGTGAAATAATGTCTAGCTTCCCCACTGGTACTGTCTATAAAAGGACCAGTACCAGCCGTTCTACTCTAATAAAAGTAGAACGGCTAGTGGCTAGTGAAGGGGGAGAGGGGGTACGGGTGGCTGGGGGGGGGGTGCGGGAGTTGCCCGGCTGCCATGGGAGAGACCTGTAAAAGTGGGCCAGTCTCGATGAAGTCCATGGCCAAATTTCTGTCCCAGTCCAGCCCTGGGGATCATCATTTAAATTTTTTACATGCCTTTCCTTTCTAAAAAATAAAAAACACAGTGGTTTACATACCACCATAAGAAAGCTCTATCTGTCTTAAAATAATTATAAAAAATTAATTTGGGTACAGTGTTTAATGCCGGAGTAATTGTCACTCAAAGCTGAAAATTGGCCTGTATTGGAAGCGGATGAAAGTGTCAGGACTTGAAGTGTTTAAAGAAAAGCCTTGCAGCAAAAAAAGAAAAAAAAATCTTTGCTATGGACAGGACAGCAGCTAAAAGTGACCACTAACCTTTAAATCAAGAACAAAATAAAATGAAAGACAAAAAAGAAGAAAGAAAAGACAGCAAGGGGTTTGATTTTCCAAAAAGCAAGCAATCAAACTGAAAGTGCAATTTCCTGACTAACCATAATCTCTCCCTCTTCTGAATCTGTATTGCTTTGACCCATCTTAAAGTTAAGCGACTCTTGTTATTGCAATTACAAAACTTGATATGTGTATTATTAATTGTTATATTTATGCTGGGAGGGGCTCAGGCTTATTGACCATCTGCATAATCAAACTAGTTATTGCAACTACAAATACAACTAAACAGATAGTTTGTGCTTTTTGTTACTTTTTTAATAAAACTTAAAAAACTTAAAGTATATCCAAAGATATAGCAAGTTTTATTCATCTTATACCGGTATGTCAGCAGTTAAAGTAGATGATGTTCTAACTTCTTAAATGGGTTGTATAGGTTCATGTTTTTTCACCTAAATGCATCCTATGCATTAAGGTGAAAAAACGCCTGCCGATTACCGGCCCCCCAGCCCCCCGTTTTACTTACCTGAGCCCTGGAAAGTCCTGCGTCGCGAACATGCACAATCTTTGCCAGAGCTTCTTGGCTCTTCATTGGATAGATTGATAGCAGCACAGCTGCTGTCAATCAAATCCAATGTCGCGGGCAACGGGGGTGGGGCCGAGTCATACAGTCTGCGACTATGGACGCCGAGTGTATAACACGGGAGCGCGCCCGCAAGGTAACCCCCTCAGGAGAGAGCTTCCCAGAGGAGTTAACTATTGTGGGGAGGAGTCGAGAGAGCGACGCGGGACCCCAGAAGACGGCGTTCAGGGCCACTATGTGGAAAACGAGCTGCACAGTGGAGGTTAGTATAACATATTTGTTATTTTTAAATAACACAATTTTAACCTATAGTATCACTTTAATGACAGTGTTAAACTTGTAGAAAAAGGTTTATTCATTGAGCAATAATAATGTGCAAAGTGCAGTAGACTAATATATTGCTTTTGGTAAAAATGTAAAAAACTATTGTAACCATAACTTTCAATTGTGCACTGTAGGGTTTCTTGAGTAATCGGTGATCCTAGGATACCTTAGCTCAGTGTCTTTCAACTCCAGTCCTCAAGGCACACCAACAGGTCATGTTTTCAGGCTTTCCATTATTTTGCACAGGTGATTTGATCAGGTTCACTGCCTTAGTAATCACCACAGACATTTCATCTGAGGGAAATCCTGAAAACTTGACCTGTTGGTGTGCCTTGAGGACTGGAGTTGAAAAACACTGCCTTAGCTTAGAGCATCTTATTTTATTTTCCTTAGAAGTTTAAATGATACTAAATATTTCCATTTCCCGTTTAGGACTGATACCTAATATTAGTGAACTCTAAGGCCTCGTACACACGAGGCAATCTATTTGTTCAAATCGGTCGGACCGACCGATTTGAACAAATCTGTCTGCTTAGATTTTGGTTTGCTCGCGTGTACACACGAGAAAACCAAAATCCCCGCCAGCAGACAGCGCGCTGACGTGACGCCGCCACGTCACCGCACCAGGAAGTAAAACACTTCCGCGCATGCGTCGAAATCATTCGGCGCGTGTGCGAGAAGACATGTCTGCTGGTTAGCGTACTAACCAGCAGACATGTCGGGCGGACGTGTTCCCAGCCGACAGATTGGTAAGCATGCTTTCAAATCTGTCGGCTGGCCAAATCCGTCTGCTCGCCCGTACACACGATCGAATCTGTCTGCTGGGACGGTCTAGCAGACCGTTTCCAGCAGACAGATTTGGTCGTGTGTACGCGGCCTAATGTGTTGTATAGCATTGAGATACTTTGATCTCTATCAAACTGGTCCATGGGGCGCTTTAGAAACAACATCACATCACATTCTTAAATGCACATTGATTTATTGTTGATCGCTGTATTCTGCTTGTTCTTTTACTGTACACACAACGCGGATTGTTTGATCTGTATATCTTGCCTGAATCAATAAAAATATTGAAATTGAAAAATAAAAACTTATCAAGATTTTTTTATTCATAGTAAAGAATTTGACTTTATGCTGGTGGTTTTCAAAAGACTTGACATTACAACAAAGATGTCTTCATGAAGTCCTATAGAGCTAACATAAGTTTTAACAAACCCATTTTCAGTTTCACTTATGTTCCAAGGGTTTTCTTGACTTTCAGCAAATATATTGTATGCCCATTCAAGTAAAGATTACAGTGTAAAAAATCACAAAACACCTCTGTCGTCCACAGTAAATTCTTTAGGGCGATACAAGATCCCTGTAGGCCCCAAACCATAATGTCCAAACAACCTTCTACGCATGTTTCTCTTCCTGTTCTAAAGAAGTTTCCCTTTAACTATATATTTTTACCTTTCCAAAAACGAGACAGGTCAAGCCAGAAATATCTGAAGTTGACCAGGGCTCTAACATGACTCCAGGACTGATGTACTTTCCAAAACATGAAGGAAAGTGTGCCTTTATTATGTATGTTCCTCTACATTAGATGGAATGTGTGCCTTTCTGGATGCTTGTAACTTTCAGGTATAAAATGAGGGCACCGTTCTCACTATCTCTGGTGAACATGGAGAAGAAACAGAATTCCTTATTTTGATATGGAAAACATCAAATGGATGCATTTATCACAATCATTTGTTCTATACTGCTGACCTCCTTTTCAATAAAACATCCAGATCAAAGGACTGTTATAAATAAGTAATCCACAAAGGAAAATAAAACCATGAGAATCCAGCTCATAAGGAAGTTAACTGTCACAGACTTGTCATAATTCCTCATAGGAACTTTATAGCTCATATACATAGACAATTTTTATGAATTCATATTAACTTTATGACCTTTTAATATAATTTGGAAATATGTATGTTAAAGTCCCTTATGTCTTCAGGATTTTATATAGCTCTCAGTTGCATTTATTGCTAATTCTGAAAAAAAAAAAAGTTTTTTTTTTTTTTTAAATAAGTTTGGGAAGTTAGATACCCTGTTGATTTTTTGACTTTTTATTTGGCTGACCCATCGCACAAAATTTGTCACTGTTGTTAACAGAGACAAAACAGAAAGTGAGCAAAAATGTTCCCACTGTGGGGAGGGTGGGCTCTCTCTTGGACAGATGCCATGCAGATTTCCCTTCTATCCTTGTTTTGGTGACAACTGTAACATTTTTGGATTTCCGTGCACTTTCTGTCCACATGACAATGATCACCAGGACAAATCAAGTAAATTTTAGCATCAGTGACAGCACCACACATTTGACAGTGGCTACAATTGTTTTTCACTATATGCCAAGTGGAAAAACATTGTCTAGAGATACTCATTAATCGGTAGATATTATTTAGGCCTTCTACAAACATTTGTTAGAGGATGAACACACAATCAGTGTTTGTGACAATTGTTGGCCTCGATCATCTCCCCCAGTAGTCCAGTAAGATAAAGAGGAGGAAATCACTGTCTCATTTGGATCAATTGTATTGGCCACATCCCTAGAATGATAAACAAACAGGATATCTCCCCCTAAGGTGGGACTTTAAAGGCCAAGCATTGATGAATGTATAAAAAAATTTTATTAAGAAATAGTACACATGATTAACGAAGTGAATAAAACACGCATTAAGCAAACGGTATGCATGTATAGAACAAACATACCTAAACAAGACATATAACAAAAACCACAATGTGTGACAAAAAAAACAAAAACTCTCTTAAGATTGATGGTTCCCAAGTGCCCGACGCATTTCTGGTAATTCGACCGTCATCAGGGGTCAGAGATGGGGAGCAGTATAGTCGTGGTTCTTTATTAACGCAATCACAGTGAGTTCGTAAGTATGATCATTGCTGGTGCAGATTATCTACAAAAGGTAGGGTTGCATCTAAGCATTAATCCAGCCCAAAGAAGAGGTATAACAGGGAAGAGGCTAAAGAGGACCAAGACCTTTTATTTGGTCAGCACTAAGGCCTGTCCTTTCCGGGTATAATTCCTTGGGTCCCTCTTAGGCGGCGTACACACGATCGGATATATCCGATGAAAACGGTCCGCGGACCATTTCCATCGGATATGTCCGATCGGGAGTTTGATCCGATGGCGTGTACACACCATCGGATCAAATTCCCCGCCGCCGGACGGCGCGGTGACGTAGTGGTGACGCGGCGGTGACGTTGACGCCGCCGCGTCACCGCCACGTCACCGCACCAGGAAGTAAAACACTTCCGCGCATGCGCCGAATCCATTCGGCAGCGGCGCGGCGGCGGTGGGGGCCGACATGTCTGCTGGTAAGTGTACTAACCAGCAGACATGTCGGGCGGACCGATTCCCACCGGATAGATTTCAAAGCATGCTTTGAAATCTGTCGGGTGGAGAAATCTGTCCGCTAGCCCATACACACGAGCGGAGATGTCTGCTGAAACGGTCCATCGGACCGTTTTCAGCGGACATATCCCCTCGTGTGTACGCGGCCTTAGAGTCCAAATGGACCCACTGTTACTCTCAGTACAAATTAGTAGTGCAAACCTGGTGTTTCCCCTCCAATTGTGGTGCCTGTAGTCCAGTAAGAGCACATACTTACCTGTCCTCGTTCTGTTAAGATCTTTACTATGTGGTCTGTCCACCACATTGCAAGGATCTCCATGGAGCAGATCTCAGTGGAGAAGGGACAGGTAAATATTTCCTCTTACTGCCCCCCGTGGCAGGGCGTTGGAGCCAATTTAAAGGAAAAGCTCTTAGCCTTTAAAAAAGGAAACTCAACCAAAGCTGATACATTTCACAATGTAGGAAATAGCAATTGAACCAAACAGTGCAGTACATACACATGTCACATTGAAATTAGAATGCAGATTCACACTGGATCATGCAGTTGTGCTGATTTATATTGCTCCTCGAGGCATGAAAATTCAGTTTATGTACACATCTGATGAGAGCAAAAATTTCAGGAGGGTTATGAATGATTGTTCCTTCTTGAACTGTCGGAAAACTTCAAGTATACAGTAAGTGCCATAATCTCAATTACCATGATTCCCTTATTTGTAGACACAATTATGTCCTGTAGTTCCTGAAGCAAATGTATTTTGTGGAAGCAAATTCACAGCAGGGAAAGCAAATTTGTAAAGAACACTTGTTTGTACACCTATTTCTTCTCACCAGCTTGAGGGTGACATCCAATTGCTTGGTTTCTGGTTTAAAATACCAGCTGTAATGACAATGTTGTTTCTGTTTACATACAGTGAAACGTGTCAAAAGTCTATAGAACCTTGCTATGTGATTTGTAAATCAAGCAAGAACTTTGGCTAAAGAGTACTATGCATGTACTAATATTTGCAACTAGGTCCTTGAGGAAAGACACAGTAAACATATTAACTGCCTACACTCAAATGTTATAATGGCTTCTTTTTTTATTGAAACATTTTATTTGTTTTTACTTTGGCACCATTGTTAAACCAAACATTACTTAGACCTTTCCAAAATCCTCATCTTGACCTTTCCAAAAAGTTTGTAAACCTCCTTTAATTTGGAAATATCCTTCTGTGTGTTCTCGTATAGCTGCAGTCTGTTCCTAACAATTAGATTTTTTTTATTGAATAGGGAAGAGATAGAATTACATCAGGTTTTTTATTGCTGTCCGTGTCCCAACTTGAGAGATAGTTGTGGGTTTGTAACGGAACGTCAGACATTCGGTATCTTACCAGCAAGTGCTTAAAGCGGCTAACTGAAAAGAAACATTTCCCAAGAATCCCAAAAGTCACATCACTGGAATGTTCGAAAAAATAGCTTTTTATGCCAGCATAATACAATTTACCAATATGTCAGGGGCACACAGGTCCCTTTAGCAAGGTGCAGACTTGTATACTCGGGCTATCTGTAGCTCAACCTACAGCTATTTTTTCTTTGCATGATCTGCAGCTCTTAATGGTCTGCAGGCCATACGCAGCAGTGCAATCTTGGTTAAAGTGGACCTAGCATTAGATATATTTTTTTACTGTAGTGTGCAAGCATGTTCAGTAATGTGTGAGTGTAAAATGTAAAACCTATATAAAAGAAACAGCGGCTAATACCTTATTGGAGGCTCAAAATCTGATCAATGTAATCCCAATTGGTCAATTCCTTCCGATCAGGTGAAACTGGTCCAAGAACCATGACTTCATTGAAGAAGCTATGACTATGTACCAATGTTTCAGGGAAAAAGGGTACTCACATAAGACTATAAGGAAAGCGAGAAAGAAGGCAGGCGAATGTAAACAAAAAGCCCTTCTTGAGAAATCTAAAAAATAAACTGATTCAAAACAAATCAAGCTTATTGCGATTGAGAATATAGTGGGACCAAGACCTCTAATGACAGCAAGAATAGCACGTAATCTTAATGATACCTTGGTTCACTCGGAATATCAGAGAACTGTGATAAAAACCTGGTTGACAGATCTTACCCCCATATGCAGAATGCATGCCTGTGGACGCTGTCACATATGTAAATATGTTCAAAAAGACTGATGTGTTTGCAAATTTTGATGGGCCTAAGAAATATAAAATCAATCAATTTATTAATTGCTCAACAACTAGAGTAATATATATGTTATGTTAGGATCAATGTGTGGAAAACAAAAAGACAACTCTGCATCAGAATAGGCAAGCACATCCCAAGTATTAAGAAATAAGATGATGAGCGTCCCCGGCAGTGTATTTCACCAGGATGATCCTAAAGCCTTAACTGTCAAAGGCATTTATGTGCTAAATTTACCAACAAGAAGAGGGGATTTTGACACTATCCTCCTTCAGAAGGAGAATAGGGGGATATACAGTTTAGGGTCCTTAGTTCCCCACGGCTTGAACAATGAATCTAATGCTGCGTACACACGATCGGTCAAACCGATGAGAATGAATGAATGAATGAATGAAAAACTTATATAACGTGACACATGCGAACTGAATCGCTTCTGGGCGCTCGTTGTTCCTGTCTCTCTTGACATCAGAAGAGCAGAGTTTTAATCTGTCCTCTGAAGGTCAGGTGGTTTTCCTCCAACCGAATGCTGGTTGGTAAAGCGTTCCATAGTCTGGGACCTTGGAAAGCAAACCTTCTTTCTCCTTTGGACTTGTATCTGGCTTTGGGTACCTTGACCAAATTTTGGTCGGTGGATCGCAAAACGCAATTGGAATTGTGAGCTTCTATTTTTTCGCAAAGATATTGCGGGGCATTCCCATGGATGCATTATGAATCAGACAAAGTGCTTTAAAAGCAATTCTGTCTTTTACTGGCAACCAATGAAGGTATCTTAGTGACGGTGAGATTGACTCCCAGGGTTTTTTCCCAGTCACAAGTCTGGCGGCCGTATTTTGAACGGCTTGCAGACGAGTGATTTGGTACTTGGGGAGTCCCAGGTAAAGGGCATTTGCATAGTCCAGTCTGGAGTTCACAATTGTTCCCACCACGACTGCTACGTCTTCTTTGGGAATAAATGGAATAAGTCTCCGTAGTAGGCGCAGCAGATGGTGAGATCCGCTGACTACTGACCCTATTTGTGCTTCCATTGTCATGTAGGTGTGTCAAAGATGACCCCAAGACTTTTGACTTTGGAGCTAGGGGTGATGATCTGGCCAAAAATGGGCGGAGGTGTCCAGGTTGTTGCCAGTTGACTCTTACGACTGGCGTAAAACAGAAGAAGTTCTGTTTTAGAATTGTTGAGTTTGAGATAACTCTTAGTCATCCAGTTTTCAATCAGAGAGAGACAATTCTCTAAACTGCGATGATGATCCTTTTTATTGCAGATGCGAAAATATAGTTGAGTGTCGTCTGCATATGAGTGATAAAGTAGTTGTTGCCTACTGATGATTTCAAAAAGTGGGCGAAGATAGATGTTGAAGAGCACCGGTGACAGGGGTGATCCTTGAGGGACTCCACATGACACCGTGCGTTTTTCAGAAGTGAAAGGTCCCAATTTCACTGTTTGTGATCGGTTTTCCAAAAAAGAGGAAAACCATGGTAAATCACCATCTGTGACTCTGGCTACCTCAGCCAGCCGAGTCAGTAAAAGTTTGTGGTCTACCGTGTCAAAGGCTGCGCTTAGGTCCAGCAGAACCAGAAGACAAGATTCTCCTTCGTCTGCGGCCTAGAGCGTCGTCCCATATTTTGAGCAATGCTGTTTCTGTCCCGTGTTCGGTATGGATCAAGTAGATTGTGGGTATCTAGATGCTGTTGCAGCTGCTGTACCACTACTTTCTCCATTACCTTGGAGAAAACGTTTAGCATTGTAATGGGACAGCGGTGAGTTGGGTCCTTGGGGTCCAGGGTGGGTTTCTTCAAGATGGGCTGTATTGTGCCCTCTTTCAGTAGGGAGGGCACTATGCCTTCCTTAAATGACTGATTTATAAGCTGCATGATGGGAGGTGCCAGGATGTCGGCACAATCCTTCAGCAGTTTGATGGGGATGATATCATTAGACGATGTGCTGTTACGCAAAGCGCCAATGATATTTCCTGTGGCATCGATGGAGATGGGTTCCAGAGTGAACTTTCTTGGTTGTAGAAAGTTTCTATGGTGGTTGTTCGGGGGAGGGGTTGAGGGGGGTATTGTTTTGCTGAATGCTTTCCCGGATTCTCTCAATTTTATTAATGAAGAAATCCGACAGTTCATTGCAAAATTCTTGGGTATCTGAATTGGGGGCTTCAAGACAGCCTGGATTCATGGTCTGCGTGACCAGCTTGAAGAGTTCACGGGGGCGGTTTAGGGCGCTGTTGATAGCCTTGGAAAAATAATTTTCCTTGGCTTTGAAGATTTCTTTGTGGTATTTTCTTGTTGCTCCTTTGTAGGTGGAATGGTCTGATGGACCGTTTTCATCGTTCAAACCCGATCGTGTGTGGGCACCATCGGTTATTTAACCATCGGTTAAAAAAAAAAAACTTGTTTTAAATTTAACCGATGGATTCCTAACTGATAGAACAAAACCAATCATTAGTAGGCACGACCATTGGTTAAAAATCCATGCATGCTCAGAATCAAGTCGACGCATGCCTGGAAGCATTGAACTTCATTTTTTTCCGCACGTCGTTGTGTTTTACTTCATCGCGTTTTGACACGATCGGTCCCTCAGACCGTTCTCATCGGATGGACCGATCGTGTGTATGCGGCATAACTTACAACCCTTTCTGAAGGCATGATCTGTATATATTTTTCTTTAAATTTGTAATTGTATATGCTAGGGTCACTGATGATGATAAATTGAAAGATCAAAGCCTCTGCTTATGTCCTAGCTCCATAATGGTCTGTCGCTTTTCTCTATGATCTCTATTCCTCTCCTTCAATGATAATTTATTTTTATCTATGGATTTTGTTGTTTTTGTTGTTGTTCCATCTGAAAATTAAGGGGTTAAATCTCACCCTATATATGAAAGATCTTTACTGGTGTGAATTTAGCTAAGCATCTCTGTGAATCTTGATCAAATTGTACTCAGTGGTATTTTTAAACTATTGCTTACGTGGTGAAAGAAGAGGGGGTGTAAGAATGCATGACATCTAATGGTGAGAAGAAAGTATTACATGTGTTCAAGGATATTTAAGCCACTGTCAGCAGACCCCTCCTTGCTCTGAGGAAGTTATCATTGATTGGCTAACGAAACGTGTCAGCAGCTCTTTTAGGATCACAGCTTGCAGAAATGCACAGAGGGTAAGGTGGTTGCTGCACTCAATTTGAACCAAGCGTTGACCAGATGCCAGTGCTCAGTGATCATAAGTGGATCTGAACAACTAAATACATCAGTACAGTGTGGGAGACAGCATACATATGAGGTGGTGAGAGATCCCCCACTTGAACCCTCCTTAGTTCCCATACCCACCCAATTCATGTTATGACCTGGACTCAATCCACTTTGACTGCACCTAGAGCTTAATATGACTGGTCATCAGCTTGAATCCACCTTACCTATAGGAGTTATAGCCCCTCTTTTCTCCTGGTGGAGGAATTACTTACAATTGGACTGCAATCAAACTTTTATTGGAAGCCTTTATCCAGAGAGGGCTTATCTAGGCATCTCCTTTTACCTGTCTGCTTTAATCTGACACATTGTCACACCTCTAATGCCTTGTACACACGATCAGTTTTCGTGACAGGAAAAGTGCAATGTGAGGTTTTTGTCAGGAAAACCGAACATGTGTATGCTCAATCACACTTTTTCTGTCAGTTTTCCTGCCAAGAAAAGATTGAGAGCGAATCGCGTTCGTCTATATGCAATTACGACACGAAAAAAAACATGCATGCTCAGAATCAAGCAGAAGAGCCAAACTGCCTATTGAACTTCATTGATCTTGGCTCATTGTACGTGTTGTATGTCACCGTGCTCTTGACGGTCGGAATTTCAGCCAGGATTAGTGTGACCGTGTGTATGAAAGACAAATTTTAGTAAAAAAAAAAAAAAGGTGGTTTTCTTGTCAGAAATTGTGATCGTGTGTACGAGGCATAACACTTAGCTATTGATCAAATACTGAACCAGTGATATACTGTATCAAGTTTGTTTTCAGTGGTCAATTATAGCCTTTACAAGATTACCTCAGCTGAGGAAGTATAACTTGCCACAAATTTGTGGCAGTGTTGAATTGTAAGGCTTGTCAACTTTCTGCACATTTTCACTGTTAGGTTGTACACTTAGACTTAGACCACTTGACACACAAGTAATAGTTGACCTTTTTCCAATTTGTAGCAAATGTGTGTGGCAAGTCTCTAGCAAGAGCAAAGTTGCACTGGTGATTTACACAACATAACTGAACCAGAACTTGCTGCAGTCTTGTAGAATTTTTGCAAAGAAAGTTGATCAGGAGTTATGCAATGCGGGCTTGCTGAAATTGTGCAACAAATTTGTGAAGTCTGGCAAGTCCGGCAATAGCTTAACAAGTCATTTTTATACTTGCAGCACAATTGCTATCTGGGTGTGGAACTTCTACCACATACCTATTATATATTCAATTGTTGCGTGATGGGTTGTGTGTATGGGTGTGTGTGTGTGCAGCTGCGAACTCTACTGCGACATTGTTGTCTCTATTTTAACTATTGGTTTGGTGAAGGTAGATTTTTCTGAAATGTTGTATTGTGCCGTTTTTCAAATTAAAGCTGATTTTTTACTCAACCATAGTGTTTCACATATGTGCCTTTCTTGTACTGTTAAATCCTTTCTTTAAGCCAGTCCGTTAAGCCAACTTCTGTCAGACATGTATGCTGGAGAACCAGCTGCCAACTGGCTCCCGATCAGCGCTCTTAGCCAATGGCTGAGAGTGCTGACCGGAGTGTTCTGGCGGGGGGTCTTCCCGCTGTCAAAACACAATAGCAGAGCAGGTGAATTTGAAAGAAGACTAGTGGTTTGTATTAGTCTTTAAAAGAAGCATTAACATTACAATATTTACACTTGGTAAGCAATCTGATGAGTGACCGTGGGGGCAGTTGTGCAGGAACGCTGGTCTTAAGCCAGGTATACACTATTTATTTTTTTCATGCAACCCCGCGGGTTGCATGAAAAAAAACTGTCAGCTCCGGTAGGAGCCGGTGTGTACGGGGCTTTAGACTCCATTCATAAAATTCATGCAGTGAATATAAAATAAAGTAGCTCTTTGCATTTCTATACACGCAGATTTGCTTTAACTCAAAGCTAGCTCCTGTCAAAAAGTTTTTTTTTTAGCTTTGGGTAGAGTAGAGTAGGTTTAAATTGTATAACTTTCTAAGAAAGTGAAGAGAATTTACAGAACTATCAATCAGTTCCAATTTACTGCTGAATTCCTCTATAAAATGATTTATGCTTATAAATAAAATGTTCTAAATATTAGATCACTTCTCAATATAACATAGTATACAATAGTACAGTATTATAAAATACAGTACAGTATATTGTTGTCTATTGTATAGCACAGCGGTATATTCTTTGAAAGAAATTAGTGTGGAAATGCTAATGGATTAGCGTGTCATTCATTTCATTTCATTTCATGCCCTTTTAGTACAAATGGCACTTTATACTGCAGGTAACAATAGGCAGACAACTAATGCCAGCAGATATTGGCTTGTAATTGAAGCATTAAGCTTCAGGCTATGCAGATCACACGGTGTGACTACTGCCATTGTCTTGGAGGTGTTACAAGCTGTTATCCAATTAGTTGCTCCTTTTGTTAGGCTTAAGGTGCCCAACATGGGACAAGGCAGTATTATATATGTGGGGGGTATTGCCATTGGCCATATATGGCTCGATCTTTGCAAGCAATGCATTAGATCCAATTGTGAGGATGACAAGGCCAGTTATCAGAAACAAATCCCCCAGGATAATTTCCACTCATCTGGCCAAAGTAAAAAGGCAGTTCATCCCACACATTTTATGGCTAGCACTCCTAATGTAAATGTTCTATCTCCCAGCAAAAATCTCCATCCATCATAGAAGCAGGTGGGGGTAAAAAAAATAAAAATCTAATTGAGTATAACAATTTTTACACTGTATTAATTAAATAATATTAGTTAATCCTTTTCCCCAGTTATTTTAAATGGTAAGGCTCACAATGATGTTCTTCCATTGGGGCTGATTTATATAAAGTGTAGGTATAGCCAAAACGTTTCTATTTCTTTAATAAATCAGCCACACTTAGTTACAAAATAAATAGCAATCACCATATTACACTTTTTAACCACCTGCCTCTAGGGCCAGGCCTTTTGGTTAGGACAGAGGATTTTTTGATTCCTGGCCGGAGGGCCGACCATTGTACTGCACAATGGTCACTTTTTCACTCTCCTCATCTTCCTTCTCCCCCACTTTCTTTTTTGTTTCCCCTATGTTTGTCACTTACAGTATATGTTTTTTTTTTTGTTTGGTGTTCACGTTTGTCACTTTTGATTAGTAGGGTGCGGGTCCTCGGGCCAGCCCTGAACGTCTTGGGAGTGGGTGGACATGGCCTTCCGGCTTAGTTCGTCTGCTCCCATGGGGTCTCCCTTTGGGGGAGCCCCACCTAGTACTGGGAGGGTTCTGTTTCGGCAGACCCTCTAAGGAATGGGGTCTGTGTCGGCTTAGGTTGCACAGACCATGTGAGTACCTCAGTCCCTGTCAGGAGCCTAACGCCCTGGGTGATCAGGGTTGGGTCCTTCTTACGGAAGGCACTTTTTTGTCGCACCTCTTTATGTGTGTGCACATTTTTTATGCACCAGGTGGAAGTTTTTTGGGTGTGTTTTGCACGCCATAGGCTTTTCCAAAATAAATAAAAAATAAATAGCAAGTCTCATAATTGTCTTAAATTATCCTGCGTTGTTGTTGTACAACAAATCATCATCATTTAAGTTCTTTATGTTGAGCAAAATATGATACATATGTGATTGTGCATTTTTTATTCTGGCCACCCTGTTATGCCATATAGGGTCAATGTACTATTCAAAATACTCAATAAATAAAGTCATGCATATTTTGTAATCAGTGTAAACAGCACAAAACTATAATAAATTAACCAATTATTACTAGATAACATGGTTAATATTATTATTTCAGGTACTTATATAGCGCAGTAAATTTATGCAGCGCTTTACATATACATTGTACATTCACATCAGTTCCTACCCTCAAGGAGCTTACAATCTAAGGTCCCTAACACACATTCATACATATACTAGGGCCAATTTAGACAGGATCCGATTAACCTACCAGCATGTCTTTTCAGAGTGTGTGAGTGAACCGGAGGAAACCCACGCAGGCACAAGGAGAACATGCAAACTCCAGGCAGATGGTGTCATGGTCGGTATTCGAACCAGTGACCCTTTTTGCTGCTAGGTCAAAGTGCTTAGGTTAAGAATATACTCTAAGGCCGCGTACACACGATCAGTCCATCCGATGAGAACGATCAGTTAACCGATGAAGCTGACTGATGGTCTGTTGTGCCTACACACCATCGGTTAAAAAACTGATCGTGTCAGAATGTGGTGAAGTAAAACACAATGACGTGCTGAAAAAAACGAAGTTCAATTCTTCCAAGCATGCGTCCACTTGATTCTGAGCATGCGCGGCTTTTTAACCAATGCTTTTGCATACTAACGATCGGTTTTGACCTATCGGTTAGGCGTCCATCGGTTAAATTTTAAAGCAAGTTCTCTTTTTTTTTAACCGAAGGATAACTGACCGATGGGGCCCACACACGATCGGTTTAGACCGATGAAAACAGACCTTCAGTCCATTTTTATCGGTTTTGACCGATCGTGTGTACGCGGCCTAAGAGGGATTCTTAGCTAACTAATTTTAAAAATCTGACAAAGCAGTCAATGCATGTACCTAGTTCTGCTGCTCAATGTAATGTAATGCAATGTAATGTTCCCAAAATATGCAAATAAAGTGAATAACTAGTGCATGTGTGGGTTGTTTGATGGGATTTGGCCAGGGCTGAGCATAAACTGCAGTGCCTCTGGGTAGGCCACATTGTAAAATGCCTTTGGGAACAGACATCAAAAGCATGGGGCTTTAAGGTGGTTATACCTGCTGGGTCCATAGGGAGGCTGTTTGTATGCTTCTTACATAGTACACATGCTTTAACTTCACCCTCACCTCCTTCAATTTTCATCAATGATCTTAAAGTTAACCTAAAGTTAAAAAAAGAACACAATTTGCCCATGCCATTGTCTTCTAAAATAAGCAAATATTTACCTTATTTTTTTGTCTGAGTTTTGTATGATAATAAAAGTAGTTAAAGTTTTTAAAACATTGGTTAATATATATTTTTGTATTATATATTTTGTCAATGACAAAGAATTCTTAGAGTACTAAGGGTTAGCTATAGAGAAGAGCAGAATACCTGCTTTCTTTGAATCACAATTGGTCTGATAAAACATTAGACTTGTGTCTTCCAAGAAGGGATGGGGTACTGTTCATACTGTTCATAGTTCACCTAGCTGTGTAAACAGGCTTCTTCCTTTAAAGTGGTAATAAACCCAAATCCAAAAATGTATTATAGTGTAGCTTACCACTCATTAGATGTGGTGTCTGCATTAGTCTTCTTTTCTTTGACTTTTTTCCCTCTGTTTTAACCCAGTGATCTGGCCAGTAACACACCTCCTGTATTAGTGGAACATAACTCTTAGGTCGCGTACACACGAGGAGACATGTCCGCTGAAACTGGTCCGCAGACCAGTTTCAGCGGACATGTTCGATCGTGTAAACGGCCTAGCGAACAGGTTTCCAGCAGACAAAAGTTTCTAAGCATGCTTAGAAACTTGTCCGCTGGAAACCTGTCCGTCGGACATGTCCGATGGTTAGTACGCCCAACCATCGGACCGAAATCCCGCGCATGCGTCAAATTGATTTGACGCATGCGTGGAAGCATTGAACTTCCTGTTGCCAGCACGTCAGTGTCTTCTACGTCACCGCGTTCTGGTCTGCGGGGATTTTGGTCTGATGGTGTGTACACACGTCAGACCTGTCCGATGAAAACGGTCCGTCGGACCTGTCTCATCGGACATGTCTCCTCATGTGTACGCGGCCTTAAGGAATGAGCATAGGAGGCACCACAAATAGAGGGGTGGGGGGGGGGGCTTACATGCATTAACAAATTTAAAACCACTAACAAATAGAAGCCAAACTCTAACTCACACTTTATAAGTAGTTACAGCATACAGTATTGTTCCTTTTGGGATAAAGTTTTTACATGAATAAATAACAACTGATAATTTTAATCACCCCTGCCAGTGTTAAGTGGTTGTCTCATCTGTGTTAACTGATACATTCTGCTAGAGAGCTTGTACTGTGAAAAACAACAGACTTGCTGGCTGTGTTACTAGATGAAAGAAAGCCTAAAAATTGAAACTCACATCTTAGAATTGGTAAGCTGCAATAAAACAAATATTTGCTTTTGGGTCTAATACTGCTTTAAATAATTGAATCAAGAGCCTTTACAAGTGATGGCGAACCTTGGCACACCAAATGTTTTAGATCAACATTTCCCTTGATGTTCATACACTCTGCAATGGTGCATCATGGGAAATGTAATTCCAAAACATCTGGGGTGCCAAGATTCACTATCACTGGCCCATAAAGTGTAAAAAGGAGTAAAGGTTCCTTTTATCCATTCATGAATATTATATTATCAGTTATATGGTTATATGGTTAAATTACATTGGGGTCAGTAACCAGCTTTAATATTGCCCTGCATCAGTACACATCACCTTCAGCAATACCGGATGTGGATCCCGAGGACATCCCCCACTGGGTCCCCTTCTCATAGTCCATAGATTTGTACTATATTTAATACACTTAAACATGACAACAGTGGCGGCCGGTTCATAAGGGGTGCCGCCCCCCTAATCTCTATGCGCCAGCCCCTAATCTCCATGCAATGGGTGCCGGACGCATAGATTCCTACTAGTTTTTTTCTTTTAAGCACATAATTAGAGCCTGAGGCTCTAATTGGCTTAAAAAAGGGTGGGCTCGGGACGCATAGCACTGCACCCAGAGCCCACCCACTTGTTACAGTTTCAAAGCAATCCTTTGGAGTCATCTATCTCTGTGGGACTAAAAGTAACAGCCAGCATATTCCTTATGCAGCCAAAAACATGATGCTATTGAATATGCTGGCTGTTACTTGTTGTACCACAGAGATAGATGACTCCAAATAATTGTTGTCACCTGGATTTGTGTAAACATATGAAGTCCATTAAAAACAATAAAGCTTTTGTTTGTCCTTACATACAAAATTATTATACATTTCCTTTAATCAACAGCTGCTGGGAAATGCTAGAAACGCCCCAAAAAATGACACTTTATGTTCACTTCATGCAGTATTTCTTTGAATAATCCTAATTAGCAAAGCTTGCAACTTTTAAAATGTTCATACAACTGTAGCACTACCCCTGTAGGAGCTGCTGGTTAGATTTCGGGCCTGCACGTTACCTCAGCATTCGTCATCTAGGGGAAGAAAGTCCGAAAGTACTCCAATGTCCACACAAGATGTAAAACCTTCAACTGACAGGTTTAATTCTTTTGCTCAAAACTTGTGAAGAAGGTAGAAGGATGGAGGGGAAGGGGAAGGGGAAGGTACACAGTACAGATCACTGGGGAAAACCCCTAAACTTCAAAGTCATTCGCCACTCCACTTGAGTGGGTATTGCTCACCCGGATAGACCCCTCTCACCTGGCCTAGCAGCCAGAATGATGCACAAACCAGTTCAATAACAGTCTCTGCCACCGACTGATCAGGAACAAAAATGAACAGTCCGGAATCCTCTGCCACAGGATATATCACCTTTCACACGGAGCGGACCATTTTTCGGTCCGCTCCGTGTGTGTCCGTCAGCTCAGCGGGGGGTCCTGCTCAGTGGACAGGGCGGTCCCCGCACACTGTGCAGGGACCGCCCTGTCTCTCCTCCGCTCTCCCCTATGGGGAATCGGATGAAAACGGACCGTTTGTCCGTCTTCATCCGATCCGTTCCGCCGGACGGAAGAAAAATAGGGTTTTCTTCCGTCCGAAAAACCGGATCCAGACGGACGCGGATCTTTGCGGACATTAGCGGATGCATCATCCGCTAACGGACGCGACTTGTAAAAACGGACGAACGGAGGCAGACATGTGAAAGAGGCCTTACAGTTAAAAAGCCTTTAAGCCAACCAGGCGAACTGTAAGACAACTTGAGTTGTGTATTCCTTCCTTAATAAGGTCACCAGGCCTATTCCGAGACATAAGCCTTCCACTTGGTCTCCTACAGGGCAGGTCCTGCCCGGGTTTACTTCATTAAGTTCAGATTCCTTCACTCAGATGGACAGCTTGGGATCCCTCTTGATTCGTAGGCCCCAGTCAGCATTACTGGGCCTACTGGTAGAGATGCAGCCTTGGGCTAATGTGGTCCCGGGGCTGGAATTCACAGAACACATACATCGTGCCAGGAGGGCAACGAGGTGAAGGACCCCAAAAAATGGTGTCTGCCCCTTAAGTATCCCTCCCCAGCATGCACAGCAGGGCACCACTACCACTGGGCTGTTCCAGAGGAGAGACACTCAATAGTCTATGGCTTGCCCATATTCCAACACTGACCTATGGGAGTATCACCACCTATAGGCAACAGTGGAAAAATGATATCAGGCACAACCACTGGCAGGACAGAGGCTAATTTTGAAAAAATCCTGCAGTCTGAGCCACATAATCTGCTCAGACACCCTCTAAATTTACCATAGCACCCAGTCAATTGGGAGCAGGGCGCTACACAACCATCAATTGTATGTGCTAAGAGAACCTTACGTATGTCCCTACAGTTATCATTCTATAGACATACACTACATTACCAAAAGTACATGAACTTTAATGGAATCCTAAGTTTTCCTACACTCCAGAAAAATTCTCACTCTAGCACCTACCTAACTAAAGGGTGCTGCATCTGTCTTTTCCCACCTTCCTTCCCCCTTCTGGAAGACATCCCACATCTATTTGTTTTTTTCAAATTAACTTTATTAACACCATAAATCCATTTGTCTCTGGACCAATGAGGAGACATCATCTTTATTCTTATGCATCTCCAGTGAGCGGTACTTGCTGCTGTACACATGAGTAGTATGAGTACCATTCTGCGTTGTTGTATTGTGAGCCCAGGCCTGCATGATGCACCAGTATTGCAGTAAAAGCTGAATTATTTTTTAAGATGCTGGGCAAAATATATATGTAATAAATATTAATTCTAACCCCTAATGCTAAATTAACCCATGCAGAAGCATACCGATAGGGTAGGGCCCCTGTTCATTACACTTTTGCGGTATGCCCTAACTTTAGGTGCCACTTTTCAAGGATGATTTGTAGGTGTACTCTGACACCTAACTAAAAAGGCTGCTCTGCAGCAAGGTCGAGGTAAACAATTTATGTTATATCCAGCTAGGCAAAGTTGGTGACAAATATAGAGACAGAAACTTAGTCAGGAGAGTTGCCAAAGGTAACCCCTACAGGTAAGTTCTATGCCAAGTGAAACACAATAGAGGGTTTGTACCTTGGATGGACTGGTCTGTTTGTCGAATGGATTAATTATTGATTTTAGGCCTCTAATATAGTGAGGAGTTTCCTTTACTTTATTTGTAACTCTCGCCGTGCCTAAGATAGTTGTTGCGGGGTAAGTTCAACGAAGGTAAAGTACTAGCTAGGTTGGGAAGTAGACAGATCACAAAATTACAGCAGATGAAATGTTGGGCAAGATCGGTAGAAAAAGTAACAGGGTCTTGTCAGACTGATGCCGCGTACACACGATCACTTTTTGTGATAAAAAAAACAACGTTTTCAAAAACGTAATTTAAAATGTCCGTGTGTGGGCAAAACGTTGTTTTATGTCATCAAAAAAACGACCAAAAAAAAATTCGAACATGCTTGAATTTTTTGTGTCGTTTTTCAAAACGTCGTTTTTTGTGTCATAAAAAGTGATCGTGTGTGGGCAAAACGATGTTGAAAACGATGTTTTTAAACCGCGCATGCTCAGAAGCAAGTTATGAGACGGAGCTTCAATGGAACAGAGTGCCGTCGAACGTGGTGTACGTCACCACGCTTTGCTAGAGCATTTTGGAAAAACGATGGTGTGTATGCAACATCGTTTTGGAAAATGAAGTTTGAAAAACTTTGTGTTGTTTCACCACATAAAACGTCGTTTTTTTCATCACAAAAAGTGATCGTGTGTACGCGGCATGAGAGTAGGCAAGAACGAGGAGCAGACAAGCCAATGTAGTATTACTACATACAAAACAAAAAGCAGTTAGTCAAGTTATGGTATAGTAAGAGAACCCCAACCAAATAAAATGCACTGGGAATACTGGGTATTTATTTATAGGCAGAGCAAGTTTTCTTTCACTGCAACCTATAGGAATACAACTGTTGGTGACCTAGGCAACTGTCTCCAGCTAGTATATAAACAAAAAAGTCAGTGCTTCTACCCATACATCAGATACAAAAGCAGAGCTCCCGGGTGCTCGATCCACAGTTGTCGGCTGTGTAGAATAATGAGGAAAAAGATGATCCACACTCCGGTCGTTGCTCTTAAATAATAGACATATTTATTGACAAGCCACAGTAGACAAACGCAATAGAAAAGGTTGACACGTTTTAGCCTATAAGGCCTTAGTTATAACCAGTGGTTATGACTAAGACCTTATAGGCTGAAATGCGTCAACCTTTCCTATGTGGCTTGTCAATAAATACATCTATTATTTAAGAGCAACAACCGGAGTATGGATTATCTTTTTCCTCATGTCTCCAGCTAGGTCCCCTTTTTTTACATAGATTGTTTTTTACTAGTCCTAACCAGTGTTATCTTATAAAATAATGACAACGTGTTAAACAGCTTACACAGGATGACTTTATTGCTACTTATGGTAAAAAAAAAAAAAAAAATGAGCAGCTGACAACTATGTGGAAAAAACCTGCCTCTTTGTCTTTACCGCCTATAGGATCAGGCCTACTGTGCCTATTGGTAAATTCATTCCTGAGTATATGTTATTCTTTAGGAAAAAGACAAAGTAGGAGGAGACATGCAGATCAAGAAATTATTTACATGGTTGCACGCACTAAGCTTTTTAATTTGTGAAGGAATGATAGAACCCTTTGATGGAACATTTGAAATCTTAGGTGGTGACAGTTCTTATTTTACTAATACACAAAGGAAATAATATATAATGAGAATGTATTGCAGAGTAGTTTTGCCTGCTTACTGTGCTCCGGCCAGCCATGTAATAGTTATAGGAAATGCCTTTGATCATCTATGTTTGTGAGGCATCTGCATTTTCTCTTCAATGGCTGCAGGGAAAATCGCAATGTTGCATGACTATTTTAATGTGTAATTGGTGTGCTTTTTGTAAATTAAGTAATATCACAGCTGGGCAATTGAATAATTAAAATGCACAGTGAGGGGCTGAAGCTGTCCTCCAGCACATTCACAAGCTGCACAGTGTGATGTTGAAATATTAGAACCTGTTTTAAAACACAAAGGAGTCTATACTATTGCCCCCCCTTAAAATGAATCACTGGTTAACCTGATATAATCTTCATCACAATGAGATGCTAGAGGCTGAGTATCCACATTTTATTTAAACCATGACACTAAGCTATACACGTACAAACACACATATTGCCCATACAAAAAGATTTACATTAAACTACATGATCGCTAGCAAACTCTTTTTTTTTTTTAATCTTCCCTCCTCTTTAGGTTTCTTACTTTCTCTTTTTTTCTTGGTCTTCTGTGCTCTCTCCCTAAAACCCCCTAAAGAGAAACATTAGCCAGGTGTGATTTGGCAAATTCACTGCAATGTAATGCTAGAGAAATGCGAAGACTTCTAAATTCAAGACATGGGAAAATCTACTTATACGAGCAACTTCCTTCTTCATAAAATATTCTTATTTTTCTTTCTTAGTTTGCATCTGCTTTGCCTCCCTCCCTCCCTTCCTTCCTTCTTTCCTTATTTCTTTCTTCCTTCCTTACTTACTTATTTTCTTGCTTTCTCCCCTCTTGCTTTTTTTCTCTCCCCCTTCCTTCCTCAATCACCTTAGTTGTTTCTTTCTCCTTCCTTCCTTCCTTCCTTCCTTCCTTCCTTCCTTCCTTCCTTCCTTTCTTTCTTTCTTTCTTTCTTCTTTCCTTCCTTCCTTCCTTCTTTCCTTCCATCCATTTTTGCGCTCTTATTTTCCCCCCACCTTCCTTCAATCTCATCTTACCCCCTCACTCCCTCAGTCTTGCTTTCATTCTCTGTCCCTACCTTCCTCACCCCCTCACATTTTCTCCTTCCTTCCTTACTGTCTTATTTTCGCTTCACCTTCCTGCAATCTTCCCTTACCCATTCTTGCTTTTTTTCTCTCTCTCCCTCCCTTCTGCCTTGTTTCTACTTTAGCTTCCTTCCTCTTTAACTTATTTTTTCCTTCCTTCCTTGATCCTCCCTTATTTTTCCCCACCTTCCTTTAATTTTCCCTTACTCCCTCAGTCTCTCTCTCGCTTTTTTCTCTCATCCTACCTTCCTCACATCAACAACCCCCCCCCCCCCCCTCACTTTTCTCCTACCTTTCTCTCTTATTATCTCCCCACCTTCTTTCAATTTTTCCTTACTCCCTCAGTCCCCCTTTTGCCCTTTTTCTATCTTTCCCTCCCTTCCTCACCCCCCTTTTTCTTTCTTTCGTTCTTTCTTTCTTTCTTTCTTTCCTTCTTTCTTTCTTTTTTTCTTTCTCTCCTTCATTCCTTCCTCCATCCCTTCTACCCTCCCATCCGTTCTGCTCCCTTCCTCCCTTCTTCCCTCCCATCCTTCTTGCCCCCTTCTTCCCTTCTTCCCTCCCATGCTTATTGCTCCCTTCCTCCCTTCTTCCCTCCCATACTTCTTGCTCCATTCCTTCCTTCTTCCCTCCCATCTTTCCTGCTCCCTTCCTCCCTTCTTCCCTCCCATATTTCCTGTTCCCTTCCTCCCTTCTTCCCTCCCACCCTTGCTGCTTTCTTCCTCCCTTCTTCCCTCCCATACTTCCTGCACCCTTCTTCCCTCCCATCCTTCCTGCCCTCTTCCTTCCTTCTTTCCTACCATCCTTCCTGCTCTCTTCCTTCCTTCTTCCCTCCTATCCTTCCTGCTCCCTATTCTCTTCTTCCCTCCCATCCTCACTGCCCCCTTCCTCCCTTCTTCCCTCCCATCCTTCCTGCTCCCTTTCTCCCTTCTTCCCTCCCATACTTCCTGCTCCCTTCCTACCTTCTTCCCTCCCATACTTTCTGCACCCTTCCTCCCTGCTTCCCTCCCATCCGTCCTGCTCCATTCCTCCCTTCTTCCCTCCCATCCTTCATGCTCCTGTCCTACCTTCTTCCCTTCGATCCTTCCTGCTCTCTTCCTTCTTTTCTCCCCTCTCATCCTTCCTGCTCCATCCCTCTGTTCTTCCTTTCTTCTTCCCCATCCACACACACACATCTTAGACACATACGTAATGTGACATTTTTGTAGACTTCTTGCATTATAATCTGATCTGGTAATTTTTCAATTGATCTTCCATGTTTAAACATACAGTCAAGATGCATTAAAACGTCAGAGGTGTGTTTTGCCTATTGGGGACAAGGTCCCGACCAGCAAGTCTGAAATGATATTGTTCGCTTACCTCCAAATATCAATACACCGTATCATGTTTTCAGATTTAGTAAGTATTCCCACATGTTTCAGAAATAATTACATTTTTATTGACATTTTGGCTGGCCTCCTGTAGATGAATATCATTCAGCTGCTACACATATGATCAGTTTGAAGTTTTGAGTATTGTTATTTTTTTTATTATTACTTTCCTAGAAGGTTACATGCAATATCGAAAAAATAAACCTAAATTGTGGTTTTCATGCATTAATTTACTGGAAGTGATGGCAGGTTTTGGAAATCTGGAGCCATTACCAGAGTTTACACTTAAGTTGATTTACAAGAAAAAAAATCTGTGTTGTTTACAGTAAGTGATCATGCATTTTCTATTATATTTAACTTGATCTAGAAAAAATGAGTGCTGGAATTTGTTCACCTGTTAAACACTATTCACCTTTTTAATATATGTTCTTATGGACTTTCTATTCTATATTTTATAGTAGCCTTAGTCAACATATAGATCTTGAAGACACACAGGTGAGATTTATGGAAACAGAGGAAAAAGGGGCACTGTCACCTACAGCAACCAATCAGCTTTCTTGAAACATAAATGCTACTATTAGCACATAACACATGTAATATTTATTTTTTTAGGAGGAAAATGGCCCGAGTTTCACCAATTATTTTCTTGCTATTTGCATAATGTGTGTTCTGTTTACCATTTTTGTTTTTAAAATAGGATTTGCAGCATTTTTCTGCATTTAACCAGACTGCTGAACTGAATAGTAATTATACACAAAGGCCTGGATTCACGAACCACTTACTCCGACGTATCTCCAGATACGCTGCGTAAGTACAAATATGCGCCGTTGTATCTGTGTGCCGGACCCACAAACTAAGATACACCTAAAAACAGACTTCATCCCACCGACGTAGCTTGCCTATGCTGGCATAGAGTGGGCGCATATTTACGCTGGATGCATGTGGCGCTCCCATTGATTTTCTATTCAAATATGCAAATGAGGGAGATACGCCGATTCACGTACTTGTGCCTGGCACATGATTTACGCAGTTTGCGTAAGTTTTACGTTCGGCATAAAATTATTCCCCATAGATGAGGCGCAACCCATGCAAAGGTATGGACCAGGGAACACAAGCCTAAGTATTGTATGTTGGACGTCTGTGAATATGGGTCTGACTGGGCATAGGTTACATTCACGGCGTACACAGTGATCCGGCGTATCTTAGGCAGTTGTTCTGACGTGGTTTTGCGCATGCGCACGGGGATACGTCCACTTCTCGACGCATGCGCAGTACGTTTTAAGTACTTATCTGGTGCCCGGCCCATCATTTGCATGGGGTCACGCTTCATTAACATGGATCACGCCCACTTCCAGCCCACTTCCACCTATTTCCACTTACGCCAGCTTACGCCTACGAAATATACGCTACGCCGGCACAGAGATGCTTGCCTCTCTGTGCTGCGTTGGAGTAGTGTAAAAGAGATACGCTACAGTGGCATAAATGTGCGCCGATGTATGTGAATCCGGGCCGAAATGTCAAAATCTTGCAGTTTTGTGCATTTTTACACATTTGTTTACTCACTTTGCATAATGCAGGGACAGAAAACATAATGTCTCTCTAAAAAATAAAAATTCAAATAATTGAAGGGTTTAAGAACCCATTTGGGCTGATTTACTTAATAATTTAAGAATCTTCACTTAAAAAATTGTGTGAATATTCACTTCACTTATCTGGTCATGCAAAACGCATCTGTACATGATTGGCTATTCAAATTGAGCACAAATTTACTTTTCACATGATTGGATAATAAACATCAATATTCATGCAATTTTTTTGAGTGAAGATTCCTAACATCTTTAGCAATTCAGCCTCATTGTGTAATGTAATTTACGTAATGTGAAGTAATGCAAGCTGAAAATGTACATTACAGTCAGTGTAGCAGGGCCCATACCCTACATGATCCTATTTAAGTCAGATCTGCTGCACAGTGCATGAAAAATCGATGACAATGTACTTTGCCACCGAGAACAAACTTTGTGAAAGTTTACATTGTAAACCTTAACTTAACAACATTTGTTAGTTAATGGGTTGTGTATCATAAACTTTTCCCATTTCCCAAAAAAAAATATTTTCACATATTTGTAATTCTTTGTTGCGTTTCAGCACTGCTGATCTTTTGTGGCCTCTTGAAGGCACCTCTAGTCGATATACATGCATTCCACAAACTGTTGTACATCATTTCTCAGGGCAAGTGTCCTAATGGTGACAAGTGCAGCCCATGTGACAAGGTGACACCATAAGGAGACAGAAAAAAAAGCAATGTCAGCCTATAACCTGTTATATTATTTTAAAGAAAATTACAGATCTAAATATATTGACAATGACTACTGAAATTACATTAACATGTTAAAGCTTATATGAGATTCTAGTGATTCAATTTACATATGTTTTTTCTTCTGAAGGTCTCAATCCCATCTCTGCATTTTTCATTCATTGCAGTTGAGGTTTGGTGCATTTTGTAGACATTTTAGCTGTGTTTTACATACACATGCAGTACCAGTCATCCCTATGGAGCATGTGCTTTGCTGGAAACAGCACCAAAGGAATATATATATTTTTTTTAAAGAGCCATAATACACTGCATTCCTGTGTTCAGGTATTCTAATATTATGTCTACTTGAAAAAAAACTAAAAAAAACATAAATTTAATGCAGGATTTATTCAGCCCTGTGTTCACTGGATTAATATATTGTTATCATTATTAATATTATTATTCATTATATAGTGCCAAATACAATAAAATAAAGGGAGACAGTACAGTTACAATACACTTTAATTGAGGAGGGTTAGAGGGCCCTGCTTGTTAGAGCTTACCATACCCACTCAGGCACAGGTGAATTTAAATACAATCTAAATACATTAAAAATATGTAAATATATTTTTCTCCTGAAGCTGAGGAGTGACTTGAATATAGGCTGGTAATAAACTGTGTGCAACAGTAAATCTTCCCAACACAGTGGTGGCACAGCACTTTCTGCTACCAATGTTAAGCAATATTAGGTATGAGGTAAGTTATCAAGAAACTTACACATTGAACCTTATTTTTCAAAGTTAGATCAGAAGTGTTTCTATATGAAAGGAGCACCATAAACAAGATGTTATGTGGATCTGCATGTGGAATTGATAAACACACAGCCTGGCATGTGTTACTGCTTTGTGTTACACAAACATGAAAGTGTGGATGGACATATATTGACCTTTCAATACAGACTGAGGACATGTCCTCGTTAGGACAAATTCCCACCATTTGTCATCAGCTTGGCACCTCTGGGCGCATTAAATTGCCAGCATAATTTACATTTTACTTTGCTCGTCTAACATGCCATGAGAGTAGTGTAAACTGGACCATCCACTAGTAATTTGACAACTTGCCTGTATGGTAAATGACAGAAGTAATAAACACAAAAAATTATATTGAAGTTCTATTATAAATTAAAGATCAAATTTATTATTATTATTATTGTTATTATTATTGTTGTTGTTTTTGTTATTATTTTACGTCTTTTGCATTTTTATATATATATATATATATATATATATATATATATATATATATAAATGTGTAGAGCTCTACTAACCCTCTAATGTTTTTTTTTTTTTCTAAATAGTATTGCGACATATAGCATTGTGTAGTATTGTAGGCTATATCAATCCTGTAAATTATAAAGTGTATATATATATATATATATATATATATATATATATATATATATATAGTATATATGCATTTTAGAGAGAAGAGAGGGGAGATAGACAAAAGAATGTGGGGGGGAGAGCAGACAGGGGAGTGAGAAAGAAAGAAAGAGAAAGAAAGAAAGAGAGGGGAGAAAGAGAAAAAGAGGAGGTAGAGAAAAAGAGGCGAGAGAGGGAGAGATAGAGAGGGGGAGAGGGAGAGATAGATGGAGAGGGAAATATAGAGGGAGAGGGAGAGAAAAAGAAGAGAGAGAGAAAGGGGAGAAAGAGAAAAAGAGGAAAGAAGAGAGGGAAGGGTGGGAGAGAAAAAGAGGAGAGAGAGGGAGAGATAGAGGGAGGGAGAGAGGGAGAGATAGATGGAGAGGGAGAGAAAAGGAAGAGAGAGAGAGAAAGGGGAGAAAGAGAAAAAGAGGAAGGGAGAGAAAAAGTGGAAAGAGCGGGAGAGATAGAGGAAGAGGGAAAGGGAGGAAGAGAGGGAGAGATAGATGGAGAGATAGATGGAGAATGAGAGATAGAGGGAGAGGGAAAGGAAGGGAAAGAGGGAGAGATAGATGGAGAGATAGATTGAGAGGGAGAGGGAGAATGAGAGATAGAGGGAGAGGGAAAGGAAGGGAAAGAGGGAGAGATAGATGGAGAGATAGATGGAGAGGGAGAATGAGAGATAGAGGGAGAGGGAGAGGGAAAGGAAGGGAAAGAGGGAGAGATAGATGGAGAGCGATAGGGAGAGATAGAGGGGGAGATAAAGGGAGAAGAAGGAGAGAGTAAGGCCGCGTACACACGAGGAGACACATCCGAAGAAAACGGTCCGACAGACCGTTTTCATCGGACATGTCTCCTGGGATGTTTTGGTTTGATCTGTGTACACACGGTCAAACCAAAATCCCCGCGGACAGACAGCGCGGTGACGTGGCGGTGACGTTGACGCCACCACGTCACCGAACCAGGAAGTAAAATACTTCCACGCATGCGTTGAATCCATTCGACGCATGCGGGAGATTTCGGTCCGCTGGTTAGGCGTACTAACCAGCGGACATATCCGACAGACGGCTTTCCAGCAGAAAAGTTTTAAAGCATGCTTTAAAACTTTTGTCTGCTGGAATCTGTCCGCTGAAACTGGTCTGATATATTCGATTGTGTGTATACGGCCTAAGAGAGGAAGAGAGGAAAGAGAGAGGAAGAAGAAGGTGGAGGGGAGAGAAAGAGAAGGAGGAGATAGAAGAAACATGCTTTTTAAAATATTGTTTTCAAGCTTACACAAAATGCTTTAAATGCTTTGAAAAAGACAAAATGTAAAAACTTCTTCACAATAATTAATAATTTGGCATAGATAGACAGATAGATAGATAGATAGATAGATAGATAGATAGATAGATAGATAGATAGATAGATAGATAGATAGATAGATAGATAGATAGATATCAAAGACCATTGTTTGTCACTGTCCTCATTGTTACACAAATGTCCTGGGTGTGATGTACAGTCGGTACATGTAGGGAAGCATTGGCTGGGCTCAGTCACATCTTGTGTTGGTGAAGTCCCAGGAGAAGGTTGATGCTGGAATAAGGCAGTGAGAGTTCTCATCTGGAGATGTCAGCATACAGCTCAGTAATCCATCTTTGTGATATGCGTTCAAATCAGACAAGTGTCCCCGAATTCCTGACTCCTCACATTCCTAGTCCTACATCAAAGATCACTGCTGCTCACACAGCCACACACAAGTCCTGCAATGAGAATGAAGTGCCCATACATCTCTATGATCAGACTTACAGGGAACTGACTCTCGGTGGAAGTGGCTGGTCTCCCTCTCTAGTAGAGCACACACACACAGGTGCACCGATCTACACATCTCTACACCCGACATTTGTTTGTATTTTTCAAGAATTCTGACATCTCCCCGTTAATTGATCAAAGACCCTCTATAGCAGCATTTCTGAAACATATGTTATCCTTTTCATTCTTTAAAATGTAGAGTCCTTTAGGACAGCACAGAAAGGACAAATGATCAGTTTTATAACACCAGAAAATCTATTTTCTCACATAAACTTTAGTTCACTTTAAATTGTGTGCTAGGGGACTTAAAAAAAAATACATTCGCCTCAAAAACGCAAGTCATCTTATTTACTAAGCTCAAGAAATTATTAGAAGCCGAGAGAGATCAGACTGCCCATCTCTTTTATTATCTCCCTGTGCCTCATTCTTAATACTCCACATATTTATAATAAACTAGAAAATGCAAGTCAAGTTAACACACAGAACGGAGCTCGAAACAAAAAAGGATGACCTAAGGAGATGGGAGATCTCAAAATATGTAATAATATACCTACTTACATATGAAATATTTTATTTATGAGGACCAGACACAACTGTGACATAAAACTAGAGAATGTGACATAGGAAAAGTTATAGTTTTTAGACTAAAGAACTCTGATATAGAACATAAGCTAAGAACAGATAAATCGGCATATATCTGATGTGGGCAGTAGCTGCTAACAATTCTAACAGACAAAAAATATTTTAATGATGACTATTTATTAAGGCCAGCAAATACATAAATAAAAATACATGTCTTATACTTATATATGGGCTGTCACTGAGACTTGCATGCACACAATAATCTATTACACTGAGATGCCAACTGTTTCTTAAATGTTCACACAATAACAATCTTTTTGTGAATGATCCTCTTAAACATGCATGCTCTGAATGTATAAACAGGCATGTGTATACCTGTGGTAGAGAAAGAACAGAAAGAAATGATGGGGAGGGAGGGTGTGACTGGCCTGACACAGATGCCCAAGTATTGTTTGGTCAGCTATGGGATGTTTGCTCAGTTTCCATGGTCAATGCCAACTTTGTTATAAGCAAGGATTGTTTTTTTTTTTTGTTTGATTGTTTTTTTTTTTGTTTTTTTCCTATTGGCACCTATTGTAAAGCTTACAAGTGGAGAGAGGTACTGGAGGAAATTGTTACCTAACTCTTCTAATGATGAGGGTTTTAGTGTATTTTAGAAGTAACATGTGTGGTGATAACTATCCCAGTGTGCTACTTTACTGTTTGAATGTAACCAATACGCAAAGATTTTTGGTGAAAAAGCCAGATAGGATAGGCTTCCTGCTATTTAGCATCTCAGGATATTATTGTAACACCAACATTTTACAAAACTTTACTGTATTACATAGCCATATGTATAATATGTGACACGTGTTTTATTTAGTGTTGGTAAACGGAATAAAACAAAATGCCTACTTGCCCAGATTACAGGCGCACTAGTTCTAAGATAACTTTGATTTCTGCTTGGATGTAACAAAAATATAGTATAAAATCAACAAGCAGTCCAAATAATACCTTACTTTACCAATAGTCATATTAAAGTGGATGTAAACAATGCAGAGTATAATATTTCCTATCATTTGTGCCCAGTCTTGCCACACAGAGTTAATCCAGCGCCGAGTAATCCTCTTTTATGTTCAGTGAAAACGAACAGCCTTCCAGATAAAACCCTGCCTAAATCAAAAAGTTCGGAATCACTCTTCTTGCTTTGAGTGAGAGGTTATTTACAAATATAGCTAGGACATATTTATCATAACATGAGGTGATATAACATCATAACACATCCTAGTAATATACAATGAACTTTGGATCACCTCTTGTTATGATAAACATGTCCACGCTATATTTGTAAATAACCTGTTACTGAAAGCAATAACAGAGAAACGGACTTAACCTAATTTGGCAGGTTTTTATCTGAAGTTCGGTTAAGTTGCACTGGACTTTAAAAGAGGATTACTCCGCGCTGGATTAACTCTGTGTGGCAAGACTGGGCACAGATGATAGGAAATCTTATACTCTACATTGTGACATCCACTTTAAGTTCTAAGGGATTTACATTTCTCGCTCTCTCTCTCTCTTTTCCATTCCCTCTGTCATGTTCTGTCCCTCTTCCCTGCCTCATTTTGTCTCCCTGTCCTCTATTTCTTGTACTCTGGTCCTTTATTTCTCTCTCTCTCTCTCTCTCTCTCTCTCTCTCTCTCTCTCTCTCTCTCTCTCTCTCTCTCTCTCTCTCTCTCTCTCTCTCTCTCTCTCTCTCTCTCTATATATATATATATATATATATATATATATATATAAATCTCTTCCTCCTTTCTCTGTCCTCTCTATTCCAGAGTATGACCATCTCTTTTCTCTATCTCTCTCTCAGTCCTCTCTCCCTCTTTCCTCTCTTTCTCACTTATAGCTCATCTTTTTCATTCTCTACCTTTCTTTCTCTGTACACATACCTTCACAATTGGTTAAATTATTCTTAATTTTTTTTTAAACTAAGTTGCTGATTGTGCAATGCCCTGTGTTAGATATATACACATTGTACTGTACAAAGAAATGCTAGGCTCTTTACTAAAATATTTTACTCAGACCATCATTTAATGTATTCAGATTTATTGTAGCCACCATATAGAAAAGCGCACATGGTTGCAAAGATTCCTTTTTAAAAAAAGGTAACATTACCATATTTTAAAAGTATGCTGTCAATTGCCGATTCAGGGTGAAGTAACAATGTCTGTGAAATTGCTCCCCAGCCCCAACCAACTAATAATCACATTTCTAGTGCCCCCCACCACTCCATTTGCAGTTGCAGTCATCATTGAAATACCCTACTGGTGCCCAAGCCTAGAGATGGTAACTCCATTCCCTCCATTGTGTAACAATGCTTGGGCCTAGTAACAAGCAGCTAGAACCAAGCAAGTCACAAGGAAGAAGGTCATATGCTTCACCATATTTGGGAAGAAGAAGCATCAGGGCATTTCTGGAGAGGTAAGTATCAGTGGGTTGGGGAAAATGTTCACAGACACTGATTAGCCAAAGTGGCAGTGCCTCTTTAAATGCCTTTAAAGAAAAAAACTAACATAGTAAAATATATAATTTTCCATTCAAATATTGTAAACTCTTTGTAGGCTTATAGACCAATATTTAATTAAGAAGCTTTAACAACCCAGTACTAGTGGTCAATGTACAAGTTGATACAAACAGGTATGTAGACCGGAAAAAAAAACTGATCCAACCAGGTGAGGTTGTGGTAGATGTGGTGGTTTAACCTTCCAATCTTACACCTTTGTAAATGTGAGATACTGAGCATAACATTAAAACTCAAGCAGCAAACCTGCATAAGAAAGTTCTCTCATAAACATAGCTGCAGACAGGTGTTTCCATATATGCTGCCCAAGCTGTTCTGCAGAAGCTCAAGAACTGAGGACCAAAACCTCAACTGGTTGGCCATGGAAACCCGGGACAGAAGAAGAGAAAAAATATTGAGCTCACTTCCCTTCCAAATCAGATTAATACCATTAAAAGCTCAGATGGGTCAATAATCACTGGGACCCTGGTACACCTATCTAAAGTCAGAGAGGTCATCAGAAGTGGTCTTCATGAGATACTTGCATTAAAAGCCATTCCACCTAGCTTGAATAAAGCACAAAAACACAAGGACTGAGATGAATAAAAAGGGCAGCAGGTGCTCTGAACTTATGAGCTAAAATTGATTCATTTGACTCTAAAAAGCAATTTGTCCACCAAAGAGATAGAGGATATTATATATTTGAACATCTGTGATCAACACTGAAGTATGGGAGATTTTCTCTGCAGGTCTAGAGCAGCACTGTTGGTGATTTAGTCATTGGTGGCACCTTCATACCTGAGAAGTTGGGAAGATTTATATTTATTATGCAAAACCGTGGGTGTCTGGTTACTCACAACTTTATTCTGCATAATGATATTAACCACAAATATACTGCTTGAGGTATCCAATAATAATTAATAATAATCCAATTAATAAACTGTGATTAAACTGTGATAATTCTTGCATTATCTCAAATAAAAAGAAGTATCTGCAGTAAAAATAATTGCAGTAAAAAAGATGGTATTTTCCTTAAGGCTGGCCATACATTATACAATTTTCTTGTACAATTTACCTTTTACTAAAACCATATAATATGAGATCAAACCTAAACATGTTTTAATTTGTATGTAATCAGGAAGGCCCTTGCACTACACAGTTAAAGGTAAATCTAAAGGAAATTAAATAAGACAATTGTATGGCCAGCCTTACAGAGCCTTGATCTTAACATCATAAAGCCAATCTGGGATTATTTGGTAAAGCAGATGAAGCAAAGCAGCCACATTCTATGGTGGAACCGAAGCAAGCTCTCCAGGATGATGGGGACAACTTAACAAGCTAGTACCTTCAGAAACCCAAGTGTACCCCAAAAAAAATTCAGCTGTATGAAAGTATTCCTGATTTACAGTATTATTATTGTGTGTGTGTGTGTGTATAATATTTATATATATATATATAGAGAGAGAGATAGATAGATAGATAGATAGATAGATAGATAGATAGATAGATAGATAGATAGATAGATAGATAGATAGATCAGATCTACAAATGGTATTTGTTATAATTTATTTTGGTACTGTGATTGAAATACAGTCCAACCTTGCAGGTATATGGACATTTTTAAAGCAGTATTTCCTTCTTGCATTCAATTACAAATCTCAAATATGATGGTTATAAATCCATGTTGGGAAACACAATTCAGATGAACAGTTTAGTATGTGTATACGTTTGGGAATGTGAATTGAGTTTGCTGTAGTAACTTACTTTACACTGAACTGCAACAGCTGTGCAATGATAATAAGTGTGAACTGTATTAGAATCTATAAATCACGGCACATGCTGCTATACAGCTATAACCGACATTGTGCAAGGAATGCTATTAAAGTGGCTAAAATCTCCAGACAACATATAGTTATTATTTATATCTGGCAGTACCATGCAGGGGGAGGATATATATATATATATATATATATATATATATATATATATACACACACACATGCATATATATATATATATATATATATATATATATATATATATATATATATATATATATATATATATATATATATACACATGCATATATATATATCATCACACATCACATTTTTATACACACACATATATACACATATATCTATCTATCTATCTATCTATCTATCTATCTATCTATCTATCTATCTATCTATCTATCTATCTATCTATCTATCTATCTATCTATATATATATATAGATAGATAGATAGATAGATAGATAGATCCTCCCCATGCATGGTATTGTTATTATTTATGTCAGGCAGTACCATGCAGGGGTTATATATATATATATATATATATATATATATATATATATATATATAACCGCTGCATGGTACTGCCTGATATAAATAATAACTATATGTTGTGGATTTTAGCCACTTTAATGCTTTAATGGCAATCCTTGCACATGTCGGTTATATATATTATATTGGAAAAGCATAATACAAATCAAGTTTATGTGGCATGTGCTAGAAGTAAAAAATAAAGTTTGATAATTCCTATCTATGTGGCAAGATCAACTAAGCTCTTTATAATAGCACATGAATATCTATAAAGCTATTTCCTACATTATCTAAAATTACTGTTATCATCAAAATGCCACTTTTATGTTCCTTTACAACATTGATTGATAAAAAAAAATATATATATAGCAACAATAATAGTAATATTAATAATAATAATACATGTGATTAATAAATAGCATGTTTTTCAAGAAATGCGAAAACATTTCTGATCTTTTCTGTCTCATGATGAAAATATTGCATGCCTTCTAATCTGGCTGTGCTGGCTTCTATAAAATGTAGATTAAAGGAAATAATAAATGAATCTGAGACTTTATTTGTTGTGTGTGTCTCTATAATACAATTGACAAGAGATCAGTCACATAACACCCAGCAATAAGCAGGCTAAGTAAAATAAAACATGTCCAGGGATAGTGAGTGACAGCACACAGGGATAAGCTTCTGATTGCTTTTCCAAATTTCATGACATGTCAGTAGAGCCCGTCAAAGTGACATGAGAGTGTCAGCTCCTGCGCTCCCCATCTCTGCTCCACATACACACCATACCGGGTGTCTTTCACTGTCCAGGCTGGCAGGAATCCGATCTGTCACATTCCTCCCCTCTTCTTGTCATGCAGCACCCCTTCCAATGGCAGAATTGATTAGTCTCAGGATGTCCCAGGCTGTGATCCGATCCCCGGCTGGGAAGGGCCAGCAGAAGATCCATAGAGCACATAGCGGGGCTGTGATCCCGGAGCACACGGGGCCCCTACACAGCACACACTGGTGTCGGGGCTTTCTGTGGGGAGGCGGGGCTCCGCCAGCAGCCTGGACATCTGTTCACTTCACGTGACAATTTTAGGGAAAACGTTAACATCTGGCCAAAGGAAAAATCCCTTCCAGGTACCTGTTGCACTGTTCACATGTCACAGCAACCGTGCATGGAGGGAGAATGCTGCACAGAGCCCACCCGATCCCTACTGCCAAAGGGACAATGATCCTCTTTTGTAGACACTGCTGTCCCAGACTCAGGACCAGATCCCCTATTGCAAACACTGTCCCAGACTCAGGACCTGATCCCCTACTGCAAACACTGCTGTCCCAGACTCATGACGATCCCCTATAGCAAACACTGTCCCAGACTCAGGACCTGATCCCCTATTGCAAACACTGCTGTCCCAGACTCATGACCTGATCCCCTATTGAAAACACTGTCCCAGACTCAGGAACTGATCCCCTACTACAACACTGTTACCAGACTCAGGAACTGATCCCCTATTGCAAACACTGTCCCAGACTCATGACCTGATCCCCTATTGCAAACACTGTCCCAGACTCAGGACCTGATCCCCTACTGCAAACACTGCTGTCCCAGACTCATGACGATCCCCTATTGCAAACACTGTCCCAGACTCAGGACCTGATCCCCTATTGCAAACACTGCTGTCCCAGACTCATGACCTGATCCCCTATTGAAAACACTGTCCCAGACTCAGGAACTGATCCCCTACTAGAACACTGTCCCAGACTCAGGACCTGATCCCCTATTGCAAACACTGTCCCAGACTCAGGAACTGATCCCCTACTACAACACTGTTACCAGACTCAGGAACTGATCCCCTACTACAACACTGTCCCAGACTCAGGACCTGATCCCCTATTGCAAACACTGTCCCAGACTCAGGACCTGATCCCCTATTGCAAACACTCTCCAAGACTTAGGACCTGATCCCCTACTGCAAACATTGTCCCACACTTAGGACCTGATCCCCTACTGCAAACACTGTCCCAGACTCAAGACCTGATCCCCTACTAGAACACTGTCCCAGATTTAGGACCTGATCCCCTACTACAACACTGTCCTATAGACTCAGGACCTGATCGCCTACTACAACACTGTCCTATAGACTCAGGACCTGATCCCCTACTACAACACTGTCCTATAGACTCAGGACCTGATCCCCTACTACAACACTGTCCCAGACTCAGGACCTGGTCCCTTACTACAAACACTGTCCCAGACTCAGGACCTGGTCCCTTACTACAAACACTGTCCCAGACTCAGGACCTGATCCCCTACTACAACACTGTCCTAGACTCAGGACCTGATCCCCTACTACACTCACTGTCCTAGACTCAGGACCTGATCCCCTACTACAACACTGTCCTAGACTCAGGACCTGATCCCCTACTACGCTCACTGTCCTAGACTCAGGACCTGGTCCCTTAAAAACACTATCACAGACTCAGGACCTGATCCCTACTACAAAAATTGCTGTTCCCTACTCAAGACCTGATCCCCTACTGTGGACACGGTTGTGCCCTACTCAGGACTTGATCCATTTTTGCAGACACTGCTGTCTCAGTCTCAGTACCTGATCCCCTGTGTAAACACTGCTGTAAACCCTGCTGTCCCAGACTGAGGACCTGATTCCCTACTACCAGACACTGTGACACTGTCTGAGCTATGTATCACAGGGATGTGACAACCTCTCTGAAAAGAAAAGTGACGAACTCTGGTTACTGTCTGCACGGGATACGTTATAGTGCTATTTATTAAACAAGCCTGGTCTGTGCCCCTTATCATGTTTAGTATTGAAAAACAGCATATCCCCAGAACATGATTAGGCATTTGAAGTAAATACAGACTAGAAGGAAATGTACTAATCGATTCCGTGTGTATGGCTTGCCCTATTCTCTATTTATCTACTTATGTATCCTCTCTTTCTTTCTCTCTCTCTCTCTCTCTCTCTCTCTCTCTCTCTCTCTCTCTCTCTCTCTCTCTCTCTCTATCTATCTCTTCCCCATTTCCTTATTTCTTTATTTCCCTATCCCTATTTTATAGTTTATCTAAAAATGTTTGCAAATAAATAAAAACAATGTATTGGTTACAATACAACGGTATGCTAAATTGGTTACAATTTATGTGTGTTAAATACTTGATTGTTACTGTAGTTAAGATGATAGATTAGACAGACAGACAGACAGACAGACAGACAGACAGACAGACAGACAGATAGACAGATAGACAGATAGACAGATAGATAGATATATAGATAGATAGATAGATAGATAGATAGATAGATAGATAGATAGATAGATAGATAGATAGATAGATAGATAGATAGATAGATAGATAGATACGATAGACTAAGTTTGCCCTGCAGTTTTTGTGTTTGACAAATATCTGACTTTTATTTTAGACTCCGTTGACATTTGTTTCTTGATATTTTTGCTATTCGGCCATCATAAGCTGCAAAATAAACGCACCGAATTGGTGTTCAACAAATTTACTTTCAGTCGTTTATCCTTTATACTGCGTGTGTATTTTAGGACTTTTGAAAATGCTGCATGCTAGAGATTATGTGGAAAAAAGTGTGTATAATATGCGCCACGGGAAACCAATATTATTTCTCCCAACTAAAGGGTAGAATAAAATAACAATTAAACCTAAATAAATTAAATATACCAGTTTAAGAGCTGCCACCTAAAAATTTTCAGTGTGTGAAAATACAAATAGAATCGGAAGTGAAGGGGCGCTAAGTAATACAACATCAAATTATGTGTATATATATATACATAGAAAAAATGTGCAATCTTTAGAAAAACATATATTAGTATTACAGTGTCCATATAATGAATCAAACCATAAAACATATAATGAATAAAATAAGTCCAAATAGTGCTAAATAATAAGCACCCAATATTATTCTTGATTCAAACAAAAAACATGTGAATATTGCAGTTCTGGAACCTCCACCATAAATTTGCACCCGGTGAGATCAATAAAAATGGCTCCTTACCAATACTAGTGGACTCTTTTAATTAAAAAAGAAGTCATAAACCGCTTGTGTCAAATAGATGACTCAGAGTAATCCAGATAGGCACGTTCAGATGATCCAGCATTCATATAAGTAAAAACAGAGGAGCAATCATAGTGAAATACTGTTTATTAAAATAAATTTTAAAAGTAACATGCCAAATGGCTGCTTACTCAGGATTGTGCCCTGATCCCGGCACTGAGGCTTAATGGCGTTTTTCGATATCCAATCGAATCCGCAGATTGCGATGTGGTACGGTACTCCGTCGCGCTGGTGGTCTCACTAGCCGGCGTCCGTCCGTTATACCATCGAAGTGCCGTTACATTCGGAGATAGATCGAAAATCCGTCGCACTACTATTTCGATAGTCGGCGTGCGTTCCACCGTCGGAAAACCAACGGGCCCGGAAATCGGAAGTGGTAGGGAAAAAGCGTAACTGGTTAGCGCCTCTAGAGGCGCTAACCAGTTACGCTTTTTCCCTACCACTTCCGATTTCCGGGCCCGTTGGTTTTCCGACGGTGGAACGCACGCCGACTATCGAAATAGTAGTGCGACGGATTTTCGATCTATCTCCGAATGTAACGGCACTTCGATGGTATAACGGACGGACGCCGGCTAGTGAGACCACCAGCGCGACGGAGTACCGTACCACATCGCAATCTGCGGATTCGATTGGATATCGAAAAACGCCATTAAGCCTCAGTGCCGGGATCAGGGCACAATCCTGAGTAAGCAGCCATTTGGCATGTTACTTTTAAAATTTATTTTAATAAACAGTATTTCACTATGATTGCTCCTCTGTTTTTACTTATATGAATGCTGGATCATCTGAACGTGCCTATCTGGATTACTCTGAGTCATCTATTTGACACAAGCGGTTTATGACTTCTTTTTTAATTAAAAGAGTCCACTAGTATTGGTAAGGAGCCATTTTTATTGATCTCACCGGGTGCAAATTTATGGTGGAGGTTCCAGAACTGCAATATTCACATGTTTTTTGTTTGAATCAAGAATAATATTGGGTGCTTATTATTTAGCACTATTTGGACTTATTTTATTCATTATATGTTTTATGGTTTGATTCATTATATGGACACTGTAATACTAATATATGTTTTTCTAAAGATTGCACATTTTTTCTATGTATATATATATACACATAATTTGATGTTGTATTACTTAGCGCATGCTAGAGATTAATAATGAATGTCATCACTAAATAATAATAATAATAATAATAATAATAATAATAATAATAATATATATATATATATATATATATATATATATATATATATATAGATAGATAGATAGATAGATATATATATATATATATATATAGATATATATATATATATATATATACTATACTCCTATGCTCGCCCTATTTGTGTCTCTTATATTTGTCAATCCTCTTTATGCAACACACACACATAGGCTAAGAACTATCCCACCTTTCTGTTTTCCTGTCACCTAAATGACAAATATACTTAAACGACATACATGTATATCAATGTGATTTTCAGGAGCCATGCCTCTCAATGGCGGACTGTTCAGCAGTAAAAAGGGACTTTGTGTTAGTGATTTTAACCTGCTCCACCTTCATGTGACCTGCCAAATGCCCCTTCTTATTTTATAGACATCTGGAGATTCCAGGCATGCTTCAAACTCCAATTACACACCTTCTTCAAAGAGCATGAGCTTTGATATGCAGGAACATTAAGAGGGCTGAATCCGCAAAAACCGTTACTTGCCAAAACTTAATGTAATATAAATCCTATAAAAATGTTTACTGCCCTGGCCATTTTGTTGTCCGTGAGATTAAAACGCAGAGCAATTAAAATAAGCAGAGAGCCTTTGCTTTAAATAATGGCCTGACTCATAGCTGTTATTGTTTACAATACATCCTACATAGCCTAAACTACATGGAAAGTTCTCAGGCTCAGCAATTCCTTCGCCCAGTTTATGGAAGGCATATATGGCTGCCAGTCTCCTACAGATATTAGCCCAGAGTCTAGTGACTCCATGTGTGTGTGTGTGTGTGTAGTGTGTCCATAGTGTTTGTGTAGACTGTCCATATGTGTATATGTAGTGTGTCCATAGTGCATGTGTAGTGTGTCCATAGTGTGAGTGTAGTGTGTCCATAGTGTATATGTAGTTTGTGTATAGTTTGTGTGTGTATAGTGTGTATACAGTGTGTATAGTATGTCCATAGTGTGTTTGTGTGTGTATGCACATAGTGTGTGTGTATAGTGTTTTCATAGTGTGTGTGTGTTTATGGGGGGGGGGGGGGGGACTTATAATGTGTGTCCAAATTGCAAAAGAACAAAGATAATCTTCTGCAGCAAAATAATAGATGGATAGATAGATAAGAATATATTTATAAGAAATATATATTAGATAGATTGACAAACATGCATATAGATTCATAAATAAATAAGAAGGCGATATAATGATAGAACGATAGATAGATAGATAGATAGATAGATAGATAGATAGATAGATAGATAGATAGATAGATAGATAGATAGATAGATAGAATTATTAAACACAATATATAATTAGATATAGTGTATACCAGATATTCAGATATATACCAAGCATATAAAAAGATTGTAATATGGTAAATAAAATAAATTAAAAAGCTCGATAGCGATAAATAAATAGATAGATTTTGATTCATTAGATTAGGAGAAAGAGAGAAAGAGTTATTTTCATCATACCTACATTTAGAACAGACATGTACCGGAATATACTTATATAAGTAACATGTATGAGATTTATTGTTCAGAAATACATTTTGTACCATTGTATTTTGTGTTGGTGTGATCGACCATGCCTTAGCAGGGCTGTGTGCTGTTCTGTGGTGGACATGCTGGGACTTATAGTCTCACTGAACCTCTGTAATAAAACTTGCCCTGATTTCTTTTCCTTGTGGCCCATCCGATATTTGATGTTCGGGACAGTGCCTGTCTGTCCTGGTTCCAAGTCTGAGGGAGCCCTGTCTGTCTGTCTGTCCTCCTAGTTGTCCTCCAGCGGCAGGTCCCGTCTGAGTTGCCACGCTGGGCAGGTGAAGAGCTCTCATTCCTGTACTCTTCTCTGCCTTTTCCTCAGCATTTCTTCTTTAGCTGGTTTGTTTTTTCTTCAAATTACAGATGCAGAGAAACCGCCTGACATCATGAGAGCAGGACAAATGTTCACTTTGAAAGGTTCCTGGGCAGGACTTCAAGTGAAATCATATGCTTCACAAGAATCTGATACTGGACTTACAGAAAATAGCTATTTCAACCTTGCCAAACCCAGGAATGTGCAAAATGCTCTCGTTTCCTACACAAGACCGAAAAAGTCTCATTGAAATGCCGATTTTGCAGTCTGGAGTGGCATATCCTCCAGCTGAGCAGCTAACTGGAGGATGATGCTTGCAAACTGTGTAATGCAAAGTGCCTTAGTGCATAGTGCCACTCCTAATGTTGAGAGGGTACAAGCCCTACCACCAGGGTCTGGGGGTCCCCACAAGGTACTTGTACTAATGCCATAGTGAATAGTTTCTCCTAATGTTGAGAGCCTAAAAGCCCTACCACCAGGATCTGGAGGTCCCCACAAGGTACGTATAGCAATGTCATAGTGAATAGTGTCTCCTAATGTTGAGAGCCTATAAAAGCCCTACCACCAGGGTCTGGAGGTCCCCACACTGTACTTAAAGGCCAGCAATGTCATAGTGAATAGTGTATCCTAATTTTGAGAGCCTATACAAGCCCTACCACCAGGGTCTGGAGGTCCCCATAAGGTACTTGTAGCAATGTCATAGTGAAGAGTGTTTCCTAATGTTGAGAGGGTACAAGCCTTAACCAGTAGGTTTACATTGACTACAGTCTCAATCGAGGTACTTGTAGAAATGTCATAGAGCATAGTGACTCCTAATGTTGAGAATGCACAAACCCTACCACCAGGCTTACAGGAACTGAAAGTCCCCAGCAAACTACATGTACTGATGTGAATATAAAGTCTTAATGCATGATACCACTCCTAAGAGAGTACAAACCCTACCACCAGGCTTACAGGAACTGAAAGTCCTCAGCAAACTACATGTACTGATGTGAATAGAAAGCCTTAGTGCATGATGCCACTCCTAAGGTTAAGAGAGTACAAACCCTACCACCATGGCTTACAGGATCTGGAAGTCCCCAGCTATGTACCTGTACTAATATGCATATGCTAGGAGGGTACAAACACTACCACCAGGCCTATAGGATCTGGATGTCCCCAGTTATGTACTTGTACTAAAGTAATTGTGCATGGTGCCACTCATACTGCTATAAGGATACACACCCTACTACCAGGCTTACAGGACCTGTAGGCCCCCAGCAATGTTTTTGTACTAATGTCATAGTGCATAGTGCCACTACAAATGCTAAGAGGGTACATACCCTACCCACCAGGCTTACAGGATCTGGATGTCCACAGCTATTTACTTGTAATAATGTCATTATGCATAGCTCCACTGCTAAAGCTATGAGGGTACAACCCCTACCACCAGGCTTACAGGATCTGGAGGTCCCTATCAATAAAATTTGTATGAACGTCAAGAGAATTCTATAGTGCATAGAGACACTCCAGCTGCTGTAAATCTACTGTTTCTATCATGGAAATCGTCAAGCTGACCCTTGTAGTTCATTTGAGTATACTATTAAGCCTAACGTCAAATAGGAATACACTTTTTTCTTAGTAAATATTTAACTGATATTATTGTATGAAATTTGCAAGAGCTGCAGCAGTTCACAGACTACAAGTCCCAGCATGCTGCTTACAATTGCATGCTGGGATCTTTAGTTTCTCCATAGAATTTGTTTCCAGCATGCCCACTGTCTAGGTGCATTCTCAGTTACTAGGAAGTCTTTGATTAAGCCTGTACTTTATGTAAACAAATGCCGACAATACTAAAGTTAACGACCACTGGTGCCCTGGACCCAGGCTCAGCTTAATCTAATTTGCTACACTGATGTAAAGCTACTTTATAAAATGTTTTTCCAAGGCCTGAGAGGTTCCTTTTCTTTTTTTGCCATTTGATTGCCAAACAGGTCTGTACCTGGCCTCCTTGTTGGATTACTGCCTGGCAATCTGGAAAAGGCTGTGTATAATGCCCACCTGAGTGGGGCCATTTTTTGAAGGTAAAAAAAGAAAAAGAAATAAGGTATACGTACACACGATAGTCTTTCTTCTATTCTTCCCCATAACCTGACAGAGAAGACATAGGTTGACTAGACAGAATTACTAAAGAATTATCTGGTCCAATCAACCTGGAATTCCTGCACAATGATGTGTTTCCTTTTCATTTCCTTTAGCTGATTAGGTGTTTGGTTAAAACAAAACAAACAAAAAAGTTGCAGTTGGCTGAACCAGAGTAAAATAACCCCTTTAGTAAAACCTACTCTCTAATATGAGGCTGATTTATGGAAAGAGTTTAGAATTTTTATTTAATAAAATGTAGCTGTGTCCACAACTCTCCAATCATGTGCAGGTGAAATACATAACACAAGTTGTATTTGGCATGATTGGATAATTGAAGTCGATCTTTACTCAATTTTCTTGAGTGAAGATTCTAAACTCCTTTAGTAAATCAGCCTCACTTTGTTCCTGGTATCACAAAAATCACAGTCATTAGTTGGAATACTGAGCAGTTTCTACACTTGCAATAGAATACAACTTCAGAAAATGGATTTGATTTTTGCAGAGCGCAGTTATGTCCCTATTTGCGTCATTTATAGCTCTGTCTTTTTGCATTATTAAATATATTTATCAGCCCACCCCGAGCCCTGCTTTGTGGAATCAACTCAGAAGATCTTTTCCTTTAAATCTCTGCCCCTTTCTAGTCATTCTCTGTGCTTTTTTCTCTTTTATTTTTTGTTTTTTAAGCAGACCACCTAACCTTCAATCCAATTTTCAAAGTGCTGGACTGCTGGTTAATCCCATAATAAAAGCAAACTCCGCCGGCGTCCTTCTGTAAACACCCCGAGCAGCCTCTCAGATATGCACAATATTAAATTCATAATAATGCCGAGTCAGCAATACAGGGCAATGTGTGGAAACACAAACACTGGGGGCCACCACCAAGACCCCAAACCCAGGCTACACAAACACTGCATTCCCTACAGATAACACCATGGATCGCCTTCAGCAAAACACCTAAAAATAATAGCAAAGAACAGATTGAAAATGCAACAAAAATATTCTATGCAATGCATCAAACTGATGAGAGGCTGCTATTAATAAATTAACCTTTTATTTGGCTTGCAAATATCGATTTAGATAGATAAAACAGTAACTACATACATTAGTCTATCTATCTATCTATCTATCTATCTATCTATCTATCTATCTATCTATCTATCTATCTATCTATCTATCTATCTATCTATCTATCTATCTATCTATCTCATCTCGCTAACCATTACTAATATAAATTTTTCTGATTATTCAAATCTAAGAAAACAAAAATATACATACATACATACATACACATATATATATATATATATATATATATATATATATATATATATATATATATATATATATATATATATATATATATATATATATATATATATATATATATATATATATATATATATATATATATATATATTAATGTAAAACTGAGCGAACCTATGTAATGTTATCTATCTATCTATATTTATTTCTATCTATTTATCTTTCTTTCTTTTTTTCCCTTCTTTCTGTGATCTATCTATCTATCTATCTATCTATCTATCTATCTATCTATCTATCTATCTATCTATCTATCTATCTCTTTTTATCTAACCTTCATTCTATCTATCTTTTTTTTTTTATTGTTTCCTGTTTATTGTCTCTCTACTCATTGCAGTGTCTAGTAACCTAATAGAATGTCTACATCTAAGGCTGGTCATAGATTATACACTTTTCTTATTCAAATTCGTTTAGATTTACCTTCAACTGTGTAGTGCAAGGGCCTCTCTGATTGCATACAAATTGTAAGGGTTTAGTTTTGGTCTCTTATTATATGATTTTGGTAAATCTAAAGAAAAGTTGAACAAGAAAATGTTATATTTTATTATATGGCCAACGTTAGAAAAGGAAAATATACCTCTATCATCTCTGTCCATTAGCATACATTTTAGGCTAATATTATTTGATAATAATAATATCAAATAATATTGAGCTATATTCTTGTTAATTAAGCTATATATATATATAAAAAAAATACTTATACACGTATATTATTTTTTACTAGTAAAATAATACTAATTACATATATATATATATATATATATATATATATATATATATATATATATTTTTTTTTTATATATATATATATATATTTTTTATATATATATATATATATATATATATATATATATATATATATATATTCCCTTTTTTATTTAATCACAGTTATTTGCAAAGTGATCAGTTTTATCTATCTATCTATCTATCTATCTATCTATCTATCTATCTATCTATCTATCTATCTATCTATCTATCTATCTATCTCTCTATCTATATTTCGATTGACCATCTTTCTGTTGTTTCTATCCATCAATATGCAAGGAATGTGGTGTGCTCTGGGCTTATAATGAAGCCATTGGTAATAGCTGTGTGCCCAGAGCACCTAATATTTGTTTTTGTAAGAACAGCACAAATTGCCCTGTAAGATTGTTGAACAAAGTGTGACATTCTACACTTGGGTCCTAACTAAGCAGAAAGGAAAAGTCTCTGGTTAATCCAGCGACCTGGGCTTGTTGGCCAGTGTCTAGAATGACCTGTGCATGTTGTGATGAAGGAAGGCAGCCATCCTCACCCAGGCTCAGCTAGTCCAATAATAAACCTCCTGCGTCTGTCAGTAGCCAGTCTATTTGCATTTTGTGCCCGCTCTGTTTACACTGACCCCTCTTTCCTGAGCGTCTTCCCAGCTAAACAAGCAGGTCCTGTATTTCCCATTAATTACCCATAGCAAAGAGAGGGGGTGCTTTTTTTTTTTCAATACAGACCAAACTGTTTCTTAATTCATATTTATTTATTGCAGAAAAAAATAATATACAATGATATTTACAAAACAACCATAAAAATATGAATGCACTTAGACACCCGATCTAGCTGCATTATTTTTTTTAAACATGGATCAATAAATAAATAAAATGTTTACTTTGTATCTCAAAGGAAAAAAAAAAAAAAAAAGATAAAGAGATGCAGCCGCTGGTAATATAAAAACATTTCTGAACCAAAGTTTTCGATAACAAAAATAGTTTTTGTTTTTTTTCCTTCTATAAAACAAAAACAGTTTGTGTTTCATTAGTAGCGTCCGAGAATGGGGAAAGTTCCTTTAAGTGGCTTCAAAGGCACGACTGGTGGGAATGCATGCAATAAAAAAAAAAAAACAATAATAAAAAATGGAATGGAACTGAAAAAAAAGCAAAGGAAAAATTCCAACATTCTTCGTCAAAAAAAAAAAAAAAAAAAAATAGCGATTGTTCAGACTCAATTCAGAATGTAAAAAGTAGTGGTGACCCTGCAGGATTTGTGCTGGCTGGTCCCTGCTCCTCCCAGGCCCATGTCCCCGATCCTTGCTGCTCTATAAGTGCTCCCTACGCCCTGTGTCTGCCTCCTCTTCCAACGGATGAAAATCCTTGTTGATTGTTTATTTGACTTTTATAGGTATCCAGCTTCAATCTCTATACTGTCCATTTCCTCCAGCATTGCAAGCAGTCTCTTCTGTAAAAGGAAAATAGGCACAAATGGGTTAGGGGGGGGACATGAATGATCTCATGGAGTTGGGGTTCTTTATACAAGCTGACATCAAAGGTTAGGGGGAAATAGTAATAGCATAGGAAAAAATAAACTAGCAAACTTCTACAGTGGGTGGGCTCAGAACAGAGCTGTGTGCAGAATAGTTTAGTAAATAACAATTTCATATTGTTATATATAATAATGCCTGTGTATGTTTACGGTATGTTTACTTCTTAAAAGTATTACTCAAAAGAGAATGATCAGCGCAATTTGGTTTAATGAATTATTAATATAGGTGTACAGTGATGCTAGTAAGTGTAGAGTTAATACTATTTTATGCTGAGCATACTGAATTTGTACTATAATCTATTAAAAAAATTAAATTTTAGTAAAAAATGTACTCTAATGTTTGTTACTATCTATCAGAGAAACACTATATTATAGTATAACAGTAGTATTATTTTAGTACAGAATAGATTTTATTGAAATGTTTTCAGTTTCTGGTTACAGCTCAAATAATTAATGGTTACAATTTTTTTTATTATTATTATTATTATTATTATTATAATATTATATATATATATAAAAAAACGAAGAACGATTTTAGATTTTATTGCAATGTTTTTCAGTATTTTGTTATAGAAACATTGTTGCTATATACTATAGAAGAATATTGTTACTATATACACAGTAGTAATGTTATGTATGTTATTGGTATGTTTTTAGTTTCTGGTTATAGTTCAGAGAAACATTGTTGCTATATTGAAGAATATTGAAGAATATTGTTACTATCTATATGTTCAGTAGTAAGGTTGTGTATTTTATTGGCATGTTTTTTTAGTATTTGTTTATAGCTCAGCGAAACATATTGTTACTATATAATGGTAAAACACAGTAAAAAGATGTTAGTACATAATGTATGTTATTGGTATGTTTTTCACTGCTTTTTTGTTTATAGCTCAGAGAAACAAGCTGTTACTACACCATAGAAACATAGTATTACTATATACTAACGTAAAAACATTTTGTACAGCAAATATTTCATTGTTATGTTTTTAGTAGTATAGCTGAGAGAAGCATATTGTTACTACTTACAGAAAAATATATGGTTACTAGATAGTAAATTAGTAATATAGTAGTTATATTAGAAATATAGTGAACTATAATAACACACAGCAGAAAGATTTTAGTACAAAGTGTATTTTTAATAGAGTTTCTGGCCCTATTGACTGGTTATAGCTTAGATAACATTTTATAATATATTATAATAATGTATAATAAACAATAACAAATTAAATATAGTAGAAAGTGTAGAAAGTAATGTTGTAGTGAAATAGATTATTATAGAATAATGCCCACAGCTGTGCCAAGTACCAGACAGGTAACGATGTATCAGTGCCCTACAGACACTAATGATGGAGCTCTACAGCTCGGTAGGCAAAGCACATAACGGTTTAGTAGGTCACATGACATACATAACGGTTCAGATAACGGGACTAGAGGACAACTCTACCCAATCTAGTTCAGATCATGATCTAAAAAATAAATACTTGCAGATCTTAAACTAGCCCAAAATGAGAAGGTATAATGAAAATAAAGGCTCTAGCCACAGGCAGTCCCCTGGAAATGACAGAAATGTTTGCCTTGTTATTTTGTTAGGCTTAGCCCAGCTCTCCACATTCCCCAGTTTCATTAAGATCCCTGTTCTAGGCCCCCCTGTCTATGATCTAACCTAGTATTGTGACTTCTGCAGATGGGAGGGGAGGGAGGTAGTTAAAAAAAAGCCCAGGACTAGCCATCAGGGGGTCAATTATCACAAGAAGCCCAGGACTGAGCAGCAGGGGGTCAGTTACCAGAAAGAGCCCAGGACAAGCCATCAGGTGGTTAATTATCAGAAGGAGCTCAGGACTGGCAATCAGGGGGTCAGTTATCAAAAGGAGCCCAGGACTGAGCAGCAGGGGGTCAGTTATCAGAATGAGCCAAGGACTGGCAATCAGGGGGCCAGTTATCAAAATGAACCCATGACTGGGCAGTAGGGGGTCAGTTATCAGAAGGAGCCCAAGACTGGACAGTAGGGGGTTAATTATCAGGAGCCCAGGACTGGGCAGTTGGGGGTCAGTTATCAGAAGGAGCCCAAGACTGGACAGTAGGGGGTTAATTATCAGGAGCCCAGGACTAGGCAGTTGGGGGTCAATTATCAGAAGGAGCCCAGGACTGGGCAGTAGGGTGTCAGCACAAGTAACTCAGGACTGGGCAATAGGGGATCAGTTATCAGAATGAGCTCAGGACTTGTTAGTAGGGGTCAGTTATCAGAAGGAGCTGGGCAGCAGGAGGTCAGTTGTCACAATGGGCACAGGACTGTCCATCAGGGGGTCAGTTAGAACAAGAAGCCTAGGACTGGCCATCAGGGGGTCAGTCATCAGAAGAAGCTCAGGACTGACCATCAGGTGGTCAGTTATCAGAAGGAGCCCAGGACTGGGCAGTAGGGGGTCAGTTATCAGAAAGAGGTCATGTCTGGGCATCAGGGGGTCAGTTAGCAGAAGGAGCCCAAGACTGGCCATCAGGGGGTCAGGAGTCCAGGACTGGACATCAGGAGGACTGGACATCAGGAGATCAGTTTTAGAAGGAGCCAAAGACTGGCCAACAGGGGGTCAGTTATCAGAAGGTGCCCAGGACTGGCCATCAATCAGAAGAAGCCCATGACTGGCCAGCAAGGGGTCAGTTATCAGAAGGTGCCCAGGACTGGCCATCAATCAGAAGAAGCCCAGGACTGGCCAGCAAGGGGTCAGTTAGCACAAGTAGCCCAGCCAGGACTAGGCAGTAGGGGGTCAGTTAGCACAAGTAGCCCCCAGGGGGTCAATGATTGGCCATTATCTTACCTGTGTGAGTGTCCTTGTCGCCTGAGATGTGTTAGTGAGATGCAGACATAGACCAGGCTCCCTCCATCCTCCACACTGAGAAGGCATAGCTTAGCCTCTCATGGGCCACATAACTGCAGCTTGCCATTTTGGAGTCCAGCTCATCGCTCTGTAAAACCTGGCACAGGAAGTCAATGTATCTGGAGGCCAGTTTGAGGGTTTGGATTTTACTGAGTTTGTCAGAGGGAAGGGTGGGGATGATCTTTCGGAGGGCCGCGAAGGCTTCGTTGAGGGATTGGGTCCTCTGTCGCTCTCTGACGTTGGCCATGACTCTCTGGGTCTGTAGCTCCTCAAAGGACTGTGGACTGCTGCCGGTGCTGCTGGCCTTCTTGTTCCTCTTGACTGAGGTGGGACTTTCGGGCTCGTCGGGGTTTTTCTTATTGGTTCTCTTCTTCCTGCATCCCCTTTTGCTCTGCTGCCTGTCAAGTTCTTCCTCGCTGTTGCTCAAGCTGTCCACGGGGGAGACTGGAGAGCTGGACTCTTCCTGCATCATCTTCTACCACCACTATGGAGAGAAGACAGAGCCCAGGCAGGGAGGGGGGGAGGGAGAAAAAAAAGAGAGGTGCCCCGACCAAATAGATGTCCAATGCAGCACCCCACCACAAGAGAAAGGGCTCCTTCTCCAACAGGATCCCACCAGCACTATTTGTCCCCAGACACGAACGTGTTTCTGACTTGCTGCAAAACTTTCCTGAGCTCTTATATTTCTTGCTGGCAGAAGGACCAGGGGGGCGCTTCCTATTGGCTGATCTGCCTCCGTCTACGTCACCAAAAGGACCAGACCCGCCCCCTTTCTGCTCTAACTTTTATTAGGTTTCCGCTAAGAAAAAAAAAAAGAGAGAACAAGAAAGAAACAATTCTTTTGCCATCCATCCGAGGGATATTTTCTTAATAAATCCTACTAAATAATCCCTTTTCTGAATCCACCTGGGACACATAAGAGATGTGGCTCTGTGATCTGCAAGAAGTGTTTTCTTTAAACCAACAGACTTATGCTACAGATTTGGAAGACTTTTTTTTTTTCTTCTTTTTATTTATTTATTTATTTTTGCAGGAGGTGAAATAACCGAGTTTTAATTGCAGATCTGGCTTTTGCCACGATTAACACCTTCTTTGATTAGGCAAATAGCATAGACATTCGGGAGCACAGCACACCTGGGAGTCAAGGGGTTAATAAATAAATGCAATTAATCCTTCTGCAAAAAAAAAAAAAATGATTGCACAATTGACATTCCTGCTTGTTTTCCTCATTTGTGGAGAAAAAAAGAAAAGGAAAAAAAAAAAAAGAAAAAATAAACCAGTCCTTAAAAATGGCACAATGCTCCAAAAATCAAAGTTAAGTTGGATTGGGACAGAGCAAGGATCCTGTGATTGGAGATCAAGGACTGGGGTTGTTTTAAAACTGGGATGGGAGGCTGTCACTTTTATGAAGGGTATTTTTTGTGATATTTCATATTTTTTTTGTGATATTTCATATTTTTTGTAATATTTCATGGTAATAAATAATGTCATGGATTATATTGTCAGTGTGTGGAAGCAGATTTACTAAAGGAGTTCAGAATCTTCACACAAACAATTGTATGAACATTCATTTCAGTTGTCCAATCCTATGCAAAGCAAATTCCTGTTCACTTTGGCTGGCCAATCCTGTGCAGATGAAATAATAGACAGGATTTGGGATAATTGATGTGAAGAATTCACACAACTGATTGGGTGATTGCTCTCTACTTTTGTAGTCAATCAGAGAAAGGATGCTGTGATTGGAGATCCAAGGACTCAAATGTCAAAGGCTGGAGTTGTAATAAACTGGCTGGGATACTGTCGTATTTTTTTATGACACATTTCATGGTTTATAGATAATATTGTCCATGGGGAGGCTGATTTACTAAAGTAATTAAGAATATTCACACGTGAATATTCACTTCCAGTCCTGTGAAAAACGAACTCCTATACCCTTTGGATATCCAATCACATGCAGATGTAATAACAGACAGGAGTATGCCTTCCACGTGATTGGATAATTGATGAGATGATGACATGATATATATATATATATATATATATATATATATATATATATATATATATATATATATATATATATATAGATATATAGATATATATGTATATAAAATATATATGTATTTATTTATATATATATATATATATATATATATATATATATTAAAAATATATATATATATATGTTATTTACAAACAACTATATATATATATATATATATATATATATATATATATATATATATATATGTGTGTGTGTGTGTGTGTGTTGTTTACAAACAAATATATATATATATATATATATATATATATATATATATATATATATATATAAAAATAAATACGTGAATATTATATATATATTTTTATTTATATGCAAACAAATATATATATATATATATATATATATATATATATATATATATATATATATATATATATATATATATATAAAAAGTGTGTGTGTGTGTGCGTTATTTACACACACACACACACATATATATATATATATATATATATATATATATATGTGTGTGTGTGTATTGGTGAACAATTGATGTGATGAAGATTTTCAGCTTTTATTGGAAATAACAAGTACTGTACTTATATAGTGCCATCAATTTACGCAGCACTTTACATATACTGTATACATGTTCCAATCACATCAGTCCCTACTCTCAAAAGGAGCTTACAATCTGAAAACTCAGGTTCATACATATAGTACATACCAGGGTCAGCTTTTACAGGAGCTAAATAACGTACCAGCATATAATAATAACAACATACATATAATAAAATAATATATCTATTGTATAAGATATTATTTTTATGACTTGCAATGAGTAACTACATACAAAAGGCTCAATTCACAAAGTTTTTACACACTGATAAGTATCTTATTTTAAGTCAGGTGAGTGATAATTTCAAATCTCATTGGATTTACCTGAAAACAACTGTCATATTTTGATAATACAGATACTTTTCCTGGTGTATTATATCTGTAAATTATAAAATGCCACCCTTAAACGATACATTCTCTTACCATTTACATCGAATCTCATCTTTGGGGTTGATGTTTGGAATCTGAAGCAAAACTGCCTCTGTTGCTTCTAGCAACCAATCAGGTAGCCTTATGTAAACCACACGTTTGGTATGGCGGAGACAAGGGTTCTGCATGCTTCCCAGTTGCTACCACTATTACATAAACTGTAAAGTGCATGTAATAACACACAGCAGCTGGGTGTTTATAGTGAGACCATATGGAGCTGAATGGTGCACAGTCCATGACTCCATGACATTCCTATGTGATCAGAGCTCTGACCATTCATTATTTGGACTGGGAGAGTCTAATCCCAGGTAGATGAATCAGGGAGAAGGCTTTGGACCTTTGATGGTCAGTATACAAGCCGTGTGAAATGGGAGGACACAGATCAGATGCAGAAGAGGAAATGGGCTTCAGGGAAAGAAAACTGAATGTGAGATGCTAATTTATCAAAGTCAGAGCAGCGAGTATTGTTAATTGTTCCTGACAGGGCCGGTGTGGGGCTCCCAGTGCACATCGCTGGGGGAAAAAAGTGGATTTCACTAGATGTAGTCCTTGTGAAAGTTTATTCTTTAATCATGCAGTATAATATCTTTTAAAGTGTTTTATTTTTTCCTCCATAAATAAAAACTACAAGTTACAATTTCAGTGACACTGGCTCTTCTCAGAAAGACTTCTTTATATTTCCAACATAGGAGAGAATTTTGGATTTGGTTGAAGAAGTGAAATGTACCCAGGAGACATTTGGGTTCCGCAGAGAACCAGATAAAATTGACATTATTTTCAGCATTGGGATTCTCAGAACCTTTACCTGTCAGATTGAGACTGATCGATATTCCAGACAAACTAATCAGATTTCAGATGAATTAGTTGGAGCGACCATCAAACAGAAGACGACTTCTCATTGGTTGTTATTGTTTATTTGGACTTTGCATTAATAAAAGCCCTAACATGTATGTAAACTCGAATTTATTTCTCCTAATTGTTCCCTTTGTCTGTTCCTTTGAAGGGTCTTAACTAGGGCTGTGAAAATAAACTATTAATTCATCGAATAAACTTTCATTTTTTTTGATCGATCAAATTTTTTTTGATCGATCAAAATTATTTTGATTGGTACTCATCTCTCCGCCGGCTTCTGGGTCTTCAGGGAGTTCCGTCGGATATCAGGTGACGTCACGGACACCGGCGGGCCTTGCCGTGTCCATCTGAAGGGCTCCTTTGCTGTGCCTTCATATCTGTATGCCAGTGGGACCTTACTATCTGCCACACGCAAGGGCTGTTACACTTCCCTCTATCACTTCCCTCTATCACTCTGGGATTCTACAGCCATCCACTGGGAGTTGTGATAGTTCCCTTCATGGGACATCTACATGCCGACGGCATGATGTTAATCTCTCCTCATCTGGATTCAGCTGTGGTATCGTTGTACACATTTTTATACCAGTATCATACTTAGCTACATGTTTTTATGACTGCTTTTGCTACCATTTGTTATTACTCGCACCATTTTTACAGTTTATGTAGCTACATGGATTTTATTTCCAGTGCAATATTTATTTTGTTACCTACTTAAAGGGGTGTTCCAGCCAAATGTAATGTTTATTAAAAGTCAGCAGCTACAAAAAGTGTAGCTGCTGGCTTTTAATAAACATTCACTTACCTTCTCCACGCTGCAGCAACGCGCAGACCGGAGCTCCGCTCCTCTCCCCCCCTCCCCGGCCGGCATCTTCATTCCGACTGTGGGCACCCAGCCGTGACAGCCTTCGGCTTCACGGCCGGGCACCCACTGCGCATGCGCGAGCGGAACTGCGCATGCGTGAGCGGCGTGGCCCGCCGCTGATTGGACAGTCGATCGCATGAGACCTGTCATGTGTCCCATGTGATCGCCTACAGGGAGGGGCTGCTGTAGGTGATTAAGCTTAATCGCCTAACCAGCCCCTTGGCGGAAGCAGGAAGTGGGACAGGAAGTCCCACTCCTCCTGAAGCCCCCACTCCCCCCCAAAAAAAATTACATGCCCAATGTGGCATGTAAAGGGGTGAGGAGTGGGATTAGCAGAAAGTTCCATTTTTGGGTGGAACTCCGCTTTAAGACTATAAAAGTTGTAATGCTATTTCCATCGAGCGCTGCCTTTGAGTGTTTTTTTGTATCCTGCTATCCATTTTTCAGTGGTTGGTAGCTGCACTGGGAATCAGCCTGCAAGGAGATCAGCTAAAAGCAGTTGGATCTGTATATGCATTATAATTAATCGAAATTAGTAGATTAGTCAATTAAAAAAATAATCGATTAATCGAACACAAAAATTGTAATCAGTAACAGCCCTAGTTTTAATATATTTGTTCCCATAGGTGTGCGTACAGGGTGTGCCAGGGGTGCCTGGGAACCCCCTAATCACCCAGTGTGGTGTAGAACTCATATTTCCCTAAAGCCACCTAATGGGACCCCTAAAAAATATAAAAAATAAATATTAAAAAAATACAATTGTAAAAAATAAAATAAAAACAATAACTACTGACACTGTCTGCTCTACTGACACGTCAGTATATATACACATGCACACAGACAGATGTGTTTAAGCTTTGGGGTGCACACCCTAATGCAATAGGCTGTGCACACCTATGTCTGTTCATCCAAATCTTGTAAGCTGATACATTTCTGCGTTCTCTATCTTTGGACTGTTATCAGCATAAAGTGCAAGTACAAAGTGTATTACAGTGCATGTACAAAGTGCATTAAAGTGCAAGTACAAAGTGCATTACAGTGCATGTACAAAGTGCATTAAAGTGCAAGTACAAAGTGCATTAAAGTGCATGTACAAAGTGCATTACAGTGCATGTACAAAGTGCATTAAAGTGCAAGTACAAAGTGCATTAAAGTGCATGTACAAAGTGCATTACAGTGCATGTACAAAGTGCATTAAAGTGCAAGTACAAAGTGCATTAAAGTGCATGTACAAAGTGCATTAAAGTGCATGTACAAAGTGCATTAAAGTGCAAGTACAAGTGCAAGTACAACCCCCCCCCCTTTTATGGGGAAGAGAGGGGGGGTGTTATTTACCCCTAATATATTCACTGTTCTAGGGTGACAAAGTTGCTCTACAACAGGAAATGTGTTAATGGCAGGATTACCAAGTTAAAATGGAAAAAAACATGTATAAAAAAGAAAAGAAATGCAGCCACCACATCTAAGGACCAATGAGCTGCAATTTTATTAATTTTTGTTCTTGGGTTAAGATACACTTTAAATGACAGGTAAAAAAAAATGTGTTCTTTTTCACCTCAATAATTGCTCCAGGGTTGACAAAGCTTCACTCAAAAACAATTGCCCTTACATCTGATTGAATAGTTAAAGTGAAGAATTAATCTCAAACTGAAATAAGAAGAGAATGTTTAGCTAAGTAAATAGGGTGAAGCTGTTTTCACTTTAATCGTCCAATCACCTGGAAGTAAGAATCAATCACAGTAAAACCTTGGTTTGAGAGTAACTTGGTTTGAGAGCATTTTGCAAGACAAGCAAACATGTTTTAATACATTTTGCCTTGATATACAAGCAATGTCTTGATATAAGAGTAGTGTCATGTCACAACTGGGTATAAAAAAGAAGAGAGGAGCCTCTAAGTGTAGCAATATGGTTACATTTAATGAAGGTGCAACATTTAGCAACTTATTGCTACACTTAGAGGCGCCTTTCTTCTTATTTATACCCTGTAAAAAAATGCTTTGAAATACAAGTGCTTTGGATTACAAGCATGTTTTGGAACAAATTATGCTCGCAAACCAAGGTTTTACTGTATTTCAATACTTATGCACATTATTGGGGATTTATAGGGAATAACTTAGTTAGTAGATGAAATAAACTGCCTTGACATTGTACTAGTGTCTGATCACTTATTGATTATGATGAAGCCTTCCCCCCTTTAGTAACACTTTGTAAATCAGAATTGTTCACTTTATGTTTTATTTAGTATAGTGACATTGTGATCACTTCGGACACCCAGACACATATAAATGAAATCTCTGTTTCTTTATTAGTAAATCAGCCCACAGGCTCTATCATAAATCAAAGACCAATCACTAATCAATCATCAATCATTTTCTGGGGTTCAGCTTCCTCTCCCCAGGTGACAGCTGAAATCCCATTGGCTGCTATCACGTGATAGCTCTTTGAACTGTCATATTAAAGAACCTGATTCATTTCTTACTGTCAATACACGTTGTTGCACTTTAGAGAATTGAATAATTAAGTCCATCTAATGAACCCTCTTTGCTCCTATGTGGCCCCGATGATCCTGTTTGTGTTTCAGATGTGCACACATTATAAAGCAGATTAGACCTCTAATTATGCAGACTGTGGTGGGGGTTAGGGGATTCTCACACCCCTACAATAATCTGGAAGCCCCACCATTATTGGGACAGGGACTCCATTTCTAGGGATAGGATCCTTTAGCAGAGGTTATCTAGTTTAGAGGATATATCAGAGCATCTTTGTGTCTCAGCAGGGGAGTGAAATGGAGAGCAGCCCCTGGGATTAGTGTAAAATGTAACATAAACACTACCTGCAGAGAGTGTGTGTGACACATAAAAGACACAGATAAAAAGTCGCACATGGAATGGGGGTGTTGTGTAATAGTGATGCACAGCAGGATCAGATGCCATCCCTGGAGTCTATTCTACTCCAGCATTACTGTGTACTGCAGACATTTCCTCCCTGCTGCCTAATAGCCACACTTTCCTTTTATGAGGATGGTAAATGGAGAGTTATTAGGCTAGAGAGGCATACTGGCTGCCCTACAATATTCTGCAATCAGCTGAAGTGGCCAGACTGGCAAAGCAGGGGGTACAGATGAGCTAACCTGAACAGGGAGCCTTCTAATATTATTTACAATGAAAACACATTTCTGAAGTTGCAGTGAGATAATACTACTACTACTACTAGTGTTGCTCACGAATATTCGCATTGCGAATATTCGTTACGAATATTGCATATTCGAGTATTCGCGAATAAATCGAATATCGCGGTGAATATTCGATATTGCGAATATTCGTATTTTTTCAAATTTATTTTTAAAACAGATCACATCCTAGTGATCTCCATCGACGTCTAAAAGCATTGCTGGTATGATTAGAGACCCTGGGCTGAGTAGCTGAGGCGATCATTTTATGTTGCCGAATATTCGCAATGCGAATATTCGTATTACGAATATTCGCAAATACTTTCTCTGCCCTTCTGTGTTTTGTGTATAAAAAAAAAAAAAAAATTAGCTTTAGTTTAGTCATATAAGTTTGTGTAAGTAGAGTTAGTGTTTAGTGCATATTAGTTTATAATCCAGGAAATGATCTCCGTTTTCGCGTGTTGAGGAGAATTTCGCAATCAATTTCGCATTCGCATTAGCGAAATTTCGCAATATTGTTATTTGGACAAAATATCACGAATATTCGATTTTAGCGAATATTTCTCGAATATTCTTCTATATATTCGTGATATATCGCAAAATCGAATATGGCGTATTCCGCTCAACACTAACTACTACTACTACTACTACTACTACATCTATACTACTATTACTACTACTACTACACAACTACTTATACTACTACTACTACTACATCTATACTACTATTATTACTACTATTACTACACAACTATACTACTACTACTACTTCTACTACTACTACATCTATACTACTATTACTACTACTACTACTACTACACAACTATAGTACTACTACTACTACATCTATACTACTATTATTACTACTATTACTACACAACTATACTACTACTACTACTAATACTACTACTACTACTACAACAACTATACTACTATTACTACGACTACTAATAATAATAATGTTATCATTTTGAGGCTATGGGTGCCTTTGCCTGTGCAGTGTAAAGACACAGGAAAATTTTCAAAAATTAAAGAGTGCAAAATCTGGTGCAGCCCTGTATAGAAACCAAACAGCTTCCAGGTCTTAGCCACACGGATCGTGGGTTTGAAATTGTGCCAGTTTAAGTGAACTGGCACAATTTGAAACCGGTATTTCCAGTCCGACTTCGTGGGGCGATTTGACAGACATCTGTGCAGGTTCATGCACAGATATCTTCTGAAATCGCCCCCTAAGTCACCAAAAGTAGTGCAGAAACAACTTTTGGGAATCGGTGCGGCGCCACAACGTCAGCGTCGCACAGATTCAGATGGTGCCATCGCCAGCAATAGGCTCCGATTTGGCATGTGATTTGACATGTCAAATTGCATGCCAAATCGGCCCAATGTGAACGCGGGCTCATTGTCAAAGCTTAACCACTTAAGACCCGGACCAATACGCTGGTAAATGACCCAAGGTGTTTTTGCGATTCGGCACTGCGTCGCTTTAACAGACAATTGCGCGGTCGTGCGACGTGGCTCCCAAACAAAATTTGCGTCCTTTTCTTCCCACAAATAGAGCTTTCTTTTGGTGGTATTTGATCACCTCTGCGATTTTTATTTTTTGCGCTATATACAAAAATAGAGCGACATTTTTGAAAAAAAAACACTATTTTTTACTTTTTGTTAAAAAAAAATCAAATAAACTAAATTTTAGTCAAACATTTAGGCCAAAATTTATTTAGCCACATGTCTTTAGTAAAAAAAAAAATCGCAATAAAAAAAAATAGCTACCTAGCGGGAACAGCGACACTAATACAGCGATCAGAAAAATGATCGCTTAGTGACGCTGGCAATAGGGAGTGAAAGGGTTAACTAGGGCGGTGATCAGGGGGTTACAACTTTATTAGGGGGGGTGGGGGGGCTATCCTGAACCTAACACTAACTGATTTTACACTGCCTGTCACACTGACACTAAATGCAGTGATTAGATCACTGCATTCAGTGACACTGTGACAGGGGGGTGGGGGGGGGGGGGCGATCACAAGGGGTTAATGTGCCTATGTGAGTGTGTGTCAGTGTTGTGTTGGTGCACACTTACTTGTGATGTCTTCTCTCATCAGCAGCGGTGGGAAACACCGCTGCGATGAGAGGTGACATCATTTCCTCCTTCCTGTGTAAACACAGGAGGAGGAAGTTACACGAAGGGGGAGCGCTCCCATTGGCTGGGAGCGATCGCGGGGGGGCGGGTAAACGCCGACATCCGCCCGCTCGTCCCGGATCGCTCCCGGAGCCAGGGGGAACCCCGCACGCCGCGGAGGGGGTCCCGATGGGACCCCCGAACCGCACTTAGGCGGGGACGTAAATTTACGCCCTTGTGCCTGTACGAGCCATTCTGTGGCCGTATATGTGCGTGCGGGGGTCCTTAAGTGGTTAATTGAACAAGTTGAAGTTAGAAGCTGATTGGCTACCATGTACCGTTGCACCAGATTCTGAGTGCTCTAGTTTTAGTAAATCTCTGCTCTCTCCAGGATGTTCTAGAGCTGTGTACAGCTGCCCATAAATCAATGAAGAAAGTTCATGGACAGCCGCACACCAAAATGGCCTTTATTTAGGTAAACAGGATAAAAAGCAGTACAAAACACAGCACAGCAAGCAGTGGGATAAAAAAGCTGACATGTTTTGCACAAAAATCAGTGCTTAGTCATAGCACTTTTTCTCATTTGTATTTTGGACTACAGCTGCCCATAGAAATGAATGAGTGAAGGCGACTGTGCTCACCCAAAGTGCGCACCATAGTTCATATAGCAGCCTTCACTAACTCATGTCTATGGGCAGCTATAGGACAGAAATACTGGTGTCTTTATGTTGCACAGGCAAATGCGCCTTAAAGTGGTTTTAAAGCCAATATTTTTTTTACCTTAACGCATACCCTGCAAATATTTTGATATCAGTATCCCCCCTCACCCCCCTCTTTTACATACCTGAGCCCTCATGTAGCCATCATTCGATCCAATGACGCTGTGCACGTCTCTGCTCCTCTCTCACCTCACATCCGGGGTCTCTCTGGCTTTGCTGGGGCACCAGGAGCCATTAGCTCCCAGTGCTGTCAAGCAAAGCCAGTGACGAGAGAGCAGGGCCAAGTCCTACTGTCAGTGGGTGGGGCCAGGAGCGCCAGCGGGGGAAATTAAAAGAGAAGGTTTGCAGCCGCTCTGTGCAATTTCTTTAAGTATAGCATGTTTGTTATATTTTTTTATTATTTACCTTTTTTAATAAGTTTAACCACTTGCCATCCGGCCGCCGAATATTTACGGCCACAAGGTGGCTCTAATATGCCTGGAGGCCGTCAATATACGGCCTCTGGCTGTCACACAGATGCCGATGCGCGTGCCTGGTTTCCGCGTTATATCTGCCAGGCACCCGCGATCGGCAGACACAGAGCCAGGGATGTGGATCTCTGTGTGTAAACACAGATATCCATGTCCTGTTAGAGAGAGGAGACCAATGGTGTGTTCCTTGTACATAGGGACAACCATCGGTCACCTCCCCCAGTCTGTCCCCTCCCCCCACAGTAAGAATCACCTAGCAGGGAATATATTTAACCCCTTGATCGCCCCCTAGTGTTAACCCCCTCCCTGCCAGTCACATTTATACAGTAATCAGTGCATTTTTATAGCATTGTTCGATGTATAAATGTGAATGGTCCCAAATATGTGTCAAAAGTGTCCGATGTGTCCGCCGTAATATCGCAGTCCTGACGAAAATTGCAGATCGCCGCCATTACTAGTAAAATAATAATAATAAAAAAAGTAATAATTCTATCCCCTATTTTGTAGGTGTTATAACGTTTGCGCAAACCAATCACTGTACGCTTTTTGCGATTTTTTTTTACCAAAAATATGTAGAAGAATACGTATTGGACTAAACTGAGAAAAAAATAGTTTTGTTTTTTAAATGGGATATTTATTATAGCAAAAAGTTAAAAATATTGTGTTTTTTTTTCTCAAAATTGTCGCTCTATTTTTGTTTATAGCGCAAAAAGGTGATCAAATACTATTTGTGGGGAAAAAAGAACGTCAATTTTGTTTGGGAGCCACGTCACACAACCGCGCAATTGTCATTTAAAGCGTGACAGTGCCGAAAGCTGAAATTTCACCTGGGCAGGAAGGGGGTATATGTGCCCAGTAAGCCAGTGGTTAAAGTGGATGTAAATCCCCCCCAATTTTTTTTTTGATGTCACAATGTAAAGTATAAGATTTCCTATCATCTGTGCCTAGTCTTGCCACACAGAGTTAATCCAGATCTGAGAAATCCTCTTTTATGTTCAGTTAAAATGAACAGCCTTCCACTTGCTTTGAGTGGGAGGTTATTTTCATATCTAGCTAGGACATGTTTATCATATGTTATGTTTTGTTTATCATAACATGAGGTGATAAACATCATAACACATTACTAGTAATATACAATGAACTTTGGATCACCTCTTGTTATGATAAACATGTCCAAGCTAGATTTGTAAATAACCTGTTACTAAAAGCAATAACAGAGAAACTGACTTTATAATTTGGCTGGTTTTTATCTGGAATTCTGTTAATTGCACTGAACTTTAAAAGAGGATTACTCAGCGCTGGATTAACTCTGTGTGGCAAGATGATAGGAAATCTTATACTCTACATTGTGACATAAAAAATATATATTTTTTGGGGGTTTACATCCACTTTAAGGTAAGAAATATAAGGCTTTATACACATGGACACATTGGCTTGTGCAGTCAAAGGGGCTGCGTATTTGTGGTGCCCTGGATGTCCTGGAGCTGCATACAGCTACCCATAGACATGTATGGTTAAATGGTATACACACCTTCTCTGTATATGGCGCTATTTGCTTAAAGTAGTGCATGCGTCTCTGTACACACACTACATGCATTAGGTATTTTTAGGCATTTTTTTTTCACAGAGGTTAACAACTGCTACAATTTGCTAATGCCAGTCTTTAAAAAAGGAACTACACTGCCTCTGTGCACCAAAAACATAAAATGCTATTTAAAGTGATTGTAAAGCTTTATTTTTTAAATAACAAACGTGTCATACTTACCTCCACTGTGCAGCTCGTTTTGTACAGAATGGCCCCCGATCCTTGACTTCTGCCCCCCCCCCAGTCCCCACATCAGATCACCCCCCTAGGAGAAGCGCTCTCCTGGGGGGTTACCTTGAGGGTGCGCTTCCGAGTCCAGCATTTGCGTCCATTGACATGAATGCTGGACTCGGCCCCGCCCCCAGTGCCCGTGTCATTGGATTTGATTGACAGCAGCAGCAGGAGCCAATGGCTGTGCTGCTTTGAATCTAACCAATTAAGAGCTGGGACCCTGTGCAGAGTGGGACATTGCGTCTCAGAATTCCAGGGCTCAGGTAAGTAAAACGGGGGAGCTGGGGGGCCGGTGCCTGCCGGATATTTTAGGATGCATTAAGGTGAAAAATATTTTGCTTTATTTTGCTGATAAATCCCTTTGAAAAACAACCCCCTAGCCCTCTAGGGGCAAATTACTCATGCAGCATTTACAGCATTTACATTCATCTTCCCTTAGCTCAGGCATGCAGAGAGGAGAGTGTGCTTAGCTAAGAAAACCCCTCCTCCCCTCCTGAAGATGCCTGGGCTGTATGGTATCATTTTCCGAGGCCTGTAAACCAGGAAGTAACTTAAGAAATGTAAACACAAAGTTAAAACAATTACATATGATATACTTTCCTATCTATTTACTAATGCTAGCAGTAATGGGATTTAAAATAGTCAATGTGGATGGCGTTTTAACAGCAATTTGTGGCTAGTGGTTTAATCACTAGAGTCACTGGCAATTTTCGACACCATCGGGTTGCGCTCTGCTGAAATCATTCTCCTTTCGGCGATTTGTAGCTAAGCATAGCGATTGCAGCAACTTTTCATAGAAAAGCAGTAAAAGTGATCATCTTTAGCTATTTTGCCTTCAAGCAGAAATGCTGATGAGTCCTGATCACTGAGCAGCAGCAGCAAATCATTTTAAGACCCCTCTCACACTGGGGCAGCGGCTGCATTAGCGCTAAAGTGCTGCTCATTTTACTACTGTTTAGCTGCGTTTTTGCAGCGCTTTTCGGCTGCTAGCGGGGTGCTTTTACCCCCAAAAGAATCGATTTTTACTGCGCTTTGAAAGTGCAGCCCATACATTCCAATGAGCAGGGTGTTTTGGGAGTGCTGTAAACAGTCCCTCCCCAAAAATGCTGCTTGCAGGACTTTTTCTCCCGCCCCACAATCGCACCGCCCCAGTGTAAAAAGTCCCACTGCTATGAATGAGAGGTAGTTTTCAGGTGCTTAGCAGAGGCCATTTCCAGTGCTAAAGCGCCTGAAAACTGCCCCAGTGTGAAAGGGGTCTTAGTGAAAATTTGCTGTAAAAAACTAGAGGGGTGGGAACAATTACCTGTGTGTCCTCACTCAGCATTATGGGAACTATGCATGCTTCCATTTTCTTAACCAATTGATGTGCAACTTGATCAAAATAATTGCATCATCAAATAATCGATTAGCTATAACATCCATTCTGATCGATTTAAATCAGATTTGATCCAACTGAGTCGATCAGCCAGAGCAGATAATTATCCATTGACAGCGCTAAGATGCTTTGATCCTGGATCTAATCATATTATGATTATTATTGGTGTAAACAGAGATGCAATCAATAACATAAGATTGTATCCTCTAACTATAAATTGAAATTCACTTCCCAGATGTCTGGCATATCAATCGATTGGGTTGTCGACTATAGTTTTTTTTTATTGGTAGAGATTGATCGGTATATAAATGAATTGTTTATCAAAGCGTGTATAAGCTATCCTACTACATCTCTAACTGTAAAAAAAAAAAAACAGAAAAGGAAGGCGAGCACACCTTGTGCATTACCAGAGATATTTAATAATAAAACATTTTTGTATAAAAGTGGGTACTCACAAAATGCAACTGACAAAAGGCCATAAACACAGTGCCTGGACATGCACAGAACATGGGTACAACTAACGTGTTTCTGGGGCGCACCTCCTTCCTCAGAACTAGACCTAGCTTTGAGGAAGGGGGTGCGCCCCGAAACGTGTTAGCTGTACCCCGTGTGCTGTGCATGTCCAGGCACTGTGTTTATGCTCTTTTGTCAGTTGCATTTTGTAAGTACCCACTTTTATACAATTTTTTTATTATTATTAAATTTTCTCTGGTAATGTACTAGATCTGCTCGTCTTCCATTTCTGTTTTTCTTGTAGTTCCTTTCGAATTACCCAATCTGAGGAAGGCAGCGTCCACCTAGCTTTGGGATACCATATATACCTTTTACACCACCATTTTATCTGATATCTGTTACGTCACACCTTGGAAGACCTTTTAGCGCTGGAAGTGACTGTGTTTTTTGTACATCTCCAACTGTATTCCTAAACCAATACTTTAGATATGTTATACTAGATCAATAATCAAGACATTTTTTTTTTTTTTCTAATAAACCAAGGGGGTAATTTACGAAAGGCAAATCCACTTTGCAATGCAAGTACAAACTACAAGAGCAAAGTGCACTTGAAATTGCACTGAAAGTGCACTTGGAAGTGCAGACGCTGTAAATCTGAGGGTAAGATCTGAAATGAGGGGAAGCTCTGCTGATTTTATCATCCAATCATGTGCAAGCTAAAATGCTGTTTTATTTTCCTTGCATGTCCCCTTCAGATCTACAGCAACTGCACTTCGAAGTGCACTTTCAGTGTAATTTCATGTGCACTTTGCACTTGTAGTTTACACTTGTAGTGCAAAGTGGATTTGCCTTTCATAAATAGCCCCCTAAAGGTTTGACCATCAAAAGAAATTGGTGAGGTTGTCTATGATGACAATCAAAGAGCTGCCTGTCGAGTGCTGAAGTAAATAATAAAAAAACAAGTGAAGGCACCTCCCTCTTTATATTCATTCTACATATATTAATAATATCACACAGAGAAGGAGCATTATAAGAATTATATAATTTGTGAAGCTATTAATGACCACAAGAGGGACACACTATCCCACAAAAGCTTCCATTGCAGCACATGCATGGCTGTGCTCTCCTATCACCCAATACCTAACTCTATTAAATACCGGTAATAGACGTTCATCCTCATCAATGGCAGGGCAGGGATGCCCAGAGACAGGGGTCTAGCTTGACTTTTATCACAATCATCCAAGAGAGGCCAAAATGATTTTTAGCACTTAATAGTTGAGTTTTAGCTACAAAGGACACAAGAAATGAGAAAATACATATCTACAGTAACCCATCAAAAACCAGCTCTCATTGTTATGAACATACCAAAACAATGAAACGGGAAATCTGATTGGTTGATTCAAGCTGATGCTCTATGCATCTCTTTAACACATATTTAAAGCTGTATTAAACCCAAAACTGTTTGTATTAGATGTGGTGGATACACCAGTTTTATTTTCTTTGGCTTTTCCCCCTTCTGTTTCAACTGGTGATCTGACCAGTAACACTTCTCCTGCCATAGGTGTGCGCACAGGGTGTGCCAGGTGTGCCTGGGCACACCATACTCACCCTGTTTTTTGTGCAGATTCCCCTGATATTTCACCAAATGGAGCTCCTAAAAAAAATGTCAAAAAATAATCCAAAAAATGTATTTGCACATAAAAAAAAAAAAAACTGTCCACTTCCCTACTGACACCAATCTCTGCCCTAGTTACACAACCTACTGCTCTACTTCCGTATACATCAGTATACAGGCATACCCCACTTTTAAGTACACAATGGGGTTTATTTACTATCACTGGAGAGTGCAAAATCAGGCTGACTTCTGCATATAAACCAGTGAGCTTCCAGGTTTTATTAGCAGGCCTAATTGAACAAGATGGGGTTAGAAGCTCATTGGTTTCTATGCAGAAGTGAGCCTGAATTTGCAGCTGGTATGGCTGTATATAGACACATATATGTGTTTGAGCTTTGGGGTACTCACCCTAATGCCATAGACTGTGCACACCTATGTCTCCTGTATTATACACTACTCTGGATGAGTGAGGGCAGGAGGCACAGCATACAGCAGCATTGTAAGTTTTGGGGGAAATGTAGAGTAAATGTCTTAGCAAATTTGCACACACCAGCAGATCGAAGCCAAACTCCAATGCTAACACGTTATAATCAGACACAGCACACAGTGTTTTTTTTTCTTGAGGGATAAAAGTTTTTCACAAATAGAGAAAAGCTGATCATTTTAATTACCCCTGACATGTAAACAGATACATTCTACTGGAGAGCTTGTGAAAAACAACAGACTTGCTGACTGGGTCAGCAGATAGAAGAAAGAAAAGCCTAAAAATAAAACAAATGCAGCCATCACATATAAGAATTGGTAAGCTGCAACATAATAAATGTTTGCTTTTGGGCTTAATACTGCTTTAAAGCTAAAGTCTAAGTATAATTTTTATTACATACTTAAATTGGTCCAGGCTGGACTAAAGTAAGTTTTCATACCTTCTACCTGTTGTAGCTGAAATTCGCTGTAGTAGTCACCACTGCTACATAGATAGCAGCGATCTTCCAGCGATCTATAGGGAGGGTTATAGCCCCTGTCAGTTTATTTTTTATCCTCCATGTTCCATTGCAGAGATTTCCCTTCACTTCCTGCCCCAAAACAGGAAGTGAGAGGAAATCTATGCCAATTAAGGGAATCCATTGCCCCTCCAGGCCCTAAGAACTAGTGTCCCCACTCGAAAATTTCAGGGCAGGTCTAAAACAAAAAGGGGCGTGGCCTCGACAGGAAGGGGTGGCTCATATTTAAATTAGGGGGTGCACAAGTTTAGTCAGACCTAGGGCAGCACAAAACCTTAATACACTACTGTCTATATATATATATATATATATATATATATATATACAGAGAGAGAGAGAGAGAGAGAGAGAATATAATTAGCAGAGCAGTGCCACACCCACCATCCCTTAAAGTGGTAGTAATATCTGTACAACCACTTTAACCTACAGGTAATCCTATAATAAGGCTTACCTGTAGGTATAAAGAATATCTCCTAAACCTGTATATTCCCCCCGCAATGCGCCACTGACTACAGCGGCGCATGCGCAGCTGGTATCCTCGGCTAAAGGGCCAGCAGCCGCCGGACCTTCCCAGAGAGAAGTCTCCCGCCACTCCAGCCGATCACAGCGCTGGAGCGGTGATACCCGGAAGACACGCTGAGGAAAGATGACATCTCCCTCAGCGTTGACCAGGTAAGTTCCCCTCACCTGGTTCCAAGTTAAGTATTTCATAAGGTCAGGTTTAAAAAAAAAAAAAAAAAATGACAGTGGGTATACAACCGCTTTAATTTCCTATCTCAGACTCTTTGTAGTTGTCCCAGTGGAGGCAGCAGCTCCCAAAGGAATTAAAAACAGCCATTTGCGTGGAACTTCCCCAGTTTTTTTTAGACACTGTATTAGCAGTGACTACTACATTGATTTTCGGCTTGCATAGTGATCGCTCAGATATGGACAATGCATGGTTCTATTGTTCCAAGCTAGAATAATGTAACTATATAATAACAATTATACCTTGGCTTCAGATTTATAGGGTGGCAATGCTTTGTTCCTGTCTCCTAATTGGTCTTCTGCATTGTTACCTACCCACATAGGCATCTCTTGGGGACAACAACTGGCTTTTTTAACACACGGCTCACTTTAAAAAAAAAAAAATGCATTTTAGCGTGTTATTTGTGCATTTTTTTGCTAAGTGAGCCAGTGATATGATTTTTTACATTTTAGGCGATTGTTAAAAAATGTTTGGCAACAATGGACCTCTGAGGACAGGAGGCATAAAAGCTAAATGATTTGGATGTGCACGGCAAAGTAGAACGCATGCATGTAGGTAAACATTCGCTCAGATGTGTGAGCTTACAATACACATGTATCTTCCTGCTCTATAAGTTAGCCAATAGAGGGTATTGTTTGAACTCTAGTTTTTATTATTAGAGTTTTTTTTGCTTTTTTTTTTTTAAGTACTGTAAATCGGCATCTCCAAAATTTAAATAGAAGCTATATTTAGTTATATTTAAATGAATATTGATAATTCCTTTAATCATTGCAGTAGATAGCTAGAGGTATAGCTGGAACCTTAAGGGGAGATCTATTTTGTCCATATAGCAGCACCTAATTTGTTAGAACACACTGCCCCCTAGTGTTCACTCTGGACATATACTATGGCCCCCACAGGTCTGGACAGCCCACCAGACCCCTTCACCTACACTGGTGACAAATACAAGGATGCTTTACCTCCACATGATACTGTAATCTAAACATAAAACTTTCCCATTGTTTCCAGCAGCAGAAATGTTTATCTATAACCTTCTAACAATTTAGTCTCAGCTTTTGAGGGTAGTAAAGCTGGAAATACTTAAAGAGGAGCCCCAGCCACGATTTTTTATTTTTTTAAAGTCAGCAGCTACTAACAGTGTAGCTGCTGACTTTAAATAAGGACACTTACCTTGTCCTACTTGCCCGTGCTGATGGGCCCCCCGATGCCGGTCCCACGATCGCTCTGGGTCCCGCGCCGCCATTCACACTATGGGAAACAGGCAGTGAAGCCGTACGGCTTCACTGCCCATTTCCTACTGCGCCTGCGTGAGTCTCACGCTGGCTTGTGAATGGGCGCGCTGCTCTCTGAGAACACACACAGTTCCCAGAAAGCAGCGCGCCCCATTCACAAGCAGAAGGACAAGAAGAAAAGGCACCGCGGAGTGGAGAAGGCAGATTACGGACTTCCGCATAGCAACAGGTATTTCGGGTGAGTATTTTTTTTCAGGTTTTTTTTTTTTTTTTTTTAAACAACATGGGAAAATGTTGTTTTCCTGGTTGGAGCTCCGCTTTAAAATAGCCAATATCCTATGCCAGACACTCACAATAACCCTTGTTATTATTATTATTTAGGTACTTTTATAGCACTGCGTAAAAAGTGCTTTACATATACATTCACATCATTCCCTACCCTCAAGGAGCTTACAATCTAAGGTCCCTAACTCACATTCATATACTAGGACCAATTTAGAACAGAAGACAATTAACCTACCAGCATATCTTCAGAGTGTGGGAGAAGACCGGGGTCCCCGGAGGAAACCCATGCAGGCACAGGGAGAACATGCAAACTCCAGGCAGCTAGTGTCATGATTTGGATTTAAACCAGCGACCTTCTAACTTCTAGGCGATAGTGCTTACCACTACACCACTGCACTGCCCTTGTTTTTCCCCCTCTGCTTTATAAATATTGGGAGCCAGTGAAAGTCTTTACTGACTCAATTTGATAAAGTTTTTTTTCTGAATCAGACCTGCTTGATTGTAATATGGGGCCGGAGTGAACTCATACAGAACTTTTTTTTCTTTCCTGTGTATGACCGTTGAAGTAATATTAACCACTTAAGGACCGCCTCCTGCACATATACGTCGGCAGAATGGCACGGCTGGGCACAAGCATGTACAGGTACGTCCTCTTTAAGTGCCCAGTCGTGGGTCACGGGGGCGCACCCGTGACCCGGTCTGAAGCTTCGTGACCGCGGCCACGGGACGCGCGGACCCGATCGCCGCTGGAGTCCCGCAATCAGTCCCTGGAGCTGAGGAACAGGGAGAGCTGTGTGTAAACACAGCCTACCCGTTCTTCATTGTGCGCCGTCATCGATCGTGTGTTCCCTAATATAGGGAACCACAATCAATGATGTCACACCTACAGCCACACCCCTCTACAGATGGAAACACAGATGAGGTCACACTTAACCCCTTCAGCGCCCCCTTGTGGTTAACTCCCAAACTGCAATTGTCATTTTCACAGTAAACAATGCATTTTTAATGCATTTTTTGCTGTGAAATTGACAATGGTCCCAAAAATGGGTCAAAATTGTCTGAAGTGTCGCCATAATGTCGCAGTCATGAAAAAATTGCTGATCACCGCTATTAGTAGTAAAAAAAAAAAAAATTATAAAAAAGCAATAAGACTATCCCCTATTTTGTAAATGCTATATATTTGGCGCAAACCAATCGATAAACGATTATTGCGATTTTTTTTTTACCAAAAATAGGTAGAAGAATACGTATCGGCCTAAACTGAGGAAAAAAATGTTATATGTTTTTGGGGGATATTTATTATACTATTTTTGTTTATAGCGCAAAAAATAAAAACCGCAGAGGTGATCAAATACCTCCAAAAGAAAGCTCTATTTGTGGGAAAAAAAGGACGCCAATTTTGTTTGGGAGCCACGTCGCACGGCCGCGCAATTGTCAGTTAAAGCGACGCAGTGCCGAATCGCAAAAACTGGCCAGGTCCTTTACCTGCCTAAAGGTCCGGGTCTTAAGTGGTTAAACACACATCCAAAAATGTAATATATTGCAGCTTACCAATGATTAGATGTCGTGATCTGACTAGTAACACACCTCCTGTATTAGAGTGCCCCCTCTGGATGAAGGAGCACAGGGGCACCTTTGGTCAGCAGCATTGTCTGAGCGGAGGGGAGTACTGGAGGTACTACTTATACATTCTTCTATTTGGTGATCTTTACATAATTTCTTTGGCAAAAAGACATATGAGTGCTGCCAGTATTGCTGCCAAGGTTGAAAGGGTGGGGGGTCAGCATGTCAGTGCTCAGACCATACGCCACACACTGCATCAAATTGGTCTGCATGGCTGTTGTCCCAGAAGGAAGCCTCTTCTAATGATGAACAAGAAATACCGCAAACAGTTTGCTGAAGACAAGCAGACTATGGACATGTATTACTGGAACCATGTCCGGCTGTCTGATAAGATCAAGATAAACTTATTTGGTTAAGATGGTGTCAAGCGTGTGTGGCGGCAACCAGGTGAGGAGTACAAAGACAAGTGAGGTTGATTTACTAAAGGTAAATAGACTGTGCACTTTGCAAAGTGCAGTTGCTCCAGAGCTTAGTAAATGAGCAGAAGCATGGCTGACTTCCATCATCCAATCATGTGCAAGCAAAAATGCTGTTTTTTCTATTTTCCTTGCACGTGATTGGGTATTTTTTGCGCACAGTCTATTTGCTTTTAGTAAATCAACCCCAAGTGTGTATTGCCTACAGTCAGGCCTCGTACACACGATCAAATCTGTCTGCTGTAAACGGTCTGCTAGACCGTTTCAGCAGACAGATTCGATCGTGTGTACGGGCAAACAGACGGATTTGGCCACCCGACAGATTTCAAAGCATGCTTTGAAATCTGTCGGCTGGGAACCCGTCCGCCCGACATGTCTGCTGGTTAGTACGCTAACCAGCAGACGTGTCTTCTCGCACACGCGCCGAATGATTTCGACGCATGCGCGGAAGTGTTTTACTTCCTGGTGCGGTGACGTGGCGGCGTCAACGTCACCGACACGTCAGCGCGCTGTCTGCTGCCAGGGATTTTGGTTTGCTCGTGTGTACATGCAAGCAAACCAAAATGCCAGCAGACAGATCTGTTCAAATCAGTCGGTCCGACCGATTTGAACAGATAGATTTACTCGTCTGTACAAGGCCTCATAGGTGTACACACCCTAATTAAATAGGCTGCATACACCTGAACACACTGAAGCATAGTAAACACAGTTTACTATTCTTAAGTTTGTAAATGATCATTTCATTTAGAAAAGGAAGGGGCCAGTAAATTACATAATTACTATCCCTTTCTCCTGCTCTCTATCCTGAAACCGAGGTCAGAAGGGAGAAGAGGAGGGAAGCTAGTAGCACTGTGGGGGGAGTCAACACAGGGGAACCCCGGGCAGTAGGGGGAGTCGTCACCGCCCAGAGGCACACCCCCATGCCTACAGTCAAGCATGGTGGTGGGACGGAAGGTGTAGAAGTGCAAGATCTCTAACATCCACCATCTCCATGATGTGGTCAAGGAGGAGTGGAAGAGGACTCCAGTGGCAACCTGTGAAGCTCTGGTGAACTCCATGACCAAGAGGGTTAAGGCAGTTCTGGGAAATAATGATGGCCACACAAAATATTGACCCTTTGGGCCCAATTTGGACATTTTTACTTAGGGGTGTACTCACTTTTGTTGCCAGCGGTTTAGACATTAATGGCTGTGTGTTGAGTTATTTTGAGGGAACAGCAAATGTACACTGTTATACAAGCTGTACACTCACTACACAACATTGTAGCAAAGAGTCATTTCTTCAGTGTTGTCACATGAAAAGATATAATAAAATATTTACAAAAATGTCAGAGGTGTACTGACTTTTGGGTGATACTGTATATGTAATAACTCTGTATATGAAGTTCAATAGACCATTCTATTGAACTGAACTTTTTTTTTTTACAGATTTTTTTTGCATGAGTTATAACATATATATTTGGTAAATGTGTGTATTTGAATTTATTGTTTGGAGTGTGATGAAAGATCACCAAATAATAACATTTTTTTTAGCTAAAATCAGCACTGCACTAAATGTATAAGTGCTAATTTGCACATTTTAAAGGGGGGTGTGTGGCAGCTTTTGTATTTAATTAGAATCACACATAGCACATGTAACACATTTAAATTGGATGTACTATCAGGTTTAAAGGGGTTGTAAAGGTTTATTTTTATTTTTTTAAATAACAAACATGTCATACTTACCTCCACTGTGCAGCTCGTTTTGCACAGAGTGGCCCCGATCATCGTCTTCTGGGGTCCCTCGGCGCCTGTTGTCGGCTCCTCACCGCAAGAGCTAACCACCCTCTGAGAAGCAGTTTCCCGTGATATAGTTGGCAGCCATAGCCACCGACTGTATCACTTGGCCCCACCCCCCCTGCGCGCCGTGTCGGGAGCCAATGGCTGCACTGCTATGAATCATCCAATGAAGAGCAGAGAAGAGCCGAGAAGCCGAGCCGAGAAGACAGCGTGTTCACAACACAGATCTTTCAAGGGCTCAGGTAAGTAAACGGGGGGCTGAGGGGGCCTGTAAGCATCGGATGCCTTTGCCCCTTAATGCACAGAATGCATTAACCACTTAAGGACCGCCGCATGTACATTTACGTCGGCAGAATGGCACCGACAGGCACATCAACGTATATATACGTTGGTGCCTTGGGGGGGATCGGGGGTCCGATCGGACCCCCCCCCCGTACATGCGGCGGTCCGCGCGGCTGCAGGAGCGATCCGACAAGTGGGGGCGGCTATCCGTTTTCATCCGCCCCCTCCGGATCGCTCCCAGCCAATGCGCGCGCCCGCCTGACCTGTCACTTCCTCCTCCTGTGTAAACACAGGAAGGAGGAAGCGACGTGATCTCTCCCTCGGCGTTTGTTTCAAGCGCCGCTGAGGAGAGATCACTACAGAACAAGTAAGTCTGCACTAACACTACACTACACACACACATTTAACCCCCGCGATCGCCCCCCCCCCTCCCCCCTGTCACAGTGTCACTGAATGCAGTAATCATGTATGATTACTGTATTTAGTGTCAGTGTGACAGACAGTGTGACAGTCAGACAGTCAGTAGTGTCAGGGTAGCCCCCCCCACCCCCCCCAATAAAGTTTTAACCCCCTGATCACTGCCCTAGTTAACCCTTTCACTCCCTATTGCCAGCGTCACTAAGCGATCATTTTTCTGATCGCTGTATTAGTGTCGCTGTTCCCGCTAGGTAGCTAATTTTTTTTTAATGCGATTTTTTTTTACTAAAGACATGTGGCTAAATAAATTTTGGCCTAAATGTTTGACTAAAATTTAGTTTATTGTTTTTTTATTATAACAAAAAGTAAAAAATATTGATTTTTTTTCAAAAATGTCGCTCTATTTTTGTATATAGCGCAAAAAATAAAAATCGCAGAGGCGATCAAATACCACCAAAAGAAAGCTCTATTTGTGGGAAAAAAAGGACGCAAATTTTGTTTGGGAGCCACGTCGCACGACCGCGCAATTGTCTGTTAAAGCGACGCAGTGCCGAATCGCAAAAACCCCTTGGGTCATTTGCCAGCGTATTGGTCCGGGTCTTAAGTGGTTAAAGGGGTTTGTAAAGGTTTGTTTTTTATTTTCTAAACATTTATTTTTTCTTTGTCTTTTCACTTCCTGTTCCTCCTTAGTAAGCTGTTCTGACTGACTTACCACGGCTCGGATGATGGTGGAAAGTTTACTGAGGAGAAACAGGAAGTGAGGAATTCAGACAAAGAAAAAACATTTAGAAGGGAAATGGAAAGAAAAGGTAAATGAACCAACAATGCACTAGCTTAAAGGAACCTATTTAGAAAAAAAAAAAAACCTTTACAACCCCTTTAAGGTGAAAAAACGCAAAGCTTTACAACCCCTTTAAATACACTAAAACATTGAAGTCAAATTCCAGCTAATATGTTATAATCAATTCCAGAAAACATTTTTTTTTCCTTTTGGGATAAACAATATTCATAAATAAATAAAAGTTGACCCCTTCTAGTGTTGAATGGTTTGTGACATCTCTGCACCTGACACATTCTGCTGGAGAGCTGGTTCATTTGAAAAACAACAGACTTATTGGCTGGATCACCAACTAAAAATAAAAGAAAGAAAGAAAGACTAAAAATGAATCACCAGAAGAAAATAGAAGAAGTAAAGCCGAAAAACAAAAATAATGCAGCCATCACATCTAAGAACTAGTAAGCTGCACTATAATAAATCTTTGCTTTTGGGTTTTAGATCACTTTAAAGTGGATGTAAAGTGGATTTTTTTTTTGATGTCACAATGTAGAGTATAAGATTTCCTATCATCTGTGCCCAGTCTTGCCACACAGAGTTAATCCAGATCTGAGAAATCCTCTTTTAATGTTCAGTGAAAATGAACAGCCTTCCAGATAAAACCCTGCCTAAATAAAAAGTCAGTTTCTCTCTTCTTGCTTTGAGTGAGAGGTTATTTACATATCTAGTTAGGACATGTTTATCATATGTTATGTTATGTTTATTATAACATCATAACACATCCTAGTAATATACAATGAACTTTGGATCACCTCATGTTATGATAAACATGTCCAAGTTAGATATGTAAATAACCTGTTACTGAAAGCAATAACAGAGAAACGGACTTTATAATTTGGCAAGTTTTTATCTGGAATTCTGTTCATTTGCACTGAACATTAAAAGAGGATTACTCAGCGCTGGATTAACTCTGTGTGACAAGACTGGGCACAGATGATAGGAAATCTTATACTCTACATTGTGACATAAAAAAAAAAACATTGGGTTTACATCCACTTTAAGGTATTAGGAGGACATAAACACTTCACTTTTATTTTTACAGAAATGTTTGTTCTTTGGAAATTGTTTTAAGGTCATTGTCAGCTGTATATATAGCATTCAGCAGATTTCTAATTTGATCATTAAAAATAACAATGGGAATTGCAGCTACAATCACAATAGTATCGCTCAAGTGTGAAGATGTTCTAAAAAGATATGTGTGTAATGTTTATTAAATTGACCAAATTTTACAAAATATGTAATAGAAGATATCATGTATCAACTGAGAAAACGGGATTACAATGACATGTTTATGTTTTGAGCTAAGATTTGCAGAAATGTTGTTGATCATATGCATTACAGCAGATGTTTTTTCTTACTTTTTGAAGTCTGAAATTTTTATGAATTTATAAGCCTCGCAAAAAAATAAAAAATTCTTGAGTGAAATTTTTTTCTTAAAGGGTTTGTAAAGGAATTAAAAAAAAAACAAATAACAAACATGTCATACTTACCTGAGTTACCTCCACTGTGCAGTTCGTTTTGCACAGAGTGCCCCCGATCCATATCTTCTGGGGTCCCTCGGCGGCTGTCTCAGTCCTCCCCACAATTAGTCACCACAGTCATGCGAGAGCTCACATGGTGGTCACTAATTGTGGGCGAGCTCCTGCCGCATCACTGGATGTGATTGACAGAAGCGACAGCCAATGGCTCAATCCATCTGTGCAAGCCAATCAGTGGCCAGGCTGAGCGTCAAAGAGAATATCGGGACCGCACAGGACGTTCGAGGGGTCAGATAAGTATAACGGGGCTGGGGGAGGTGGCCGTCAACATCAGATGTTTTTTCACCTTAATGCATAGATTGCATTAAGGTGAAAAAACATTTTCCTTTACAACTCCTTTAATATTCTCTACCAATTTGGGGCCAGATTCTCAGAGGCGTTACGACGGAGTAACTCAGATACCCCGTCGTATCGCCTTTTTTTTTGTCTCGTATCTATGCGCGTGATGCTGAGCATCACTTTTGCATAGATACGCTTCTACATCCGACAAGTGTAAAAGCATTACACTTTCGGATCGTAGGTGTAATGACAATTTCGGCCACTATGTGGCCTTCACGTTGTTTTTTCATTTGCATATGCAAATGAAGTAGTACGCCGATTCTCGATCGCTTTTACGCCGCCCCGTCATCGCGTACGTCGTTTTCGTTCGCGTAAGGTTACCCCAGCTTCTATGTGGAGTAACCTTACGAGGTCCCGTCGGATGCCGTCATGTCCCGTCGGATGCCATGTTAAGTATGGCCTCGGGACCGTGTCGTGTTGTGCGTCGTTTACGTCGTTTGCGTACGTCGATTCTCAATGGGGCTGGCGTACGCTGCGATAACGTCGTTTACATTGAGAAAATGTGACGTCCTTTGGAGCATGCGCACTGGGCTTTTTCCCCGGCCGGCGCATGCGCAGTTCGTTCGACGCGGGGGCGCGCTTAATTTAAATACAAGCCGCCCCATTTGAATTGCGCGGGTTTACGCTTGGCGATTTACGAGACGCCGGCGAAAACTACGGAGCAAGTGCTTTGAGAATAAAGCACTTGCTCTAGTACGCAGCGGCGGCGTAGTGTAAATGGCTTACGCTACGCCGCCGAATATATATGAGAATCTGGCCCTTGGTGTCTAGGGTGCTGCCCTCTATTGGTCAAATGAAAAACCAGCAGTTCTCAGTTTTTGGAAAAAAATATTATCAACAAGAGGGGTGAGGAAATCATCTGGAGTATGGTTTGAAAGCAGAATTTAGCACACAACTTTATTGAAGTTTATAGAAAGGGTATCTTGGTAGTTACATTTGGCTGTTTTCAAGGTTTTTATTTAAACAAAAGAACAAAACAGGAAGCGCCACCTAAGTGCAATATGTCAGCCAAGGTTTAATCGTTTAAAAAAAATGCATTTACAAAACACATTTTAAAAACGGGCTCATCTGTATCTTCTGATGTGCGGTACGGTCCGGTCTATGGTGCATCTGGATCCACAGGTCAGCAGGAGAGTGGGGATGTCTGTCCTGTGGCCACCAGGAAATCAGCCAGGTCAAGCGTGGAACGCAGACGATGACGTCACTGGAAGCGGAACCACGAAAAGCACCAGAGGAAGGACGGGACTGGAAACACTAGGATACGCTCTCAGAGACATCAGCTCCTTCTAATAGGAGGCTATTGGGGGTTGCATCGATACTGTTTTTATCGGCCATTAGGATTAACGATACTTTCGGTCAAGTACTCGCCAATACCGAGTACGGATACTTTGTGGTGCGATTTGCATCAATACAAAAAAATAGCGCAAATTGCACTGTAAAGAATTGCATGCAATTTGAACAGAAATGCAGTGCGATTCCTGTCTGAATTGCATGTGATTTTCCCCACTGCCCCTGTGTGTGCGTGTGTGTGTGTATGGAAGATAGAAAAAAGCGCCATCTAGTGGGCAGTTTAATTTTTAGCACTCACAGTACATATCTGGTCACATGTCAAATAATCTACATAGGTGTCCTGGTCCACCAATGATAGCAAATCAAGGCCGCTGGAGGTGCTCACAAGGCTGGAAGAGAAGTTCCTGGACCCCATGGGTATGGGACGGAAGTTACGTCAGCTTGAGGGCGGACCGCCTCTACATCGCCTCCTGCCCTAAGAGCACCTCCAGCAGCCATGATTTGCTATCATCGGCAGACCGGAATATCTACTGTATGTAGATTATTTTGCATGTGTCCAGTCCAGATATGTACTGCAAGTTCTAAAAAAAATTAAACTGCCCTCTAAACTGCACTTTTCCCTTTCTATACATACACACACAAGACCGGTGGGGGAAGTCACATGTGGTTTGGACAGGAATTGCACCACATTCCTGATCAAATTGCATGTGATTCTTTGCAGTACAGATTGCACCCATTCATTTTGTATTGACGCAAATTGCACAGCAAAGTAACAGTTACAGTATTGGGAGCATTTTGGGAAAAATGTGTGAGTTTTCCCTTAATATACCAAGCAGACATTTATCCAGACATGCAGTGTAGTCGTGGGAAGAGGACTATTTATGCCCTAGGCCAGCTACTTGCACCCCCCTCCCCATGATGATACTATTATATCAAACTGCAAAAGCGACACAAGATGATGCCTCTTCCACTGCTCAGTAAGGCTGGTTATGGGGGTGTTTTCTGAAAGCAGTGGGCCTATGTGCAAAATTATACTCCTCCTGGTTTTGAAAAAGTAAGTGTGGCACATAAATATTGGGTGTGGTTCTCAATGTGCTGCAAATTGCCTGTGGCTTAAAGGGACGCAAAGTTTAGGTGTCAGTAGTAAGAGACGCAGAGTTGAAGGGTCAGTAGTAAGAGATGCAGAGTTCAGGGGTCAGTAGTAAGAGATACAGAGTTCAGGGGTAAGTAGTTAGAAATGCAGAGTTCGGGGGTCAATAGTAAGAGATGCAGAGTTCGGGGGTCAATAGTAAGAGATGCAGAGTTCAGGGGTCAATAGTAAGAGATGCAGAGTGCAGGGGTCAATAGTAAGAGATGCAGAGTTCAAGGTCAGTAGTAAGAGATGCAGAGTTCAGGGGTCAGTAGTACGTGATGCAGAGTTTAAGGGTCAGTAGTAAGAGATGCAGAGTTCAGGGGTCAGTTGTAAGAGATACAGAGTTAAGGGGTCAGTAGTAAGAGATGCAGAGTTCAGGGGTCAGTAGTGAGAGATGCAGAGTTCAGGGGTCAGTAGTAAGAGATGCAGAGTTTAAGGGTCAGTAGTAAGAGATGCAGAGTTTAGGGGTCAGTAGTAAGATATGCAGAGTTCAGGGGTCAGTAGTAAGAGATGCAGAGTTCAGAGGTCCATAATGAGTGAGTCAGATTTTAGGGGTCAGTAGTAAATGATGGTGGGGAGGACATTTTTGAGAATTGTTATAGATAGGCAGGAATACAACTTTAATAAAAAATGAAAGAAGATACTAACCACATACAACCACCATCCTTGCCTATACATAATGCCCACTGTCATACCCTTCACCCTCCACACTCCTCTCCTGTACATAGTGCCTTCTGCCACACCCTCCACACTCCTCTCATGTACATGGAGCCCACTGTTAGACACTCCACATTCCTCTTCTTTACATAGTGCACACTGTCATACTCTCCACACTTCTCTCCTGTACATACTGCTCACTGCCATACCCTCTACACTTCTCTCCTGTACATACTGCCCACTATCATGCCCTCCACACTCTTCTCCTGTACATAGTACCCACTGGTAGACCCTCCACATTCCTCTCCCTCACCTGCACATACTTTCCACTTTTATACCATCCATACTCCTCCCCTACGCCTCTTACCCCCAAAAACTGTTCTTTAAAATTATACTGAATATTCTCAATGTTACCAGCTCTAGAATGGGTTTTGTATAGGGAACAGCATTTGTTGGGACCCCAGAGACCCAAGCTAATGCCTGACAAGTATGTGGGGGCAGGGGGACTATACCGGTACTGGATGTAGAGAATAAAGAAATATAGGGTGATAGAAGTACGAAATTAAATCAATTTATTGAAAATGACAACTAGTTTCGCTACTGTGTAACTTTGTCAGGAGATTTTTCTCTGTGCAACACATCTGCTGGAGAAACGAAGTCCGACGTGGAGGGGTGTCTCACACGGGGAGGGGGCAGATGGAGTTATGCCCAACTGCAAAGGGGAGCCTGTGTGCAACTGTACAAATATATTGGAAAAATATTGGCTGAGTATAGCCTGTTAGGCCGCATCAGCAAACAGAAGGATAATCTGGGTAAGAAACCACTTGTCGTTAGTGATGAGCGGAATACGCCATATTCGATTTCGCGATATTGCGCGAATATATAGTAGAATATTCGCGAATATTCTATAATATCGAATATTCGTGATATTTTATCAAAAAAAAAATTGCGAATGCAAAATTGATTGCGAAATTCTCGTCAACACGCGAAAACGGAGATCATTTCCTGGAATACTAAACTAATATGCACTAAACACTAACTCTACTTACACAAACTTATATGACTAAACTAAAGCTATTTTTTTTTTTTTTTTTATACACAAAACACAGAAGGGCAGAGAACGTATTCGCGAATATTCGTTAATATCGAATATTCGTGATATTTTATCAAAAAAAAATTTTTGCAAAATTTCGCTAGTGCGAATGCGAAATTGATTGCGAAATTCTCGTCAACACGTGAAAACGGAGATCATTTCCTGGATTACTAAACTAATAGGCACTAAACACTAACTCTACTTACACAAACTTATATGACTAAACTAAAGCTAATTTTTTATTTTTTTTATACACAAAACACAGAAGGGCAGAGAACGCATTCGCGAATATTCGTAATACGAATATTCGCATTGCGAATATTCAGCAACATAAAAGGATCGCCTCAGCTACTCGGCCCAGGGTCTCTAATCATACCAGCAATGCTATTAGACGTCGATGGAGATCACTAGGATGTGATCTGTTTTAAAAATAAATTTGAAAAAATACGAATATTCGCAATAGCGAATATTCATCGCGATATTCGAGTTATTCGCGAATACTCGAATATGCAATATTCGTAACGAATATTCGCAATGCGAATATTCGTGAGCAACACTATTGTCGTTTTGTCAGTCCGCAAGTATCTCCCAGGGCCAGGTGTGTATCACCAGCGGAGAAAAATCTCCTGACGAAGCTACCACAGTAGCAAAACTAGTTGAGATGAGATCTTGACTTATACGACCCCCTACACCTCACCTCACCCTGCACAAGTATGCACAGCATATAAGCATACATATAAGGGTACACTGAGCCCTCCAGTGCTGCGCTGTGATCAATCCGGCGGGGCCTGAGTGCTTCCATCTTCACCCGCTCTTCCTTCTGAGTTCTGTGTCTTGGCCGAGCTGCGTTGATGTAATTTCCATGCTCATGCGTATCCTTTCTCTCTCTCACCCTCACCCACCCTCTCTCTCTTTAATTTAATTTGTTGTAACAAAACAAAATTGTATTTTTTATTTATTTATAATTTATAAAAGGTCCAACCAAAATCCTCAGCACCAGGCCCATGATGTTTTTAATCTGGCCCTGAATATGGGCGGTGGGTGAGGCAGTATCAGGGGTAGGTGAGGCAGTATGAGAGGTGGGTGAAGCAGCATGGGCTGTAGTGAGGTGGGAAGACATTTCTACAGGTAACAGCAGCAGGATATTCTGCTCACCTGAGCCCCTCAGTGCCGTTGGCCAGCCTGGATCATCTGTACAGAGCCTGTCTTGTGTCCCAGCTTCTGCCTGCAGTCACTCCCTGGCCAGGTTAAGGGCCTTAAAAAACTATTCATACCCTTTGAAATGTTCCACATTTTGTCATGTTACTACCAAAAATTTAAATATATTTTATTGGGATATATTTTAGTTAGGGGTATCAGAGTAAAGGGGGCCAAATAAAAATGCATGCAACACTTTCCACATATTTATTTGTAAAAAAAATTGAAAACCATTTATCATTTTCCTTCCACTTCACAATTATGTGCCACTCTGTGTTGGTCTATCACCTAAAATCACAATAAAAAACATTTACCTTTTTGGTTGTAAAATGACAAAATGTGGAAAATTTCAAGGGGTATGAATACTTTTTCAAGGAACTGTAGGTCTGATGGAAGAAGTTCTGTTCTTGCACTCCTCCTTCTATGAATGTCGGGGCCTGGGGGCGGGGCAGGCACGTGATTGGTTGCTAGGACCGCCGATGTCCTAGCAACCAATCACATGTGTGCCCCGTCCCCAGGCCCCAAATTTAAGAGAAGAAGGAGGGCAAGAACGAAGTCGGGGGAAGTCAAGGGACCACATTGCTGCTGCTGCTCAGCCTATATCCTCTGACAGATCTGATTGCTGAGGCTGAGTCGCGGATGGGCACAGCTCCATGCAGCATCAGGGACTAACTGGGCATTTAGGCAGCGTGCTTTGTAGGGGGTTCATATCCTCCTAACCCCCCCTCATCTATGTCCCTGGGGTGGAAACCAGCACTTGTGGCTATGCCCTAGGTGTAGGATGACCATATTTCCAAACTGCTATTCAGGGACATCCCCCCTCACCTTCCCCCAAAAAATATGAGGGCGGGCGGGGGGAAAGGTAGTCTTGGGGTTGATAGGGAATTAGGCGGTGGGTTCTTTGTCAGGTGAATGTGCCACTTGCCACCAGATGCAGTACCACTTGCCACCCATAGCCTGCCACCAGATGCAGTGCTGCTGTCACTCCATCTGCATGAGCAACGTGTGTAGAAGCAAAGGAGTGGAGTCACTATATGGAGAGTGAAGACCACACCAGTCCCTGCTGCTTGCGGCTGGGTGCCGGAGAAGCAGGCGCCAAAGTGGGTTTGTAGATAGAAAACAAAAAGACAGGCGCCACTAAATAAACTGCTGGACTTTAATGAAAAAGTAACACAAAAGCACTCACATAATAGTTGAAGTACACAGGCATAAGGTGAAGGTCTTCATGAATCGTCCAAACCAGCCGAGGATTGATAGGGTCCCAGGGAACTCTTCATGCTGATGTCTGCTATGCAGGAAGAACAAACAGCGCTGATTTCCGGGAGCGTGCAGGTGTTGTGTGCGAGCGTGTCAGCAAGGGAAGCTGGAGCGCACTCTGGAACGCACGCTGGGACGCTACGGTTGCGGCTTGGAAGGGGGGAATGACATCATCACGCAGAACCTCAAAAAATGAGGTGGGGTAATATGAGCGGACTTATAGTGAAATTTACAAGCCTCCTTTATAATAAGAGGACAATGAGATATTGGCCCTCTTCCCAGGGGTATGATTATACATTAGTGCCCCTTACCCATTCCCACAAGGAATTTAAAGTCAATATACACAGGTTACGACGCACGAGGGCGGAGAACGGCACCAAATTCAAAAAAGTAAACTTACACAACACATACAGAATACTGTAATATTATAGATTACAGTACTGTATGTAAAAAATACACATCTGCTTTGTCCCTAGTGGTCTATCCTGTGCCCTACATGTACTTTTATATAATAAAAACTGTTCTTTCTCCCTGCAAACTGTAGATTGTCCATAGCAACCAACAGTGTCGGTTTATGTCAAAAGTGGTTTTAGAGGAGCTAGAAAACAGCGATAATAAATTATAATCACTTGCAGAAGTGAGCGATAGCGATTTGTGGGGAAATTTGTCATAAAAAAATAAAAGTAATGACAGCGACAATTCTGCAACTGAGCAAATTTCAATGTTTTTGCGTTATTTACATTATTGAATATTTTTATTATAATTTAATTATTATTTGTTAAAATTATTTATAATTATTTATTATATTATAATTTATAATTTTGTTTTTCAAACTTTTTTATACCCGGGATGCCTACTAGACTCTTGTTTGGTCAGATTTAAGTTGTTCCTAAGAATTACAGGGCTACAATGTATGTAAAAAATACACATCTGCTTTGTCCCTAGTGGTCTGTCCTGTGCCCTACATGTACTTTTATATAATAAAAACTGTTCTTTCTCCCTGCAAACTGTAGATTGTCCATAGCAACCAACAGTGTCGGTTTATGTCAAAAGTGGTTTTAGAGCAGCTAGAAAACAGCGATAATAAATTATAATCACTTGCAGAAGTGAGCGATAGCGATTTGTGGGGAAATTTGTCATAAAAAAATAAAAGTAATGACAGCGACAATTCTGCAACTGAGCAAATTTCAGTGTTTTTGCGTTATTTACATTATTGAATATTTTTTATTATAATTTAATTATTATTTGTTAAAATTATTTATAATTATTTATTATATTATAATTTATAATTTTGTTTTTCAAACTTTTTTATACCCGGGATGCCTACTAGACTCTTGTTTGGTCAGATTTAAGTTGTTCCTAAGAATTACAGGCCTACAATGTAAAACGCCAATTTTCCAAGGAGGGAATACCCCCGGGGGGGGGGGGAATGGAAGACAGAGTGAAAGCTTCTCCTTGGATGGGTATATAGACAGGGTTGAGGATTTCATTCAGGTAACTGGTATATCGCGGGCGGCCCCAGCCTGGGAATTCTGGGATTCCCTGTAGTATGTCCAGCAGGACCATGTTAGCCTAAATTTCTCATGTGCATCTTTGGCCTGATGGATGATCCTTTCCATTTCTTCTATCTTTGTGACCCGTGAGTGCCAGTACTCCACCAAGGGGGGGGGGTAGCGGACCCCCACCTCAATGCATTGAGTAGCTGCATTGATGAGCTGCAGCATGAGGGAATTTTTGTACGTCCTCCTGGAACAGGACGTATGGTGAAGGAGATATTGTGCCTGGGTAAAATCGGGGGAGAAGGTGGTGAGCTGGACAATGAGATCGTGGATCTGTTTCCAATATGCTTGGAGCAATGGACAGCTCCACCAAACGTGCATAAAGGTACCCACCCCCGTGTTGCATCTCCAACATGTGGGTGTGACCCCCGGGAATATCTTATGAAGTTTTACTGGTGTGCGATACCATTGTGAACAGATTTTGAACCTATTCTCCTGAGCCGAGACATTGATGGACCCCTTGTGAGTGTGTTCCCATATGCGATCCCACTCCTCAGGGGATAAGTTCAGCTCCAAATCCGTGTCCCACTTGTGGAGTAGGGCAGTGTTTGGGGTGGCCCCAGCCATTTGGAGGGCATACAACTTGGAAACTAGATGCGGTTGGGGGCCTGTCTCGGAACAGATGACTTTGAGTGAAGTGAGATCCCTATGCCATTGTGCTGGGTTTGGGGTGCTATGCAAGAAGTGTCTAATTTGAAGGTATTTGAAGAACGGGATGTGCAAGTCCGGGAATTTTTCGACCATTTCAGGGTGTGAGAGAAGAATGCCTCCGTTAAAAAATCTGCTAGCCCTAACCGTGTGTTTGCGGGGTTCTACTAGACCCGGGGTTAACCCTATGTCGGGGGGAAAGTCTGGGTTCTGCGTGACCGGAGTCATAGGGCCTGGATAAGGAGCCAGCTCCAGTGATCGACATGCTGTCTTGAAAGTGGCCAATGTGGGGCCGATCAGAGGGTGATCCCTGCAAGTTTTGGGGATCGTCCGTGGATTGATCCAGGGAAGGTGGGAGATGGGGAAAGGGAGATATGCATTCTCTATTGAGATCCAATCCTTATGAAGGCAATGTTTGTGCCAATCCACAATACGGGTCAGTTGGCTAGCCCTGTGGTATAGGGGCAGGTCGGGCAGGCCTATGCCCCCCTTCATTTTAGGAAGAATGAGTTTATCCCATCCAATTCGGGGGGGCGCCCTGCCCATAAAAAGTCTCTGCAATGTCTTTTGAAGGACGTGAAAAAGGCGATGGGTAGACCAATCTGGACTGCCTGGAGGACATATAGGATCCTGGGGAGTATGTTCATCTTCAAAATTGCCACCCTGCCAAACCACGAAACCGGATCCGAACACCGACCCAGGAGCGACATGTGAGGCGGGGCTGCAGGACGTCATCCACGGCAGGCATTGAGAGTCTGGAGCGTCGTAGGGAACACCTGCATCTATGAATCCGGAGAAGCCAGCTGCAGGCCACGGGACCGTGGAGCTGGCAAAGATCCACAGTGGCGAAGTCCGTCGGTGGGGAGGGACGCTTTCCATCCCAGACCCTACGTCTCGGCTGTGTTAAGTCCTTAGGCATAGAGACGAGAAGGTCGCGAATCAGTCCGGGTGGGTGCGCACTATCGGCGTAAGTAGCCTGTCGGGCTGAAGGGGTCCGTGTCAGATTGCTGGGCGGCTTCACATATAGGCGCCAGCGCCGCATCAGTAAGGAGACACATACCGGGTGTGGCAACCGGCCGGTTAGCGTAGCATCCGGGAAGCGTTGTTGTATCCGTGACTAGGGATCCGATGCGCTCCGCCCTTTCAGCGTGACGTCAGTAGATAACAGGAAAACCTGACACTGCAGCCCCCCCTGTCGCAACGGAGGCCAATCCCAGGTGCAGTGCAGCATGGGTGATGTAGTCCTTGGGCGGGCGCCGAGGTGTCCGTCACTGAACCTCCGGAGGAGGATCCCTCGAGCGCCAGCAGCCAGTGAAGCGAGAAACTCAGGGCTTCAGCCTTGCAAGAAAGAGGGGACCGGGCCAAGGCTAACAGGAGCCCGGGAAAATAACTGTGTAAAACATGAAAGTCAACACGGGGAAAACAGTTCAAACTGGGCACGCTCAGCGTGCGGTGGTGTCAACCCGTAGTAGCGGGATTAGCGGTTCCTGCGGGATTTCCTTGCTCCTGGGGAAGCGAGTGGGTCTCGGTCCCTCCCGGAGCTTGCGGCTGCGGTTACTGTGCGGGAACCAGATGGGGACCTCCTTCTGCGGCTATTAGTTAGTTGTACCTCCATCCCATCCTCCTGGGGCTTGGTCTACCTGCCGACAGATCGACGATACACGGCATACCATTCTGGGACCGCGACGAGTGGCAAACCCAGGGTTTCACAGAAGTGCGGGAGGTCTTCTGGTACTTTCAGCGCTGCTGTGCGGCCCTGGTGTGAAGCGGACAAACAAAAGGGGAATTTCCATTTATACTTGATATCCCTAGACCTCAGAACGTCCAGCAGGGGCTTGAGATCTCTCCTGTGCTTCAGGGTTATCCCGGACAGGTCCTGGAATAGTTACACGGGGGAGCCGCCATGGTGGAGTCGTTGGCCCCTTGCCTGCCTCAGGATCTCTTCTTTCAGACCGTAATCCACGAGGCAGCATATTATGTCCCTGGGCGGGTCCGTGTCCCGGCCTTTGGGGCGCAGTGCCCGGTGGATCTTCTCCATGGCGATAGTCGTGGACGGGGGTCTCTTGAGGACCGAGTTGAGCAGACCAGTCACCTCACGTAAAACTTGGTCCCCTTCAATGGTTTCAGGCAACCCCCTCACGTGTAAGTTATGTCTCCGTCCACGGTTCTCCAGGTCCTCCAAGTGTCGATTCACCTCTCTTAGCTGCAGAGTGTGATCGTCAATTTTCAATGTGGAGCGTTGGAGGACCAGGTCGTGATCTCCGAGCGCCCGTTCGGTCACCGTGAGCCTGTCGTCTAGGGAGCGGATATCCAAGCTCGGCAATGGCGGCCGAGAGTGTATCCTTAATGTCCGTGGCCACCGCTCTTAAATCGTGGATAGTCAGATGGGGGGTCGCCGGGGTGTGTAATGGTCCGGATCCCTGATTTGGCGCTGGAAGGTAGACGGGTTGAGTCGCTGAGAGGACGATCCCTGCGGCCGGGTTGGAGTCCGGAGGAGCATGTCCCTGAGGCGCGCCATGTCGGGGAGTCGCCATGTTGCCCCGGCCTGTTCGAAACATCTCCGGGATGTGCTGGTTAAGCTCACCGTTTTGTTCCCTCGGAGAGCGCGAGCGGGAGGCAGAGGACTGTCTTGAAGCCGTGCCCATGGTTGTAGGGCAGAATGGGGTCGGAAAGCGCGGTAGAAAGCTAAATTTTGCTCTGAGGTGGCATCCATCTCTTAGCTCGGTCCAGCCACGCCCCCTTATTGCATTTTCATACATTTTTTTTTTACTACTAATGGCGATGATCAGCAATTTTTTTCCTGACTGCGACATTATGGCGGACACTTCGGACAATTTTGACACATTTTTGGGACAATTGTCATTTTCACAGCAAAAAATGCATTTAAATTGCATTGTTTACTGTGAAAATGACAGTTGCAGTTTGGGAGTTAACCACAAGGGGGCACTGTAGGGGTTATGTGTTCCCTGTGTGTGTATTTACAACTGTAGGGGGGTGTGGCTGTAGGTGTGACGTCATCGATCGCGTCCCCCCTATAAAAGGGATGACGCGATCGATGATGCCGCCACAGTAAAGCACGGGGAAGCTGTGTTTACACACGGCTCTGCCCGTTCTTCAGCTTTAGGGACTGATCGCCACCCGTGACCCACGGCTGGGTACTGGTACCAACGTAAATATACGTGGATGTGCCCAGCCGTGCCATTCTGCCGACGTATATGTGCAGGAGGCGGTCCTTAAGAAGTTAAAAAGAATTCTCGCAGTAAAAAAAACTTCAAAAAGTAATAAAATCTCAAAGTATAAAACCTGAAAGATCACTTGTATGTCGCTAAACCTAGAAACAAATATTTAATATATTACAGCTTGCCATTAGCAATCTGAGTCCACAGAGTTCCCATTTTACAGGAGTGTCAGGACGCCCACTAACACACAGCTCCTTTCTCTATCTGCAAAGTAGAGAGTGTCCTATCCCTCCTGCTCGCCCCCTCAAGAGGCTTTCTCAACACCAGGGAGAAAGCCTTGCATTACTGTGTGGAGTTACAGGCAGAAGAACAGGAAGTGAGGATTTCTCAGAAGAAATAAGGACATTTAAAAGCAAAATTGAAGGATGAGGTAAGTGAAGGAGGACTGCACAAAGGTAAAGGAAGCTATTTAGGGAAACATTTTTTTTCCTTTACAACCCCTTTAATTGTATGTTGTCAGGTCCTTTAGAAAATTAAACCTGATTTCAGTTTTTTCCTTCTTCCAGTTTTGATGAACGATGTTGGCTATTGTCCAGTATTAGTGTCCAAACTGAATAGGTGCAAAGTGAGTGTACTGCCTTCCTACAAGGAGATGGTGCCCATTGCACCTCCTCAGTAAGGTTGGCTATTATGGTGCAAAGAGCACCATGTTGTGTCAGACAGAGCACTCTCTGACTTTTTCTAACCTTTACAGATTAAAAAAAAAAAGCTGAGTGGTGCACTGTATTAGCCCATCTTACTGGGCAGGTACAAAGGGCACCAGCTTGTGGAAGGCAGCACACTCACTGTGTTCTCATTAGCTTAATGTTCAATTAATCACATGACTATGGTATAACTAAACATGACCCTTAACTGCTAGGAACCCACATTTTACCCAACCTCTATTTTAATAAATAACTGAGACCACCACATAATGTTGGAGTAAAAAACTGGCCGTAGCAGCCTCCATTTATTTTAAATAACTTCTTAAATATTAAATAACCTTTATTAACAAAAATATATATGTAAACCTGAAATACAATCACATTTTTCTTTTAACCCTACTAGTGCTGGACTTTGCAGGAACATTAACACACATTAACATTTTAACCCTTTAAAACCTTTATGAGCACTGCGGTACCTAACCTCTGGTCATAGGCCTCAAGCCGACAAGCTGGCTCAGAGACGACCACTGACCGCAGTGCCCCCATTAACAACCTCCCAGCTACACCTTGGTAAACTGGACTAACAGCCCCTTCAGAACCCATACCACCTCTGGGTAATGGCATCCACTTTAGGGGTAATTTCTTCTCCTGCAAAGTCCAAACACCCGCCGCCACGACATCTTAATTTCGCACCTGTGTGAGAGAAACAAAAACAAGGAAAGCACCAAAACACCAGCAACACACATAACACCATCAAAGGCAAATTACCCATTACCCCAAAACTTACCAAACCAAAAAAGGGGAGGGTGGGTGGGAAACTTTCCTCCACGTGTGCCAGCCCGGGAAGGAGGAGGGGAATTTAAAACCTCCCCTCCCCTCCCTCAGCTAACACACCAAGCCACCCCCACCGACCAGACAAGGGCTTAGTTAACCCTGTCATGGCCGGCACTCCACTTAATGGCTTTGCCATTGCTACGTGCCTTACTGAATAAAAAACAAACAATCAACTGAAAAATTACCAGCCTTAAATACATTGACTTTTGTTTAGGCTAGGTTCACATCTAAGCGGGTACCTTCCTGTACTGGCAGAGGAAAAACACTGCTGCTTAGGTGACCAATGTGGGAGTGGCACTGCAAGCCAATGGGAAAACATGGTGTGCAGTGTGGGCAGGAATACACGCACCACCGTCTCCCACTGTGCTGCCTGGTGATAGATCTGTCAGCCTTTAACCTGAGCCTGATAGACTGACCTGGTGAACCACAACATGCGTATGCCTAATGATCTATTACACTTGCTGCAGCGGCATTATTACACTCTGTGCCACTGACTGTAGTGCTGCCTGTCGCTGGTGCTATGTGCGGCTGCAGAGCAGGGACACCATGCATTTCATTTTGGCCCTGGGGGGTTAGACACTGCTAAGCCCCCTTATTTATGCCCCTGGTATAATGTACAATGTATACAAAACATACTGGGACTGGTAGTCCTCTAGTGCAGTGTTTTTGAACTCCAGTCCTCAAGGCACACCAACAGGTCAAGTTTTCAGGATTTCCCTCAGATGAAACTGATCAAATCACCTGTGGAAAATAATGGAAAGCCTGAAAACATGACCTGTTGGTGTGCCTTGAGGTCTGGAGTTGAAAAACACTGCTCTAGTGTACAACATGCAGTGTATATAAGACCCCCTGAGACCTGTAGTGTTCCGGTGTACAGCGTACATTGCATATTAAATACACTGGGACTATAGTCCTGCGATGTACAGCATACGGTGTATGCAAGGTGTACAGGGATTTGTAGTGAGTTTAAAATTTACAGTGTATACAGGGCATAGTAATAAAAAAAAGAAAATGGTGGTTTAGCACATTTCCTTGGAATCCACCTACCTAACTGGATACTGTTGCGGGTATTTTTTTTTTGTTTTTATATTTTTTTCTCATTTACTATTATCAAGTTCAACATTCTCTGTGGAAGCAGATGTTGGTCAGTGCAATGTGTGAGGTATTTATAGTCTGCAGAGAATTTGTCACCTTAACCTCCCTGGCGGTATGATTCTTTCTGATTTTAGGTGCTGAAAGCGGTACCATTATTTTGCATGGAAATTTGGCGTTTTACATTGTAGGCCTGTAATTCTTAGGAATAACTCACTTAAATCTGTCCAAACAAGAGTCTAGTAGGCATCCCGGGTATGAAAAAGTTAGAAAAACAAAATCATAAATTATAATATAATAAATAATTATAAATAATTATAACAAATAATAATATAATTATAATAAAAATGATTCAATAATGTAATCAACTCAAAATCACTGAAATGTGCTCAGTTGCAGAATTGTCGCTGTCATTACTTTTTTTTTTTTATGACGAATTTCCCCACAAATCGCTATCGCTCAATTCTGCAAGTGATTATAGTTTATATTGTTTTTTTCTAGCTGCTCTAAAACCACTTTTGACATAAAGGGACACTTTTGGTTGCTATGGACAATCTACAGTTTGCAGGCAGAAAGAACAGTTTTTATTATATAAAACTACATGTAGGGCACTGGGCAGACCACTAGGGACAAAGGGGATGTGATTTTTTTACACACAGTACTGCAATCTATAAGATTACAGTATACTGTATGTAATGTGTTTATTTACTTTTTTGAATTTGGCGCCGATCTCCGCCCCGTGCGTTGTAACATTGCAGGGAACGGAGATCGGCGTCACGCAGGGACACCTAGGAGAGCGGCACATCTCATCCCTCTACCCGTCCACCCCCCCGGCCGAAGTTAGTGTGGCGTGTTGCCGCCGATGTCGCGGCGAGGACGGAGCGCAGCAAAAAAGAACAGAGGAGCGAGTATTCAGCCTTGCCAGCCCGCCCATTCATATATCACAAGATATATGACGGCGACACGGGGAGAGCTTCAGCCTGCACAGATGGACCTAGGAGAGCGGAGAGATCGGGGAGAGATAAGGAGACACTCCCTCATAGAGCACATTCTACCAGCCCCTGCAATAACCGGCTCCACAAACGGCATATACTGTCCAGGAAAAGAGGGAGCAGAGAAAATACAGCAGCCGGACGGGACCGTTAAGGACTGCTCTAAGGAGAGACAGCAGATGAGCACAGGGGTGAAGGTGAATGGGGATGGAGATGTGGATGCTGATTTAAAGTTGAAAAGCAGGATTAAATCAATGCCAGATGTGCCTTTAATTGACTTTCCATTGCCGGTAACACTGTATAAAACCTGCACACATCCCTTTTCACTAGATAAGACTGTCCCCCATCAGACCACCCTATCTTGGGGTGAAATGATTTATGCTCACACTGCTCACACTAATCAGACTGACTAGACTGATCAACCTGAATCAAATCAAATACTGAACCCACGAGACATGTTACCGGCTTTGGGGGAGCAAGGGTCATATAAACAAGCCACCCAAATGAACAGTACAGAGGTTCAACTACAAGAAACCCCCCCAGATATGACGCAGCTCATGCGGCTGATTCAAGCTCTCCCAACTAAAGAAGACATACAAGCAATCTTATTAAATGTCACAGGTGTAATCAGGGCTGAGATTGAGGAAGTACGCTCCAAAGTGGGGGAAATTGATTAGAAAGTGGAGGGCCTGGAAAAACTACAAAACATTACAGTAACCAGACTCTCTATGTTAGAAGACAAACTAATATCCCAACAGCAACACATAATTAGGTTGCAACTACAAGCTGAGGAGGCCGAAAACAGAAGCAGAAGAAATAATCTTCGCATTAAAGGTGTCCCTGAGGGCCTTGAGGGTCAGGAGTTAAGAAAAGTGACACCACTATCTTAAACAACATCTTGAAAAGAGACCCGGACACACCGCTTGAGTTGGACCGAGTACATAAAGTCCTCACAACACCCCGGCAAGACTTAAACAAGGGCAGCATGGGGTGAGGGCTCAAGAGGTGCCTGGGAGGGCGCAGACATACAGATTTTCCCTGATCTGTGTTGGCAAACAAAACTTAGACGGCGCATGTTAAAACCCTTGCTGGATCATATTCATAACAATGGAGCTACGTACCGATGGGGGTTTCCTCTAGCCCTAAATGTGAAAAGAGAAGGAAGGTTTTTTTACCTGAGGGATCCCTCACAACTCCCAGCATTTTTTGAGTTCCTGGGCTCAGAGTCAATAACAACCCCTAATTGGTTGGATATATCCATAGTGGAAAGACCCTGAAAGTCTTCTCTTACAGAAATCTCATAATCACAGTGAGGGACACCATAGTAACGGTGATACAAGCATCAGAAGCAGGGGCGCCATTCAGAGTGACCCGCCTGACTCTCTCCTTTTTTTTAATTATTTTCTAATTTAGGTAAATGTATTAGTGGGATCTCCCTTCTTATTTGTTCCCTTGTGTAGCGATGGACACTGATAATAAGCGAAACTCAGGGCTACGTTTTGGACAGGTTCTAGGGCTTGCTATGTTTTGTTGTGACCTAGATATAGGCGGGCACTGCGCCTTAGAGAATATTGTTATACATGTAGGGCTATGAAGCCCCTTTTTGACTTTTTTTTGCTTTCTCTCTTTTCCTCTTTTTTTTCTTTTTACATCTCCGTTATAGGTATCTCCCGAGGGTTTTACCTCACAGCACACACACTATTCAATTAAATACACTGAGTTAGACATAGTAGCAATCAACACTCACTCATACACGCACACACGTGCACACATTCAACAACTTTCTTTGAGCCTATAGAACACTTACTCTTCTAGGAGGGACACTTAGCACACAATGTTACACAACAACCTTTGAAACCCAAGGGGGTTTTTCCTTTTGGGTATTGTTTTTTTAAAATGTATTTATTTATTTGTATTATTTTTTATTCTCCCGTGTGTGTGGGGGAAGTCAGACAAGGGTGGATAAGGGTGGAGGGGCGGGACACAGGGGGGGGGGGTATTGGGGCAAGATTGAAGTGATTGAAGTGGGTTAGGGGGGAGGGTTGGGGGGGAAGAGGGAGGGAAGGAGGGAGCCTGGGGGAGAGGGAGAACCTGGAGGGAGGTGGGTCGAGACTAGGGGCCATGATATGAGAGGAGAGAGAAGGGGAGTATATGACAGCTTAGGTTTGGAAGCAGGAACCGTTTTCATGACTATTAATATCATAATTTATTTCAGAGTATCTTAGACTACTACGGAAGACCGCATACTTTGCAAAATAGAGGCTTCCCGGAGTTTGCAGGGCAAAGACCTACCTGGTTTATAGGGGAATTTGGAAGCCCCAGGCGAGGCTTCGGGGAGGGAGTATCCTCCTGGAAATTTTTTTTTCTTTTTCTGTGGACTTTGTTTAATTGATAAACATGAAATATGTAATGTTATAAGAGTGTGAAGGGGGTTTATGAAGGGTTAAAGGAGTAATGTCGAAGGTTGTATGTCTTGTCAAAGATAATATATGTTGACATAGAACACGAGTGGAATGAGTTGTATCTATGAGGGGGTGGACTTTGTTCAACTGATAAATATGATATGTAATGTTATAAGCGTGTGAAGGGGATATATGAAGGGTTAAAGGAGCAATGTGGAATGTCGCATGTCTTGTCAAAAATAACATAGTTCGACATAGAACACAAGTAAAATGGGTTGTATTTAGGAAGGGCTCGCAGAGGTGGAGGGGAACCTTGTCTCTCTGTGGTGCTCCGCGCTCCTGGGGGGGGGGGGTGGGCGGATGGGAGGGAGGAGTAGCAGATTAGAAGGGGTATACACACCCATGCAGAAGCATGACTCCCCGCTGTGTCTCTATACCTCACCCCCAAAGGCGTCTCTCCTCCTACGGGAGGGAAGTCGGAGACGCGCGTGTTTTTTTTTTTTGGGGGGGGGGCTGTGCCTCCGGAAACACCACTACCGTGAGGCGGATGTAGATCCGAACGCTGTACGGTGGTGGGTTTATTCAATACTCAGGCACTTGGACAGAGGACCTGAATCCGAGATACAGGGTTTTTTTTTTTTTTTTCTCCTTCTGCTCCCCGTGGGGTCCTTCCCGGACCCCTCCCCGTCTCCTAACGATTTTTTTACTCTCTCCTCTCTTTAACCACTTAAGGACCGCCTCCTGCAGATTTACGTCGGCAGAATGGCACGGCTGGGCACATCAACGTATATATACGTTGGTTTTAGTACCCAGCCGTGGGTCGCGGGCGCGCGCCCGCGGGCGCGCGCCCGCGACCCGGTCCGAAGCTCCAGGACCGGGACCGCGGGATTCGCGGACCCGATCGCCGCTGCAGTGCGGCGATCCGTCCCTGGAGCGGAAGAACGGGGAGAGCCGTGTGTACACACGGCTTCCCCGTGCTTCTCTGTGGCCGGAGCATCGATCGCGTCATCCCTGTAATAGGGGGACGCGATCGATGACGTCACACCTACAGCCACACCCCCCTACAGTAGTAAACACACACATTAGGTACACATTCCCTACAGCGCCACCTGTGGTTAACTCCCAAACTGCAACTGTCATTTCCACAGTAATCAGTGCAATTTAAATGCATTTTTTGCTGTGAAAATGACAATTGTCCCAAAAATGTATCAAAATTGTCCGAAGTGTCCGCCATAATGTTGCAGTCACGAAGAAAAAAAAAAATCGCTGATCGCTGCTATTAGTAGTAAAAAATTAATAAAAATGGAATAAAACTATCCCTTAACTTGTAAACGGTATACATTTTGCGGAAACCAACCGATAAACGCTTATTGCGATTTTTTTTTAACCAAAAATATGTAGAAGAATACGTATCGGACTAAACTGAGGAAAAAAATGTTTATATATAATTTTTGGGGATATTTATTGTAGCAAAAAGTAAAAAATATTGCATTTTTTTTCAAAATTGTCGCTCTATTTTTGTTTATAGCGCAAAAAATAAAAACCGCAGAGGTGATCAAATACCACCAAAAGAAAGCTCTATTTGTGGGAAAAAAAGGACGCAAATTTTGTTTGGGAGCCACGTCGCACGACCGCGCAATTGTCTGTTAAAGCGACGCAGTGCCGAATCGCAAAAACCCCTTGGGTCATTTGCCAGCGTATTGGTCCGGGTCTTAAGTGGTTAAACCGTACAAAGCCAAACGATTAAAATGGATAGAATTAATTTTACCACTTATAATATCAAAGGGCTAAATATCCCAGAAAAAAGAGCCAAACTAAAAATGGAGTTAGGGAAACTAAAAGCACAAATAGTGTTTCTTCAAGAAACGCATTTTAGAAAAGATAAGGTACCTAAGATGAAGTGTCAAAGATTTCCAGCAGTATATGTGGGAGCCTCCCAGTTGTCAAAAGCAAACGGGGTAGCCATACTGCTGGCTAAGAACATAAAGTGGAATGAAAATCAAAAGTAACCATGGACGAAGAGGGACGATTCCTTATGGTCAAGGGGACAATTAACGATAAAAAGGTAACCCTAGTAAACATCTATCTCCCCAATGACGACCCGGTCTCTAGGTTGGAAAAATTTGCAGAAACGATAATGCAGCATAGGGAGGGGATGTTAATTGTGGGAGGAGATATGAACATGGTCCTAGACCCAACAATGGACTCCTCTAGGGGGGCCTATAATATATCTAACCGTAAACTAATAAAGGCAAGGGGAATCTTACAAGGGTTACAGATAGTAGACAGTTGGAGGACTTTGCATCCACACGAGAGAGACTATAGCTTTTATTCATCAAAACACAAAACATATACAAGAATCGACTATCTACTCCTTGACCAAAACGTATTGCTAAATCTAAGACAGACTTCAATTGGTTTCTTCACACTCTCAGATCATGCACCAGTAAATTGTACTATTGACTGGGGGACATCAGGCCCCAGGGAGTGGATCTGGAGGATGAACGAATCATTAATCAAGGATCCAGACTACGAGAGTAAGATAGATCAGGAAATAGAGAGGTTCTTTGAAACAAATAAAAATGACGGGACTTCATCATTATGTAAATGGGAAACCCATAAGTGTTATGTAAGAGGACTGCTTATCTCTCTTGGGGCGCACCGAAAGAGGGCCATCAGTGCAAAACTGGACCACCTGCGTGGGGAGATCCGAATAGTAGAAAATGAACATAAAATATCGCAATCAACAGATGTCGAAGAGAGACTAATGTCCCTCCGAGACAAATTAAATTTACTACTTACGGAACAGGCAAAGGCCAAATTGAGTAGATGCAGGAGAACATTTGACAAATTTGGGAACAAACCAAGCAGGATGTTGGCGAATGCACTGAGAGAGACAACGGCTAAAAAACATATTGAAAAAATAAAAACACAAGGAGATAAGTTGGTTAATTCATCACACTTAATAGCGGAAGCATTTAAAGCATATTATAGTGACCTATACCATCTAGAGAGTCAATCTATACCAACAAGAGGTCAGAGTAGTGAAGAGAGAATAAAAAAATATCTCATAGATTCAGGGATGCCCACAATTCCAGAAGAAGTTACGGTTAGCATGGAGGGGCCGATTACCGCAGCGGAACTTTTAGAAGCAATAAAGGAAATGAAATCAGGTAAATCCCCCGGCCCAGATGGTTACACTTTACTATATTACAAAACTTTCTATCAAAAACTGGCACCCCAATTTCTAGAGGCCTTTAACTCATTAAAAGATGGCCACTTGATGCGCAGAGAAACATTAGAAGCACACATAGCGATTATCCCAAAGGAAGGTAAAGACCCCACCCTATGTCCTAGTTACCGACCGATTTCCCTACTTAACGTAGACTTAAAGATCTTTGCCAAAATAATCGCCAATAGACTACTGCCCTTTATAACATCTCTACTACACCCAGATCAGGTGGGCTTTACCCGGGGCGTGAAGGGAAAGAGAACACACAGAGACTCTTGAGCAGTATTTATATGTCACAACTCCATCAAAACCCAATGGTACTGATTTCAACCGACGCAGAAAAAGCGTTTGATAGAGTGGATTGGGGATTTCTGAGAACTACATTACAACACATTGGACTGAGGGAAGGGATGCAGAACTGAATAACTAGCCTATACTCATGCCCTACGGCGAGGGTAAAGGTAAACGAGGCAATCTCAGACCCCTTCCCAATTCGGAATGGAACGAGACAAAATGTCCCCTTTCCCCTATAATCTTCATTCTCACTTTGGAGCCGTTTTTGAGAACTATACAAGCTAACAGAGATATAAGAGGGTTTTGGTCTAAAGGAGTGGAATACAAAGTAGCTGCATTTGCAGACGACCTCCTATTCTCAATAACGGCCCCAGAGCTGTCTCTACCAGCTCTTCTGAAGGAGATAGGGGACTATGGAACTGTATCTAATTTCAAAGTGAATTATAATAAATCAGAGGCGATGGGAGTAGAAGTAAATAGACAGACACAACACCAACTAGCTGCAAATTTCCCGTTCAAATGGACAGACTCCCATATATCATATTTGGGAACAAAAATACCAAAAAAACTAAATAGAATCTTTGACTTAAATTTTGCCCCCCTGGTAAGGCAGTTTAAAATTGATTTCCAACAATGGGATAAGGAAACATTCACATGGTTTGGGAGAATCAATATTATAAAAATGAATCTCATGCCAAGATTGCTTTATCTATTCCAGACCCTACCTGTAAGGATTCCCTTGGGGTTTTTGAAGGACCTAAGAGCTAGATTTACCAGGTTCGTGTGGGCAGAAAAACTGGCGAGAATTCGACGTGAGATTCTGTCCTTGCCAAAAGACCATGGAGGAGTGGGTCTTCCTGACCCATTGGGGTACTATGATGCAGCTCATCTAGCAAGAGTGGTCGAATGGTGAGAACAACAGAAGACCAAACTCTGGATCATTATGGAACAAAATACGACGAAGATCTCGTTGGAGGGATTGGTGTGGATCCGAGAGATAGACATCTCTCAAGAGGTGAAACATCACCCCACAATAGGTGCTACATTACGAGTCACAAAAAGGAAGTTTAACAAGACTAATTTGTCACAACATCCAAGTCCACTTATCCCAGTGCTGGGAAACCCGAGGTTTCAAGTAGGTCTTACAGACGTATGTTTCAACAACTTAAGACGCGCAGGAAAGAGCAGGTTAATACATTTTGAAATGAACAACCTAAGGGCGAATAGCGGGGAATCGGAGGGTGACCCTATAAGCGGATTAGATCCACTGAGACGACTCCAGCTGAGAGCAGCAATCAGAGCATTGTCTCCACAAGGGGACCCACCTAGAGAGCTCTCAGGGTTTGAGAAAAGATGTTTGGAGGGCAACCCATTAAGACATGGCTTGTCTTTAATGTATAGCCTTTTGGTAGATCTAGAAGCCCCCAAAGACTTACCATGCATACAAGCATGGGAAAGAGATCTGGGGATGAAATTCTCGGAGACCCAGAAAACAAAAATCTTTACCTTTACACATAAGGCCTCGTTAGCCACCAGATATCAGGAAGGGGGCTATAAGATTCTAACTAGATGGTATAAAACCCCCTCCGTCCTAAAACGATGTTTTCCAGAAGTATCAGATCGGTGTTGGCGGTGTGGAGACGAGGAGGGCACAATGCTACATATTTTTTGGCAGTGTGTAAAAATAAAAGAATTTTGGGAAATGATCATGAGCACGGTAAAAGAAATCACGGAGGTAGAATTAGGAGAAAACCCAGCCACGTATCTACTATTGGATCTCCCAATCTCAACGGTAAAATTCAGAAACTCATTGCTTAGACATCTCCTAACAGCGGCAAGGTCCTGTATTCCAATCTTATGGAAAAGCCCAGCTACGCCTACTAGACAACAATGGTTAACCAGAGTTACGGACATTCAGCTGATGGAGAAGCTAACGATGGGAATAAGAGAACAGGAGAAGAAGTATAGACATATTTGGAACCCATATATAAAATATAGAGAGCAGGAGCTCTGAGGAGGGGGGGGGAACACCCGGGGAGCGGAGGGAGAATGCCCCCTTTTTTTTTTTCTCTCTTCTTCTTTTTTTTTTTAAGGGGGGGAAGGGGGGGTAAGGACAGGGAGGTTCAGGGGGGAAGAGGGGAATACATGATAATGTCATAGATGGTAAAAATGAGACCTGGAAAACGGACAGTTTGTGAAGAATAACAAGGCCGAGATTACCACAAGAAATCGATATACTGTGTAGCTGTCTATGTAATCCCCCGGGAATGTAGATAGTCAGATTAGAGATATAAGTTTGGCTGATATAATTGTAAGAAATTGTTATAGTGTGTAATTGCATGTGCAAACTCTTTTTGATTTGTTAATTAATCGAGTATTATTAACTATTTGCTTAAAAAACAAAAATAAAGAATTAAAAAAAAAAAATTAAATTATAATCTTATGTCGATTTACAAAGGTTAATAAGCAAATTAAATCATTTATAATTAAAAAAAGAGAAGACATATTGGGGTTGATTTACTAAAGGCAAATAGACTGTGAACTCTGCAAGGGCGGTTGCTCCAGAGCTTAGTAAATGAGCAGAAGCTCTGTTGACTTTCATCATCCAATCATGTGCAAGCAAAAATGCTTTTTTTGTTGTTTTCCTTGCACGTGATTGAGTATTCTTTGCAAAGTGAAGTGTTACCTCATTTACCAAACTCTGGAGTAATTGCCCTTGCAGAGTGCAACTGCACTTTTTACAGTGCACAGTCTAGTTTCCTTTAGTAAATCAACCCCATAGTTTCTTAATTTGCCGGGAGAGTACATATAGGGCAGGGGTGGACTGACCATTCGGGCACTCTGGTATTGCCCGAGGACCCCATGCCAATAGGGGGCCCCATCAGGGTTGCCAGCATTAGTAAAACCAGGGACAGTATGTAAAAATGTGTGCTTTTTTACATCTGTCTCTGAAATGTCCCTTACCGACATCCTTTTGGTCTAAAAATCCCAAGTTAATGGGTGCCCCACCTCTCCAGTACCTTCTCAGTGTGTGTATGCGTGTGCGTGTGTGTACCTGTGCTGTGTGTCTGTGTGCTGTGTGTCTGTGTACTCTGTGTCTGTATGTATACTGTGTGTGTATATTGTGTGTCTGTGTGTGTATACTGTGTATGTATAGTGTATGTGTATACAGTACTGTGTGGCCCCATAATCTATTGCCCAGGGGCCCCATAATCTCCTACTGCCCAAGGGCCCCCCATGAGTTGTCAGTCCGCCCCTGACATAGGGTATTGTAGAGGTTGCGGAGAAGAGGTTGCGGAGAAGGGGAAAAGGGGGGGGGTAGCAGGGGGTTATGCATAATTAAATCATTATATAAAAGAACCAATAAGGATATGGCCTATTAATGAAGAGTATTACGTTCAGTGTTGTAAGGACATTTGAAAGTTTCCTTGGTAAAGGAAAAGGAGTGAGATGTATTTGTTAGCTTTTGCAAATTCATCAGAATGGGTAAAAAGCCATTAGTGTTTCCACATCTTATGAAATTTAGCAGTAGTTTCTTTCTGCATTGCTAGAGTTTCCTCCATTTTATATATAGTACTGACCTTTGCAAACCAGTCCTTGACTGTTGGGACATACATGGATTTCCAATAAATTGGGGTGAGGGCCTTAGCTGCGTTTAGGAGATGCCTAGTAAGCGATCTGTTGTATTTCCTGAGGTAGTGAGAATTTATATGTTATAAGTAGGGTTGTCCCGATACCACTTTTTTAGGACCGAGTACAAGTACCGATACTTTTTTTCAAGTAGTCGCCGATACCGAATACCGATACTTTTTTTTTTTTAAATGTGTTCACAAATGCAGCCATGTCCCCTCACAAATGCAGCCATGTCCTGTCCCCCACATATGCACCCATGTCACCCCCATATATGCAGTTATGTCACCTCCATATCCCCCATATATGCAGCCATGTCACCCCCATATACACAGCCATGTCACCCCCATATATGCAGCTATGTCACCCCCATATATGCAGCCATGTCACCCCCATATATGCAGCCATGTCCCCCCCTATATATGCAGCCATGTCACCCCCATATATGCAGCCATGTCACCCCCATATATGCAGCTATGTCACCCCCATATATGCAGCTATGTCACCCCCATATATGCAGTTATGTCACCCCCATATATGCAGCTATGTCACCCCCATATATGCAGCTATGTCACCTCCATATATGCAGCTCTGTCACCCCCATATATGCAGCTATGTCACCTCCATATATGCAGATATGTCACCCCCATATATGCAGCTATGTCACCTCCATATATGCAGCCAGTTCCCACTTACCTAGATGCCGCATCGCCGCTGCCGCCGCTTAGTTAATACGGACGGGGAAGATAACAGCTTTCATTTGAATAGCTGTATTGTTTCCTGCCGCGCCGCATATAGACACTCCCCCTTGCTCGGGATCTGTCCAATCACGAGCAAGGGGGAGTGTCTATGTGCGGCGCGGCGGGAAACGATACAGCTATTCAAATGAAAGCTGTTATCTTCCCCGCCCGTATTAACTAAGCGGCGGTGATGCGGCGATGGTGCGGTGCAGCGGCGGTAGCGGCGACGGCGGGGGGGCCGAGTATTCTATTTAGGCATCGGGGGTATTTGCGGGAGTACAAGTACTCCCGCAAATACTCGGTATCGGTCCTGATACCGATACTGGTATCGGTATCGGGACAACCCTAGTTATAAGCAAGCTGCAACATTTAAGACCAGTTGTTTTCATTTTTTTTATGTTAGAAGACTAGGACTTATTTAACCAAAATACATTTTGGTTTTAATGCAATAAATGAACCCAGATTGATTTAAAAACTACATTTACTGTTATTTTACATTGGAGTCTACAAAGCATTGAAACAATGATCAGTTGTTTATTGTTTCTTGGCCCTTGTTGAGCTAGCTGAAGATTCTAAACATCTACACTACAAAGACTCCTCTAGTTTCTTCCACTTCTTGGGCCCCCCATCGGCACTCCTGGCTCCTCTCCCTCTCCCTTGACCAGAGCCCCCAATAGCAAGCTGATTGCTATGGGGGCACTGGTACATGCTCCCTCTCATATCTAGAAGACACATAGAGCCACGGCTCAGCCCCACCCCCGCTCTCTCCTCATTGGCTCACTGGCTGTGTTTGCCCTTGCAAAACAAAGTAAAAGTTTAATTTTAATACAGACCTTCACAGACAAAAAATAGCTTACTGGCGTTTTTATGGTGCTGAATGATTACTCTTGGCAGATGTGAAACAATATACTTCATTATTTGTTTGCCACCATTAAAAAGAGGAAAAAAACTATTTATACATTCTTTCTGTCCAATCAGAAACCATAAAAATTACAATTCCCTCCCTGGGAAGACCTCCCTGCAGATGACCAACCAACTACTGTGTGTAATATCTGTATCATATAGTCCAGCAGACTATTCTTCTTGGCACCAGCAGGGGTCTCCTTTTTTTAACACGTTTCACATGTATAGCTTCTTCAGAGGAATAGGGAGAGGAATGTTCTATAACATCACAATAACATTTTAGAAATGTTTTAAAAGTTAGAATCAATAAATATATATATATATATATATATATATATATATATATATATATATATATATATATATATATATATATATATATATATATATATATATATATATATATATATATATATATATAGTTTTGTACATCGTATTTCTATATACTGTAAGTTTCCTTTATGGTGTTTTTCAAATTTACAAAATAGCATGGTGCTCTAAATTCCACTGATAGCCCAATATACCAATATATATATATATATAAAAATATATATATATATATATATATATATATATATAGACATTACACAGGGCTATGGAGCAAATCACATGATCTTCCATACCTTGGAATTCCATTAGGCTGCTGGGGGCTGAACAGAATACAGAGGGGGTAAAGAAAACATGAATATATGCAGCTGTGGGTTTTTTAAGCTGGCCAGATGATGCAGGTTGTTTTAGCATCAAAGCACAGAGGAAAGACATTGACAACAATAGTTAATTTGGAACTAAGCCCTCCTATCCTTTACAGCCCAAGAAGCTGCCACCTTAGCCTCTGTTTGATCTGCAGTTGTTGTAGGGCCTTTTTACACTGATGCAATTCTGATGCTCCTTTGATACATTCCTATTGACTTACGCTTTTAAAAAACTGCACCAAAAAGTCACCTTCCATTGTAAGTCAATGGAACATGTGAACAGTTACATACAATTTAATGGGAAATAGTTTTCAGGTGCTTTATGGCCCTGGAATAGTGTGGCAAAAGCGCACCAGTGTGAAATGGGCTACCCTGGACCAGGCTATTTATGTCCTCACCCAGCATTCTTCTCTCTAGCAGCCAGCTGGAACTTCTAGTCTGCAGCAACACTGGTTCCAATGTAAATCCTAAAAATCTTTCCGAACCACATATCCCACAATCCCTTGCTTTCAGTAGTGGTCTCTCTCTCTCTCTCTCTCAGACTTCAGGAAATTCTGACACAATGTCCAGGCTGAACATTAGAGGGAAACACGCTCACTGCAGTTATTGTTAAAGAATGTTAAATTTTGTTCTGTAGTGTGCTCCTAAACTCCTGCATTTACTAGTTTAGATGTACATTCCATAGCATACAGTGCTAACCAATCCTTGTTATGCTCACTGTGGCACCATATTTTTTTAATTTTGTTAGCCATTTTCCACAAAATGATCAGCTAAATAACAGCTATATTTGACCACGCCTTTGTGATATGATGGTATAATTCAATGCTCGATTCAGTTTTTTCATTGAAAATACTGTCCAGACGACAACCCTACTCACACATCACACTATGCCAAAAGCTTAACCTTTTTGCTGACAGAGTTGTTTTTGCATTCTTTGCACATATGTTTAGAAAAAAAAATTAGACCTTAAGATTACACCAAATCCCCAAACATTTCTTAATCTCTTATGCCACGTACACATGCATACCTCCCAACTTTCTGAGATGGAAATGAGGGACACCTATCAGCAAAAGTATGCAGGCTTAGGACACTCCCCTTGCCATGCCCCCTTAAAGGAGAATTGTACAAAAAAATAAGATTGGTTAAACCCACAAGTGCTTTTTTTTACCACTACTATTCCTTTATATTGGCTTTTGGAATTTACAAATGCAGCAATTAAAAAATCGGATGAAAGGTTTAGTGCTGGGAAAAAAAATTTGATAGATAAAAAGTGCATTTTATATACATCTATATTGATCAGACCAAAATGAGGGACAATGAGTAGAATGAGGGACAGAGGGACATTTTTTTTTCCCATGACATGAAAAATAGTCGCGTGTACGCGGCTTAAGTCTTTTGACTAAAATGTCATTTTAGTTTTAGTTGTATTTTAGTCATCTCATTTTTTTTTTTAGTCAACTTAAATGGTATTAAGTTAGTCGAAATTAACACTGGCATATAAACAGGTTATACAACCACTTTAAATATTTTCTTTGTGTACCACTAGGGGGAGTTATCATGTTGAAGTGGTTATTTTGCATGCTTGACTGTTTCCAGCTGCTTTCTAATAACAGTGACTCATCAAAATGTTGAGTATTTAGTATAGATCATGCTGAAACATCAGATACTGGAAAACCCCTTTATTCAGCTGCAGGCTCACCAACATGCACATTGCAGCAAAGCAGGAGATAGAAACAGGAAAATGCCTACTATAACAGAGAACAACACAAGGTAATAATTTACAGGGTATAGCTCCCCCTAGTGGTACACAACATAACAGTGTCAAGGATACTATTGGACATTGCAATAACTTTTCTTTTACTCTAAGCCAGGGGTCCTCAAACTTTTTAAACGGGGGGCCAGTTCACTTTTATAAAAAAAAACTATGAACAATTTCCTATCATCATCATCATTGCAAGCCATCTCCCCCCTCATCACAAAATCATCATCATCCTCACCGCAAGCCATCTACCCCCCTCATCACAAAATCATCATCATCATCATCATCATCATCGCAAGCCATTTCCCCCCCAGATCACAAAATCATCATCATCATCATCATCACAAGCCATCTCCCCCCTCATCACAAAATCATCATCATCATCGCAAGCCATCTCCCCCCCCCCATCACAAAATCATCATCATCATAAGCCATCTCCCCCCCCCCTCATCACAAAATCATCATCATAATTGCAAGCCATCTCCCCCCCCCCCCCATCACAAAATCATCATCATCATCATCATCATTGCAAGCCATCTCTCCCCCTCATCACAAAATCATCATCATCATCATCATGGCAAGCCATCTACCCCCCCATCATCACAAAATAATCATCATCATCATCATCATCATCGCAAGCCATATCCCCCCCCCCCCCCATCATCATCACAAAATCATCATCATCGCAAGCCATCGCCATTGCATCATTGCAAGCCATCTCCCCCATCATCACAAAATCATCATCGCAAGCCATCTGTCCCCCCCCCCCATTATCACAAACCATCATCATCATCATCATCATTGCAAGCCACCATCCCCCCCCCCCCCCCATCATCACAAAATCATCATCATCTCATCGCAAGCCATCTGTCGTCGTCCCCCCATTATCACAAAACCATCATCATCATCATTGCAAGCCACCACCCCCCCCCCCCCCATCATCACAAAATCATCATCATCATTGGAAGCCATCTGCCCCCCCCCCCATTATCACAAAATCATCATCATCATTGGAAGCCATCTGTCCCCCCCCCATTATCACAAAATCATCATCATCATTGGAAGCCATCTGTCCCCCCCCCCCCATTCTCACAAAATCATCATCATCATTGGAAGCCAAGACCCCCCCCCCCCCCGTCACTCACTATTGTCACCCTCTCACAGCCTTCTCCTTACTGTGCTCTGACACGCTGTGCTGTGTCACGGTCTGGCTCTGACTCCCACGTTGTGCTGTGCTCTCACTGTAGTAACAGTTATGGCGCGCTGTGAGAAATGTCCCACCCTCCTCCTCCTAGACCAGCTTGTGTGACAGACAGCACACTGGCTCTATCACACAAGCTAGTCTAGGAGGAGGAGGGCGGGACATTTATCACAACGCACCAGAACTGATCTCTGTGACACAGCGGGATTGCTGTGTAACCGGCATTGCCTCTCAGCGTCGGGCGGGCCGGTTTAAAGTCCTCCGCGGGCCGCATGTGGCCCGCGGGCCGTAGTTTGAGGACCCCTCCTCTAAGCAATGCACCATTCTGTATCATCCCCTGATAGTGGCAGATACCCCACTCACTTTCCAATGTCTCACCAATGCATTGACACATCATGTATAACATGTATTACAGTGTTTGTCACAGCTCTTCATAATGACACAGTGAACAATCAATGTGTGTGTACGTGCATGTGCAGTTAGAGATTTGAGTGTGGTCCCTAAGAGCATTAAGAAGTGATGTCAGGTTTAGCAGACCATCGATTAAAAGAAAATTCATATATGCAGTTTGTTTATTCCCAAATCACATAATTACACAGCACATATTTACAGCTTACACAGCAGACAGGGGATTGTAGCTGTGACGCACACAGCCTTGGCTTTGCTTTTATCTATCATGGATATCTCTCTGATAATACGTGTTCTAATTACATCATTTGAAGCAAGTGCAATATTCTCATCCCTGCACACAGCCATTACCCGGGGAGTGACTCTGGAATAGGCAGTGTCCCCTAATATATCATGTCATTTGTGCGATTTAGGGATATCATTAAAGGAAAAAATGTTATAATAAACGTAAATAACACTGTGTTTTTCTTAAACTGACAAGTTTCATGTGGTTTGCAGTGTTGGATTCTGGGTAAACAATTGCGCTAACTAGTTCAGACTTTTGAAAACGCCAGTTTTGTTTCTGTTCTTATTTCTCTTTACATGCTGAAAAGAGTTTTGCATTCTATGAAATATATGGTCACCATTAGCATTAGGGTGACCACATTTCCAAACTACCATTCAGGGGCACCCCCCCCCCCTTCCCAAAAAAAAGCTTGTGCTGTAACGAATAATAGCACAGTGATTTTTTTTTTTTTATTATTGAAAAGCCTGTGGCGTGCAAAACACAACCCAAAAACTCCACCCGGTGCAGGAAAAATGTGCACACACATAAAGAGGTGCAACAAAAAACTGTGACGGGTGCATCGTCAATAGGCCCTCCGAAAAGGGCCCAACCCTGATCCCCCGGGGCGTTAGTCTCCTGACAGGGACTGAGGTATCAGTGGTCCATGCAGCCGAAGCCACATGAACCCAAATAGGCCCATGCAGCCGAAGCCGACACAGACCCAACATCCTTGGAGGGACTGCCGAAACAGAACCCTCCTCGGTGAGGCTCCCCCGAAGGGAGACCCCATAAGAGCGGGTGAACTAAGCCAGAATGCCATGTCCACCCACTCCCAAGACGTTCAGGGCAGGCCCGAGGACCAGCACCCTACTTGTCACACATAAAGTGCAGTGCACCAACATAAAAAGAAGAAACGTGACACACGGGGAAAAATAAATAGAAAGTGGGGAAGAAGGAAGTGGGAGAGGTGAGTGAAAGTGACCAATGTGCTATACATTGGCCGGCCCTCCGGCCAGGAAACAAAAATTCCTCTGGTCCCAGCCAAAAGGCCCGGCCCTAGAGGCAGGTGTGAAAAGTGTGCTGTGGAGGTTAGTGACCAAAAAGGTGCACACGTTGAGTGTCCCTCACACACTCAGTGCAATGTATGGCACCCCTGGACTGCCACTCCAGGGGCACTATCTCCAAAGGCTTTTCAATGGACCCTGGTCCACGGCCCGGACAGTCACAGCTCCCTTCCCCAACTCCACCAGGAAGGATCGGGAGCTACTAGAGGCCCAGGACTAGCCTCGTTCGCTCCTTACCTAATAACACTCGAGAGGTACTAGGAGATTACAAGCGTTCCCTCTCGAGCAACTGGCAGGATCAGGTTAGGAACCGCTTCTAATCCAGGCCAGAAGGCCAGGGCCCCGGCCCTCCGCTAAGATCTCATGCCTCTCCACCTACCAGGAACACCCTTAGGAATAATGCCCTAGGATTGGTGTCAGTGGGAGGAATAGTGTCCCATCATTGGTGTCAGTAGGAGGAATAGTGTCCCATCATTGGTGACAGTGGGAGGAATAGGGCACCATCATTGGTGTCAGTGGGAGGAATAGTGCCCCCCTATTAGTATCAGTGAGAGGAATAGTGCCCCATCATTGGTGTCAGTGGAAGGAATGATTCACCATTATTGGTGTCAGTGAGAGGAATAGTGCCCCATCTTTGGTGTCAGTGAGAGGAATAGTGCCCCATTATTTGTGTCAGTGGGAGGAAGTATGCCCCATCACTGGTGTCAGTGGATTAAATAGTGCCCTATGATTGGTGTCAGTGGGATGAATATTGCCCCATCATTGGTGTCAGTAGGAGTAATAGTGTCCCATCATTGATGTTAGTGAGAGGTATAGTGCCCCATCATTGATGTCAGTGGAAGCAATAGTGCACTATGATTGGTGCCAGTGGAAGGAAAAGTGCCCCATCATTGGTGCCAGCAGGAGGGATAGGGCTCCATCATTGGATTTTATTGAGAGATTTACTGCCCCAAGAAATAGTGTCACATCATTGGTGTCAGTGGGAGGAATACTGGCTCATCATTGGTCTCAGTGAGAGATATAGTGCCACTTTATTGGTGTCAGTGGGAGAAATAGTACCCCAAGGACCAGATAAAGGCAAGCAAAGGACCACTGCAGTTTAGAGACCACTACTGTAAGCCTGTTGGCCCCTGGAAGTCTGGCCACCCCCCCAGTTAGCAACAAGTCTAAGGACACACACAACTTGGAGTGGGACCTGATGAGAGTTCATACAAACATGGGTTCCACTTTAGCACCTGGCTTGCTACAGGAGGAAAAGCCTCTAACACCGGTGGAGACAGCTAGAAGAGGATGAAAGCGACATTTCTGTGCAGTATCATTGCACAGAGCAGCTATGTTTTTTTTTTTTTTAATGTAACTTTAATATTACCTTAAGCAGAAAATCCTTTTATTTTTTTTTATTTTTAATGATCCATTTGTATTGTTTTTATTTTTTGATAGATTGACTTAAATAAAAAAAACTGTACTCTCCGAATCTGCCAAACTGTTATTCCTTGTAATCATGACAGCTCATTAGATTGCCTATTCCAAAATATATTTAGGCCGACACTGACTGTAAAATCATTTGCTTATTTTTACTTCTGGGGAAGCCTACACATGTCATCATTCCAATGTGATTTCATTTAGACATATTTGCTGCTTTTCGTGTCTGAATAATAATTGTAATATGATCGTTTGCAGGAACTGCGGTTATAAGCACGGTCTTCTTTTAGTGTGGCTAGCAGATATATACAAGACATTCTATGAGCATCATTGTACTTTCTCAATGACTAGAAAGGCAGTCCTCGGATTTCCATGTTGCAGACCACCAACCATTTGTAGAATGTTAGAGGAGATCTAGCAGGAAATGGCTGGGTCACCAAGTTATGCTCTGTTTGGAAAGAGGTCACAAAATGTTTGTTGTTTCCTCTTTTTGCCTCTAACTGACAAAACACTTATAGTCATACCGTGAGTCAGGGTTTAGCTAACAGTATATTAGAGGAAGACGTTTAGTAGTTACATTTTTTCTGAAACAAAATAAATAAACATGAATTTTCGGGAGTAACGAAATAAATGTATTTTTTGGACAAAAAAAAAAATTCTGAAACAAAATATTTCAATGTGCACATGTCTAATACACACCATGGTAATCAGGATGCTTGCAATGATGGTTTTCATGAATATGTGGAGGCATGTGCACTTAGTAATCATTGTCCCCCATTGATCTGCCTAAGTATCCCCTTAAAACATGTCTATGGTCAAAATTTAAAATTATAAAAATTTCCACTTTAAATTTCAAGATTTTCCTATTACTCGAAACGATCTTGACGTTAGTAAACTTATTTTGTGGAGTTCCACACACATATTCTGTAAAATATATTCACTGTGCCCTGTGAGTAGGCACTGCTGTGTCACACATTTCACAGAGCCTGCCTTCTGAAGTGCTGAGAGGAGGAGTTACAGGAGGCGGAGTCAGTACAGGAATCACTACTTGTAAGAAGCCAAGTACCATGGGATATGTAGTCCTTAGAAATAGAAATCAAAAGTGAACAGTGGAGGAGAAGCTGTAAACGTGAAAAAATGGTGAGAAAATAACTGTGCTAATGTGTTTAAATAAACCTGAAGTGAACAGGATGTATAAAGAGTGGCTCCTAAAAGCCAATATGTAAAGCAGCACCTTACTGCGTGACATTAAACAGTGATAAACAAATGGTAAAAAAAACAAGATGGGCTAAACATAATAAATAAACACACTAAATGTATGTTATGAAACTGGATTTATATATGAGGATCATCAATAAAGTGTGTCCATCCAGCTTCCAGCTCTGTATATCGCTGAACCCCATACACGATCTAGGGTCTTCTACAAGTTAGGGACCACTAGGAATCTGGTAAGCAGATTTATGCTTTGGTGGTGGCGGACTTATCTGGTGGATTGTCACTCTGTTTTGGTGCTAACATCTGATCATCTAAGTGTGGACTTTTATCTGTTTTCACTGGTAATGGACTGAGCCGTAATGATTTAATCAAGAATTTGATCACTCATTTATGGATTTTTTTTTCTGGTTTTTACACTGTCAATGGACTCTATGTCAAGTGAATTTACCAGTTTCATAACATACATTTAGTGTGTTTATTTATTATGTTTAGCGCAACTTGTTTTTTTTACCATACTAGAAGCTGTAAGGCATGCAGGGAGTCTAGAAAGAGATGACCAGCAGGCTGGCAGTGCTCACAACATGAAAGGACATTTTTCAAGTAAGCCTATATTGGATTTCTAACTATTGTTTGTATCGCTATTACAATACTGTTGTTCTAAACAGAAAGTGTATGCTGTGACCATAGAACGCCTTTAAGTTCAATTAATATGTTGCACCCCAATTTGCAATTTGCAATTTTTTTAATTGCATTTGCAAATAATGCTGCTTTTATTTCTTATATTCCAATAAGGTGTGGTCCACCTCTTCTAGGTTAACTGATGCCCATTGCTATTCAACCCACTTCCTATGAGCTGAGGCTGCCATGGTCACATCCCCTGGGAGTATGTCATCACCTTGTCCTGGGCTAACAGTACAATGATGCACAGAACAACACTGACATCATAACCTTAGGGATGCTCTCTGCATAATTAAGAACTTTAAATAGTGGAGGGGGAAGAAGCCCCTGCATGTCTTGTAACCAGCTAGAAGTCATCTGAATAAAGGAATAACTACAACAATATTTAAGAAAATGCAAGCTTGGGACTAAAATTGGGCTTTAAATTGAAAAAAAAAAAAAGACTACAATGTGACAAGCAGCATTATTACTCATTAAAATATGAAATGCATATGTGCCAAACAAATTGGAAAGCTCCAAAAGGCTTACCGTTCATGCTGCCGGAGCAAATAAGTCAGAGAAAGTATGCGTATTTATCCTTAGAACTTCCATTTCACTCAGTTACATCATGAAATCATGTGCTTCAACTTGCCAGAGCCTACACTATATTATATGCATGTGTCCTTTTGCCACCCTCTGTAGTTTATAACTCTTTGAGGACTGGTTCAAATGTAAATCCCATAGGAATGCGGCAAATGTTTCTGTGCGATTCATGTGCCTTCCTCTGTAGTTTTCAGCCCATTATTGTGCCATGTGTGCCCACCTGTGTGCATAAGGTGTTTTTTTATTTCTATATGGCCCCCAGCTACATCACTGACCTAGTCTCTAAATACCAACCTAATCGTTCTCTTCGTTCTTCTCAAGACCTCCTGCTCTCTAGCTCTCTCATCACCTCCTCCCATGCTCGTCTACAGGACTTTTCCAGAACCTCTCCAAGCCTATGGAACTCCTTACCCCAATCTGTCCGTCTATCTCCTTCTCTATTAGCTTTTAGAGGATCCCTGAAAACCTTCCTCTTCAGAGAAGCCTATCCTACCCACATCTAACAACTGTATTTTAATTTTGTCCATCTGATCACCCCCCCCCCCCTCATCTACTACCCTTTGTTCCAATCGACCCTCCCTTCTAGATTGTAAGCTCTAACGAGCAGGGTCCTCTGATCCCTCCTGTATTGAATTGTATTGTAACTGTACTGTCTTCCCTGATGTTATAAAGCACTGCTCAAACTGTTGGCGCTATATAAATCCTGTATAATGATAATAATAAGTAATCAAAATGTGTGTCCTTATTAATATGTGTAGCGCTGATATTCTCCTATATCTGATGTGTGTTTGCATACTTTAATAAAACGTCTATGGACATTGCTATGTTTGAGTATTTGGAGCCATCTAGTGGCCAAATACTGGTAGTGTAAATATTTAAGTTTTCCTGAAAGAAGCACAAGAGAGAGGAAGTGACTGTTGTAAAGGAGGAGGCTGACCTTTTTCAGCAGGAAGTTTGATCAGCTACCCAGGAACACCTTCTTGAGCAGTGCATGCTGGGTAGGAGATAAAAGGAGCCAGAGCAGCCATTTTAGTTCTCCTGGAATCGTGTGGCCTGCCTGAGAGGACAGGTGGGGAGACGGTGGCCAGATTGGAGAGACCCAGAGACACTCATCCGAGCATCGGAGGATGGGATTTACCCAGCGGAGCTGAAGAGAGCGATTGGCCCAGCTGACGGAGAAGCAAGTTGCAGTCACCGGACTAAAGTTACCACACGGAGCCTCTATCCAGTGGGTGAGCGGGTCACGGCCCACAGTTTGTTAAATTTCACACGCAGTTAGACTCATATACAGGCCTCACTGGGAATTATAGTTCCACGAAGGAGCAGAGCAACTGACACTTAGAAGGCTTGAGGCCTATCTACCTTGATGTCTCAAGCAATGTTAAAATAGTTGTTACAGCTACAACAGGAACATTTTAACTTCAATTTAACTTACCAAAACTGTGGATTACAAATCACAAGGAGCCACTTTAGCTAGCGAAGAAAAGAAGACCCAGGACCAGTGGCGGTTCGTCCATAGAGGGCGCTGGAGCGCCGCCCCCTCTGGCTCTCACCGCCACTGAGTCTAATAACATAGATTCATGCATTGCACGAATCTATGTTATTATCGCCGCTGCCGCTGTTATTCAGATGGTCGGCGCTCATGTCCGGCCATCTGAATAACGCCAGCTGGTTGGCTGTACGGAAATGTCTATCAGAGCCAACAGATCTGATAGGCTTTCCCAGTACAGCCCTCGGGTCCCGGAAGCTTATTCTCGGAGCGCACAGACTGTACGCCCCTTGGATGAGATGTCAGGCGTCTCAGCCAATCAGGTTGGCCGGTTCTGTGTACCGGTAACCTGATTGGCTGAGACGCCTGTCAGTCATCGAGGGCGGGAGAAGACATCGTGGGACGTGGATGCCTGACTCCAGCAAAGGTAAGTGCCGGGCGGGGGGGGGGGGGGGAGGGGTGTGTGATGCACCTTGAAGCTTGAAGCACTTTTGCACTTTATTACCTGGAGGACATCTGCACAATGTACGGTATATGGATGTTTTTTTACATGTTACATTTATTTTGTGAGCGCTGTAATTTCTTTTTATTTTTCAAAACTCAAAAACTTTTTTTTTTTTTTTTTTTAAACTCTGACCATTCTGAATAATGTGTAGGTTAAATAACAGTCATTTTAATTTGCCATCGACTATCTATGATTTACACCACTAGTGAGAGCAGAGTAATACTTAGATATAAATCTGGTGGTGTCAGATCTATGCAGTAGCTTTTTAGGAGGAGTAATTTCTATAGGGCTTGATAAGAATCCTAACTTAGAGCTAATGGCATGGCAGAGTTGGTGGTAAAAAAAAACAAGAAATTGGCCTGGGAGTTCAAATTCTTTGCATAACTGATTAAAGAACTTGAAAATCTTTTTTTATGGAGCCAGTCAACATGAGTGGTAGGGGAAGGAATATTAACATAGGCATGTGGCTGGTTTAATGGCATGGAACAGTGGTGACAATTGATGGCACAGTGGCTGGTTTAATGGCATGGCACAGTGGTGCGAATTGATGGAACAGTGGCTGCATTTGATGGCATGGAACAGTGGTGCAAATTGATGGCACAGTGGCTGCGTTTGATAGCATGGCTCAGTGGCTGTGTTTGGGCACAGTGAGACTGCAATTTTTTTTTCCTTTGCGCCCCCCCAAAAATTTGTACTTTAAGTGAGACTAAGTACTTTAAGTGAGAGCTCACGCATAGCTTATAAAGTAGGGGAAGCTCCCAGGTATAGACATATATATATATATATATATATATATATATATATATATATATATATATATGTATACTGTTGGTTCAAATTGTTTATATTGAAACCTATTGTGCTGCTGTCTTATGTTGGGATGACAGCACAATTACTGTAATCACTTTTTTGCATATTCTACAGTAAAATATATCTCTGGTTAAGTATCCAGTTTTTGTGGCGTATTGTTTTCTCCCACAAGGTGCAGTCAGTGGATCCTGGGGTTACAATACAGGTATTTTGTACTGTCTTACATTGTATTGTATTGCATTGCATCACAGCTGTGCCAAGGGGATTGAGCCAAGTTAGTGGGGCTTATTGGTAGAGTGCAGGCCCAAATCAAACCAGCAGCTCCTTCGGGGGTCAGTGCTACATATCAATAAAAACTTTTTTTTTTTTTCTTTTCTATCACAATATTTTTATTAAGAGTTTCATATAAGCATTACAAACAAAAGAATAAAAGAAAAAAGAGATCTTTTGATACACACGAAATACACAGTATGCTTAGTATGCACAAAATACGCCATACTTCACGCGCAATAACCTGCCAGGAAGATGCCATTAACACCAACTGATCATTTCTTAGGCCAGATAGACCAACATTTGTCAAATCGATAACATTGCAGAGAATTGATTGCAATTAACCATTCGAACGTGTAGTTCCTATGAACTGCCCTAACAATATCAGATAGGTTCGAGGTTGTATTTGTTTTCCAAGTGCGCAGAATGGTCGCCCTTGTTTCCATAAGGACGTGGCTGACAACCTGCCTATGCTCCATGGGGAATCGGTCTACACCTATATGGAGGATAGCCAATGCTGGAGAGGGTTGAGTCAGTATTCCCGTCAGAGAGGAAATAAAGGAAAAGATTTGGTTCCATAGACTCCGTATATTCGGGCATTGCCAAAACATATGCAAAAGATTACCAATTTGACCACATCCCCTCCAGCATTGTGGTGAAAGCGCCGGATAGTATGTTGCCAGTCTGAATGGAGTATAGTGCCATCTGTTGGCAATTTTTATTGTCATCTCCCAATGACCAACACAATGTGAGGCTCTGTGAATCTCTCTAAATGAGTCCTGTCATTGTAAGTCAGAAAAGGAGATGGCAAGATCGGATTCCCATTTGTCCATTGCAGTCGTCTTTTTGAAGGTCATTTTGTCCTGTAAGAGATTATAAAACAGCGCCGTACCTTTCTTTGAGTCGTTATTGTCAGAGTAAAAGTTCCATAGTCTGGGTGGCACGTGTATCTCTGGGTTAGTGTGTGATTTGAGGAAGTGCAAGATTCGTAGGCATGTGAACAATTTGTCATCTGGCAAATAATATTGCTCCATTGTTTGTGCTAGGAATTTGGGCTTGGGACCGTCATAGAAGTCTGATATGCGTGTAATACCATGGTTCGTTAAGTCCTTGGTTGACAGTGAAGGAATTTTAGCTTCCAATAGTGTTATTGGAAGTCTGTAGGGTAGTTCCTGAGCGTCCGCACTATTGCGCGTGAGGCATAGTCTCCATGCACTCAGCGAGACCCGTATGGGTGGAGAAAGGTTTGTAAAGTCCCAGGAAGACCATCCATCACTGAGAAGTAGTAATTCTAAGTCAGTCGTGTGTGCCATGGTTTTTTCTATGTCCACCCAAAGTGGTGTTTCTGTGGTACTTGTCCAATGTTTCATTTGGTCTAATCTGACAGCCCACAGATAATCAGTCAGATCTACCAACCCTGCCCCTCCCACCTTCCTGTGTGCAATAAGGGTAGTACGGGGACATCTAGCCTTTGTCTTTCCCCAGACATATTTCCAACTCATACTGGAGAGTCTGTTAAGGAATCTCTTAGGCCTCGTACACACGAGGGGATATGTCCGCTGAAAACAGTCCGATGGACTGTTTCAGCAGACATCTCCGCTCGTGTGTATGGGCTAGCGGACAGATTTCTCCACCCGACATATTTCAAAGCATGCTTTGAAATCTATCCGGTGGAAATCTGTCCGCCCGACATGTCTGCTGGTTAGTACACTTACCAGCAGACATGTCGTCCCCCACCGCCGCCGCGCCGCCGCCGAATGGATTCGGCGCATGCGCGGAAGTGTTTAACTTCCTGGTGCGGTGACGTGGCGGCGTCAACGTCACCGCCGCGTCACCGCCACGTCACCGCGCCGTCCGGCGGCGGGGAATTTGATCCGATGGTGTGTACAAGCCATCGGATCAAACTCCCGATCGGACATATCCGATGGAAATGGTCTGCGGACCGTTTTCATCGGATATGTCCGATCGTGTGTACGAGGCCTTAGGTATATGGACCGGCAATGTGCGGAATATATATAAAATTTGTGGTAGGATTATCATTTTATAGGCCGATATCCTTCCCATCCATGAGATTTCCTTTTTTGACATTTCCTTCAATTGGGATTCCAGTTTGCTCATTAGATTAATCATGTTTGTTTTAGCTAAGGTCGAGATGTTATTAGTTATGGTTATACCAAGGTATACAATACCTTTATCACTCCAGGAATACGGCAGTTGTTTTTGTAGAGAGGCACGTATTGTGGGAGGTACTCCCAAGTCTAGAATAAGGGATTTGCCAAAGTTCACTTTATAGTAGGAGATTTCTCCAAATTCCGTTAGGATGCTATGGGCATGATGTAGAGATTTATACGGATTGGTCAGTAGCAGAATAACATCGTCTGCAAAAAGATTTATTGTATGGGATCTATCTCCAAACTGGAAACCAGTGATGGAAGGATGAGACCTGATTGATTCGGCTAAGGGTTCGATCATAAGATTAAATATAGTTGGTGAGAGGGGGCAGCCTTGTCTGGTAATGTCTGTCAATGGGAAGTAGACATGTGCATTTGTTTTCGTTAGAATGAATTTTCGTCCGAAAATCTGTTTTTTTTTCGTTATCGTATTAACAAACGATAACGAAAGTACAAGAAACGAAAACAAAAAGATCCGACATAAAAAATGCTTTATTTTCATTTTCGTTGCGGTAAAAATTCGATATAGAGAGATTCGACATTATAGGGAAAAGATTTGACACTATAGAAATAATAGATTCGACATTACAGAGAATAGATTCCGATTTATGAGACGTAAAGATTCGACGTTCCGTCGAATATTCTTTGATCTTTCCCATCCAACAAAAAAGATTCGACGTTCCGTCGAATGTTCGTTTGACCATTCAACAGAAACCAAGTATTATTGGATTTTCGGACGAAAGCTATTCCCCAACGAAAAACAAAATAAATCAAAACGATTTTCGGGAGTAACTAAATAAATTTATTTTCCAAACGAAAACGAAAAAACAAAACGAAATATTCCAGTCTGCACATGTCTAATGGGAAGACCTTAGACAGGAAGCCAGCCGAGTGCACCTGTGCAGACGGGCAGGAGTATAGTGCTAATATAGCTGACAATATATGCCCTCTGAAACCAAACCTGGAAAGCACCATTTGCATATAGGTCCAATGGACCCTGTCGAACGCCTTCTTTGCGTCGATGGATAACAACAGAGAAGGCGTTCGACTAGACACAGCAGAGTACAATACATTTACAATTCTCCTAGTAGCGTCGGAAGTTTGTCTCCCCCTCACAAACCCCATCTGGTCTCGTTGTATAAGTGATGGAATGACAGACATTAATCGTTTGGCCAGTAGTTTGGCATATACCTTAATGTCGGAATTGAGTAAAGAGATCGGCCTGAAGTTGGCTGGGGTTGTAGGGTCTTTGCCTGGTTTGGGCAATGTAACGATGTGTGCTTTTAACATTTCTTGGGGAAAGGATGCGGACTCTGCTGCTGAGGAGAATACCGGCAGCATATATGGAGTTAGTATGTGTTTAAATATTTTAAGGTACTCATTAGCAAAACCATCCGGTCCTGGGGATTTACCAGTCGGGAGAGTATCTATGACCCGTTCAATTTCTGGAATCGAGAAGGGAGCGTTAAGGTGTTCAACTTGTTGTTCTGAAAGGGAGATGTAGCCTCTGAAGGAACGAGTGTATTCTGTCTGCAGACGGCTGAAGCGTGTTGCTATCCTCTTTTAAGTTATACAATGAGCTGTAATAATCAGCAAACTGATTTGCAATATCTTGTGGGTCAAGAATTTTGTGTTGTGTCTTGGGATGAATAAGAAACTGATTTGCAATATCTTGTGGGTCAAGAATTTTGTGTTGTGTCTTGGGATGAATAAGAAAGGGTATTCTGGTGCGTACTGCTTTCAATCTGTTCGCCAGGTACTTGCCTGCTCTGTTAGCGTTAGCGTAGTAGTTCAGTTGTAAATGCCTCAGGTGTCTATCATATTGCTGAGAAAGATGTTCCCTCAGCGATTCCCTAAGTGTGGCTAGTTTACTCGTTAGACTCTGTGTGGGAGCTAATTTGTTCAGTGTTTCTGCCTCATGTATGTCTTTGAGTAAAGTATTGATTTTTTGGGTGAGGCGTTTCTTTTCCTGAGCCCCTAATTGGATAAGAATTCCCCTCAAGTATGCCTTATGGGCATTCCAAAGCATAAAGGGATCCTGTACGACCCTTTGTTGACTAGGAAGAAATTTTCAATATGCTGTGTTATTGCTTTATACGTATGTGGTTCTTGGAACAACCTCGGATTACAACGCCAGATGGGGGGGGAAGAGGAGACACCCCTCTCCCGCACAGACATAGAAATTACCGCGTGGTCAGACCACGTTATGTCATGTATCTTAGCAGAGTCTACACATTGAAGGAGCCATTTATCCGTCAGGAACATGTCTATTCGAGAGTATGAACGATGTCTATGAGAAAAGAACGTATAGTCTCTTTCATTGGCATGGTGACATCTCCACGTGTCGAACAGTTCTTCAGTGTGGAGTAGCGTTTGGAGTGATACTTTACCCTTGGTCTGCCGCGTTGTGGTATCTATTGACAGGTCAGACACCAGATTAAAGTCCCCACATATTAGTGTGTTGCCATATTTCATAGAATTAACTTTTTTCAATACTTTCCGTATAAAGCGGAGCTGATGAGTGTTTGGGGAGTAGAGTGTGACAAGTGTGTAGGGTTTGGTATTCAGGTCTCCAGTGACTATAATAAATCTTCCTCCATCATCTAAAAAGGACTCTTTTAACTGGAACGAAACTGAGTCACTAATAGCCATTAGAACTCCGCCCTTCTTGTGGTCAGGCGTACAGGCAAGAAAGATGTGTGGTAATTTTTATGAGAGCAGCGTGGAGCCTTATCCCGTTGGAAGTGCGTCTCCTGTACGCAGAGCAAATCTGCTTTGTGTCTGCATGCTTCGGACCAAAGTGAGAATCTTTTCGCAGGGTGATTCAGACCCCGAGCGTTAATGGATATGCACTTGAGTGGCATTTGCAAGATAGGGTAAGTGGTAGTGTGACATTGTAAAGTGATTACTCACTGCGAGTCCGGTTTCCCAAACGGCAGGTTTAAACCATGGTGTACGATGAATCACAGGAGCGAAGGTTCTTCTTCTCTGCGGCCGGAAGTTTCTTGAAGTTCCGCGTGCATCATATGGTGGAAGTGGAAAAGTGAACAAAAAAAAAAGAGCTGAGAACAATAACAAAAAAAAAGAAAAACAGTCAACATATTGGACATAAGAAAAGGATCCTGAAACTGATCCGAGTGCAGGAAAACTGCTGATTGTTACCAGTGAGGGTAGAGGGGATAAAGTAGGCAAGTAGCAGACACTAATCCCCTGTCCCCGGAGAAAAGTTGGTTTTCGTGAAGGGTTGGTTTATGAGTTTCCACCAGCTGCGACCTACTTTTTCTTTTTATGCGAACGCTTGTGAGACACTATTTGCCACTCGCCATGCACGTATTGCGGGCTTGCACTTGGCAGTTGGTCAGCCACTTGTTCCGGCAAGATGTTCCATTTTCTCAGGGCAGTGATTCCCTCCTCTAGTGTGGAGATCACTATCGTGGTCCCGTTGTGGGTAATGGAAAGTGTTGCCGGGTACCTCCACTTATGTATGATGTTGTGATTTTGCAAAGCCTTGGTGATGGTCGCCAGGTTGCGACGCCTTTGCAATGTATGTTTGGAGAGGTCCGGCAGCAGCCTTATGCCAGCGTATTGAGAGGGGATATTATCTAGGTTACGGGAAGCCAGTAATATTTTTTCTTTAACATGATAGAAGTGCACTCTCAGGAGGACATCCCTTGGTGTTTCATCTGGAAGAAAGGACGGCTTGTGAACCCTGTGGATTCTGTCCACAATGAGATCCTGTACAGTTAATTCTGGTACCAGAGTGGAAAACATGGCCTGGGCAAATTGCAGGAGTTGATTAGGAGGGACGGATTCCGGGACTCCGCGTAGTTTGAGGTTATTCCTCCTAGACCTCTCCTCTAAATCTGCGATTTTATCTTTTATCCAAGCTATGTCTTCTCCCTGTGCAGCGTGGGCTTCCACCATTACATTGTATGAGGCAGTGTAATCCTCCATCTTGTGTTCCACTCTGTCTACTCTGGCACCCAAGACTTGCACTTCCTTATGGCAGGTATTAATCCCGAGATCAGCATGTAATGAGGCCCTCAGAGACAGCAGCATTTCCTTCAGAGTTGTATCAGAAATAGGGGCATTAGTGGTCGGGAAGTCAGTAATGGGATCCCCCCCTGTCTGTCCCTGCGCTGCTGCAGCGTTGTGAGGCCTGCTTACCTCCATCTGGTGCTCGGGCTGCGGCCTAGCAGGCCAGGCGATCCTCTGCCTAGATTTCACTGGGCTTCTTGTGGTGGGGCTTGGAGTCCCAGAGGAGGATTCGCTGACGACGACTCCTGAGGGACCGAGTAACGTATGACCTCCGTTATGTACCTGGTCTGCCGTCAGATCCGCCCGTGGATGTCGCGCGCCATGTTGGGGATCGGCAGCAAAGTAGCTGTCCAGCTTGCGCGGCTGCTGTGGGTCCTTGCGGCGCCTTGTCATCTTCGAGGCGTGCTTCGGTGCCCGGACGATCCGATGGGGCTGCTTTGTAGTGCGGATGGCGCTGGTGGGCTTCTGTGCTGTTAGTTTTCTCCGGCGGACGTGCGGAGCTCCCTGACTATGCGGCCATCACGGAGCTCGGACGCCACGCCCCCCATATCAATAAAAACTTGATAGGGGTTCTAACCCATTACCATTCTATCCAAAACAAAAGCACATTTTTGAGGTCTCAAAACAATTATAAACAATGGCGAGTCCAGAAAGTAGTGTGATGGCCAACACTTAAAAATTTGAGTAGCCCCAGACTATAACCTTTATCTGAAGAGAAAATCAAATGATAAATCAAGAAGAATGGCATATGACTTTATAAATGACCCAATAATGTGATGAAATAATAAGTACTTCCTTAGGGTCTGTTCACACTTTGAGATAAATAATCTCCTTCTGACAGTTTCAAATTTAGAACAAATATTACCAGTTCACTCAGCCTGAACGATTTTGTGGAATGTTGTTCTGTTCCAGAATGAACATATCAGGCATGTTACAAGAATTACCAGAGGAAATTGTATCAGCAGAAACAAATGTGCTGCGTGAAATGAAGCTGATTAGTAAGGTCTCTGGCTTGAAGAGGCCTATATAAAAGTTGAGCAATGTGGAGGAAGTGACAAAGTGATCCAGTTTACATGAAAAATGCAATCACCTTAATTTGTTTAAGGGTCAGTCCTTTTCAAACTGCTCTTACCTGGATGGACCTCTGTGGGCTTAATTAGCCGATCATTTGCTATATAAACTGCAGTGAGACCTACCAGCAGAAGTTTCAGACCTTGCCTCTTCCCACAATCCTGTCTCACTTCTCTGACAGGAGTCTTACCACACTGGTTGCCTTCTTTGTAATATAAAGTAAATAAAAAATAAAAGACATATCATCAGACTCCCCTTCTAATGGCCAAAACAGGTGAGTAGAGTTGTAAATAGATATACCGTACATTGTGCCAGCAATACAATGGAGCGTTTCATATTCATCTTATTGGGTAGGTGTTTTTACTTGCTAATTTGAGGACACAACCTTGGTCTCAGATAATGACAAGGATCTGAAAAGTCATTTGGTGTTTTCCCATTGTACTCTTTCCTGCAAAAGAGTACGTGAGTGCATAGAAAAGAATATAAAGTATGTTTCTAGCAAATCATAGATCCATAACATATAATTAAAACATTTAGGAAACATTTAAGCTAATTATATACAGTATCTCACAAAAATGAGTACACCCCTCACATTTTTGTAATTATTTTATCTTTTCAGCCTGCAAACTACTTGCTGAAGACAAGCAGACTAAGGACATGGATTACTGGAACCATGTCCGGCGGTCTGGTGAGATCAAGATAAACTTATTTGGTTCAGATGGTGTCAAGCGTGTGTGGTGGAAACAAGGTGAAGAGTACAAAGACAAATGTGTCTTGCCTACAGTCAAGCATAGTGGTGGGAGTGTCAGGGTCTGGAGCTGCATGAGTGCTGCCGTCAATGGGGAGCTACAGTTCATTGAGGGAACCATGAATGGCAACATGTACTTTGACATACTGAAGCAGAGCATGATCCCCTACCTTCAGAGACTGGGCCGCAGGGCAGTATTCCAAAATGATACCGACTCCAAAAACACCCCCAAGATGACCACTGTCTTGCTAAAGATGCTGAGGGTAAAGGCGACGGACTGGCAAAGCATTTCTCCAGACCTAAACCCTATTGAGCATCCATGGGGCATCCTCAAATGGAAGGTGGAGGATCGTAAGGTCTCTAGCATCCACCAGCTCTGTGATATCATCATGGAGGAGTGGAAGAGGACTCCAGTGGCAACCTGTGAAGCTCTGGTGAACATGTCCAAGAGGGTTAAGGCAGTACTCGAAAATAATGGGCACACAAAATATTGACACTTTGGGCCTAATTTGGACATTTTCACTTAGGGGTGTACTCACTTTTGTTGCCAGCGGTTTAGAAATTATTTTGAGGGGGCAGCAAATTTACACTGTTATACAAGCTGTTATATTACATTATACAGGTATATATTTTACAAGGGGGTGTCAAAAAGTATTGTATTTTTTCCTATTGTTTCATATTTGCTGTACATGTGAACTTAAAGGATCACTAAAGGAATTTTTTTTTTAGCTAAACAGCTTCCTTTACCTTACTGCAGTCCTGGTTTCATGTCCTCATTGTTCGTTTTTGCTTTGAAGTTGCTGTAATTCTGCTCTGATCTCCACACTTCCTGCTTGTTTGGCTCCTTATGAAAAATCTCATTGCAGCTTTTCACTGTGGTCCAAGCTGTCATTACTGTGTGTCTAAAACTCCTCAGAACCAATCAGATTAATTGTAAAAACAAAACACTGCCCTGTATTTGTTTGTTTTTGTTCTGTGTGTCTCTTTACTTCACAGAAACATGAAACCAGTTTAAAAATGAAACTAAACTGCAGGCACATTATATGACTGATTCTTATCTATTGTTAATCATTTTTTTAAAGGAATCAGTTAACTTTTATGTCTCTATACCCTGTAAACAGTCATTTCAGCAAAAACATTTTTTTTTCCTTTAGTGACCCTTTAAAATACAGGTAAAATGCTCAATAGAGTATATGTCATATGTATGTATAACTCAATAATTGTGTGCTTCTGTTTTTCAGATTGTAGCAAGTAAATCATTGATGAGAGGCTAAAACAAGGAGAAGTACATTTGTTTCTATAAAAAGAGGGTTGTTCAATGATTGAGATCTATACACGCCTAAAAAATATGTATAGTGATGCAGCAAATCATGTGAACAATGCTAGGCATTGAGTAAAGCTGGCCATAGATAGATCAAAATTTCACTGAATTAGTAGGGATTTGACTGAATTAGCAGGGACCTAGTGATCAGCTCCTTTTTCGAATAGTAATGTTGAAAAATTTGTGTTCGATCAGTGCATGCAGTGCATCAATTGGCCACAGTGCTGATCAGTGTATTCTGGCATTGGAGTCCCACTGCCAGCATACAATTGTGTAGTGGGGATGATTCCTTCATCCACCTCGAATGTGCAGACGGGGGGAATTTGTTATTTTTTTTTTCTTGATCAGCTTGATGGCTGATCAAAAAAACTCAGGTCATCCATGGCCAGCATAAAGAAAAGGGAGAAACTGAAATGTTTGACAAGCTAAAGAGTGATTGCCCATCAACTCTAGTCTCCAATAACAACTGCAGAAGGATGGATGATCTAATTTGAGGAGAAAAACACATTGCCGGCACATTTTTGGATAAAGACACAGCAGTCAAAACAGTAAAAACCTATACTGGTACACTTTGAAAGCTGAAAGAAGCCATCAGGAAAAAGACATCCATGCTGTAAATAATATTGCGATTAGAAATATATTTCACAGGTAACTGCCGAAATTTGCTGGTCAGTGGTCTGTCACGCCCCTACACTCCAGGTTTGGCCCTATGCGACTTCTACCTGTTTGAGTCAATGATGAATTATATTCCTCACGTGGGGATTAAGGACCTGCAGAAAGTAAAAACAGCTCCAAAGCAGAGAACCTGCTCTATTTTTTCTCCTCGTTTTTCATGACGTCTTTTTTCTCGTCGTGAAAAATGGTTGTGTGTAGGCTTTAACGAGGGGGAAAAAACGTGCACGCTCAGAAGCAAGTAATGAGATGGGAAATTAGCATAATCAGCCCAAAGGGTGGCACCATTCGAAAGGAACTTCCCCTTTCTAGTGCCGTTGTACGTGTTGTACGTCACCGCGCTTTGCTCAAACATTTTTTACCATGATCGTGTGTATGCAAGGCAGGCTTCAGAGAAATCACGTTGAGAAAAACGTTGTTTTTTTCCATGACATGAATAACGGTCGTGTGTACGCGGCATAAGTCCTGGGTAAACGAATGGTGTAAATGCATCAAACGTGATAGAGAATATGTGGAAAAGTAACTGTAAGTAGGGAAATGTATAGGCTATCAACTCTGCATAATTAAACCTTTCTACATCTATATAGTATATATATATATATATACTGTATATATAAAAAACATTGAAGTCTAATATGTCTGCATTAGACACTAAGGGCCAGATTCTTGTTGCTGGCGGCGTAGCATAGCGTTTCCTATTTACACTACGCCGCCGCAACTTACAGGAGCAAATTCTCAAAGCACTTGCTCTGTAATTTGCGGCGGCATAGTGTAAATGGCCCGGCGTATCCCCGAGTAATTCAAAGGGGGCGGCTTGTATTTAAATTAAGCGCCCCCCCGCACCGAACAAACTGCGCATGCGCCGGCCGTAAAGGTAGCCCAGTGCGCATGCTCCATAGTATGCCGCAAATACATTGGTTTCCACGTGAATGTAATTAACGCACAGCCCTATTCGCGACGAGTTACGTAAACGATGTAAACAACGGAAAAACACGACGCTGTCCCGACGTCCATACTTAACATGGTGTACGCCGGGCCTATGCAAGGTTACCCCTCATATAGCAGGGGTAACCTTACGCTAACGCAAACTACGACGACGGCGCGCAAATACGTTTGGGAATTGGCGTATCAGGCTCATTTGCATATTCAACGCAGAAATCGACGGGAACGCCACCTAGCGGCCAGCGTAACATTACAACTTCCGACGGTGTAAGTGACTTACGCAAGTCGGATCTAAGCAAAATCTATGTGTAACTGATTCTAAGAATCAGTCGCATAGATACCCAGGGCAGGCTTGTCGAGGAACTCGACAAGCTTGCTTTGCGTACACACGTTAACCACTTAAGGACCCCCGCACGCACATATACGGCCACAGAATGGCACGTACAGGCACAAGTGCGTAAATTTACGTCCCCGCCTAAGTGCGGTTCGGGGGTCCCATCGGGACCCCCTCCGCGGCGTGCGGGGGTCCCCCTGGCTCCGGGAGCGATCCGGGATCTGGGGGCGGATGTCGGCGAATACCCGCCCCCCCGCGATCGCTCCCAACCTGTCACTTCCTCCTCCTGTGTTTACACAGGAAGGAGGAAATGATGTATTCTCTGAGAGAAGACATCACAAGTAAGTGTGCACCAACACAACACTGACACACACTCACATAGGCATATTAACCCCTTGTGATCGCCCCCCCCACCCCCCTGTCACAGTGTCACTGAAGTGTCACAGTGTCACTGAATGCAGTGATCTAATCACTGCATTTAGTGTCAGTGTGACAGGCAGTGTAAAAAACAGTTAGTGTTAGGTTCAGGATAGCCCCCCCACCCCCCCTAATAAAGTTTTAACCCCCTGATCACCGCCCTAGTTAACCCTTTCACTCCCTATTGCCAGCGTCACTAAGCGATCATTTTTCTGATCGCTGTATTAGTGTCGCTGTTCCCGCTAGGTAGCTATTTTTTTTTATTGCGATTTTTTTTTTTACTAAAGACATGTGGCTAAATAAATTTTGGCCTAAATGTTTGACTAAAATTTAGTTTATTTGATTTTTTTTTAACAAAAAGTAAAAAATAGTGTTTTTTTTTCAAAAATGTCGCTCTATTTTTGTATATAGCGCAAAAAATAAAAATCGCAGAGGTGATCAAATACCACCAAAAGAAAGCTCTATTTGTGGGAAGAAAAGGACGCAAATTTTGTTTGGGAGCCACGTCGCACGACCGCGCAATTGTCTGTTAAAGCGACGCAGTGCCGAATCGCAAAAACACCTTGGGTCATTTACCAGCGTATTGGTCCGGGTCTTAAGTGGTTAAAGACCAAACCTCCTCGTTCTCAAACGCGGTGACTTCAACACATACAATAACAGGGGAAGTTTGATTCCATTGGCACAACCTTTGGGGCTGCTTTTGCTAATCTTATGTTACTGAAAAGTTGGTAAGAGACATTTTCACTTTTCAGTCTGTTACAGCATGACAAATGTGCTATTTCCATTACAAACGCTACTTTTACAGAAGGTGCGCGGGTTTCTTAGCATACACACGAGCCAAATTCGACTCCCATCGAAAAAATAGAGAACCTGCTCTCTTTTTGGCTCGACGAGTTTCTCGGCGGTTTTCTCGGCGAAAAGTGTACACACGACCATTTTCTCGGCAGAATCCGTCTCCCATCAAGTTTCTTGATGGATTCTGCTGAGAAAACCGGTCGTGTACAGGGCCTGAGTCTTTTAGTCTCCCTCACTGAAGTCTTTACATATAGAAAACAGATCCAGTAATGTTTGTTAAAATCCTGGAGACTGATCCAGACAGAAGAAAAAAAACGATGGAAATGAGCAAACAGTAGCAGGAATAGAAAACACATATGAGGACAAAAGGAGACATAGATCACTTTCACTGAGACCTCAAACACTGTAAATGTTGTGTACAGACAGTTAGAACAAGGTAAAGAGAGACCACAATGAAGGGCAAATATACAGAATAGGTTTGCATGAGGAGCTAAGCATGAACTAGATGGTGTTACATTTAAAAAAAAAACAAATTATTCCCAGGTTTTCCAAAATGATTTGAATGAAAAGTAATAAATATTAAAACCTCCCAATATTTTCAGAAGTCATGGATGTAACATGAATGTTTTTGGTTTCACAGAATGTGCCAATTTACTGATATCATTGGCTGTGATGACTTAACTCTTTTCACATAAAGTGCTAGTTTTTTGGACTGCTATGAAGGTGCCACCCTGATCTGTTTTTAGAGTTACTGCATACAGATAAAAAAAACTGTGTTACACAAGGCACATATTGTTATACAGTTGTCTAGATGCCCTGTTTGGTGTTCTCTAATGGAAATTTGAGTATACTATGCAAACACAAGCTTTATGGGAAATAGCCATTCATTTTAAACATTGTGCAATGTGTTTTATATAATCTATGATGTGTATAAAGTTTTTTGTTCAATTTTAGATTCTTTTATTTATTTATTAAAATGCTTATTGGGAGCGCAGTCATTACAAGAAGGCCTCAATGCGCTCATAGAACCAACATATACTGTACGGCCCAGATCCACAAAGGAATTACGGCGGCGTATCTCCAGATATGCCGCCGTAATTTCAAATGTGCGCCGTCGTATCTTTGCTCCAATTCTCAAAGCAAGATACGCCGGAAAACATTGCTTCAGTCGTCCGGCGTGACTTGCCTACGCCGGCGTATCGTGGGCGCATAGTTACGCTGGGCGCATTAGACGTTCTCATTAAAAATATGCAAATGAGCTAGATAGGCCGATTCACGAACGTACGTGCGCCCGGCAGATTGATATACGTCGTTTACGTAAGGCATATGAGCGGCGTTAAGTTACCCCTGCTATATGAGGCGCAGGCAATATTAAGTATGGACGTCGGAACAGCGTTGAATTGTATGTTGTTTACGTCGTTTGCGGAAGTCATATGCGAATAGGGCTGTGCGTAAGTTACGTTCACGTCTAAAGCATTGAGTATTTGTGATGTTAATCAGAGCATGCACACTGGGATACGTCCACGGACGACGCATGCGTCGTTCGTTCGGCGCGTCATTTACGTTGGGGTCACCATTCATTTACATACAACACGCCCACTACCAGTCTACTTTGAATTACGCGGACTTACGCCGGCCCATCTACGCTACGTCGCCGTAGCTTAGGACGCAAGTGCTTTGTGAATACGGCACTTGCCTCTCTAGGTTGCGGCCGGGTATCATAAATAAGATACGCTACGCCCGCACAAAGATACGCCGCGGTACGTAGTTGTAAATCAATGTATGCGTCCAATCCAGACATCCAAGTGTAGCGATGTCTTAATGGCATGTATCGCCAGCAGGCGGTTTGCTGTAAGTCCAAGGCTGATTGAACAACGTGATAGAGGAGCCACGCATGCAGCAAACAATGAGGTGGTAACGTATCTATCAACACTATTTTAAGTAATAACCAGTTACCTACGTCAACCCATACTGCTGCAACTGTAGGTGCCTACCTCACACCATCTAATACAATGTCTAATGTTTGCTTACAGTCTGCTGACTTCACTAAGCATGATAGTGGACTTTAATGCGGACCACTAGTTAGGTTGCTATACCCACTAACCAAATTTGTATGACCTCAGTACTAACAACTACTAACTTGTTCTGCAAGACAGCCGTTAATTTATTAAAGTGTAAGTAAACCCACCTATCATTTTCAGCCAAGGAAGCTGCCATCTTGGCCTATGTTTAATCTTCAAGTGCCATGATGCTGCACAAGTGATCAGTTATGACACCAGCCATTGGATGGTTTGACAGTTTGGTTGAGAGCACAACCAATGTGACAGTTGGCAATCCCGGCATGCCGGAAATTTAACTGCTTTTTGAAACTGTTAAATCGATGGGTTTACTTCCGCTTTAACCTCGCAAGTTAACAACGACAACTGTCTACTGTATCTAGCTTCTGATTGAACTTTTTGGATACCTATGGAATACCCTGTGACTCGTTGCTAATATTCTGATTGACATTCATCTGGTTAATGGTCAGCGATCCGGCCTATGCTACTTATACACTCCTCCTCCCTCCCACCCTCCACTTTTCTACAAAGCCAGTGTCCAGCCCTCACATCAAGTTAACACTCTTTGGCACTTTGCGGATGGTTTGGGAGGGGCACTATATGTTCCCACTCTCTCTTAACTAATAATGACCTCCGCATCCAATTAACTCATACCTGCTTACGAGTGTCCTGTATATGTGTAAGCTGAACACAAACGTGTCCGGACCGCGCTAATGCTCCATGTTTGTTTGTGTCTTGTTAAAGTCTTGTCTATGTGTTGTTTTTTTTTGCATATGGTAACCAACTTTAATATTTATGGTTACCAATATTTTCATATAGTTCACATATTGTTGTGCTTTAGATTTTACCTTTTGATACCAATTAATACAATTAGTGTTTGTATCATAACCATTCTTTGATCATTGTACTGTTGCTCATAGTAACCCCTTTTAGGCCCCCTGCTGGCTGAACATTCCCTTTCCCCTGTCCCTTCCTTTTTTTGTCTACATTTTTAGATGGCTTCTTGGCATCTGTTTTTGAAAAGAAATAGAGATTGTGTAGGCTTACACCAAACACAGAATAGTTCCCCTTTACTTCAGTGGTGCTGAGGAAGCAGAAGCTTTGAGGCTGTATTTGTCCAACCTTGCTTTGTACTCCTTTGGATGCAGCAGGTCCCACTGAGAAACATTTGCACTGCAGGCAACACAAATTAAAAGCAACCTTTTGCTGCTTTTTGCATTTGAACTGTTTTGCATTTGAATGCAAAAGGCAATGTTTGACAACAACAACCATCTACACAAGTCCATAAGTTGGAAATGTGCATGGCCTCTATAGAGATGGTCAAGTCATATGTACTGACTTGCAGATGTGCTTGCTATGTTAAAATAGGGTCAATAACTGTTTGTTATTGATGGTAATAAGAAAAAATTATAAATAAAGATTATAGAAAAAAAAAAGCAGGATCAGCTATGACAGTTCTGTATGAATCAATTAGATTGAAAAAAGCAGGCTCAGCTATGACAGTTCTGTATGAATCAATTAGATTGTCACACTTGGACAAAGATATTAGTTACTGGTCAGACATACTGTATATGTATAACCAAATTGTCTCATAATGTCTTTTTGAACAGTTTCTCCCCTAAATAGTAGTGATGAAGTGGGGTGAGTGCAACTGTTTATGGTAAAGAGAATGAAAGGGTTAAGTGTACTCAGTCCTGGGCTTTTATTAGGTTAATGTAACTACACGGATAGGCAATATGTGCCAGGATATTATATTGCTGGGATAATACATGTTAATGTATGATATCCTTCTAAGGATTTGTTTGATCAGTGAACATTTAGATTTGTTGGACTTGGTACCCAAAGGCATCTTTTTAGAAAAAAACAAGTCTAGATGACAATACTGTGTACCTAAAAAAAGTAAAAAGACTGCAGATTTTGTTTCCGGTTGAAGGACACACAAAGTAAGTACAAACACAGCTGTTGAGACACAAGAGTTGGTAGAACCACAGTATGCTTTGTCAGATATTTTGTTGATCTTGAAAGACATAGACATCTATTCCTTGTGGGTAAAGGTAGAACATTTGTTTTTTCAATCATCCTCTAGATCTGACACTGGATGTACAGTCGATGGGTCATCACAAGAATCAGTAGACAGCTAGTTACTGAGGCTGACTTTATAAATCCTTTGAAAGCTGTCAGTGTTTATGTAGCTTTCATTTTGATTTCATGAGACTGGTATAGCCTGCCGGACTTTTCACAACTTTTGTCTTATGTGGCTACTCAGAAGTCTGTAATTTCTTCTACATGTGGGACATGAGAAATCGGAAGACAGTAAGCAATGTGGGTTCCCATAACAGAGTTCCTGCTCTATAAATGTCTATGAGTTGCCTTGTTACAATTCCTGGACACGATCAGTAATGAGGAACTTGGTCACAGTTTTAAGGTTTCTCGAAATGCTGAACATTTTAATTGTGATATCAGCTGCCTAGAATATTTGTGGTTGTTATTACTATAGATGTAAATATATGTCATGTACATCATCAAAATGTCAATCAAAAAAAAAATATTCTTTCTGTATATGACCCTTAATCCGCGTACACACGATCAGACATGTCCGATGAAACTTGTCCGACGGACCATTTTCATCGGACCACACTGAAGTGGTCTGTTGGTCTGATGTGCGTACACACTATCGGACCAAAATCCCCTCGGACCAGAACGCGGTGACGTAGAACACAACGACGTGATAAAAAAATGAAGTTCAATGCTTCCAAGCATGCGTCGACTTGATTCTGAGCATGCGCGGGTTTTTGGTCCGATGATTTTGTGTACTAACCATCGAACCTGTCCGACAGACAGGTTTCCAGTGGACATGTTTTCAAGAATGTTTTGAAACTTTGGTCCACTGGAAAACGGTCCAATAGGCCGTACACACGATCGAACATGTCCGCTGAAACTGGTCTGCGTACCAGTTTCAGCGGACATGTTCGATCGTGTGTACGCGGCCTTACAGTTTTACGTACTTGCGCCATATACACTGTAGATCTGTATATTAGCCCTGCAGAAAGAACTGCACCTTAACTTGTTTTAATATATACTGCTAAGATTAAAATATCATCTTTATACTGACTTCATTGTGCTCAGGTGATTCTAAAGTCTAAACGTCTAAAGATGTTAAGCTACCCCCCCATAAAAAAACTTACATGGCTGCTCAGATTAATCCAGCACTGTCTCACAGGCTTCACTGATAGCAGCGGGAGCCATTGGCTCCTGTTGCTTTCAGGCAAATCTTGTAAGGAGGAAGCAGGGGTGTGGCTGAGCCATGTTGTGTGTATCTATGGATGCACACAACCCGGCTTGGGAGCAAGTCCACCTGAGTGTCCCCACAGCAGCTAGTTTGCAATGGGGGCACTGGCAGGGATAAGATGCAGACAGCGCAAGCAAGGACCTCTAAAAAAGAGGTAAGGAACTGCTCGTTGCATAGAGCAGGTAAATATAAATCTCTTTTTTATTTTAATTATATAAAAAAAAGACCTTTAGTATCACATTTAGCAAACTAGGCTTTAAATGAGTAAAGGGTCTGATAATATCAAGATATGTTCCTAATTTTAAGTGTATCGCTACCCCCGCAGGAGCCGCTGGATAGATTTGGGACTGGCGCGTTATCTTTGCAGCGAGTCTAGGGGTATGATGATGACAAGATGATGTGAGCAATGACGGAATGTCCATACAGCAGAGTGTCAATTTCTGTGCTTTTATTCTTTCGCCAAACATGGCAAGAATTAAGTTAAAGTTAAATTCAGGTAGATAGATAAAGATGGTGAAAAGAGGAGAAGTTGCAGACTCAGGTCTTAACTATTGTGGAAGCAGTCCTGCTTCAACCGTACCTTTGCTTCGTCGCCATTCCAGGCGGAGTGGGTGTAGTCTCTCTCACAGAACTGGCAGCCGGAATATCACTCAGAACATTGAGAAGGGAAATAAGCCTCTACCACAGATTTGGCTCAATAGAAACTAGGAGTGGTGCCTCTGCCACAGGCCCCTACTCTGTAACGCAGCTTAATGGAGCAATCCCTTCTCAATAAAAGTCGTTTTGCCTGAATCTCCCTCAGGTAGCTCTTAGTTTTGGTGACCGACTGACAGGTTGCCATCAAACAAACTCCCAGTGTCCGGTCACTCATATCCCCGATGGTTTGTCTGGGCCCTATTGGATTGCCTGACTCCTAGCTCTCCTCAGGCTGACAGGCCAGCATGGTCCCGGAACCGAAGATAATGCGTAGCACGTGCGCCCCGGCCTGGTAAGCCATCTCGTCGGGGCCCGTGATGTGCGCACATCCTGAGAGTGGGTGCTGCACCCCGATCCCCCCCGCCAAAATGGTGTCTAAACAGAAGTACCCTCCCCCAGCATTACCCCATGAGGGAAAACCCCCTCTAATTGGCTGCTGGCAAGAAGGCGCTCCCACCTGAACTCCACTGCCGCCCTCTGTCTCCCCGAGATAGTAAGACATCTTTGGAACACAGAATGAAAAGACAGCACAGCACAGAAGCTAAATTGAGACAAACCACATGGATGAGAGCTACATAACTCTCTCATCCCCCTCTAAATTTAAATAGCGTCTGTACTGAAAGTACAGGGGCGCTACATAAGAATTGTCAGTAAATGCGCAAAAGCAGGGAGTGATAATAAACGTCTCCATGAGATTATCTTCACCTTGTTGAGCAATAGCAGGTCTGACCTTTGATTCTTGTTATTGCCACTGTTAGGCTGGGTTCACACTACGATTTTCCCGTCCGTCAGCCGCATACGATTTCAGTTTTGAAAACGTACGGGCCCGTACGGGAAATCGCATACATAGACAATGCATTGCAAATCGTATGCACTCAGATGTATCCGGGTGCGTACGATTTGCTGGCAAAACGTTTTTTAACAGTACGCAAAACCGTGTTCGACCACGGTTTTGAGGCCGTTTTTGAAACCGTATGGCAAACGCATACGTTTTTTTTAACATTTAAGTCAATGGAAAACGCACATATGTGCGGTTCCATACGTATAAACCGTATGCGTTTTTCATCTACATGTGAAACCACTCCTACTTCCTGCCAAATTTCAATAAAACAAGAAAATCTTTATTTATTAAATGACACTAATTCCAAAAACGTATGCGTTTTTTTAATCAAAACCGGATGGAACCGTACGCACTTTTTGAAACCGCATACGTTTTATAAACGCATACGTTTCACTTTTGGGCATACGTTTACGTACGGTTCAATCCGTTTCAGCCGCATACGTTTTTTCATATAAATCGTATGCGGCTGACGGACAGGAAAATCGTAGTGTGAACCCAGCCTAACTATCAGAAAAGCCTTGTGGTGGGTCCTGGTGCTCCAATGACCAGATCCAGGACAGGAAGAGGTTTTTATAGTTATCATTGTTTTTTTATATATATATATATATATATATATATATATATATATATACATGTATATATACTGTCTGGTCCCTATATGACTAGTGTAACATATGTCGTCTTTGTCTTTGACCACTTATGTACTAAGGGGCCAATCTTTACTGTAAATTAACCTTTTCTATGATTGTCAATGTAAAGAGGGTTTTTTCAATGGAAAAGTAACACCTGGAGTCTCAAACTTGCCTAAACATTAGGAGAAAATACAGCGCAGAAGTTTGATGTAACAATACAGGCGGCAGATTAGGGTATAAAACTGCTCTGGAATTACTTGTGTATTTATACAATTAGGATGTTGTGATTTTCAGCTCCTGCAGACTGGTATAAACCAACCTGACAGTACAATTAGGATATGACATGGTGCTATGGTTGAGAGTACATGAAACTACAGGGTTTCTATGGTTAAAGAATAGAAAGTTAGGTTTGGCCTTAAGAGTTTAGTCCTATCGTTTTGCTCCTACTAATTACATTTCACTTTCCCACCCCTTCTGTACTGCACCTCTTGTTCACCAGCAAACCCCATCCCCCATACCGCTCCTTTAATCTGCCACTAGGGCTTCTCCCAAAGTTTTCTCCTTATTCACTTCCAATCCTCCATATTTTTCCTCATTCATCATAGCCCCCCAAATTGCTTTTATTCATGTCACACATCCCCCTTGCTTCTCCTTTCATTCTTCTTCAGCCCCCCTTCAATGTACTTCAACCTCTCTCTGCTTCCTGTGCCTGGCTCAATGTACTGCCTCTCTCTTCTTTTTTAGTGCCTCTGCTCTCTACTTCTCCACCTTTTTTGTCTCCAGTGCCCTCCTCTTTGTATTGTACTTCCCATCTGCCTCCAGTGCCCCCCCTCTGTACTTCAGTTGCTAGATAACTCCAGAGCCCCCCCCCCCCCCAACAGTGATCCCCCTACTTTATTTCCCTCTTCTCTGTACTGAACCTAATGTCTGCTTCCTCAACTGTGAAGAATCAATTAAGTGAAAATAATTGTATTTTTGTTTTTGTTTCTTAGTAAGTAAACCTAATGGACTGTCAGCAAAAATAAAACCAGTCCTAGGATAATAAAAAAAAAAAAAGAAATGGGACCTGACCTCTGCCTGCTGTTAACAAATTCAATAAAAAAGCACCTGTTGTCTTCTGTCTGTGTAATGGACTTGATTTTCCAAAGAATGTTCAGATGTGCACATATGCTGGCACATCAGCTGTAAACAATCAAATAGCATGCTCATAGAATGTACTGTGTGCTTTTGTACAGAATTTACTAACAAGTATGAATGGGCACATTTTTTTAGGTTTCATATGAGAACAAGTTAAGTGAACACATCCACAAATTACAAACTTTAATGCGAGCTCCACTAAAGTCAATTGAAGGTGAATCTTGAAATGTATTTATCTTCACTTTCAATGCTAATAAGCAAGGGATTGTCAAACAAAGGGTACAGGGAACTGGGCACTGCCAGGGGGGATATATACCAATACAAACACAATTTTAAAAAACAAAGTTTAGCAAGGAGCAGCTTTTTTTTAAATGAGGTCTAAAGTGAAACAATAAAAATGTACCTTTTTTTAATATCATCCTGCCTGTCAAGTGGCGCACATGTAGGATGTACTAAAGTAAAAGTGAAATTTACAAAAAATAAATAAAAATTGCCATTAAAAGTTTATTTTCCCCTTTGCAGTCAAATGTATTTTTGTTACAGTGTGTGTTCCCATTTACACAGCATGCCTAAAACCAAAACAAAAAAAATGTAATATATTTCTTACCTTGCATGGCCGCAAACCACATTGGTACTTACATGTGTGGTTTGCTATGGAATGTATTTTCCAGCTTTTGTACATACTCTGGCTAAGGTTTAACATGCCTAAAATAAAAATTGTATTTTTCCAGTGTATTGACATGGATAGCTTGGTACTACCATGGGGGATGTGTACCAATGCAAAAATAATTTAAAAAAATACATTACAGCAAGGAGAGGGTCCTCCTTTTAATGTGACTTTGATGGTGACATGGAAAACACCAATGCCTTCAAACTATATGGTGTTATGGAACAGTATGATTCTCATAGACGGCGCCAGTAACACTGTATTCTGGCATCACACAATTTGCATGTGTAAATGATTTGTTTTATTTTGATGTTGTGATAAATAAAGTAGCATCACCCTAATCTGGTTCATTTCAACTTGAAAGATTTTTTTTATGGTTGTTTTGTCTGCTACACCTATTTTTTTTTTATTCAGATGTAATAGGCCTGAACTGAACTGTGGAAGTAGAAGCTACAACAGATCTAAAAGCTTAAGCTCCTAATGAAAAAAACTGTTAAATCACTCAACTTCACGGAGCTGTGGTGGCTCAACGTGATTGGCACTGCGCTGACAAGCCGTTCACCTCTGCAGCCAAGGGTTCGGATCCCGGTCTCGGCTACATGTGAATTGAGTTTGGTGGTCTCAGCCCAGCTCCCGGTGGGTGTGCTATGCAAGGTATGCCTGTGCTTAGTATGCCCACCCCCCCCCCCACAAAAAACACCACACTTGCATGCACACGAAATTGGTTTAACACGCACGCACTTTGGCCATGCGGTCTCCTAAAAAAAGAGAGGCGAAGGACCTATGGGGCTGGCTGGGTGGGCTAGACCCCCTCACTCCCTCATAGGGGGAGTCCCTCTGCCCCGTTGGGGTCCTGTTGGGATCCCAAGTGGAGCAGGTAGGGCAGTGCCATTGCAACCGGGGGCATGGAGAAGGATGGCAGATTGCCTCCGGGGGGAGGGTCTGCCTACTCCCAACTCCTGCAGTCTGGCTCCTCTCTCTCTCGAGTTCACGCACAAAAAATACACTTAAAAAAAAGAAAAAAAAGAAAAAAATCACTCAACTTCATACCAATTGGTTAGTGGCAAAATGCTCTCACAAATTATATTATGAAAGCATATTTTTTCTCCATCACGGCTTCATTAAACTGCTTGCATACTGTCCAGTCACTGTACATTATTTGTGGCTATTGTCTCTCAGATAACACATATTCAAATGTTTATTGCAAGAAAGAAGCTTCTTGGTCTCTTTCCACTGTTTGCCAATTCGAGGACTTGCATACTGTCCTGACACTAGCCAATCTCTAACTGAATTCTATTTTTAAAATACTTTGGGATATGGGGATTAGAGGTGATTTTATGAGTGTGTTGTGGTTCTGAACATTTTTATGTGCTCTATATATAATAATCATGTATTTAAATATTATATATAGAGCACCTAAAAAAGGTTCAGAACCACGACCCCACACTCATAAAATCACCTCTAATCCCCATTGAATATGTGTTATCTGAGAGACAATAGCCACAAATAATGTACAGTGACTGGACAGTATGAGACATGTCCGCTGCAAATGATCCGTCGGACATGTTTGAGCGGACATGTCTCATCATGTGTACGCGGCCTGAGAGAAAGAGACAGTTTAGATTTTATCCTGAAATAAGAATTAGTATCTTATTTCAGAGACTATAGCCACAAATATTGTAGAATTAATAAAAAGTATGCAAGCAGCTTGACTAGGCCTCAGTGTAAGATGAAGCAGGTTTTATCCTAACATATAAAATAGAGTGTATTACTTCAGAGACAATAGCCCTAATAATTGCATAGTAGCTGGACAGTATGTAGTCAGATGATGTTGGTTTTATCCTTAAAAACCAAACATTAATTAATATAAAATAGTAACACATTTTGTACAGTGGCTGGATACCTCGTTTAGGGTGCACTGTAAGGCAGGTTTTATCCTAAAATAAAAATGAACCCTTATTTTGTAAAAAGAAAATTTGGGATATCTAAGATAAAATTATTGTGAGGATTTGCTGATCGGCATCATTTTTTATTTAGTTTGAAACTTCCCTGCACATTTTTGCTTTCAAAATATATTTCTCCTTTCATCATTTATATACTTTTTTTCTTGTGTAGGCCCCTGGCATGTTCATTGGTCTTTGTTTTTTAGATGAATGTGGGGGCCATAAGGACACCCAGGGCACCCCTGGTTGGTTCCAAGGCGGTGGCAACTGTTGTAGTTGCCATTGTGCCCTTTAGGTTATTCTATTTTCCTTTTTATTTTATTATTTGCCTCTTTATATGTAACTTTGTCTCTCTCTCCTCTTCTTGAGTTTTGTCGAGGAGAGTAGTATCTTCATGGATAAACAGTGGTGAAATTATTGATGTTTGTGGTTATGGTTTGCCTCATTCTTTAGATAATTTTGCCCTTTTTCCAGATACCCTTTTTTAGATGGCACATTTCCCCATATGGCTGTCTGGCTTCCCTGTTCTTTCTTTATAGTGACTGGGATTAGCAGTGGGCTAAAATGGCTGCTACCTGCCACACATGCAAATGGTGTCATATGGGGGAGGAGCCATGCATGCATGATGATGTCATTGATTCTGCATCCCACCAGCATTGTCAGATGCCGGTGGGATGGATGGGGTATATAAGGATGTGCTTCTGGCAAAAAATTGTCTGCCAGGCCACATTGTCCTGGACATCTGCACCTACACAGCGTGATTCCCTGTTCTATGTAAGTGGCCCCACAGATATTTGTGATGCTTTTTACACCTCTTTCTTTATAGACACGTATTAATTTTGTTTTTCTTTTGTCTTTGATTAGTTGGCTGGTGCAAACCTGATGCAAAACTTTCTGGGGGTCCTATGTACTTTTATCCAACCTTGCGATACCTGTCTCTTTTTCTGGGATTGAAAACTTTAACTATGTTTATCTATTGGATTAGTTACATATTAAATAATAATTTGCTTGAGGTATGTTCTCCACCTCTTATAAATATATAAAGGTTCCTTTATCAGACACCATTATCATTAAAGAATGTGTTGTTTATAGAAGAAAGATGCCATCACCCCTATCATGAATATACATAAAAAACAAAATCCTCTAGGTGGGACTTTTAGCGGCATAAAGGTATCCACATATAAAATTCATAGCAAGCTATATTGTACATCTTAAAATAGTATAAAGATTAAAAAAACAGAACCAATGCAGCTACAAAACATATTACACAGAATTACATAAGAAAACCACAAAGTTCTGTCAACACTATATGGGTGGTTTTTGATAATCAATTTTTTTCTCTTTAATGCCATCTTTGAGAACTTATAACTATCCTATGGCTTACCCAGTTTTCCTGGAACTGTAAAATGATGCACAATAGATGGGTTGATACACAATTATTATTGCATGTGATTTGTGACAACAAAGTGGTTCTGATGAGATGTCTATTATCAAATTCATTTGTGGTTAAATAATGTATTATGTATGCAAAATTGTACTCATTGGGCCGGATTCAGAAAGAATGGCGTAATTTTCGACGGGCGTAGCGTATCTCATATACACTACGCCGCCGTAACTTAGAGAGGCAGGTACCGTATTCAGAAAGAACTTGCGCCGTAAGTTACGGTGGCTTAGTGTAAATGGGCCGGCGTAAGCCCGCGTAATTCAAATTAGGCTGGTAGTGGGCGTGTTGTATGGAAATGAATGGTGACCCCATGTAAATGAAGCGTCTAACGAACGGCGCATGCGCCGTCCGTGGATGTATCCCAGTGCGCATGCTCAGAATCACGTCGCAAATACTCAATGCTTTTGACGTGAACTTACGCACAGCCCTATTCGCGTACGACTTACGCAAACGTTGTAAACGACGGAAAATTTGGCGCTGTTCTGACGTCCATACTTAACATTGCCTGCGCCTCATATAGCAGGGGTAACTTTACGCCGGTCATACGACGTTTATCAATGCGCCGGGCGCAAGTACGTTCGTGAATCGGCGTATCTATCTCATTTGCATATTCTACACGTAAATCTACAGAAGCGCCCCTAGCGGCCAGCGTAAATATGCAACTAAGTTACGACGGCGTACGGCAACTTACGTTGGTTGGCTGAAGCCATATTTCAGGCGTATCTAGGTTCCTGAATACAGGGCATAGATACAACGGCGCATCTTTTAACTTACACAGCGTATCAATAGATACGCCTGTGTAAAGTGTTTCTGAATTTGGCCCATTATGTTTTTTATCTTAGTTTTACTTAGTTTGTGACTCCGTTAGAATCTCCTTTTGGAGAAACACGAAGAGATGGAATGATCACAATATACAACCTACACAAAATTCACATGTTATATGTGCTTTGCATATTTGAAATGTTATATTTTTGTAATGCTTTCTAAATACAATTATGCTATTTTATACATAATACGTTGTTTTTTTCTCTGAAAGGCACCTCAAAAATCCCAAATGATCTTTTACAAAATGTGGGTATTTTTCTAGTGATGTGGTGCCCTTGATTTCCACTCTGACCCTGATCTATCGCTTTCTGTAAATAAAATGTATTTATCAGTAATGGGGGCAGGCCAGGAGAAGTGGCAGGTGCTGGAAATGGTGGTAGGCTAGCAGAGATGGCAAGAACAGGGAATCACGCTGTGTAGGTGCAGATGTAGGTAATAGTGGCAGGCCAGCAATGGCAGCAGAATTTAAAAGAAAAAAAAAGGTAGCATCAGTTGCATTGGTCATTGTTCATCCATAACATGGTTATCAATAAAGGAGTCTTTAACCACTTCAATACCCAGCCATAGACAATTGACGGCCTGGGATGGGATTTACCATCCTAAGTGGCCGTCAATTGACAGCCTGGGTATTGCAGGCGAATATCTGGACGATGCCTGCAGCCAGAGGCATCATCCAGATATCCATCTCTTCAGCCGGCGATTCTGCACAAAGTAAGAACGATCATAGCGGCGCTTGATCGTTCTTACAGGCCGCGGGAGGGGACATCCCCCCCTCCCGCCGCCATCCGGTGCTTCTCCGGGCTTACCTGTACCTTCGGGGGCCCGGAGAACGAATCGTCGGTGGCGGCAGGAAGCATAGAGATGACTGGTGACCAGATGGTCACCAGTCATCTCTATGACCGTCAGAGGACCCGGGCGCGATCTGATGACGTCACGCCCGGGTCCCCGTATGTAAACAAAGCCACGATTGCGGCTGTAAGTCACCATTCATGAGATCGGTGAATTTTTTTTCACCGATCTCATGGTTTCCAGCCTGGAGGTGAGATGTGAGGTCTTATTGACCCCACATCTCTCCATAAAGAGGACCTGTCACACACATTTCCTATTACAAGGGATGTTTACATTCCTTGTAATAGGAATAAAAGTGGGAAAAAAAAAATGAAAAAAAGTGGAAAAATAAATAAAATATAAGTAAAAAAAAATAATAAAAGATAAAAAAAAATGAAAACGCCCCTGTCCCCGATAGCTCGCGTGCAGAAGCGAACGCACACGCAAGTCCCGCCGACATATGTAAACGCCGTTTAAACCACACATGGGAGGTATCGCCGCGTGCGTTAGAGTGCCAGCAACTAATCTAGCACTAGATCTCCTCTGTAAATCTAAACTGTAACCTGTAAAAAATAAATAAAGCGTTGCCTATGGAGATTTTTAAGTACCGAAGTTTGGCGCCATTCCATGAGTGTGCGCATAATTAAAGCGTGACATGTTGGGTCTCTATTTACTCGGCGTAACATAATCTTTCACATAATACAAAAAAATTGGGCTAACTTTAGTGTTTTGTTATTTTTTTAATTCATAAAACATTTTTTTTTACAAAAAAAAGCGTTTGAAAAATAATTGCGTAAATACCGTGCAAGATAAAACTTTGGAATGACCGTCATTTTATTCCCTAGGGTGTCTGCTAAAAAAAACATATATAATGTTTGGGGGTACTGTGTAATTTTCTAGCAAAAGAATGATGATTATTACATGTAGGAGAGAAGTGTCAGAATAGGCCCGGTATGGAGGTGGTATAAAAGCCTAGTATTGAAGCGGTTAAAAAAAAACAATAAAAAAAGTCTCAGTTAAGCTTACATGGAGGGGTATTGTTCTGTACCTTTTTTTTAATAATTGTATGTGTATGAAGAAGTCCTATCACTTAGCTGCAAAGAAGATTCTGCATGCTGATGATTGCAATAAAAATTACAATAATAAAAGGCTTCCGTGCAGTTAAAATAAGTAATAAATATGTTAGAGTACTTACAGTGCCTGCCGCCGAGAAAGTGTTTTTAGCACGACAGCATCGCGCTGATTCTCGGCGACAGGCTGCCGACATCTCGCACTTGCTGGAATAGTAAAAGCACATTCCAGCGAGTGCGTCATAGAAGCGACGGGGATTCCGATAAGCCTCCCGCCCGCATACCCCGACAACCAACGGCCAGGGTTGTCGGGAAGGGGCCCTATCCTCATCAACATGGGGACAGGGTGCTCTGGGGTGGGGGGCTGCAGTGCGCCCCCTGCCCCAGAGCACCTGACCCCCCCATGTTGAGGGCATGCTGCCCGGTACGGCTCAGGAGGGGGGGGGGCGCTCGCTCGCCCCCACTCCCTTCCTGACCGGCCGGCCGGCGTGCTTTGGATACGGGTCTGGTATGGATTGTGGGGGGACCCCCACGCCGTTTTTTCAGGGTAGGGGGGGTCTCCTTACAACCCATACCAGACCTAAGGGCCCGTTATGCTCCTGAGGGGGGAACCCATGCTGGATTTTTATTTAAAATCCGGCGGGGACTTCCTTCTCAGGATTCATAACAAACTCCGCCCACGTGTAGAAAGGGAGCGAGATTGACACAATATCCCAGTCACCTACTGTACTTCTGTGTAAACATTTTGATAAAAATGAATAACCTTACTGTCTCTAGTGCAAAACCATTTATATACAGGTACTCCTCACTTAACGAACAGGTGCCATTTCAACGACCAGGTCGTTAAACCAATTGGTTGTTAAACGAGGAGCCGCAAGAAATCAATATTTTAAGCATTCTTAACTACTGTACTGTATTGTCAAAAAAAGGTTTAAACACAAAACTCCAGCTCAACAGTGTTGTTTTACTTTGCATAAGTACAGAACACAAACAAAAATGTTGTACTGTACTGTACAATACAATGATGTACAGCCCGTTCTTCGGGTGGGAAGAGCTGGTTGTAAGTCTGAGTGGTTGTTAGACAGGTAAGTCTGGATTTCCAGATGACAGCTTGTCTGTTCTCTCTGTCAGAGTTGCCTACCCTAGTGTATTAAAGTAAGACTCCAGGCAAACAAAAACTGTGCCATCAGGCTTTGAGCTTGTGTTGATGGCTGCAGTTTGAAATCAATTTGAGACACTTCTGAGATCATTCAGAATTCATTGACAGGTGCATTTGACCTCCAGATAATCTCTTTCTGAGCTGCATTTTTGTCTCAAGGTGGATTTGCATTCCCATAAACTTCTATAAGAATGGAAAACTTGTCTGATGCAAACAAATGCCTGTCAACAAAAGCCCTTACTAGAAAAAGGTAGAAATGGGAATCGGGGGACTTTTAAGGTGCCAGAAACAAAAAATGATATTATATATAATAAGAGTACCAACGTTTATTTAATACATTTAGTTAAAACAGATATAACAATCTCAAAATAAAATGGCATTTTTGTGGGAGTACAACTACTGTAGTTATACTCCCACAAACATGCTATTTTAATTTAAGATTGTTATATCTGTTTTAACTACTGTATTTATTGGCGTATACCGCACACTTTTCCCCCCTTAAAATAAGAGGAAAATCGTGGGTGCGCGATACGCCGATACCCGCGCTTAGTTTGAATGCCTCCGCCGACATATACCGAGCGCAGTACACTCGAGTACTGGTGTACATTCGGCCAGGCTCGCTTCACTCGCGGTCACACTCCTAGCCTCTATGAGTGAGAAGCCGAGCGTGCCCGAGTGTACTTTTTTTTCAGGATTTTCTCTTCTAGGTTGGGGGTGCGCACTATACGCTGGTGCGCGCAATACCCCAATAAATACGGTAACTGTTTTAACTAAAATGTGTTACTCTTATTATATATGATATCATTTCTGGCACCTTAAAAGTTCCCCCATTCCCATGTCTACCTCTTTCTAACAATTTGGGATGTGGTGCCTAGGCCACCTACTGTATCCTTGGCTGATTTAAATATACCGCCTTCAAAAGCCCTTACTAGTTCGTAGTTCAGCTCCCTGTTTATTGGACAGACTTGGTCATGTAGAGGTCACATAGAAAGTTACATTGCTGAACCAAGAAATAAGTACTTCACCCACTTGGAGTGACAATGTACGTTGTAAATCACAAGATTTTAATATCTATTCAGAAGTGCTAACTCCTTGCCTCTGAGAATGGGCAGGGACTCCTCTAGATACCTGTGCTCTATACCTGCAGATTTTTTTTTACTAGCTGACATAGTTAATTTAATATTTTACATTACTCTCCAAAACTGAAACACTATTTTCACCCTGTTAGCAACTTTAGCAATGCAAGGATTTTAACAATACCTTTTGAAATTCTGTGCCATGCAAAATAAATTGCTGAATGGAAATAGCTGTATGACCTATTGAAAATAAAGAAATGCAACAATACATTTTTTATGTAGCTTTATCAATTTGAAAAACAAGCTATAAACTAATAAAAGTATATTTAACCATATCATGCTTTTGTATTTAAGTTTTTTTTTTTTTTCTTTAAGGAAGGATGAAGAAACTATTTGTTTTGCTTTGTCCTATTGGCCACAAATTATTGCCGCTTTTTCAACAGCTTATTAAAGACTGGTGTTGTGCAGCAGTTCAGTGCAGTTTGAAAAGCGTAAATGAGTTGGTATAAAAAATATGGGAAAAAAAGCAACAGATATTTATAAAGTGCACACAAAAATCTACAAAATGGAAAAAAAAAATATATGACTGTTATCTAAAACATTATGAAACTAAAATAGCTTTTTGCATCTTTAATAATAGGTGTCTAAACTTAAATGTCTCCACGAATAAGCAGTGACATTTAATTTGTACTATATTATAAAGAGTTCCAATGTCCCTTAATTAAACGTAAGAGATTTAAAAAAAAAAATATTAAATTTGAAAACAGAAAATTGATACGTTTTTATAAAAAAAATCAAAACTTTCCAATTTGAAGACACAACTTCTGAGTTCAAATTCTTTTTCTCTCGATTTAACCTACTTTTAGTACTATCTCAGACATTTTGCTACAGTGACCTCTGAGGCATGCTCAGATAATGCCAAAATAATTAAAGTTTTTCTTGCATCTGACTTTGCCTGTGAAGTTAAATCCCTCCCACCTGCAGGTGTATAGTGCAGCATCAACAGCTATCAAAAGCCAATTAGTTCGCTGAATGTAGCTGACACAATAGAGGAAACTCCAGGGTTTCTCAGGGTTCCCAAGAGCTATGTGCCAACAGTGAGACTGAAAAGTGGCCTCCTGGTTAAACATTCTTCTCTGGCTTTTTAATATCAGGCATGTCACTGCCAATAACACAAAAATACCTCAAACTTTATTTGCTTTTATGGTTTGTTCTACCTATACACAAAGTGATTGAAAGCAAGTGATGGATTCTTTTTTAGGTCAGCATTTTTCCTTTAACGTAGACACAATAGTGAGTCTGTTTTACATTTTTTTTACTCTAGTATTAACCAATAAAATAGACAACATTTGTATCTATCCGTTTTTCGGTAATGATAAACTATTTGGTTTCCTTAATTTCAAAGGCGATGTAGAAAGTACTTTATTAATTAGAAAAACAGCACCAATAAATACCATGAAAATGAAAATAAATGCCACAAAGTGACAATCCTCTGTAAATGTTTTAAAAAAATAATCTTAGGCTGATATGTAAGGTATTTTTTTTCAACTAAAAGTATTAGCATATTTATTAGCTCAGCATTTTAAGAAATAACATAAAGATTTCAAATTAACCAGCTTACACTTGGATTAATCACTGTTTTTTTAGACTTGCTAGTTCTGTGTATTGCAGATTTAACAAATGGAGCGTCTCTCTTTATTTATTAGTTCTGACTACAATGCACATCATTTTGAACTCCATATTAAATGAGAAAGGTTTAACAAATCCAATTGAATATATTTCTTTGGTTTCCATTATTTTCACATATCTAAACCCCTTAAAAACATAAACATTTTACTAAAGCAAGGAATTAGATTAATTATCTAATGAAATTTGATCCCCTTTATAAATGTACAGTATTTATATAATACATTCTATAATACACAGTTTATGTTCTGCTGCACCTGCATTTAAATCACAGAACACTTGGAATGCTATGAACATTATAACCAACTTTAAATAACTCATGATATTGCTCAGTACAGTTTACTTTTACATTAACTAATTCTTTGCAATTAAGTTATGTTTTCTTCTACTCACATTCATCACATGGTACTATAATTCAGTTCGCATAGTATACTACAGTATAGACATAATATATCTTTATCAGTTTAATTACATTAAAATATAAACAACAACATTTCACCCACAATGTTGTACTGCCAACAATATCATAATTCCTTTCAGCCTTGTGTGATTATTAAACATCTTGGCAAAGTCACTTTCATTTTCCTTCTATAGGCTAAATCTAATCCATATGGCTGGGCTTTCAAGCCAAACCTGGAAAGAAGAACAAAGTAGGAACACTACCAGCTTTACTGTCTTCTAGCCTTCAGTATACATCCAGAGAAATGTCAGCGAGCATAATGTTTATTAATTTTTTTTCCCAGGGTTGTTAAGTAATTCTGTCATGAAAGAGATGTATACAATGGCAAGACGCAAAGTTTCGATTCGCGAAAGTCTTTTCTCATATGCAAAAGTTGGCACCTTTTTTCTGAGAATATCAAAGGCTTCATTGAGGTTGAACATCCTCTTTCTCTCCCTGATGTTGGCTGCTTGCCGCTGGGCAGAGGTAATCACTCGTTTTCGCTTTTGTCGACCAGTAGGAGAACATACTGTATCTTCTTCCTCGCAATCAGTTTCGTCTTCGAGAAAACTTGTCAAAGGAGACCGCTTTTCATTAAACGATATGCCACTTTCTCCAAACGATGCTAAATCATAAAACCTTTCACAGATATCCTGACTTGGAGATGAAGTTACCATTGTGTTATAGGGATGATGTTTTTGCCTGTAAGAAAATTCCATCACATCAGCACCAAATAGCGAGGGCTCAGTTGCACCTCCTTTGTATTCCATTTTGTAATGTTCTTGGCAAGCAATCTTTGTGGTTGATTGAGGCTTTTTCTTGGGATCCTCTTCTTGATATCTTACTTTTGCAAATAACCATCACAGCATAATCATGGTGGCAAGCATTATTATTTATATCCATGAAGGTAACAGGATTAGGCAGAGAAAAGGAGAGCGAAAAAACAGTTGCATCTTAAAGTTGATTGGAATCGACATGCGTAATCTGAGGGCACGTGGATAGCCCATAAAAAAAGTACCTTTTTTTAAATCATGTTAAACCGAGGAAGAAAAATGTCTTTTTCAAGTAATGGCTTTTAGATGTCACCTGCTGAGCCGTCAGAGCTGATGATCCCAGAACTCTTTAGCAGTAAGGACCAGGCAGTTGCTGCTCTGGCACTGTGCACTTTAGTAGAGATTTCTCCAATTGATATAGGACAAGTGTACTCTTACTCTTTATGATCTTTTGAAGAGGGGACTTGTCTGAAAAGGAGTCGAATAGAAATGTTTATCTTGTTTCCCAGTGCTGAGGCGGTTGAATGACAGGACCTCCATTAGCCTAAGCAAGCATTGTAGCAAACCCAATATTGCATTCCCAATTGTAACTGTTGGAATCAGCTTTATCCTGCAAATAAGTTTAAATATATTGTCTACTGACTACTGTGCAGTAAAATATTTACCTTGGTGGTACATGTAGACTACTTGTTTTGTTACTCGTGTTTTTTATGCACTTTTATATTTTTAGGTAGAATACATTGTACAAAGCAAGTCACTGAACAATGCACAGTCGGTATAATAAAAAACAAAATAAAATGTCTTACTTAATATCACACAGTATTTTTTTTAATTAGACAAAGGTTACTGTATTTCGTTCAGAAGCCTTTACAAAATAATAATAATTTAACTCTGACCATACATGTTACAATTTGATGTGCAATTTACTTTAGAGCTAGCAACAACTATGTAGTGCAAAGGCAAACCTGATCTGATGCAAACTTATTGGATTATGTGAGTGAGCCCTCACCATACATAGTTTAGTAAATATGAAGGAGGTTGTACAGAAGTAGTACAATTAGCATGTAACCTGTATGATCGACTTAACAAAATTAACGATTATATTAAAATAAAAAAAACACACATCATTAATAAAACTTATTTATTTCTTAAAATAACAAACATGTCTATATTCACCTGCTCTGTGCAATCCTTTTGCACAGAGCAGCCCTGATCCTCTTCTTCTGGGGTTCTCCGCCGGCGCTCTAGACCCCTCCTCTTTGATTAGAGCCCCCACAGAAAGCCGCTTCCCTGGGGGTACCCGTGTGTACTTGCTCGTAAAACCCTGCTGCTGCATCTATTGGCACAGACAGTCGGACTCAGCCACCCCCCCAGCTCCGGTGTCAGAGCATTTGATTGACAGCAGCTATCAATCTACATAGTGAGGAGCAATACAGCGGCAGTAGCCCCTGAACACATGCACATCGATGGATTGGATCAGGCTGAGGTAAGAAAAAGGGGGTGGGGGGCAGGGGAAAAACTGCAGCACAGAAGGTTTTTCACCTTATTAATGCATATAAAGATTTGTTTTTTATTTTCTAACTAGGTTCCTTTAAGCTAGTGCATTGTTGGTTCACTTCCTGTTTCTCCTCAGTAAGCTTACTCCCATCTTCCGAGCCGTTCTGGCTGGGGGTTAGTCAGCATGCTCACCCACTCTCTTGGGATTACATACCTGCGGGGGGGGCGCTGTGACCACACAGCTTGGGAGTCCTTTAATACATTTTTTTTAAAAAATTCCATCGCTGTAATCCTTCTATGACCTGGCCAAATGATGTGCGACCCATCTGACAGCTCTTAAATAACCGAGGGTGGTGCCACCAGTGATGTGGATGGGTAACCCCGCCCCCTCTGATGCAAAAGGGTTTTCCGGTTGTTTCCCTGTGGTGTCACGGGAAACCCCTGTTGCGTCATATGGGGCGGAGTCACCCATGACGCCACAGGGAAACCACCGGAAACCCCCATTGCGTCAGAGGGGGGAGGGATCACCTTTTGGTTATTTAAGAGCTGTCAGACAGGTTGCGCGTCATTCAGACTGTCTGCATGTTCTGCTGTGAACCTAACCTGTGGGGGGTGTTCGGCTCATCCCTTGTAAACAAAGTGCTGGACTTCTGGACTGGTACGTGTCTGTTTATTAAGTCAGGTACAGTATTTGTAGTTGTAGTTAAAGCGGGGTTCCAACCACAATTAGCATTTTTTTAAAGCATGTCCTTTCATCATGCGTTTTTATAATATTAATCCGGTCACTTACTATTTTACAATCCGCCACCGCTCCGCATAGTTATTCAAAAAAGATAGTTTATAAAACTATGTCCACACGGTTGTCATTTTGCTTGTGGGCATTGTGAAGCCCACAAGCACTTACTTCCTGGAAGTCTTGGATGGGGAGTGATAATTGGATAGCGCACTGCATCCTGGGAAATGGTGACACACATTTCCCAGGAGCATTAGAGGGAGATGATGTCAGGATCCTAGGTGATTACAAAGGCAGATTTCCTGGGACCGGTCTAATGAGCACAATAATGAAAAAAAATGGGATGGAAACTCCACTAAGCAGGGCGAGTTATCTATTGTATTGTATGTATGCAAGAAGGTGTGCAGCATAAAGAGCGATGGCAGTTTCTGTTTATCACTTCTGGTTTATTTCGCTATCATGTAGCCTAAAAGTAATGAGGCCAATTTACTAAAGCTGTTGAGAATCTTCACCTAATAAACTGAAGATCCACTTTAATTAACCAATCTTATGCAAATTCTATTAATCAATCATGTGCAAATTATTGTTTACCTATTTTATCTACACATTATTGGGTCTTCAAAGTGAACTGGAATCTTCTTTTACTCATAATGATAAATAGATAAATGAATATTTACTCAATTTATTGAAAGAAGATTTTCAACTTCTATATTGTACTAAAATCATTCTCACTGCATCAGCTCTGAAATGTTACCACTTTTGGACTTTTTTTGCTACAACTTTGGGAGGAATCCAGCAGAGACATTGGGTGGGTTTACTAGTAAAGGCAATCAGACTGTGTACTTTGCAAGGGGAGTTGCACTCATTTTCCCCAGAACTTAGTAAATGTGGTATAACTCTGCTGATTTCCATCATTCAATCATGTGCAAGCAAAAATGCTGTATTATTTTTTTTTGCATCTGATTGGTTATTCTTTACAAGGTCATACAGTACCACGTTTACTAAGACCTGCGAAAAAATAAGTGCAACTGCACTTGAAAATTGTGCAATCTGAATTTATAAATCCACCCCATTGCTGCTTTCCCTACTATCTGCACCCATGCCCTTCTATTTGTCTCTCCCCACACTCAAATCTCTTTTAGATTGTTCACTCACTAATATCCACATCCCTTATCTGTATTCTTCGTTGTCAGCTGGGCATTCTTGTGTGCAATGTTTTCTCTTCAGCCCCTCTCTTCCATGATTTTCTGTGATCCCAGGCCTGCCCACTTTATTGCTATCCGACTGTATTTTACCAGCATGCTGTCTTAACCACTTAAGGACCGCCTACTGCACATTTACGTCGGCAGAATGGCACGGCTGGGCACATCAACGTATATATACGTTGATTTTAGTACCCAGCCGTGGGTCACGGGCGCGCGCCCGCGACCCAGTCCGAAGCTCCAGGACCGGGACCGCGGGATTCGCGGACCCGATCGCCGCTGCAGTGCGGCGATCTGTCCCTGGAGCGGAAGAACGGGGAGAGCCGTGTGTAAACACGGCTTCCCCGTGCTTCTCTGTGGCCGTAGCATCGATCACGTCATCCCTGTAATAGGGGGACGTGATCGATGACATCACACCTTCAGCCACACCCCCCTACAGTTGTAAACACAACACATAGGTCACACATCCCCTACAGCACCACCTGTGGTTAACTCCCAAACTGCAACTGTCATTTCCACAGTAAACAATGCAATTTAAATGCATTTTTTGCTTTGAAAATGACAATTGTCCCAAAAATGTGTCAAAATTGTCCGAAGTGTCCGCCATATTGTCGCAGTCATGAAAAAAATTGCTGATCGCCGCTATTAGTAGTAAAAAAAAAAAAATCAATAAAAATGCAATAAAACTATCCCTTATTTTGTAAACGCTATACATTTTGCGAAAACCAACCGATAAACGCTTATTGCGATTTTTTTTACCAAGAATAGGTAGAAGAATACGTATCGGCCTAAGCTGAGGAAAAACATTTTTTTTTATATATATTTTTGGGGGATATTTATTATAGCAAAAAGTAAAAAATATTGCATTTTTTTTAAAATTGTCGCTCTATTTTTGTTTATAGCGCAAAAAATAAAAACCGCAGAGGTGATCAAATACCACCAAAAGAAAGCTCTATTTGTGGGGAAAAAAGGACGTCAATTTTGTTTGGGAGCCACGTCACACGACCGCGCAATTGTCAGTTAAAACGACGCAGTGCCGAATCGCAAAAAGGGGCAAGGTCCTTTACCTGCATTTTGGTCCGGGTCTTAAGTGGTTAATCACTATTTTTCTCAGTTCCACTTGTCCACAGGTCGCATTTCTTCCCTTCAAATCCATTATGTTCTAATCTGTCCTTAGAATGCCCCATGCCCAGCAGGGACCCACCAGACAAATGTCATCTAAAATAAATCTAAATTCCCCACTTCAACATAGTAACCCCACTTACTAATTATATCAGCAACTTACATGTTGACAATTTCTAAAAGGTAATCTTCGGAGCTAATATATGTAGCTGCACTAGTTCTATAAACAGTTCTGATAGTAGATGGTACAATGTTACTACAAAATCTCTCACATGACATGGTCCGAACTGATGGTTTACAGAGGACACTAGTATCAAGCCATTTTCACTTTGACCACTTCAGCCCCGGACCATATTGCTGGTCAATGACCGGACCAGTTTTTGCGATTCGGCACTGCGTCGCTTTAACTGACAATTGCGCGGTCGTGTGACGTGGCTCCCAAACAAAATTGGCATCCTTTTTTCCCACAAATAGAGCTTTCTTTTGGTGGTATTTGATCACCTCTGCGTTTTTTTTCTGCGCTATAAACAAAAATATTTTTAACTTTTTAATAATAAACAAAAAACTGCGCTAATTCAAAAAAATATATACATATAAAAAACCGTTGATGTTTTTAAGGCTGCAGCTGTCGTGTGATAACACTAGGACACATAAAAAAACAAAAGCAAAGCCGCGCCAATAAGAGGTATATACCAAACACTGTATAAATATTTAGGCAAAAAAAATGTGAACCATGCAACATATATCAACAGGTTTAGATAGTACCAACAGTCTATATTGCACATCAATTAAGATATGCTGTGTAACATAAAGGAAAGTCCATTTAATAACACCGCTGTGAATGTGAACCCAATGATGTCTCCTTCATATGTTTGCACATACATAAATGTCTATCACTCACACCACAAGGAAAAATTGTGTGACTGAAAGTGATCCCTTCACCAACTATGTAATGGCTGCTTACCAGAGGCAAGCTGAGTTAAAGCAGTTGGCTACAGCCCAGCCACGGCCCTGGCTACCAGAGGCTCCAGTAGATTCTCACGAGTCTCACGATTCTCAGGAGTCAGTCTAGCAGTCGAATGGTATAGCGCAGCTCACAGTCCGGGCGTGAAAGTAATGGAAAAGTATACCATAGTGTGATAACGTTTTAAATTTATTCATAAAAGCAAGTAAGTACTCACATATAAAAACATGTAAATCTGCATGTATAAGCCAGCCGGCAAACGGAGCGATACCTTCCCCCTACGTGGTGACGTCACTGCGTGTTCCCCAGACGCGTTTCGTCATCAGCAGACGTTTTCAATGGGATGGGTCCTCGCAATAACACACCACATTATATATCCAACCCTCGCTGTGAAATGCATAACGAGCGCACCCGGACGCCATCTTTAGTATGGGAAAGAATGCCCACACCATGACGTTATGATCTCAATGGTTAAATCGCGACTGTACATAAAAATAGAAATAAAATAAAGTAAAATAAATGGAATTGCAATAATTCCTGTAACATGTTAATTCCAATAGAAACTTTATATTCGGAAAGTGTTGGAAATAAATTTAGATTTTCAACATGGATGATGACATCCCAGTCAGGACGGGACGGAGAACGTCCGACCTAAACGCCATCTTAGGTGTGGGAAGAAAGCCCACAACACCGTGTTGTAAAATCAATCCGGACGGGACGGAGGACATCCGGTCTGGACGCCATCTTAGGTGTGGGAAAAAAGTGTCCACATCCCAATGTTACAAACTCAGTGTTTCAAACATAATATGCAAAAAAAAATTTTTTCTACTATTTGGTATTCTTATAAGGAAGAGAGAATCCTTATATTTGAAGAGTGATGATTTGAATACAGATTTAAACTTAAATCTAGAGCAAGAGCAGTGACCGTCCCAACGGGAGCAGCGCGGATGACTTCCGGCCTGGCACTTAGCCGCAAATAAACCCCCACAGTCCCACGTCAGGACGTACACCAGCGTGCTTGTAGAAACAAGCACCTAAAAGGAATTATATGTCCTCAATGAGCCTCCACTGAAATTATGGTACACAGTTAGTAGGACTTCTATATTGTCAAATATCCAACATGATCACCAGCATATAGCCCCAATTGGGACTCTTACGCCCAGTGTATGTACCATAGGAAAACATTTTTTTTATTTTTTTAATAATGTAAAAAATGAATAAATAAAAATTATATACATATATTAACCCAGTGAGGCCCTACACTAGAGTGCATGAAGTGTCAGAAATGTGGAGGGCTTTCCTAAGGGGTCAACATACAGGTGGTTGCACCCTAATGAAATTAAATAACACCTTAAGGGTTATCACCATGCAGGTATATAACCAAATTAATTTAGAACTGTGTGACCTAGTGTGTATAGTGCTAAGGACACTATTCTAACTGCCCCATTGTGTAACACATATTCAGGTAATGAATTTGTTGTGTTAAGGGAAAAAAAAAAAAATTATTTTAGAAAAAAATTGTGAAAAAAATGTGAATAATATATATTGAAAATTAGTAAAAATAGAAAATAATAATTGGACATATTTCAATATTACCAAAATTGGCAAAATGGATATGTAGATAGGGATTAGGATTTTGGAAATTCAAGAAAAAAGGGGTTACCGCCTATGTTAATGCATTTCACATTGAGTTCACATTTCAGGTTCCCACATTAAGCATTATTGATAAATGCGTTTACGTCAGTTTCTATGTTCAGGCCGAAAGGAGCATAGGTCTTAAGGTGGTATATCCAGCTCATTTCCATCCTTGATATCTCTCGTACCAAATGACTCCCCCTCCAATGTGGTTTGAACTTATCTATTCCTAAAAATAGGGTGTTAGACGGGTCTTTGTGGTGTTTGAGCTTATAGTGGTTGGAAACTGAGTGGTTTTTAAATCCGGCCAAAATGTTCGTGATGTGCTCATTAACGCGAACCTGGAACGCCCTTTTAGTCCGCCCCACATACTGTAGGCCACAAGGACATTGCACTAGGTATACTACGCCTGTAGATGCACAGGTGATGCAGGGCCTGATCTTATATTCTCTACCGGTGGCTGTTTGGGTGACTGTATTTAAACAACACACTCTGCATCGTTTGCACTTGTAGTATCCTTTCAACTGGTTGAAAAAAACAATACCTCTGTTGGGTGGGTCTATGATGTTGACTGCCACTTGGTTTTTAATAGATTGCACCCCTCTAAATACTACCTGAGGTCTAGGGGGTAGTAGATCTTTCAATAAGGGATCATTTCTTGCTATATGCCAGTGTTTTTTTACTAGGTGTGAAATAGCCCTATGTTGTACAGAGTAGGTGGTAATGAAAGGCACCCCTTCAGGGAACGTGGAACCTACTGCGGTGTCCCTTTCACAGAGGAGATCCTCTCTTTGGGTGTGAAGAACCTCACCTAAGGTCTTCCTTAGAGATTCATGGGTATAACCCTTTTCCATGAACCGTTCTGTCAAAATCTCCGCTTGAGCTACAAACTGGTCTTGGTCTGAACAATTCCTCCTCAGTCTGAGGAACTGGCTCTTTGGGATACCCTTAAGCCATGGTTCATGGTGCCAACTGTCAATTGGAATATATGAATTTCGGTCTGTCTCTTTAAAGTAGGTGGACGTGATGAATCTACCCTCTTTGATTTTAATTCTGAGGTCTAGATAGTGGACATCAGTCTGACTGGCCTCATATTTCAACTTAATTCCTCTTTGGTTGTCATTCAGATATTCCATAAATTGAACCAGATCCCCCTGTTCACCGGCCCACAGGAGGAGGATGTCATCAATATATCTTGCCCAAAGGGCCACCTGGGTTGTGGTCCCAGGGTTGATGACATCCTCCTCCCATTTGGCCATGAACAAATTGGCCAGACTGGGGGCATATTTAGCCCCCATCGCAACTCCTGTGTCCTGCCTGTAAAAGTTGTTATCGAACCAAAAATAGTTCGATGCAGCCGCAAACCTGAGTAGGGACATAATAAAATCAATCTGGTTAACATTAAGTCCCGAGTCCCGTATAAGGAAAAAATGTACCGCATCAAAACCCAGTTCATGTGGGATGATTGTATATAAAGAGGTCACGTCTATCGTGACCATCCACATATTGGTGGTAGGCACATGGTCAGAAAGGATGTTAATGATGTGCCTCGAGTCCTTGACATAGGAGGGAACTTTTTTTACAAGGAGCTGTAAGTAAAAGTCCACATATCTACCCACCCGGGAACTGTGTGACCTAGTGTGTATAGTGCTAAGGACACTATTCTAACTGCCCCAATTGTGTAACACATATTCAGGTAATGAATTTGTTGTGTTAAGGGAAAAAAAAAAATTTTTATTTTAGAAAAAAATTGTGAAAAAAATGTGAATAATATATATTGAAAATTAGTAAAAATAGAAAATAATAATTGGACATATTTCAATATTACCAAAATTGGCAAAATGGATATGTAGATAGGGATTAGGATTTTGGAAATTCAAGAAAAAAGGGGTTACCGCCTATGTTAATGCATTTCACATTGAGTTCACATTTCAGGTTCCCACATTAAGCATTATTGATAAATGCGTTTACGTCAGTTTCTATGTTCAGGCCGAAAGGAGCATAGGTCTTAAGGCGGTATATCCAGCTCATTTCCATCCTTGATATCTCTCGTACCAAATGACTCCCCCTCCAATGTGGTTTGAACTTATCTATTCCTAAAAATAGGGTGTTAGACGGGTCTTTGTGGTGTTTGAGCTTATAGTGGTTGGAAACTGAGTGGTTTTTAAATCCGGCCAAAATGTTCGTGATGTGCTCATTAACGCGAACCTGGAACGCCCTTTTAGTCCGCCCCACATACTGTAGGCCACAAGGACATTGCACTAGGTATACTACGCCTGTAGATGCACAGGTGATGCAGGGCCTGATCTTATATTCTCTACCGGTGGCTGTTGAAGAAAAAACAGTCACACACCTTTGGGTGACTGTATTTAAACTACACACTCTGCATCGTTTGCACTTGTAGTATCCTTTCAACTGGTTGAAAAAACCAATACCTCTGTTGGGTGGGTCTATGATGTTGACTGCCACTTGGTTTTTAATAGATTGCACCCCTCTAAATACTACCTGAGGTCTAGGGGGTAGTAGATCTTTCAATAAGGGATCATTTCTTGCTATATGCCAGTGTTTTTTTACTAGGTGTGAAATAGCCCTATGTTGTACAGAGTAGGTGGTAATGAAAGGCACCCCTTCAGGGAACTTGGAACCTACTGCGGTGTCCCTTTCACAGAGGAGATCCTCTCTTTGGGTGTGAAGAACCTCACCTAAGGTCTTCCTTAGAGATTCATGGTTATAACCCTTTTCCATGAACCGTTCTGTCAAAATCTCCGCTTGAGCTACAAACTGGTCTTGGTCTGAACAATTCCTCCTCAGTCTGAGGAATTGGCTCTTTGGGATACCCTTAAGCCATGGTTCATGGTGGCATGTTGGAATATATGAATTTCGGTCTGTCCCTTTAAAGTAGGTGGACGTGATGAATCTACCCTCTTTGATTTCAATTCTGAGGTCTAGATAGTGGACATCAGTCTGACTGGCCTCATATTTCAACTTAATTCCTCTTTGGTTGTCATTCAGATATTCCATAAATTGAACCAGATCCCCCTGTTCACCGGCCCACAGGAGGAGGATGTCATCAATATATCTTGCCCAAAGGGCCACCTGGGTTGTGGTCCCAGGGTTGATGACATCCTCCTGCCATTTGGCCATGAACAAATTGGCCAGACTGGGGGCATATTTAGCCCCCATCGCAACTCCTGTGTCCTGCCTGTAAAAGTTGTTATCGAACCAAAAATAGTATTAGAGATAATAAATACAACTTTCGGGATAGATCTGGAACTGGAGGCTAGGGTTTGCTTGTTGGGAGGTATGGAGGAGAGACCGGAGCAAAGGGGCAGTGCAGTAGCGGCTGTGAGATGTTTGTTCCAAGCCAGGAAACTAATAGCACAAAAGTGGCAATCAGAGAAAGCGCCTACAATTGTAGAATGGGTAAACACGATTAATGCCACAGTATGGAAGGAGAAAGTAACCTTAACTAGACAGGGCAACTTTGAAAAATTCAAAAAGCTTTGGGCGCCCTGGCTGAGCAGAATGGGATGTCCACCCTAGGGCGGGGAGAGTAATCGTGCCAGGCTGTTGAGGAGAGGTCTGGGCAGAAGGGAGAGGTAACGGCAAGAGAGAGGGAGAAAACTCTTAAAGTAAACATGGTGACAGTTGTGTAAAAAGAGAATAGAGAAAGCCATAATATAGAGTGCACTAACGTGGTATAAATAAGAAGGGTGGGGGGAAGGGGTAGGGGTAAAAGGGGCACAACCAAGGTCTGAAGACGCGCTATATTTATAACTATATTCACAACGATGTATGTTAAGAAAATAAACGCCTATGTATTTTTGTATTACAAAAAAACTCAATAAAGAATATCAAAGTAAAAAAATAGTTCGATGCAGCCGCAAACCTGAGTAGGGACATAATAAAATCAATCTGTTTAACATTGAGTCCCGAGTCCCGTATAAGGAAAAAATGTACCGCATCAAAACCCAGTTCATGTGGGATGATTGTATATAAAGAGGTCACGTCTATCGTGACCATCCACATATTGGTATTGGTATTTGATCACCTCTGCGGTTTTTTTCTGCGCTATAAACAAAAATATTTTTAACTTTTTGCTGTAATATATATCCCCAAAAATATATTAAAAAAAACATTTTTTTCCTCAGTTTCGACTGATATGTATTCTTCTACATATTTTTCTTAAAAAAATCGCAAAAAGCCTTTGATTCCCTCTCGTGGGATTATCTGCGTTACGTACTGCAACGATGGGGTTTTGGAGACTCGATTTTGTCTTGGTTGACTGCCCTTTATTCGTCCCCTTCTGCTTCCGTTCGCTATGCTGGGTGCCTCTCACCCTCCTTTCCCATTTTTAGGGGAACAAGGCAGGGATGCCCTTTATCCCCAGTCTTATTTGTTTTGCCCTCGAACCACTAGCTATTGCCCTTAGAGCTGATCCTAACATCAAGGGCATCCCTTATGCAGGGGATGACTATAAACTTAATATGTTCGCTGACGATGCCCTTCTGACCCTCACCAATCCTATTGTCACTCTTCCGAATCTCCAGGCACTTTTAGCCCGCTTTGCTAGCATTTCAGGTCTCCAAATCAATCTGCATAAAACTATGGCTTTGAATGTTACTCTTCCGAGTCTCCAAGTCTTGCACCTTCAATCTTTTGTTCCTTATCGTTGGGCTGACTCCTCGCTAGACTACTTGGGTATCAAATTGACATCCTCTTATACTTCCCTTTTTTCTGCCAACTACTATCCACTTTTGCGCTCTGTCACCACTCTTATGGCATCTTGCCGATTTCCCACTCTATCTTGGATTGGCCGTATGCATGCGGTCAAGATGACCATCCTTCCTAAGATTCTTTATTATTTTTGGACTCTTCCTGTTCGCGTCCCTGCTTTTTATCTGCGGTTGCTTCAGAACAGGCTGCTTTCTTTTATTTGGGCATATAAGCACCCTAGGGTTTCTCGCTCTACCCTCTATGCCCATAGATTGCGAGGCGGGCTGGGCGTTCCGGATGTTGCTAAGTATTATCGGGCGGCTCAAATTTCCCAACTTACCATGCTCCATGCAACGTCCGATGTCCCCCTTTGGGTTCTGCTGGAGGTGCCTAATTGTGCACTGGTCCCTATTTCAGCATTATTATGGTTGCCCCCCAAGCTGCGTCCTCCTTCTGTTAGCCCCCTTATGCTTCACAGTTTGAAATTATGGGACTCGATTCGGTGCTCGGGCAAACTTATGTCTCCATTCCTGCCTCTACTCCCCCTCCTGAACAATCCCATGTTTTCACCGGGCTTAGAACAGCCCCACATATTTTCTTGGTTGCCTGCTCATGGATTCTCATTGGTTCATCATTTTCTTCGCTCCTGAGCCTTTCCCTTGTGGTCTTCGATCCGTGAGACCCATGATGCTCCGTTTACCAAATTCTTCCGCTATAGTCAGCTGTGTCACTGGATAACCTCCCTTCGGCGCCTTGGTTCCTTCCCGTATCAAATAACTGCCTTTGGGCGCATTTGTCTGCATTGTCCAGGTGCTCGCGGCACCATCTCTATGATCTACTCTTTACTTGCTTCTAGTAACTCTTCTACTTCCCTTACTTATTTGCTTAAATGGGAGCGTGACTTATCCCCTATAGATCTTGCAGACTGGAGTAAGGCCTGGTCCAGCATAGCGAAATGTTCCTTCAACACTGCCACGTTGGAGGCAGCTTATAAGGTCCTTCTACGCTGGTACTGGGTCCCAGCTCGCATTGCCAAATCGAACCCATCGTGTACTGACAGGTGCTTTCGGGGTTGTGGCCAACGAGGTGATGAATTGCACACATGGTGGTCCTGCCCTCGTCTTGTTAGATTTTCGGTCGAGGGTCTTCGGTCTATTATCCTCCCTGTTTCATGTACCCTTCCGTAAGGACGCCAAGTATGCGTTACTTCATTGCCCAATTTCCGGGCCTCTTCTCTTATCAGCAGAAATTAGCCACATACCTATTTATCACTGCCAAACAGACAATAGCGAGGGCCTGGAAAAAAAACTTCTGTTCCATTTTCAGAGGTCAAGAATACCCTGACGACTCCATGAATCCATGAAAAGATGTCTAGCGTTCTCCATGATTCTCATGCTAAATTTCTTAAGATATGGGCCCCATGGTGGTCCTATACACTCCCTAGTTTGCATCCGTCCAGTCTGGGGCTCTAGATTTGATTTGTTCTCATTTCCAGCCTGAGTTTTTTTTTCTTCTTTTCTCTCTCTCTCTTTCTCCTCCTTTGCTTCTGAACCTTTGCTCGCTGTTCTTCTCTATTCCTCCCCTTTTTCTTCTTCTGATGCATGTGTTTTTTTGGTATTCTTCTTCTTTTACCTCCTCCTTTTTCCTTTCGTTATTTTCTTTGTGTTTTTGTTTTGTTTTTTTCTTCTCTTTCTCTCTCTTGCTTTTTTCCTTTTTTCTTCCCTGTTTTGGGGATAACTCCACCCTCCCACTTTTTTTTTACCTGCCTTGGCCCCTGGGCCTTCGGGGCTCAGGCATAACGCACTGCCCCCCGACCTCGGCTGGGGAGACAGTGGTTATTCATAATTAGTTCCCTTATTAGTATATATTTTTTATTATGTGCCTTTATGTGTACTCATGTGTTTTATCCATATCCCCTGCATGGGAACTTGGTGTTTTGTTTTTTTTCCCCTTTTTTAATGTAAACTTTAATAAAAATATTGTACCAGAGAAAAATCGCAATAAGCGTTTATTGATTAGTTTGCGCAAAAGTTATAGGGCCAGATTCACAGAGCGATTACGCCGGCGTTACAGGAGATGCGCGGCGTAAGTCTAAATTTGCGCATGCGTTTCGAGATACGCAAGAAATCTACTTTTTTTTGAGTGTTTGAACCCAAAGGTGGATAGGCTAAGTATGTATGAACCTTGGGTGATATTGGTATTGGGCCCAATAATAATGTGATATAAAAGTGATGGCTTGCATATTTTAAACTCGGTTACAGTTCTTTCAGCTAGTATCACAGATGTTTATTAGAAATCGAAATTTCAAAAGCAGATGCTGTAAATGATATGGTGGTAGCTATTGTGTGTGTGAAGGGTTAACTGCAGAATTACCATATCCCAGTGAGACCACTCTGTCTGCTGGTTCTTGGATTATTGTCCCACAAGCTAAAAAAATATCCATAGAGGGTTAAGTTGAGAGTAATATCATCACAGTTGGCCTCATACTTATGACCGGTGAAACACTGCAGCAACACAGGCTACTCTGTGCATTTGGTGGGAAAAACTCTCAAATACAAAAAAGGCTGATGATCCTGTATTGTAGGTTGTAGTGGCTGAATTAGAAATGTACTGCAGTGTGATGCATGGCAGCCCATTTAGATTGAATGAGCTGCCTTAACCACTTAAGACCCGGACCAATATGCTGCCAAATGACCAAAGGGGTTTTTGCGATTCGTTACTGCGTCGCTTTAACAGACAATTGCGTGGTCGTGCAAAGTGGCTCCCAAACAAAATTCGCGTCCTTTTCTTCCCACAAATAGAGCTTTCTTTTGGTGGTATTTGATCGCCTCTGCGATTTTTATTTTTTGCGCTATATACAAAAATAGAGCGACATTTTTGAAAAAAATCAATATTTTTTACTTTTTGTTATAAGACAAATCAAATAAACTAAATTTTAGTCAAACATTTAGGCCAAAATTTATTTAGCCACATGTCTTTAGTAAAAAAAAATCGCAATAAAAAAAAATGAGCTACCTAGCGGGAACAGCGACACTAATACAGCGATCAGAAAAATGATGGCTTAGTGACGCTGGCATTAGGGAGTAAAGGGTTAACTAGGGCAGTGATCAAGGGGTTAAAACTTTATTAGGGGGGGTACAGGGCTACCCTGAACCTAACACTAACTGACTTTTACACTGCCTGTCACACTGACACTAAATACAGTAATCATACATGTATGATTACTGCATTCAGTGACACTGTGACAGGGGGGTGGGGGCGATCGCGGGGGTTAAATGTGTTTTTTGTGTAGTGTAGGTGCAGTGTAGTGTTGTGCAGACTTACTTGTGTTGTGATCTCTCCTCAGCGGTGGTTGAAAAAACCACTGAGGGAGAGATCACGTCGCTTCCTCCTTCCTGTGTTTACAGGAGGAGGAAGTGCACTGCAGGGGGAGCGCGCGCATTGGCTGAGAGAGATCCGGAGGGGGCGGACAAAAACTAATAGCCGCCCCCTCTTGTCGGATCGCTCCTGCAGCCGCGCGTACCACCGCATGTACGGGGGGGGGGGGGGGGGGGGTCCGATCGGACCCCCGATCCCCCCCAAGGCACCAACGTATATATACGTTGATGTGCCTGTCGGTGCCATTCTGCCGACGTAAATGTACATGCGGCGGTCCTTAAGTGGTTAACACAGTACATATTAACACAATGCACTACAATGCTGTGGTTTGAAGGGACCCTTAAACAATGCTTACTGCTTCATTTAGCTTTTATCTATCTATACTATATTGTCAAAGGTATTGTGACGCCTGCCTTTACAAGCACACACACTTTAATGGCATCCCAGTCTTATTCCATAGGGTTTAATATTGAGTTGGTGGCACCCTTTGCAGCTATAACTTCAACTTTTCTGGGAAGGCTGTCCACAAGGTTTAGAAGTGTGACTATTGGAATGTTTAACCATTCTTCCAGAAGCGCATTTGTAAGGTCAGGCACTGATATTGCACAAGAAGGCCTGGCTCACAGTCTCCACTCTAATTTATCCCAAAGGTGTTGTATGATGTTGAGGTCGGGTCTCTGTGCAGGCCAGTCAAGTTCCTCTACACCAAACTCGCTCATCCAGGACCTTGCTTTGTGCACTGGTGCGCAGTCATGTTGGAACAGGAAGGGGCCATCCCTAAACTGTTCCCACAAAGTTGGGAGCGTGAAATTGTCCAAAATGTCTTCTATGTTAATGCCTTAAGAGTTCCCTTCACTGGAACTAAGGGGCCAAGCCCAACCCCTGAAAAACAACCCCACACCGTAATCCCCCTCCACCAAATGATTTGTAACAGTGCACAAAGCAAGCTCCATAAAGACATGGATGAGCGAGTCTGCTCAGAGTCCTGACCTCAACCCGATAGAACACCTTTGGGATGAATTAGAGCTTAGACTGCGAGCCAGGCCTTCTTATCCAACATCAGTGCTGACCTCACAAATGCACTTCTGGAAGAATGGTCAAACATTTCTTTGGACACACTCCTAAGCCTTGTGGACAGCCTTCACCAAAGAGTTGAAGCTGTTTTAGATGCAAAGGGTGGGCCAACTCAATATTGAACCCTACAGACTGGAATGTGCCATTAAAGTTCATGTGCATGTAAAGACATGCGTCTTAATACTTTTGACAATATAGTATATCTATCTTTCTATCTATTTATCTATTTAGCTATCTAAGCTGAAGACATTAATTAGAATTTGTACATGGATTTAAGATATAAAATTGTAAGCATACAAGTCCTTTTTTGATTATATATTGCCAAACATATATAATCCTCTGCTATTGAAATAGGAAATATGCTCCATGTAATAGGAAATCTGAATCTGGTTACAAGTAATAGGCTAGGGGAAAAAAGGGCAATATCTAGTCATGGAAACGCACTAGTCATGGTTGGGTTTGATGAATTCCAGTGATGCCTTTTAAGAACCTGGTGAGGGACTCCCTTTGATGTCCACCTTTGTGTTCCTGGTAATAGTGTCCGCACCTGGCAGATCCAAAAGAACAGAAACGCATCTGCCACGGAGAATTGAAATAACACGTTAAGACAGACTAGGCCGTAATAAAGATCCAATATAGAATATGGAATTTACAGATCTGCGCAGAATGGAAACTCACTAATGTGGAAGTCGAAGCATTTTATGTTTTCCTCTCCTTTCACTTACTTCAAACAAAACCTCAGCTTCAACTAGGGTTTTCTTTTCATCTTCCGCACATAAGAAACCTAAAACATATGCAGACTTCAACTTCAATTGTAAATTGGTCTTCCAGGTAAATGACTGCACGTGGTGATAACTGTCCCGTCTGCCTTTGTTCTTATCGTTTTCAAAGTACAACATAAAACACTGTATATAGAGGGAAGCAGAGGTGAGGGAGGGAAGCGGGTGAATAAAGAATTATGGTTGGGTTATTGATGTATGCACTGGATGGGAAAAGAGGTATAACCATTCTCAGAATTTCCTATCAAATATAGGAATATATATATATATATATATATATATATATATATATATATATATATATACTGCTCAAAAAATTAAAGGAACACTTTGAAAACATATCAGATCTCAACGGGCAAAAATCTCATGCTGGATATTTATACTGATATGGACTGGGTAATGTGTTAGGAATGAAAGGATGGCACATTATTTGATGGAAAGGAAAATGATCCACCTACAGAGGGTCGAATTCAAAGACACCCCGAAAAAATAGACTTGTACACGCGCTCGGTTTACTCGGCAAGAACCAGCAAGAAAACTGCTGGCAGAGCTTTCTTGCCGAGTATACCGTGCATGTGTACGAGGCTTTCATGTTTCTCGACAAGAAAACTGCCCAGAATCTAAATGAGAAAAATAGAGAACATGTTCTCTATTTTTCTTGTCGTGAGGCCACATACACATGACCGGTTTCCTCGGCAGAATCCAGCAAAAAACTTGTTGGGAGCCGTGTTTTGCCAAGGAAACCGGTCGTGTGTACGTTTTTCATCGAGGAAACTGTCGAGGAACTCGACGAGCCAAAAAGAGAGCATGTTCTCTTTTTTCTCGATGGGAGTCGAATTTGGCTCGTCGAGTTGGTTTCTGACGAGAAACTCGAGCATGTGTATGCTAAGAAACCCGCGCACCTTCTGTAAAAGTAGCGTTTGTAATGGAAATAGCACATTTGTCACGCTGTAACAGACTGAAAAGTGAAAATGTCTCTTACCAAACTTTTTAGTAATATGAGATTAGCAAAAGCAGCCCCAAGGGTTGTGCCAGTGGAATCGTACTTCCCCTGCTGTCGTATGTGTTGAAGTCACCGCGTTTGAGAACGAGGAGGTTTGGTCTTTAACGTGTGTACGCAAAGCAAGCTTGTCGAGTTCCTCGACAAGCCTAACAAGGAACTCGACAAGGAAAACGATGTGTTTCACCCGACGAGTTCCTCGGTCGTGTGTACGAGGCCTCCGATTCTCTGCAGTTTTCCTGCCGAGTGTGTGTATCTACCCATCGTCGTGGAAACTTGCACATGCTCGAAATGACTTTGACGCATGCATGGTAGCTTCAACGGCATAGGTAGGGTGAAGCAAGATGGTGGCAACGGCATCGAATGTGACGAGCGCATGCTTGTCGTACGCAATGACATCACCGCGTTCTTTCCTTTCTAAAGAACTGCGGTTCTTTTGAAACAAGAGTTTCTTGCCAAGAATCTTGTCAGGGAAAACTACGTTTTTTTCCTGATAAGATTCTTGCTTGTGTGTACGAGGCCTGAGGTGCAAATACTTTCACCAGTGCAGCACAGCATCATCATATAACTGGCGTGGTAGTGATCAGGGACAGTGACTACTGACAGTACAAATATTTTTTTTTTTATAGATATATATCTCTATCTATATATATATCTATATAGATATCTATATATATATATGAAAATTGATCAACTCTGATGTACTAATAAAATAAAATAAGGAATACCGCGCTCAAAATGAAAAACTAACTAAAAATAAGCAGCAGCTAAAATGTGAGAAACACACCAAAGGAAATATAGCCGCACTAAACAAGTAAACAAGTAAATACATCAAAAATAGTTAGTAAGACCCCTTTCTCACTGGGGGGCGATTTGCAGGCACTATAGCATTAAAAATAGAGCCTGCAAAACGCCCTAAAACAGCTGCTTCATTCACTTCAGTGTGAAAGCCCGAGGGCTTTCACACTGTTGCGGTGTGCTGGCAGGGCGTCAGAAAAAGTCCTGCCAGCAGCTTCTATGGAGTGCATTAAGATCGGTGAACTCACCGCTCCTCATGCACTCCTGCCCATAATGCCGCAAATCTGACGATAAAGCGCCGCCAAAAAAAAATATATAAGCACGAGGGCTTTCACACTGGAGCGGTGTGCTGGCAGAGCGTCAGAAAATGTCCTGCCAGCAGCTTCTTTGGAGTGCATTAAGAGCGGTGAACTCACCGCTCCTCATGCACTCCTGCCCATTGAAATTAATGGGCGCGCCGCTGTACTGCCGGCAAAACACCGCAGCAGTGCTTTTAACCCTTTTTCGGCCACTAGCGGGAGCAGAAAAGTGCAGCAAATCCGACGGTAAAGCGCCACTAAAAATAGCGGCGTTTTACTGCCAACGCCCGGGGTGGCACAGTCTGAAAGGGGTCCAAGTGATAACAAAACTTCTGGATAACACCATAAAAACAATATATTTTTTTTTTTTGAAAAGAAAAAATAGAAATCTGTCCTAATATCAGGAACATAAGTGGATATACAAAAACAATGAAACGTCCAATGAACAATGCAAATCAAAATAGATGCATATAGTCCATGAATCACACAAATGTGCATAAATGGTTAAAACTCTTGTGATTAATGCGTGTTCCACCACCACCAGTTGTGCACCGTACTGGTGATGTACTGACGGCATATCTCATTTCTTGAGGCCCTTTGGACGCAGATGATCACAGGTGGCATTAAAGGGCTAATCACAGCTGCCTCATGTGATCGCCTGATCACAATGTAAACAGACTTGCCGGTTGTCAGCAGTACTTTGCTCACTCTGTGACAGGAGAGCTGCTAACTGGCAAGTGTGACAGGGGACATGTACACAGATAATCAGTGACCATCAGTGTCACCTATCAGCAGGGCCATCTTAACCACTTCTGACCGGCCCCACGTCCAAAGACGTCATTTTTTTGAAGATGGATATCTCGGTAACGGCAGCAGCTGCTGCCACAACCGAGATATCCATCTCTTCGTGGGGCGGACCTGTTAACGATAACGGCGGTCATCGCAGCGTATTCGCCATGAGATCGCCGTTACCGGCGGCGGGAGAGGGTGCCCGCCCCCTCCCGCCGCTCTCCCGCGCCCTCCGCCGCTTACCGTTGCCGTCGGTAGCGGCGGAGGCGATCGGGTCCTCTTGCGGGCTGTCCGGGGATGCGACTGAGGGAAAAAATGTCCCTCAGCCGTCCCCATACCTCTGCTGGGCGGAAGTGACGTCAAAACGGCATTTCCGCCCAGCGTCTTAAAGAGACATTTAATTTGTTTACATTTTGACTTTTTTTTTTTTTTCTTTTTTTTTTTTTGCATTTAAGCCTGAATATGAGATGTGAGGTCTTTTTGACCCCAGATCTCATATATAAGAGGACCTGTCATGCTTTTTTCTATTACAAGGGATGTTTACATTCCTTGTAATAGGAATAAAAGTGATAATTTTTTTTTTTTTTTTTTCAGTGTTAAAAATTATAAAATAAATAAAAATAAAAACGAAAACCCAAAAAAATTTTTTTTAAAGTGCCCCGTCCTGACGAGCTCGCGCGCAGAAGCAAACGCATACGCGAGTAGCGCCCGCATATGAAAACGGTGTTCAAACCACACAAGTGAGGTATCGCCGCGATCGTTAGAGCGAGAGCAATAATTCTAGCCCTAGACCTCCTCTGCATCTCAAAAAATGCAACCTGTAGAATTTTTTAAACGTCGCCTATCGAGATTTTTAAGGGTAAAAGTTTGACGCCATGCCACGAGCGGGCGCAATTTTTAAGCGTGACATGTTGGGTATCATTTTACTTGGCGTAACATTATCTTTCACAATATATAAACAAATTGGGCCAAATTTATTGTTGTCTTATTTTTTAATTCAAGAAAGTGAATTTTTTCCAAAAAAAGTTAGAAAAAAAAATATATAATGTTTGGGGGTTTTAAATAATTTTCTAGCAAAAAAAAATGTTTTAGTCTCGTAAGCACCGAATCTGAAAAACAGGCTCGGGGCTGAAGTGGTTAATAGCATCATGGGCCCCTGGGCAAAGTAATGCTCTGGAGCCCCTACAGTGGAGACAGGTAAACAGACATCAAGTAGGTAGGAGGCACCTTTTGGGTGGAGCTCCGCATTAACTACATGAACAATCATTCTGTTCAGCAAAGAAACAGTAGCAAAATACTACATACATTAAGTAACAAAGCTGTCCTGTGCATATAATATATCTGCAAGATTGAATCCTCCCCAGCACTCTGACCCCTCTACACCCCAGATATGCCCAAATCACTTTCATTATGGGTCCCCAAAATTCGGGGCAGCCTGGGCTCAAGGACCAGCTGCTTTGGGGAAAGTGCAGGGCCCCCATGCAGCTGGGGCCCCTGGGAAGTGCCCAGGTGTGCCCTCTCATTAAGACAGCCCTGCCTATCAGTGACCATCAATGCTGCCTATCAGTGGCCATTAGTACCGTCTATCAGTGCCCATTAGTGCCCTTCAGTGCTGCCTATCAGTGCCCATTAGAGACGCATTTCAGTGCAGATTCATCAGTGCTGTGTCATCAATGGTCATCAGTGCCACCTCTTCGTGCCCATCAGTTCAGCCTCATCAGCGCACATTGACGAAGGAGAACAAATTACTAATTTGCAAAATGTTATAACAGAAACAAAATAAAAGATTTTTCAAAACATTTTCAGTCTGTTTTTAATTTGTTTAGCAAAAAAAACAAAAAAAACAGTGATGAATAATTATTAAAAAAAAATATTACTGCGCTGATCCCACACAAAAGCGTGCACAAGGCACACCTGTAAACCTGTGTGTTTACCAAATGTGTATATATATATGTGTGTGTGTGTGTGTATTCACCAAACATATATATTATTATTCAAATTTATATATATATTATTATAAATCTGACTTGCCAGCTGAATTAACTAAGTAACAAAATAAATAAAATAAAATAATAAGTTGTTAATATGCTCCAAAAACAACACGTGAATAATTACCACCAAAAGAAAAAGAAAGCTCTTATTGTGTAAAAACAATGATAAAAATGTAATATTGGTACAGTGTTGCATGACCACGCAATTGTCATTTAAAGTGCAACAGCGCTGAAAGCTGAAAATTGGCCTGGGCAGGAAGGGGGTGAAAGTGTCCTGCAGTGAAGTGGTTAAATGTTTATTTGTAAACATAAGACTGCATACTTATACTAAATACGATTATATAAAACATCCATTTAAAAATGTATAAATTGTAAAATAAAACTGAAAGAAAAAAACATCACATTTTCCCTTTAAGCTGGAACCTCTTTGTCGTGATAATAGAAATGGAATGGTAATTCTGGTAGAGCAGAGACATATATTTCCTTAGGAACCTGCAATTCCAGAACGTCTCCGAGCTGTCAAAGAAATGAGCACTGGTGTGAGGTTGGGGAGAAATGCTTAGACACACAATTATCCTTTTTTTTCTTTAACACTGTGACATTCATCATAATTTTGCTGTTGTTGTAATCCCAAAATGATTCCCAGAGTCTTATTTTTATTAATTTTTAAACAATGCAGGGACATCAAAGAGTTTCAAATGTAAACATCAAAGACATGTCCAAAATCAGAGATTTCGGGCTAAGACAGTTCGGGTTCATTTAATATCCTCTGCTTTCCAGGGGATTAAATTACAACATATAAAATTCTTGGAATCTGAATTACTGTATATGAAGAATTTATTGCCTGTTATTCTAAGACCAAAATGGCTGTGACAGCAAAGTCCACAACGTTCCAATTTTAAGATCATTTGTGGGGTTATTTGGGATATTAAGAGTAGGCTTTTAATAGAACAACTTGATGGAAATTAAAAGTAAAGGGAACTACTGAGAAACAGAACATTCCATATTGAGGGACCACTACAAACAGTACAAAAATGCAGTATGATGTCATGGAGATAATAATAGCATTTATACATGTGTAACTAATAAATAAATGCCCAAACAGACTCTGATAAGGAAAGGAGAGTCCATTTTTAGTAAGTTATTGTTACAGGCAGCGTTTACATTTTAGGACAGTGTTTCTACATTTTAACCTGTGCGACATTCCATATATTTATTTTTGTGTATGTGAGGAACTTCAGTCTCCTTAACCACCCTGCCTGTATGATTATGTCAGATTTTTGGGTTTCAAAGCGGTACAATTGTTTTGCATAGAAATTTGGCGTTTTATATTTTAGGCCTGTAATTCTTAGTAATAACACACTTAAATCTAGTAGACATTCCGGGTATGATAAAGTTTGAAACACAAAATCATAAATTATAATATAATAACTATAAATAATTATAAAAAAATAATAATATAATAATTATAATAAAATGAATTTCCCCACAATTCATCGCATGAATTGTTGCTGCCGCCCACTATTCAGATGGCTGGCCCCCTGGTGAGCCCCGGCCATCTGAATAACGGCAGCTGGTTGGCTTTGGAAGTGCCTATCAGAGCCAGCGGCTCTGATAGGCTTTCCGATTACAGCCCTAAGGCTGTATTCGGCTTTCAAATAGTTAGCCAGGGGATGCAGGTTGATGTGGGCACAGTGGTAACAAATGATGTGGGCACAGTGGTAACAATTGATGGCATGGCAAAGTGGCTGCGTTTTATGGCACAGTGGCTGCGTTTGGCATGGCACAGTGGTGACAATTGATGGGCACAGTGGTGACAATTGATGGCACAGCGGCAACAATTGATGGCACAGTGGCTGCATTTGATGTTATGGCACAGTGGTTGCGTTTGATGGCATAGTGGCTGCGTTTGGCATGGCACAGTGGTGACAATTGATGGCACAGTGGTGACAATTCATTTCACAGTGGCAACAATTGATTGCACAGTGGCGACAATTAATGGCATGGCACAGCGTCTCTGATAGGCTTTCCGATTACAGCCCTCAGGCTGTATTCGCCTTGAAAATAGTTAGCCAGGAGATGCACGGGGGGTGAGTTCCCTGGCTAACACTGACAGGCATCTCAGCCAATCAGGTTCACCGGTTCTGGTTACTGGTAACCTGATTGACTAAATCGTCATCGAGGGCGGAAGTAGACATCGAGGGACCATGGAAGGAGGTTGGCTGACCCCAGAAAGGTAAGTGTCGGGCGGGGGGGGGGGGAAAATCTGACTGGCAGCATTTTACAGGGCACAGTGACGACAATTGATGTGGGCACAGTGGGGACAAATGATGTGGGCACAATGGGGACAATTGATGTGGGCACAGTGGCTACAATTGATATGGGCACAGTGGGGACAATTGATGTGGGCACAGTGGCTACAATTGATGTGGTCACGGTGGGGACAATTGATGTGGGCACAGTGGCTACAATTGATGTGGGCACAGTGGGGACAATTGATGTGGGCACAGTGGCGACAATTGATGTGGGCATAGTGGCAAAAATTGATGTGGGCACAGTGGCGACAATTGATGTGGGCATAGTGGTGACAATTGATGTGGGCACAGTGGTAACACTTGATGTGGGCACAGTGGTAACAATTGATGGCATGGCAAAGTGGCTGCGTTTTATGGCACAGTGGCTGCGTTTGGCATGGCACAGTGGTGACAATTGATGGGCACAGTGGTGACAATTGATGGCACAGCGGCGACAATTGATGGCACAGTGGCTGTGTTTGATGGCATGGCACAGTGGTTGCGTTTGATGGCATAGTGGCTGCATTTGGCATGGCACAGTGGTGACAATTGATGGCTCAATGGCGACAATTAATTTCACAGTGGCGACAATTGATGGCACAGTGGCGACAATTGATGGCATGGCACAGTGGTTGCATTTGATGGGCACAGTGGCTGCATTTGATGGGCACAGTGGCTGCCTTTGATGGGCACAGTGGTAACAATTGATGTGGGCACAGTGGTAACAATTGATGGCATGGCACAGTGGCTGCATTTTATGGCACAGTGGCTGCGTTTGGCATGGCACAGTGGTGACAATTGATGGGCACAGTGGTGACAATTGATGGCACAGTGGCGACAATTGATGGCACAGTGGCTGCGTTTGATGGCATGGCACAGTGGTTGCGTTTGATGGCATAGTGGCTGCGTTTGGCATGGCACAGTGGTGACAATTGATGGCACAGTGGCGACAATTAATGGCACAGTGGCGACAATTGATGGCACAGGGGGGAACAAATGATGACAAGGCACAGTGGTTGCATTTGATGGGCACAGTGGCTGCATTTGATGGGCACAGTGGCTGCCTTTGATGGGCACAGTGAGGCTGCAATTGTCTTTTTTTTTTTTTTCGTTTGTTTGCGCCCCCGTAAAAATTTTGAGCACCAGTCGCCACTGAGTATATATAAAATAAAACTGCATGTAGGGCACCGGAGAAAACACTTGGGACAAATGGGATATGAACTGAATTCATACAGTAATGTAATCTGTAAGATTACAGTGTAATGTATGTATTGTGAATTTTCTCATTTTTGAATTTGCCACCAGGCTCCGCCCCGTGCATCGCAACGCTCACAGGGAACTGAGTCTGGCACACAGGCATCAAGCGGAGGACACAGCCCGCGGACATAGCGAGGGGACATTGCAGAATCCTGAGGACAAGGTGAATATACTGCACCAGGATCCTGCAATGCAATCCCGAGTGTGGCTCAGGGGTTACCGCTAATGGTACTGAAATTTAGCCACGAGCCACACTCAGGAATACCGCCAGGGAGGCTTCCTTATGTTTCCACCCCCTCCACCGGTGCCACTGTTTTTGACTTTCTGGTGCATGCATATAAACTCACCGACCACTTTATTAGGTACACCTTGTAAGTACCAGGTTGGACACCTTAATTCTTCATGGCATTGATTCAACAAGGTGTTGGAAACATTCCTTAGACTGGGTTCACACCTATGTGATTCGGATGTGGCTTTCCCTGCATCCAATTCATGTCAGGAGATTATGATCCGCTCTCTATGGAGCCAGTTCATACATCTCTGCAGTGGCTCAATTGCAAATTGCACAGCAGTCCGATGCATCTCCATTCACTGTTTCAGGTTTGAAATCAGCCCCAAATTTGGCTGAAATAGGACCTGAAACAGTGAATTGAGACGCACAGGACTCTGGCTGTGAGCCACAGAGTGTTCTAGTGTGAACCCAGCCTCAGATATTTTGGTCCATATTGACATGACGCATCACGCATCTGCTGTAGATTTGTTGGCTGCACATCTATGATTCCTCCTGTATTGAATTGTATTGTAACTGTACTGTCTGTCCATTGCACAAACTGTTGGCGCTATATAAATCCTGAATAATAATAATAATAATAATAATAAAAAATATTAATGTGAATCCCTTGTCCACCGCATCCCGAAGGTGCTCTATTGGATGATATCTGGTGGCTGTGGAGGCCATTGGAGTACAGTAACTTTATTGTCATGTTCAAGAAACCAGTGGTGAGAAGATTTGAGCTTTGTGACATGGTGCATTATCTTGCTGGAAGGAGCCATCAGAAGATGGGTACACTGTAGAAACAAAGGGATGGACATGGTCAGCAGCAATACTCAGGTAGGCCGTAGTGTTTAAATGATGCTCAGTAGATACTAAAGGGCCCAAAGTGTACCAAGAAAATATCCCCCACAGCATTACACCACCACAAGCCTGAACCATTGACACAAGGCAGGATGGATCCATGCTTTCATGGTGTTTATGCCAAACTCTGTCCCTATCATCTGAATGTCGCAGCTGAAATCGAGACTCATCAGACCAGGCAACATTTTTCCAATTGTCAAATATTGGTGACCCTTTGTGAATTGTAGCCTCGGTTTCTTGTTTTTAGCTGACAGGAGTGGCACCTGGTGAGGTCTTCTGGTGCTGTAACCCATCTGCTTCAAGGTTCGATGTGTTGTGCATTCAAAGATGGTGTTCTGCATACCTTGGTTGTAACAAGTGGTTATTTGAGTTAATGTTGCCTTTCTATTATCTCGAACCAGTGTGCAAGGTATTTTCTCCTTTTTTTCCCCATTTTGATGCTCGGTTTGATCTTCAGCAGGTTGTCTTCATTACGTTTTGTTGCCTAAATGCATTGAGTTGCTGCCATGTGATTGACTGATTAGCAATTGGTGTTATCAAACAATTGAACAGGTGTACCTAATAAAGTGGTGGGTGAGTGTATGTGCCAAATGGCTCTTCCCTGCCTTCAAGGACCTAGCAGAGTCCTGTGGCTACTCTGCATGTGCTGAGCTTCGTATATATGAATTGAAATATGGAGGTCCTGGACCTCCTTGACTGCTCTTTCTTCTCATGCATACGCAGATCTGTTGAAGGTTTCTGACAGGTCCCAAATCCCAGCAGAGCCCTTCAGCACATCTGTGCACGCATGCACAACATAATTCTCACCTTGGCAAGAAGGGAGAAGGTGCTGTCCTACAGCACAAAAAAAAGTAAAAAATATATATATTGTAGGGGGTGGAGGGGGGCCTCAATCTCTAAAATATTATATAAATAATCAACACTATAAAGCTAAAGTGTGGGCAAAATATTTATTGGGAGATTAGCTAAGTATCTTTAAGGTACCATTAATGCTGTGTGCCTCACTTGTGGCTACTGCTTTTTTCTTAAGAATGTTACCTACTCAGATGGTGATAAGTGTTGCTCACGAATATTCGCATTGCGAATATTCGCTACGAATATTGCATATTCGAGTATTCGCGAATAACTCGAATATCGCGGCAAATATTCGCTATTTCGAATATTCGTATTTTTCAAATTTCGCAATAAATTTCGCAATAAATTTCGCATTCGCGAAATGTCGCAATTTTTTATTTATTTTTTATATAAAATATAGCGAATATTCGTAAATATCGAATATTCGTGATATTTTATCCAAAAAAAAAAATAGCGAAATTTCGCAATCATTTTCGCTTTCGCATATGCGAAATTTCGCTATTTTTTTTTTTTTAAATATAGCGAATATTCGTGAGATTTTATAAAAAAAAAAAAACGCGAAGTTTCGCATTGGCGAAAATTCGCAATTTTTTTTTATTTTTTTTATAAAATATCACGAATACTCGATATTAACGAATATTCGCAAATATTCTTCGAAATATTCGCGAAATATCGCGAAAATGGCGTATTCCGCTCATCACTAATGGTGATATCCCCGCTGAGGTTCCAGTCGGGAAACCGTCAGCCAACGATGGAGCACAGTGCTTACAGCGGGTTGCTTGATCTGCTGTACCTCAATTCAGAAAACATCTGGTATTTTTTTCAAGAAATATAAAAAGTTCTGTGATTAAAAAGGGGCAAATAACATCACCCTTCCCTTTTCCAATCACAGAATATCTTGACCTCAACTGAGAACTGCAAAATGTTATGAACCCAAAACTCGAACAATCAAAAAACACAAAGGGGTTTATTTACTAAAGCTGGAGCGTGCAAATCTGCCACACTTCTGCAGAGAAATCAATCAGCTTCTAACCTCAGCTTGTTCAAGTACGTTTTTTGGCAATAAAACCTGGAAGCTGATTAGCTTTTATGCAGAAGTGTGACTGATTTTGCACTCTTTGGCTTTAGTAAATAAACCCCAAAGAGACTTGTCCTTTAACTACAGCCTTTGTAATAATTAATTATGAACTTGATAAGCATTATATAAATACACTGAAATAAGGAGGCTGCCCAGAAAAAGCTAGCCAGTTGCAGAGGCAAAGCTTTCCAAACACTTCGCCCTACTTTTGTTGTTTTTGTTTTAAAGCAAGAAAATGTATCTTTAAAGTGTTACTAAACCTAGGACCCTTCATTCACTGTATCTGGTCTCACACAATACACAGAACATGGAACTGCAAATATTTTAGTAAATATAAACTGCTAAAATACCTTTTCTCATCAGCAGTATATAGCAGTCTTGTGACTTCTATCAGTGTCTGGTTAAAGCTTGTATGAGAATTTTCCATTCTACTCTGACTGTCCTATAAGGCTGCAGGGCCCCTGACCCTCTGTCTGGACAGTGCTGATTGCCCCTGTGCTGATCACATTCACTCTCCCAAGAAAAATAAAAAAACTCTAGCAATACACACCAAACTGAACATGTGCAGCATGTCCCCTAGCCTCTGTTCTATAAGAAGATGCGCTGGGACAGTGAAACAAGGGGAGGGACAGGAAAGACAGGATCAAACAGCCTTTTTGCACAATGCAGAAGATTAAACCCTTAGGTTCCACAGTGAGTATAACAAGCATGATTTACTGCATAAGTTACAATAGTATACTGTGCTATAGACCTATAGATTAAACAGCTGCAAAAACAATGTTTTGACAAACTTTGTGCATGAGTCTGGGAGCGCTTAGTTAATGACACTAACCGGTAAGCGCATTTGAACCTATATACTGGTGATGGCCTACACACCGTGGTGATCTTTGGAATATAGAGGCTTCCTTCTATCAATATGGAAGTTTGATACACTTTGGGCTTTTTATATTTATAAACATTTTCCTTATTTTTTCTTTTTTTTTGTTGATGTCACGTATGGAATATAATTTATATACATAAGTGATTGGTCTAATCTGGATAGGATTGTATGATACACCATTTGTCTGATCAATATATGTCACTTTCTGAATAAGTCACTGCATATTAATGTACATGTATAGTGCAGCACTTTTTAACTTTCTATAATCATGCTTTACTGCATATACAGACTGATTTTACTGTTGAGTAACACTTCAAACTGAACCTATGCCCAGATGATGCACACTGAAATATTTTGTTTTGGAATTACATTTTTGTCCGAAAAATTTCATTTTTCTGAAGTTTAAGTATAACTAAAGAAAAAATCTTTGTTTTAGTTTTGTTTTAGTTTTGAAAAGACTGGAGAGGGATTAGAGGAGAGGGAGAGGGATTAGAACATTTTCCAGGTTTTTTTTGTTGCTGTCTGTGTCCCCATTGGGCGAAATCTCTCTCTCTCTGTTTATTAGACATGTGCATTCGTTTTCGCCCAAATGCATTTTCGTCCAAATTTAGGGTATTTTTGTTATCATTTTAACAAACGAAAACGAACACGCAGAATCCGAAATGCGAAAGATCCGTCATAAAAAAATGCTTTATTTTAGTTTTCGTTGCTATAACAGTTCGATATAGATAGGAGATTCGACATGACGCTGACGATAGCAATCTGTGTTTATCGATCCTGCCATCTAATGTGCCTAACCTTAACTCTATTAGTCCGAGAATATTCTACATAGAGAGGAAAGATTCGACATAGAGGGAAAAAATTAGAGACAGTGACAGTGTATAGAGACAGTGTTGGGGTAGACCATTCGACTTGAATGATGAAGATTCCAAGAAGCAGCGAAAAACATACAAATGTTGAATCTGTCATTGAAGGCTTATGGTGTCCGTCAAATGTTCTAAGAGGATTTGACAAGCAGCTAAACTGTTCGACGCCGCAATCGTACATTTCCGGTCAAATGCTCGGCCCGTAGGCTATAGAAGAATTTGAAATGGTTTACTAGTGTCATACAACATTAGAATTCTTCTATAGCTTGTAGTCGGAACATTTAACGGGAAATGTACGTTTGCGGCATTGTACAGATTAGCTGCTCCGTCAAATCTTCTTAGAACATTCGACAGACACCATAAGCCTTCAATGACAGATTTGACCTTAAAGGGGTGTTCCAGCCAAAATGTATGTTTATTAAAAGTTAGCAGCCACAAAAAGTGTAGCTGCTGGCTTTTAATAAACATACACTTACCTGCTCCAGCGTTCCAGCGACGCGCCGTCCGGGACTCCGCTCCTCTCCACCCCTCCCCGGCCGGCATGCTCATTGCTACTGTGGGCACCCGGCCGTGACAGCCTTCGCCTTCACGGCCGGGCACCCACTGCGCATGTGCGAGCGGCACTGAGCATGCGCAAGAGGCGCCGCTCGGCGCTGCGCTATTCGATTGGACAGGCTATCGCCTAGGACCTGTTACGTGTCCTAGACGATAGCCTACAGGGAGGGGCTGCAAAAGGCGATTAAGTTTAATCGCCTTTTCAGCCCCTCGGCGGAAGAAGGAAGTGGGACAGGAAGTCCCACTCCTCCTGAAGCCCCCACTCCCCCCCCCAAAAAAATGACATGCCAAATGTTGCATGTAAGGGGGTGAGGAGTGGGATAAGCGGAAGTTCCATTTTTGGGTGGAACTCCGCTTTAATTTATTCTGATTTTCGGACAAATGCATTTTTTGACAACACAAAATAAATGAAAACGAATTTCGGGAGTAACTAAATAAATGTATTTTTCGGACGAAAATGAAATTCCGAAACAAAATATTTCAGTGTGCACATGTCTACTGCTTATCCTGTTTTCTGTACTGTATAAAAGTAAAAGTGAAATAAAATCTTGGATTGTTACCAAAACAATAATAGAGGGGGAATCTTCCAATAGGAACACTAGTTCTGGTGAAACAAAAAAAAAAAGGGCGCACCAACCTTGTGCATTATCCTTAGGTATATTTTATTAAAAGTAAAGTATAAAGAACTACTCAAAAACAGATGGTAAAAACTTGCGATACAAATAATCTCCGGGTGACAGTGAGTAGTCTGAAGACCACAGACTCCAGATGGTACCAGAGGAGCTTTCAAAATAACACTGCTGGTTGATGCGTTTCGAAGGAATACTTTTTTCCTTTAGAGACCATGGTGACATCCATGGATTGCATAACTTTGGAGGGATTTTCTCTCACTTCCTGTTTTGACTATGGAGCAGGAAGTTAAGGGAAATCTAAGCAATAGGACACAGATTAAAAAACTAACTAACAGGGTACTCTATCCAAATAAAAAACAATATGCCTCAATGTGACCCAGAATGAGTTCAGGGACATGTACCCACACTTGAACGGATGTCACATTTGGACACAGAAACACAGACAAAATTACTGTTTACATGTGAATGATTCTTTGTGTCCTATAGAGTACATTTTTTTCTAAAAATGAAGACCAAAGATATTTATAGAATGCTTATGGGATATTACATCATGCCACTGAGCAAGCAAGTGACCCAATGGAATTCAATTTTTTTTATTATCTGACAGCAGGGAAAATACATTATTTGGTGGGTCAGACCCAGTGATCCACCATTGCTCATCTTTTGGTTTAAATGGTATCAAGCCTCATTCAACCCATTTCTGTGAGCTTGGGGTATCAAGTGGCCACCCCCACCCTGGACTCACAGGAGAATGTTGTAGAGAACGGCGTCACCTCATAATGTAGTTTTCAGGATCTGCCCAGCACCAGTGGTAGAAGAGAATTCCAATAGTCAAGACTAGACTAGTCCTCATTGGACTAAAGACACTTGTTTTTTGTTTGTTTTTTAAAGGGTAGGGTGTGGTGGTGTTTTGGGATAAGGGGTACATAAACGAAAGATAGGGGTGATCCAGAGTTGAAATTTAAATTAGTACTATATCTTTTTATTGTGTTCTGGAACAAAATAATAATAAGGGGTCTTTTGGGGTCCCTTTACTAGTCTGCTAAACACCAGGTGGTTTTTATTTTATTGCCTTTCTACATATACATAGCCAAACAGTTCAAAGTTATAGAATAAAAAAATGTTTTTCTTATTTTTTTTCTAACTATCCAGTTTAGTTTTTTATATATATATATATATATATATATATATATATATATATATATATATATATATAATTTTTTCTTTACATGACTTGAAACACGGAAAACAAAACTTTTCAAAGCCACACATTTTTTTTTTATATACTATTAAAGTGAATAAAGTAGAGCAAGCACAACATTTGACTAAACCCATATGTCTACACACTGACTAATCTTACTTTTGTCTGCAGGACGATAATGCAGCTGCATGGAGATTTCCCATGACTTTCTTTTTCAAGATTTACATTCTTCTCACCTTTGGCATTTAAGTAACAAAACTTGTTTCTTAGCATTAGAATCCTGGAACTGAGAACTATTGGCAGGATATCATACGCATAAACACACAGTTTATAAATAACTTAGAAAGTTTATATCTGAGATATACACAGAAATAGTCTGCCTTAAACACCAATCTTGGTTATTGTAAATATCGCAAAAAAACACGTCTCATATAACATTAAATTTAAGGCCTTCACGATTCAATGGGAAATTATAGTATTTGTTTTAAAATAGACTATTGGATTATATGACTCACAAAAGAGTAACAAATTCCTTCTTTTTTTTTTTTGCGTTTTAATGGCATTGTTTGTTTGGTACACTACCTATTCCCCTTGGATTTTATATATGGGATTAGGTCATGCTGAATTACATATGCTTCTCTCTGTTTGATGGTCTGTGGTATATAATAGTGTTCTGTTTTTGACATGACATCTCCAAATCCCCATTGTGGGAGAAGTGAAAGAAAACATGAATAGCATTGCTATTAATCATTCGAAAATTATAATGGCAGTGTATAGTCCTTTGTTTTATACATATTAATAAATTTATTTGAGAATCTCTGGAGGCCTTCGCTTTTTATGTTCCTAAAAACACATAACATTGCAATTAATTTTATTTCACATACAGTCATCCAATTCTGTATAAACTTGTACTAAGGTTAAGAAGTTGCAGTGGCCCAGAGGATCAGTGGATTTTTTTTTTACAGCACATGACTAACGAATCAAAGACTTCCTACTAATATATATTCACTAAAGAGCCTCCCAGGTTATTTAGTGATCACAGATGAAGGCAAAACCCCCGAGGAGTCACCCATTATGTAGGCAAGTTATAGCCTATGAAGAACTGGCTTCTTGGTTCACCAAAATGTTTTTCAGCCCCCCCATAAATCTTTTTTGACAATAGAGTGAAAATCATAGTGGCAGCTAAGATTAAAATAAATAAAAGAAATTATAGTAAATATTATGGGTGAATGGACAGGTTCCATTTAGAAATGTGCTAAGGAATCACTTAAAGTGGAGTTCCACCCATTTTTTTTAATGTTTGTCTGTGCTGCATGCCCTAATCTCATAGTGTTCAGAATGGACAATTTTTATTTATTTTGTTGCTTGTAAATACCTTTATTTTGTAGTCCTTCATTACTTCCTCCTCCTTATTAGCCTAGGCCAGTGATGGCGAACCTTGGCACCCCAGATGTTTTTGAACTACATTTCCCATGATGCTTATGCACTCTGCAGTGTAGTGGAGCATCATGGGAAATGTAGTTCCAAAACATCTGGGGAGCCAAGGTTCGCCATCACTGGCCTAGGCTATTAAGTCACAAGGCTATTTGCAAGGGTTTCTGGGATAGGCATCATGTTTCCCAGTAGTCCTTGCAAACCTGACTGAAACCTATTACATTGCTTGTGCAGCACTGAGCATGTGCGAGATATGCAAAGCTGAAATCCAGGAAGTCATACAGTCTGGCTTCATGATGCCCACACTTAAGATGGCCACGTTCTATTTCTAGATTATAAACTATAAACTTATAAATCTAACTGCTGTAACAACCTAACAAAACAGACCTTAGTTTACAGAATAACTTTACTAGAATACATTATGCTTGTGTATTACAGGGGTATTTATATTTAAAAAGTGAAAATGTGGGTGGAACCCCCCTTTAACCAGAAACAAAACATTTACATTAACGCGGGGTTCCGGGCATACATTGTTTTTTTTTTTTTTATTGCAATCTCAATTGTCGTATTTATCGTCATATAACACGCACAGGCATATAACACGCACCCTAACTTTCAGAGGGAAGTTTCAGGAAAAAAACTTTCCATAGCCCCTGCGTATAACAGGCAGGCACAGTTTACCCTCTATTTTCAGGGTAGAAAAGTGAGTCTTATACGCCAATAAATACAGTACATTATTATGAATATTCATTAAAATATATTAAAGTGGATGTAAACCCCTTGTTTTTTGTATGTCACAATGCAGAGTATAAGATTTCCTATCATCTGTGCCCAGTCTTGCCACACAGAGTTAATCCAGCTCTGAGCGTTCCTGTTTTATTGTTCAGTGAAATAAAATGGACTCACAGAGAAAAACCTTAGTCCGTTCTGCCCCCTTGCTGTGAGTGACAGGTTATTTACATATCTCATGCACTAGCCTGGAGACAGGCATTATTTTTTAATTCCCACTCCTTTTCTGAAGTCATGTGGTTACTTTTCTTGATTTTGACTGGATGTTAGTGATAGCAGAATTTAGTGTAAGGAATACACAGGAAAAAATGCATGTTGACAAGAGGAGTGTAGAGGAGGGCGGGGAGTCTACTGACATCACAACTCCACCCACTAAGCTCCAGACAACAGATCCACCCACAGAATCTGCAGTTTTTCAGTTCTTATAACAGACAGAGGGGAGATATTTTGAAGGTGAGGATACATGCAGGAGGCATCTATATCCTTATAGATCAGCACTATGGCAGTAGTTTAGAAAGGATGAGAGTGGGTTTACATCCACTTTAATAAAGCACGATTGGTACATACACAGTTGCAAAAACTTACCTGATATCATCTCAGGGATCTTGTGGTGGTTTCCATCACAGCTGTGGGCATTATAAAGCCCAGTTCATGTTTCTTCCTGGATTTTCCAGTAATGCCCAGAGACTCCTGGGAAATGAGGCAATGGTGTCTTAGGACAGGAAGTTCTACCACCTTGGACTAGGAACTAGGCAGATTACAAAATCTGCCTAGTAACAGCCATTAAAGGCAAGCTGTTCATAAAAAGTTAGTTTTTAGGGTAGAACTCCACTTTAAGTATATACTATGAAACAGATATTATTAATATTCACAACTCTATAGCTAAATATCCATCTATTTATCTTAATTTACCCACACTTGCACAGAAACCAAGAAAACTGACATTGAATTTAATTATGCTAGCTGGCTATCAAGATGCCAGTCAGTAGTATTCTTATATGTCAGTGGTCTCCAAAGTGCGGCCTGGGGGCCAGATGCGGCCATTTGCTTGCTTTTATCCGGCCCTTGGGGGGACTTTTTCATCCACTGATACCAACAATGGGGCATAGGTTCTCCTACTGACACCAACAATGGGGCCCGATGACACCAACAAAGGGGCCCAATGACAATAACAAAGGGGCCCAATGACATTAACATTGGGTCACAATTCTTCCCAATACATGAGACTACGGGAGAGTCAGGACGCTCTCTATGTTGCAGATAGAGAAAGGAGCTGTGTGTTAGTAGGCGTCCTGACTCTCCTGTAGTCCAAGGGAGGGGGCGAGCACAACACTCCACACCAGGGAGAAAGCCTTGCATTACAGTGTGGAGTTACAGACAGAAGAACAGGAAGTGAGTATTTCTCAGAAGAAAGAGGGACATTTAAAAGCAAAATGGAAGGATGAGGTAAGTGAAGGAGGACCTGCACTGAGGTAAAGGAAGCTATTTAGGAAAAAAAAAATTGTACCTTTACAACCCCTTTAGGCTTTACAAAGACTTGTCTAAGTCAACGAACCTAACTATAGGAAGTGATCACCTATACATCCCATAGATTCAATGCAGATAGTGACTCTAGTGAAGATTACATATGATCCTAGTGCTGAACTCTTTCCCACCTTTTTCATAGCACTTCTAGTATACTTGCTGTGATAAAACTATGGGGCTACCTCTTGGTCTATTGCTGGTCTCCTTCTGAAAATGCTAGCTGTTTGGCTGTTATCCTGACCATGTAACTTCACAACTTTCATGGTCACTAAGAGTATATGAAACAAATTTAAGGATCGCATGTTAGAAAAAAGTTAGAACTCTTTATCTGCACACTTGTTTTAGCTCTGTGACACAGAAATTTGGTGGGTCAACATGATAGCCTGGCAACCAATGTTTTCAAAAGGGAAAGTAAGCAAAGGCAGTCTTCACATCTCTTTCATGACATGTTTCCTTCAAAGCAGAACTAAAACCCTTTTACAGAATATCGCAAGTTGGCTTTTATAGCAGGTTCTATGGGGTTTATTTACTAAGGGCAGAAAGACTTTCACTTTACAAGTGCAGTTTCTCCAGAGCTTAGTAAATGAGATGAAGCTTTACATTTTCAAAGAATACCCAATTACATGCAATACCCAATTACATTCAAATATTTCTTCTTTTTTTTTTTGCTTGCACACGATTGGATGATAAAAGTCAGCAGAGCTTCTCCTCATAGCTTTGGAGCAACTGCACTTTGCCTTTAGAAAATCATCCCCTATATGTCCAACATACAATAAAAGATCATCTTCTGCCTGCCAACATTGTTTCTTCTGAATGTACACTAAACCACCCAAGCGAAGCTCAGTGTACAATTCTGGAATTCCTTGGTGTCAGGATGAACATTCCACATGCATGTACAAAACTTACATTATCTCAGAATGGCTAATCAAGACGGCTGAAGATGCAAAACTCAAAGTTACATTGGGGTTGATTTACTAAAGGCAAAACGACTGTGCACTTTGCAAAGTGCAGTTGCACCCTGCAAGTGCAGTTAATCCAGAGCTTAGTAAACGAGCAGAAGCTCTGCTGACTTTTATCATCCAATTATGTGCAAGCAAAAATTCAACTTTTGTTTATTTTCCTTGCACATGATTGGGTACACTTTGCAAAGTAAAGCCTTACCTCATATAATAAGCTCTGCTGTAACTGCACTTGCAGAGGGCAACTGCACTTTACAAAGTGCACAGTCTATTTGCCTTTAGTTGGTAAGGTTGAATAAAGGCACCAGTCCATCCAGTTTATTCTGTATAGGTGTGCGTGTTGATAATAATTTTCATATCCCTGTACACTGTACTCACTAAAATACACGTACACCACTGATTGTGGAAGTGAGTTCCACATCCTTACCGCTCCTGAAAAACGGCCTACATACTTTAACCACTTCCTGCCCAGCCTATAGCAGAATGACGGTGGTTAATTTATCCTGACGTCCAGCAGGATAACAGCCACCGTGCGATTGTGGGGGCCCACATCGTGGTGATCAGCGTAGCGGTGTGTCAGTCTGACACACACAATGCTACACCAATCTGCATTGGACACGTGATCAGCCGTGTCCAATCAAGGCTAATCACGATGCAAACAGGAAGAGTCATTGATCGGCTTTTCCTAACTCGTGTCTGACAGATGCGAGTAGAGGAAAGCTAATTGGTTGCTCTCCTGACAGGGGGGTCTGATTGTTTATCAGTGCAGCCATCCTCGGATGCCCGCCCAGGGCCACCAGGATGCTGCCAGGACCCCCAGGGATGGCCATCACACTGAATCACCAGGTATTGCCTTTAGACCACCAGGGAAATGCCAATCAGTGCCCAGTTAGCTGCCAATCAGTGCTCATCCCCAATGCTTGCCAGTTCCAGTGCCATCAGTGATGCCTAAAGTGCCATCTATCAGTGCCACATATAAGTGCTCATCAGTGCCCATCAGTGTCACATATCAGTGCCCATCAGTGTGCAGCAGTGCCACCTATCCGTGCCACTCATAAGTACCCTCAGTGCAGCCTTTTAATGCCCATCAGTGTCGCCTATCAGTGCCCACCAGTGCCACCCATGAGTGCCAATCAGTGCTGCTTAGTGCTCATCAATGCCCATCAGTGCTGCATTTCACTGCCACCCATCAGTGCCGCCTACCAGTGCCCATCAGTGCCGCCTATCGGTGCCCATCGTCAGTGCCTGTCAGTGCCACCTCATTGGTGCCACCTTATTAGTGCCCATCAGTGCCGCCTTATCAGTGCCCATCATTGAAAGAGAAAACGTATTTATTTACAAAATTTTATAACAGAAACTTTTTTTTTTCAAAATTTTCAGTCCTTTTTTATTTGTTTAGCAAAAAATGTAAACCGCAGAGGTGATCAAATTTCACCAAAATAAAACTATATTTATGGGAACAAAATGGTAAAAATTCTGTCTGGGTACAGTGTAGCATGACCACGCAATGGTCATTTAAACAGTGACAGCGCTGAAAGCTGAAAATTGGCTTGGGCAGGAAGGGGGTGTAAGTGCCTGGTATTGAAGTGGTTAAACTCAGAAAAAGACCAGACACAAATGTCATAGTTGGTGAAGAAGCAACAAAGAGGGATCACAGAGGGGTTTGCCAAAATCTGCCAATATGCTGTGTACAGTCCACCCACCACAGTGTGGACTTAGGGGCACGAGGTATAACAAAGCACATAACAGATAATATTATAAAGTGAAGAGAACATCTAGTGTAATGTGGCACAACATTATATATATTAGCATAAAATGGAACTAAACATATATTATGTCGGACCAACATTCTGGATAAAAATTCCTTTATGCATCCAAATATTTTCAAGACAAAGGAGAAGTCTGTTAGTGAAAAAGACAATGATGAAATATCTCTTCTGTGGTTACCATACAGATGCTTATTCAAACCAGAATCTCTCACAGCTGTGTATTTAAAATCGAAGCAGAAACATATCCAGTATAGTTTTCGTTCACTTTGCTTATTAATGATCTATAATTAGACCTAGGGGTGGCTTCTTTTAGCAAGATGTTCACAGATCTCATGCTTAGTAGCCTTTGAAATAAAAGGATACAGATGTCACAATGTTACTGCTGTGTCTTGGAAAACACTTGCTTTTTACCAGAGCATGAGTAGTACTATTTTCAGAAGAACTCTACGAAAAGAAAAAAAATATCCAGTAGATATAATTTTTTCCTTGAAATATAGAACTAGGGTGACAAAGGAGACTCTTTAAGGAGTTGTAAATAAAAAAATGTTTTATGCTGATATGACTGTTTACAGGGTATAGAGACATATTAGTTAACTGATTCATTTTAAAAACGATTAAAATTGATAAAAAATCAATCATTTAATGTACCTCTAGGTCTCTAGTTTCTAGTTTCGTTTTTACATGTTGTTTCCTGCCTCCGTGCTGTACAGAGCCACAGAGCCAATACAGGATAGTGATGGTCTGGAAAACTAAACTGATTGGTGCTGAGGGGTTTTAGACACACAGTAATCACACCTCCTTGATTAGTGACCACAGAGAGAAAGCTCCCAAGACTGTGGTTATCAGGAAACAGACAACCAGGAAGTGTGGAGATAAGAGAAGAATTACAGCAACTTGAGAGCAAAAAAAAACCGAACAATGAGGACATGAAAACAGCACTGCATTAAGGTAAAGGAAGCTATTAAAAAAAAATACTTTACAAACCCTTTAAGAGATACAAACAATGCTTTTTATATAAAAAATACAAATTATATTCAAATGATAATACCTTAATTTTATTTTTACATTTTTTACAATTTTCAGATAGCTACACATAGGATATCAATATACAGGCCTCGTATACACGGCTGGGTTTCTTGGCAAAAAACAGCAAGAAAACTGCTTCTTGAAGAGATTCCTGTTCGTGTGTACGAGGCATTGAGGTTATTCGTCTGGAAATCTGGCCAGAATCTCGACGAGAAAAAAAGAGAACCTGCTCTCTCTTTTCTCGTCGAGATTCTCGTTTGCCTGTTTCCAGACGAGAAACCAGAGAGTGTGTATACTTACCTGTCGCCGTGGAAACCCACGCATGCTCGAAATGACTTTGACGCATGCTCGCAATGAATTTGACGCATGCGCGGTAGCTTCCACGGCATAGGTAGGGTGAAGCAAGATGCCGGCGACGGCATCGAATGTGTCAAGTGCATGCTCGTCATACGCGATGACGTCACCATGTTTATTCCTTTCAAGAAATGAAAGTCAGTACACTCGGGCGGCAAGAGTTTCTTGCCGAGAATGTCGTCAGGGAAAACGATGGGTTTTTCCTGACGAGATTCTCGGTCGTGTGTACGAGGCCTTACATAAATCATAGCATGACTCCTAATTCAAGGAACATATGCTTGTGTATTTCATGTTTTTTTGTTGGTTTCCCCAGTTTCCTTACACAACATCGCCCCCCCTCCCATGAGACAGCTGGGACTACATAGGGACTGGCCTGATTCTTGGTTGTCTCCCCCCTTCACAACTCCTGGAGGGGACAGTGGTGACCATAGGGTATCTTTCTCCCACATTTTTTCTTTTTTTTTTTGCTATGTTTGTCTGCATGTTTGTGAGGTTTATGCAATTACCGTATTTATCGGAATATAACACGCACAGGTGTATAACATGCACCTTCATTTTAAAAGCGAAGTTTCCGGAAAAAAATTCAATTTAAATAAATAAATTTAAAGCAAAATAAGGGTCAGTGCCCATCAATGCACCATAAGCAATTCCCATCTGCAGCCTCACCATTGACCATCAATGCAGCCTGATCAATGCCTATCTACAGCCTCACCATTGACCATTAGTGTTGATCAAGAATATTCGCATTGCGAATATTCGTTACGAATATTGCATATTCGAGTATTCGCGAATAACTCGAATATCGCGGTGAATATTCGCTATTGCGAATATTTGTATTTTTTCAAATTTATTTTTAAAACAGATCACATCCTAGTGATCTCCATCGACGCAGCATTGCTGGTATGATTAGAGACCCTGGGCCGAGTAGCTGAGGCGATCCTTTTATGTTGCCGAATATTCGCGAATACTTTCTCTGCCCTTCTGTTGCATCAGAGCCAATCAGAGTTCTCCTACCACAGTTGTCAGAGGTTAGAAACCTCCATAGCAACCAATAGGAACCTGCCTGCACGACCATGCGCATGCGCGGACGAGGATTTCGCAATCAATTTCGCATTCGCATTAGCGAAATTTTGCAAATTTTTTTTTTTTTGATAAAATATCACGAATATTCGATATTAACGAATATTTCACAAATATTATTCTATATATTCGTGAAATATCGCGAAATCGAATATGGCGTATTCCGCTCAACACTATTGACCATTAATGCAGCTTGATCAATGCCCATCTGCAGCCTCACAATTTCCCATCAATTCAGCTTAATCAAAGCTCATCTGTAGCCTCATAATTGCCCATCATTGCAGCTTGATCAATGCCCACCTGCAGCCTCACCATTGCCATAAATGCAGCCTGATCAATACCCATCTCACCTCAGATTACTGCTGACTCAGAGGGTCAAAGAAAGAAAAAGAATTGCGCTGATCTAAACAAGTAAATACTAAGCTGCTACATAACAATGTGACAAATATTAGACAAATGATAAAAGAGAAAATGTAGCGGGACTCAGAGGGGACAGGGAGGGTGGCGGGATGTGTGCTGTCAGATTACATACAGCGAGAATCTCTTGTTTACTCGGCGGCCTCTTTAATACAGTCCCGCCATCTAGACCGGCTTCTATGATAGACACAACACTGGTCCAATGCTGGCCCAGGAGACGGGACTTCCAATTACAGAGGCCACTGAGCAAACAGGAGATTTTCGCTGTATGTAATCTGACGGCGCTCGCCCCGAATCCCTCGCCGTTGTCTCCGAGGCAGCCCAAATTGCAGTATCGGCGTATAACACACACACACACTAGTTGCAACCGATTTGCAGAGTAAAAAAGTGAGTGTTATACGCCAATAAATACAGTAATTGTCCCATGGAAATTCTGATCTAGCACAGATTCATGTTGGATATTTCACATAAATTGTAAGTATTTTTTACTCTGCTAGCCCAAACAAGCGTGTTCCCTTCCTGCCCTTTTTTTGTTCCTCCTCTCTAACAACCTGGTCTCTGCTTTTAGATATTTAAGTGTATTTCTCCTGAGGAAACGAGTACTATCACATGAAATGCGTCAAGATTCAAATACACAAGCGTATGCTCCTTAGATTACTAGTCATGCTATGATTTGTGAATTTATTGATATCCTAAGTGTATCTATCTGAAAAATGTTCAAAGATTTTAAAAATGTAAAAAAACTTTTTAAGATATTGTCGTTGGAATACATTTTTTAGCATTGTTTGTGTCTCTCAAACGTCCCCTTAAGGACCCTTGTTCTATATTTCAATATATGTATATGGGTTGATACACATTAATGCCTGACACACACTTTCCAAAATATTTGAATTATTTTTTCTTGCATGTTCATAACCAGAGATTTTTTTTTTAATTGGTATCAAATTGCTACCAGTTTCTGTAGGTCATCCATAAGTACTGGTTAATTATTCATTAGATGATGTGTGATACAACATTTTTGTGTCTTCATTTCTTTTGTGGATTCTGAAAGATATTATAACAATAGCTACAGAGAAGGAAGGACAGGAGAACTTTTTGTATGGGGTTGGAGGCCTGTCTCATCCCAAACTCATCTGGCTTGAAGGACGGCGCTGACCCGAGAAAGGAAAGTGCCGGGTGGGGGTGGGGGAAGGGAAACTGGCATTATTTGATGGGGCAAACTGGCATTATTTGATGGGGCAAACTGGCGGCGTTTGTTGGGGCAAATTGGTGGCATTTGATGGGGTGAACTGGCATCATTTGATGGGGCAAACTGGCATAATTTGATGGGGCAAACTGGGGGTATTTAATGGCAAACTGGTATCATTTGATGGGGCAGACTGGCGGCGTTTGATAGGGCAAACTGGCGGCATTTAATGGGACAAACTGGCATAATTTAATGGGGCAAACTAGCAGCAATTGATGGGCACAGTGGCTGTGTTTAAAAAAAAGTGTCCTTAGCTTAAGATGTTTGTATGAAAAAGGCTGCTGCCCCCCTATTAAATTCCCCAAAGGGGATCATGTGATAGAAGGAAAAAGGTAAGTTGGGGTACTTGGTGCTGCCTAAGTGGGGTCCCTGGTATCTATTCACATGGATGGTGAGGGATTATCACTTAATTAAGCTTAGGACACAGCAGGGTTAACCCTTTGCATGTCCACGTAGCTATTGGGTCCCAGTTAGGCAGCGCCAAGTACCCCCACTTACCTTTTCTCCTTCTATCACAGTGGCTGTGTTTGATGGCACAGTGGCGGCAATTGATGGGCACAGTGGCTGTGTTTGATTTGACGGCGATTGATGGGAACAGTAACTGCGTTTAATGGACACAGTGGCGGCAATTGATGGGAACATTAGCTGTGTTTGATGGGCACAGTGACTGCAATTGATGGTGTTTTTTTTTTCAGTTTGTTTGCGAGACCAGCCCCCCCCCCCCCCCACCAGCCGCCACTGATCTTGACATTGATGGTTTCCTATAAGCCACTGTTTGTGAAAAATAATTGTTTGAGAGTATTGTCCTTTCCTTTGAAATTGTCATTAAATACATGTAATTCTTTTTTAGTCTGGACTTCTACCCTTCCCCATGGAACTGCTTTTTTTTGTGAATAAAGCATAAGGTTTCTACTTTCTAGCTGAGTAAAGTTCTAGTCACATGACTGCTGTAGGGCTCTTTATTACTCTGGCATGGGTACCATGACATCACCACTTCTACTACTGAGAGAACTCCTGAGAGGATGGAGCTAAGTTCCTATGGGTGAAACACAACCCAAAAGTATCAGGGCCAAGTTACATTCCATATGAACTAGGAGAGAAAAAAAATTTGAAATTTTAAGCAAGAAGAAGGAAACTTCTGGACTACGCCCCTTACACAAACACTTTAAAATTGGCACCCTTCACTAATTATATGTACAGAAAACAAAATAACAATAAAATAAATTAAAAAAAAAGTAAAAAAAATGCAAATTAAAGTTTTAATGGATATCAGTTGGGCATTCTAACAGCATAGCTAATAGACTCAATCTATGGGTTCTATGACTACTTAGGCAGTCTGTTCAGCCGTATGACATCTCAGGTACTTCATTAATCCAAAATGCCTTTAGAACGAGCAGGGAAAGCTTTCATTTTTGACAGTCTGAGACTAAAAAAAATGTCTAGATAAAGCAGACAGCTAACAAGCCATGTCATTGGGCTATGTAACTTCTTATCTTCCCCACATCGTGTTGTGTTTTTGTTTTGCATATTCAGTTACAATTATATTATCTCAAAAACAGAAAGGAGAGAGAATCGTGTTATACTGATCAGTATTTTTCAGCCAAAGTGTGTACTGTATTGTTGCAAAATTGCAGACTGACTGCCAAATATTTTAAAGTTATTTCCTATAACATAAAATATATAGCTAGTTAAAGGGTCAATAAAGGAAAGAATTGTTTTGCTGAAATAACTGTTTACAGGGTATAGAGACATAAAAGTTAACTGATTCCTTTTAAAAATGATTAAAAACAGATACAAATCAATCATATAATGTTCCTGCAGTTTCAGTTTCATTATTAAACTGGTTTCATGTTTCTGTGGAGTAAAGAGACACACAGAACAAAAACAAACAAATACAGGGCAATGTTTGTTTTAAAAAATTAATCTGATTGGTTCTGAGGAGTTTTAGACACATATGGCCAGATTCATACAGCGATTACGCCTGTCTATCTCGCGTTAGACTGGAGTACTTTCGAATTACGCGCATTTTTTCACTACTCTGAACTCTCAAACCATGAAAATACGGCTGCGGGCTTCAATTCGACTGGCTTACGTGTTAGTACGCCTTCGGATCTACGCTGCAATAAAATTGCGGCCACTGGGTGGACTTCCCGTCATTTTCCGCATCGGGGTATGCTAATAAGCTTTTGCCGGCGATCCCAGAAATTACGATCTTCAATCGCAATCTCTTACGGCATCTTTAGTCATCTTTTCGCTGCGTAAAACTATACCAGCTTTTAGCTGGTCTAATGTTAGACAGCCCATGTTAAGTATGGCCGTCGTTCACGCGTCGAATATCAACGTTTTCCGACATCTTTTTTTATTTTTGACGTAAAACGTCAGGGAATAGGAATGTTCGTAAACGACGCTACTCAAACAACGAATGACATATCGACGTTATTTCGCGCAATCCACGGCGGGAAATTTCTGAACGGAGCATGCGCAGTTCGATCGCCGCAGGGACGCGCCTAATTTAAATGCTTCACGCCCCCTAATCGCGTATTTCGATTACGCGGCAAGAAATAGACTACGCCGCCATATCGTACGGGGAAAAATCTACCATAATTCGTCGTAGAGCCTGGTAAAATGCGGCTGCGTAGCGTATCTCGGATACGCTGCGCAAATGTACGTGTACCTGAATCTGGCCCATAGTAATCACACCTCTTTGATCATGGACCACAGTGAAAAGCTAGCATGAGTTTTTTCATAAGGAGCCAGACAAGCAGGAAGTGTGGAGATCAGAGAAGTATTACAGCTACTTCAAAGCAAAAACGAGCAATGAGGACATGAAACCAGGACTGCAGTAAGGTAAAGGAAGCTATTTAGCTAAAAAAAAAAATCCTTTAGTGATCCTTTAAGGGCTCTTTCACACGTCCGTTCAGTTTTTTAGATCATTTTTTTCCCCTTCAGTTGATCCGTTTTTTCATCCGTTTTTCGTCCGTTTACATCCGTTTCTGTTCCGTTTTCCGTCCGTTGAAGTCCGTTTTTCATCAGTTTTTTCATCCGTTTTTTCATCCGTTTTTGTTTTTTTTTAGAACTTTTTTTTTACATATTTTAATGAAAAACTGACGTTAGCGGATCGGATGGTAAACGGATCATCCGCTAACGTCCGTTTTTCGTCCTTCCGTTTTTTTGACGGAAGAAAAATAGGGTTTTTTTCCGTCCAAAAAAAACCGGAGCTTACCGCAGACGGATTTTAACGAACGTTAGCGGATGCTCATCCGCTAACGGACGCTAACCCATAGGAAAGCATTGAGGTCCGTTAACGGACGTCCAAAAAACGGACGAACTGAACGGATGTGTGAAAGAGCCCTAAGTCTTATAGCAAACAAATGCCCATATTTAAAGAGGAACTGCAGTCTGCTCACATCATTTGTAATATTTTTTTTTTTGCAATTCTTAAGCTTCCCTCCAACCATGTTGCATATTATTTTATATATACTGTGATTCTGTACTTGCCAAATATGCTGCAGAAATCTCACTCCACTAAGTCTGGCTGCAGCCGTTTTAACTGTGGGAAGCTAAAGCTGCTGCCTGTTCACTTCCTGGATTTACACAGAGGCACACCTCTGCAGCTCTCATTGGCCCTCTTATGACTCATAACAACAAGGGGAGAAGATTTAATAGATGGAAAGATGACAAAAAAAATGACTGAAGTTCCGCTTTAACCACTTAAGGACCAGCCCCTGTATATATACGTCGGCAGAATGGCATGTACAGGCGCATCAACATACCTGTACATCCCCTTTAAATGCCTGTCCGTGTGGTCGCGCACGCCGCCGCCGGCTGCTGCCATTTCCCGTGTCGGACCGTGGGTCCCGCGAACTCGATCGCCGCGACCCACTCACGGAGGTATGGAGCGGGGAGATACTTGTGTAAACAAGCATCTCCCTGCTCTGACTAGTGACAATGACACTGATCTCGGCTCCGTGTACACAGAGCCGAGATCAGTGTCATGTGACACAGAGCCCATCCCCCTACAGTAAGAAACACTATGCAGGGAACACTTAACCCCAACAGCGCCACCTAGTGGTTAACCCCTTCACTGCCATTTTTATAGCACTGATTGCTGTGAAAATTACAATGGTCCCAAAAATGTGTCAAAAGTGTTCGATGTGTCCACCATAATGTCGCAGTCACAAAAAAAAACACCGATCGCCGCCATTACTAGCAAAAAATAAATAATTCATAAAAATGCCATAAAACTATCCCCTATTTTGTAAACGCTTTAACTTTTGTGCAAACCAATGGCTTATTTTTTTTACCAAAAATATGTAGAAGAATACGTATCGGCCTAAACTGAGGAAAAAACTTTTTTTTAATATTTTTGGGGATATTTATTAAAGCAAAAGGCAAAAAATATTGTTTTTTTTTTTAAAAAATTGTCACTTGGCAAAAAATAAAAACCACAGAGGTGATCAAATATTACCAAAACAAAGCTCTATTTGTGGGAAAAAAGGACTTAAATTTTGTTTGGGAGCCACGTCGCACGACCACGCAATTGTCAGTTAAAGTGACGCAATGCCAAATCGCAAAAAGTGCCCTGGTCCTTTAGCTGCAAAATGGTCCGGGGCTTAAGTGGTTAACTTGACCATTTTCTGAAGACTTCTTCAGTCCAAAAACTGGTTCTGTCCCCCCAAATTATAGAAAATAAGGTGGCAGAGTATATAAGGGGGTGAGCACTCCAGAGAAGCCCATACCAGCACACAAAGACTCTCAGATTCATTAGGCCATCTTGCAAACTATGCAGCTTCCAGAATTCCTAACTTTTTTTCATACATTGCTTGTTACTTAATCAGGATATAAATATATATGTTGGTGGCTGGATCATGCATGCAAGTGCAGACTTCTTCTTAGTAACTGGTACACAGACATTGGTGCTAAGTATTGAGGGTAGGTGTAAAAGATGCTAGTATTGAAAACAAGGCATGAATATGAAATTATCCACTTTAAGACCAGACCTATATTTCAAAGTTAAAAATCATTTTTTTTTGCTAGAAAATTACTTAGAACCCCCAAACATTATAGATTTTTTTCTAACACCCTAGAGAATAAAATGGCGATTGTTGCAATACTTTTTGTTACACCGTATTTGTGCAGCGGTCTGAGAAGCGCACTTTTTTTGGAAAAAAATTACTTTTTTGAATTAAGAAATAAGACAACAGTAAAGTTAGCCCAATTTTTTTTTTTATATTGTGAAAGATGATATTATGCCAAGTAAATTGATACCCAACTAGTCACACTTCAAAGATGTGCCCGCTCCTGGAACGGCGACAAACTTTTACCCTTAAAAATCTCCATATGGAATGTTTAAAATTGTTTACAGGTTGCATGTTTTGAGTTACAGAGGAGGTCTAGAAGTATTGCTCTCGCTCTAATGATCGCAGCGATACCTCACATGTGTGGTTTAAACACTATTTTCATATGCGGGTGCTACTCACGTGTGCGCTTGCTTCTGCATGCGAGCTCGGCAGGACAGCGACGCGTTTACTTATTTTTTTTTACACTGTCCTTTTAAAAAAAAAAAATGGTGTCACATTTATTCCTATTACAAGGAATGTAAACATCCCTTGCAATAGAAAAAAAGCATGACAGGACCTCAAAAAGACCTCAGATCTCATATTTACACAAAAATGCAGTAAAAAAATAAATTAAATTAAATGTAATTTAAAAAAAATTTTTGCTTTAAGAACATTTTTTTTTTTTTAACAATATTATTTATTGAATTTTTTTTTTTTTCAAAAAGTTACAGAACAAGAGCAGAGTAAAAAAGAAATTACAGAAATGCATCAGAATACAGTACACGTATGGGTAGGTTATTGTTACATGCATATATGAGAATACCTCGTATAGTTTAAACTGTAGTTACCTTCTACAACGATAAAGTAACTCACCGCTCCCCCCTGAGTCCTACCTGTGTGCTCCAAGGATCACCCAGATAAGCCCTTCTAGTACTGCTTCTGCGGAGCCCAGACCCGAACAACCAGACCCCGATCCCTCTTAAATGGTCAGAGTGGTCGTCCGTCGCCAAGAGCTCCCAGATTACCTAAAAATAGTACGGAGGAGGGTGTATTACAGGCTTATCTCCAATTTGGAGACCTGCATCATACAGGGAATAGTAACATATGAACCAAAACAGCAAAAGGAATTGCCCCAATGTGTACCCAAACAAAAAAAAACAGAGGGAATATAAAAGAAACAAAACGTATACCCTTAATAAAAACTGAGTTTGAACTAAAGTAAACTTTTCATGCCTAGCCTTTATGGGTTGAATACCACTTGAACCAGGGGTTCCAGCAATTAATCATGGAGTCTGAAGAGCCAAGAGAATAAGAGTGCATAATCTCATATCTACCGTGTACATACATAGGGCCAGATTCAGGTAGTCCAGAGCATCTTTGCTCTGGAGTAACGCTTCTCATTTGCGTTGCGCTGCCGAAATTTTAGGAGCAAGTGCTGTCATTCACGAAGCACTTGCTCCTAAAGTTGCGGCAGCGCATCACAAATGAGCCGGCGGAATTCAAATTTAGCGGGTACGGGGCGTGTAGTATGCTAACTACGCGCGATCCCGCCGCCAACGTACTGCGCATGCGTCGAGTGTCAAAACATCCCCGTGCGCATGCTCCAAAATCTGTGAATGAACGTCAATGACGTCACATTCCCATTCATGACCGTTTTACGCAAGCGACGTTTTTTTTTTTTTTCCCGACGCGATGACGACGCCTATACCTAACATAGGATACTCCAACCCCATGTAGGTATATCTATGCGCCGCGTATCCCGTCCGGAAACGTCGTATCGTCATTGCGTCGCGCCGGATTTCGATCGTGAATTGCCGATTTCCGCTCATTAACATATTTTTTGAGCGTAAATCGGCGGGAACGCCCCCGGCGCCATTTTTAAGTTGAAGTAACGATGCGATGGCGAAACTCAGTTACGCTGCTCGCATCGGAACTTCAACCCGGCGTTTCTTGTTTTCTGGTTACAGAAAACAGAAACGCCGGCTCAAAGTCACAGTTAGGCTGGCGGATCACTCGATCCGCCAGCGTAACTGTTCCTGAATCTGGCCCATAGTGGAAAGCACCTCGGAAATTGAAGGCGCCTCTATGTTTTTCCAGTGTCTGAGCACTATTAGCCTTGTAGCTAGCAAAAGATTTGACGCCACAACTCTACATTTTGGTGGGATAATATCCAAATCTAGGGATAGGATAGCTGTACCCGGAGATAGTGGCGGTCCTGTGGGCGAGATGGCTCCTATGATGCCCCAAACCTGAGCCCAAAGTTGGGTCAACTTCGGGCAGGACCACAACACATGTGTCAGTGTGCCCACTCCTCCGCACTGCCTCCAGCACAGAGGGGACGCCTCCTTGTATATTTTAGATAATCTGTATGGAGTTAAGTACCACCTCAACAAAATTTTCTGATGCATCTCCATCAATTTGGTGCCCTTAGTGGAGGAGTACACTAATTTTAAAGATTTCTCCCACTGCTGGACAGAGTACTCCACTCCAAGTTCGTTTTCCCAAGCCTCCATATGCTGCATCTTAATTAATATGCATTTTTCTCGTAGGCCTGTGTAAAAGAGTGATATCCCCCCAGGTGTGACAGTAGGTTGGCAATAGTACCGCACCATCTTAACAGGGAGTGTGGTGTGAAATTCAGTGTGCTGACTCAACATATGTGAAACTTGTATATATTTATACCGCTCATTTTCGGATAGACCGAACTTGTCCCTCAAATCCCAGAACGGCAGCAGTGAAGTGCCCTCCATCACGTCCTCCACATGTAGGAATCCGCTTGTGTACCCAGGTATCAAAGTTGGTATTAGGAATGACAGATTGAATGGCGGATATAGAGACCTTCAGCTGTGTCGTTGAACCCGACCATACCTGAGAGTCCCGGAGATGAGCCCATGCTCTCAGGGATGCTCTAATCGGTGGTGCAGTGTTGGCCTTCAGAGATCTGTTAACATGGGGAGTCATCAGAAAGTCACGCAGTGTGCCCTTTCCAATTTGAGATTGTTCTAGTTCAGCCCACAGATTCCGAGTCTGAGGCTGGAACCAGTATTGTAACTGAGCCAAAAGTGAGGCAAAATAATAGTCCTGCAAATGCACATGACCTACCCCTCCCGCTTTCCTATGTTTGGTCAACTTACTAAAGGCGCATCTTGCTTTCCTTCCACACCACAGGTATCTATTAAGCATAGCCTGTAAGGAAACAAAGTAAGAATTCGGGAGTGGGACAGGGAGGGTTCTAGAAAAGGTACAACAACTGTGAAAGTACTTGCATTTTGAAGGCGGCCAGACTCCCCAGCCAGGACAATTCGTGCCTAGCTAGAGCCCTAAGCCTAGAGCTAAAGGTGTTCAAAAATGGTATATAGTTAGCCTGTACAAGCCCACTGGCTGTGGATGTCAAGGTGCCAGACAAACAGGAATTTTTTAATTATCCGCTTTTTAATACCGTCAGGAACTCCTAAACCTAATATGTGCAATTTGGACTCATTTACTTTATAATAGGAAATATTATTGAATTCTCCCAGCGCCGAGTAAATTGCTTCCAGGGATTTCTCTATGTCAGTGACCATAAGAATTATGTCGTCAGCGAAAAGGCTAATTACATGTTCCCTCCCGCCTCCCTGAACACCTGATATGTGGGGATGTGAACGCAGATAGGTCGCCAGAGGCTCCATCAGTAGATTGAAGATCAGAGGCGAGAGGGGACATCCCTGTCTCGTCCCGTTCGTAATACTGAACGGGGCGGACAAGGCCCCAGCGACGTACACCTGGGCTGAAGGATGGGTGTAAAGGGCCATGACAGCAGAGTAAATATAACCCTCAAATCCAAACTTTTTGAGAACTCTCTCCAGAAACTTCCAATGTATCCGGTCGAATGCCTTCTCCGCATCCAACGCTAGGAGCAGAGAAGGCATCCGGCGTTGTTCCACTATGTGTAAAATGTTTATCAACCTCCTAGTAGCGTCCGCAGTCTGCCTCCCCTTAGTGAAGCCACTCTGATCTATATCAATAATACCAGGTAGGATATCCACTAGTCTGGCAGCTAAGAGCTTGGCATAGATTTTTACATCATTGTTCAACAATGAGATAGGCCTAAAGTTCTGAGGGGTAGTCGGTTCCTTCCCGGGCTTAGGGAGAGCCACAATCATGGCGCCGAGCATCTCTTGTGGGAATGAGGAGGAGACAGCAGCAGACCCAAACACCTCTACTAAATATGGACTCAATATGTCCCGAAACGATTTAAAGTATTCCCCCGTAAGTCCATCTGGACCTGGGGACTTGTTGGGTGGGAGGGACTGAATGGTCCTCTGTACCTCAGCTTCAGTGAAGGGGGAATTTAATGTTAAGAGCTGCTCGGGGGACACTGTAGGCAACTTGATTTTGTCTAGGAAAGCTGCGATGGCTCCCTCCGATGGTTGTACATTCTCAGGATCGTCCTTTAAATTATATAATGTGCTGTAATAGTGACTAAAGGCGTCCGCGATTGCCTGCGGGTGGTGGTGCTTGACCTTAGTCACAGGATGGAGCATGAAGGGTATCCGGGACTTGAGTCTATGTCCTTTAAGTTTATTAGCAAGGAGATTGCCTGCTCTATTGCCACTAGTGTAATACACCATGTTGAGTCTCCTGGACACCCTTTCATACTCGTCCAGGAACTGTAGTCTAAGCTCTGTGCGCAATTGCGATAGTTGGGTAATCAGGGGCGGGGACGGATTAAGTTTGTTCTGACTATCTAGACTTTCAATACGGGCCAATAAGGATAGTGTCCGCTGCCGCCTCTCCCTCTTGATCCTGGCCCCCTGCTGTATCATAATACCCCTAATAAATGCCTTGTGGGCATTCCATAAGGTGAAGGAGCTTTCCACTGAGCCTCTGTTGTTTTCAAAAAATTCCTTCAGTTTGTTCTCGATATGAGACCTGGTCGGGCCAGTCCTGAAGAGTGTGGGGTCGGAACGCCATATAAAAGTAGACGGGCAGCAAGAGGGATCCCCCACCAAAAGAATCACCGAGGCCTGGTCCGACCAAGTAATACCGTTTATCTTAGCATGTTTACATTTAAACAACAATTTGTCATCCACCAAAAAGAGATCTATTCTGCTGTAAGACTTATGACAGTTAGAAAAAAAGGTAAAATCTCTATCGTTCGCATTCAAACACTAGTGATGAGCAGAATACGCCATATTCGATTTCGCGATATTTCGCGAATATTCGTTAATATCGAATATTCGTGATATTCTATAAAAAAAAAATTGCGAAATTTCGCGATTTTTTTTTTTATAAAATATCACGAATATTCGATATTTACGAATATTTGTGATATTTTATAAAAAAAAAAAAATTGCGAAATTTCGCTAATGCGAAATTTCGCTATTGCGAAATTCGCGATTGCGAAATTTCGCGATTGCGAAATTGATTGCGACTTTTTTTTGCAAAATTTATTGCGAAATTTATTGCGAAATTTGAAAAATACGAATATTCGAAATAGCGAATATTCGCCGCGATATTCGAGATATTCGCGAATACTCGAATATGCAATATTCGTAGCGAATATTCGCAATGCGAATATTCGTGAGCAACACTATCAAACACCTCCATGCATCAAAGAGTTTGTGTGACCTCAAAAAGGAGGCCAGGGATGGGGGGGTGCGTTTTGCTGCGGATGTGGAGTCCAGCACTGGATCCGGTGTGATGTTAAAGTCTCCACATAACAGCAGGAAACCATTCCGTACCTCTTTGGCTTTCTTGAGCAGCCTATTTAAAAATCTGGTTTGATTCCTGTTGGGAGCATACACCGACACCAATGTGTAAGGCACTAGGTTAATGTCACATACTTAAATAACATATCTCCCCAGCGGATCTACTATGGCCTCACGAAGGGAAAAGATAACTGTTTCTCTCACAGCCACCATTACCCCTTTAGTTTTGGAGTCAGCATTGGCAAAGAAGGTAAATGGGAACTTGGGGTGTGAACATTTTGGAGGAGCTGCACTACTAAAGTGGGTTTCTTGAACACACAAGATGTCACATTTCTGGTTCAGTGCTTCCTTCCACAGGGATCTCCGTTTGGCCGGGTGGTTTAGACCCTTGGCATTTATAGTCAATATATTTATCGCCATATCGGAAGTCTGTGGTGTCGGGGGGTGCTGTGTAGTATCAGTAGGTTACTCACTGTGGTTAGTCCTTCTTTCAAGATCCACCGGGGGACAGACTGCAGCAACCCGTCCACCATTCCGAGAGTCCTAGAAGCTTCCCAGAAGGATGGATAATTTCCAGCTAGAGGAACACAGATCATCAGGGTATGAAGAAAGAACAAAAAAAATGAACATTAAAAAAAAAACTAGAAAATACAGTCAACATAGAACGAAACTCCGGCCAACAGCCGAATGTGTAAGTAACAAGAGTGTGCGACTGTTCCATAGTCGCTCAAAGGGTGTGAGGGGGTAGTACCTCGAGATTGAGTTTTTTTGCAAATCGAAGAGAAAAAAAAAGAAAAAAAAACCCTCTCCAGCGGCCTTAGTTGTCTCGGTTAAGGTCTCCGAGAGCCTAAGAGTGAGACTTGGAATTTTTGCGGTCCACTATCTGCCATCCTGGATCCACATGTCTGTCTCCACCATTTTGGTTTGGAGTGTGCGGCTGCTACGGAAGGATCCCCCAGTCTTTCAGGAGAGACAGGCCCCTCTCGACCGAATCCACCACAAAATCACGTTTATCCTTGGTCACAATCAATTTGGTAGGAAAGCCCCATTTGTATACCAGGTTATGATTCCTTAAGGCCTTCGTGATTGTGGTCAGATTCCTACGTTTTTGTAAGGTATACTGCGATAAGTCTGCATAAAATTGGAGGCGAGCATAAGACGGATGGAACTGATCCTTTTGCCTGGAAGCCGCCATCAACTTTTCTTTAGCGTGATAAAAGTGTAATCTCATAATTACGTCCCTGGGGACATCATCCGCCAAGTATGTTGGTTTGGGGAGCCGATGGATCCTGTCCACGGTACAGTCCAGAGCAGACAAATCAGGCAGAATGGAGGAGAATAGTTGGGAGACATACATGCGCAGATCTGACGGTTTAACAGACTCAGGTATCCCTCTAATTTTAACATTGTTTCTCCTAGATCTGTCTTCGATTTCTGCCATTTTTGCCTTAATGCCTTCTATGTCATCCTCTTTACTGTCATTCGCATCTACAAGTGCATTAATGGTGGTGGCATACTCTCCCATCTTGTCCTCTATATGGGACACTCTTTCAGCTACTCCCCTGATCTCTGCACTGAACTTATGTACACAAGACACCATGTCGGCATGCAGAGAGCTCTGCAGGGATACAAGCATCTCCTTCAGGACTGTGTCCATGACAGGCTGGTTACTAGTGGGAAACACCTCTATGGAGTCCGGCAGGTCCCTAGTATCCTCCCCCGAATCCACCAGAGAGCTCACCTCGTGTGCAGCAGCAGAGTCATCCAGCCTGAATCTGGCCTTTTCAGGACTTCCAGAGATTGGTGTTGCTGGCGATGGGTGTGTGGATCTAGGAGGACTGCTTCTCTTCTGAGGTTTCCCCGCTGAGTCCTGTGGCTTGTGAGGCCCTGCGATCGGCGTGGATGAGGAGCCGCCGCCATCTTGCCTGGGCTCCATGCGGAAGAACTCTGTCAGCTTGGCTGGACGATTGCCGGCGTTTTTGCGCCTTGTCATTGCGGTACTGGAGTCCCCGGGTTCTGCAGCAGTAGACCGCCGCAGCAGCGCTTGTGTCAGGGCTTCAGGAGACCCGATGTGTGCCGTTCATTCGCCGCTGGATCCGGAGCTCTGCTAGAACGTGGCCATCACGCTCGCCGGCTAGCTCCGCCACCCTAAGAACATTTTTGATATCGCTTCCGCCCTGCAATGGTATGGAGATGAATGGGGGCCATCTTCCCCTCACTCATCTTTATACCTAAAAGGGAAAAGGATCCGATCGCCCCTGCCAGCGGCTCCAGTAAGCGGCGGAGGGCACTGGAGAGCAGCGGGAGGGAAGGGGCCTTCTCCCGCCGCCGATAAAAGTGATCTTGCGGCAAATACACAGAGACCACTTTTATCTGAAAGCAGATCGCCCGCTGAAGAAGAGGATACCGGGGTTATGGTAGCTAGCTTCTGCCATAACAACTACCGTATAATGACGGCAGGTGGTCCGTAAGTGGTTAAAATAATACAAACTGTGAGTAAAGTCACGTTATTTATGCATAGGCACAGGCTGGTTTGTAGCCTCACATCACAGGTCTCCATTAGCTGTGCATGTGCACGTGCTCATTGGTCCTACTGTTATATATATATACAGTATATATAAAAAAAAAAATACTTTATTTTTTTTTTTTTTTTTTTTATAGATGAAGAGGCTTGGAGAGGTGGGGTTGAGACTGCAAGGGGTATGTAAGCCATAGGCAGAAAAACAGCAATACAATGGTCTTCCCAGTGAATGGTTGTACAAAGGGACATATCTGCACAAAGATTGATAATTGGAGGACAGGAAGGCTGTGCTCCCAGCACAGCCAGAAAAGTGACCACACTGGGATGGATGTGCTCTTATGCCTAGCATGGTCAGTTTGTAGTAGGAAAGCAGAGGGACTGGCTAAATCACCAGATATTTAAAATAAAGGAAGCAATGCAAAGAGAACATTTTAACATGGTAAAACAGGCACATAAAAGGGATTTGAAATGTTGGGGTAACAAACACTTTAAATTATCTCTGACATTTTAAAACAATAGCCCCAATCAAGGTCATAACCATCGATCATAGAGCATTATAGCGAAACTCTGATGGGCCACCCAGTGACTTTTCTTTTTGTGGCACCAGGCAGTGTTAACTGTGATAATGTAACAGGCCTTTACATAAAGTATGACTATATATTAAAGTTGATACCAATCACAATATTTTATATTATGACATAATTATTGCTCCTGTAATACAATACACTCTTAAGGCCCATACACACGATCAGACTTTTTGACAACAGCGGTCCGACGGACGCATTTTATCGCAAAATCTGACCGTGTGCATGCTCCAGGCTCTCAACTGACAAATGTTCGCTGTGAATGCGCTCAAACTTTTTGACAACAAATTTTGGAAGGAAAAGATAATCCGATCGTGTGTACACAAGTCCATTGGACTAAAGTCCAAAGTATAAATAAGCATGCTCAAAACCAATGCTAAACATCAGCCAACAATAGCAGAAGTTGCCCAAAGGGTGGCGGTAAAGAGCTGAAAAAACATGTGATTTGGTGAAAGTTGGTTGAAAATGTTCTGCCGTGTGTATGCAGAACAAGTTCACGGCCAACGCCCATTCGGACCAAAATCCACGGAAAAGTCTGATGGAAGCCCGGAAGTTTTTTTTCTGGATCATTCGTTATGATTGAAATTCATATATTCGTAAATCTGAAATCCGGAAATCGTTATTTCGAAAAATTTGCAACTTCGTATAAATTTGTATTTGTTACATTTACTAACAGCTACATTTGAAAGGAAATTCCAATACCTATAATGTATTAGTTAGTAATAGTTAACTTATTATTAGTTAGTTATTATTTCAGATTTTAGAATTTTCGGATTTTAGTTCTTCTTTACAATTTTCATTTATTTCTGGATTTTTAAATTTTTGGATTTTTGAATTTTAGACTTTCCAAATCTTAAAATGTAAAAATTTTAAAATGTTTGAATTTGCTCATTTTGAATTTCCAGATTTTCTAATTTTCTAATTTTGTAAATTAAAAAATTAGAAATCCAGAAATTCAAGGTGTACTCACTTTTGTGGGATACTGTACGTGCTTAAAGGGGAGTTCCACCCACAATTTCACTTTTTAAATATAAATACCCCTGTAATACACAAGCTTAATGTATTCTAGTAAAGTTACTCTGTAAACTAAGGTCCGTTTTGTTAGGTTGTTACAGCATTTAGATATTTAGTTTATAATCTAGAAATAGACCGTGGCCATCTTAAGTGTGGGCATCACGAAGCCAGACTGTATGACTTCCTGGATTTCAGCTTTGCATATCTCGCACATGCTCAGTGCTGCACAAGCAATGTAATAGGTTTCAGTCAGGTTTGCAAGGACTACTGGGAAACATGATGCCTATCCCAGAACCCCTTGCAAATTGCCTTGTGACTTAATAGCCTAGGCCAGTGATAGCGAACCTTGGCACCCCAGATGTTTTGGAACTACATTTCCCATGATGCTTAGCTACATTGGAGAGTGCAGAAGCATCATGGGAAATGTAGTTCCAAAACATCTGGGGTGCCAAGGTTCGCCATCACTGGCCTAGGCTAATAAGGAGGAGGAAGTAATGAAGGACTACAAAATAAAGGTATTTACAAGCAACAAAATAAATAAAAATTGTCCATTCTGAACACTATGAGATTAGGGCATGCAGCACAGACAAACATAAAAAAATGGATGGAACTCCACTTTAATCCTTAGCATTGTAAAAAATATTTCTAGGGTGCAATTTTTTTCTGTAAATTTTACACTTAACTTTTTTTTATACACTATCATTCAAATTGTTTGGATTTTTTGTTTAATTCATGCCCTTTCTTTATTTTTTACTTCCTTCTGGCCACTCTCCGCAGCTGTAACAACACTTGTGGCATTACCAGTAATTTGCAACTTATCAAACATGATTGAGCCTTGTTCTTTTGTATAAACGAAAGATCTCTGGTTAGCATTCACAGAATTTTGGAAATACAGTAAAGGAAACTGAGAGACTATTTGCATGCCAGACAATGAAACATAACACACAGTGTATACATGTCTTTGACATTGTAATTACTCGCTGTTGTTTAGATTCCATTTATGGTCACTGGCTTTGGCTGTGCTGAAATCAGCTGTATCAACATTTAATCAAAGCCTTATAGATTTTCACTGTATATTTTCATAACGTCAAAATGGAAATGCCTCTGCTCAGAAATACGTTATTGTGATGAAAAGGTTTGCTTGATATGTTGCAAAAATAATTAACATTTGTGCAGTAATACCGATATACATATTGAATATTTGTAAAAATGATATTCAATTTTTCTAAAGTTTTGCTCCAGGCATTTAGCGTGCATACACTCTTGCATTAAATGGGAGAATTCCCATATGCCATTTATTATTTGACAAAATATCTAAATGTAGAAAAAATAAACTGAACAAGAAATTACATTTATTGATACACAAATGTAACATTTGGGGGTAAATTAAGTGAAAGAAAAAATATTTATATACACAATTCACTATTAGATTTTGCTCTATAAAATTGCTCACATTAGGGTTGGTTTTTTAAACGCAAATAGACTGTGAACTTTTGCAAGTGCAGGTGCACTCTGCAAGTGCAGTTGCTCCAGAGCTTAGTAACTGAGGTAAAGCTTCACTTTACAAATTGCACCCAATCACATGCAAGGAAAATAAAAAAAAAACAGAATTTTTGCTTGCACTTGATTGGATGATGTACATCAGCAGAGCTTTCCCTCATTTACTAAGTACTGGCACAGCTGCACGTGCAAAAGTGTATTTGCCTTTGGTAAATCAACCCTATTATGTCAGTATGTTTTCTACATAAAATAATTTTTCTTAAAGTTGAATTTAAAGGAAGATAAAATATATAATTTCATTTTTTTTTTTAAAACAAAGCAGGGAAGAAGGCTCTTCCAAGTGCAGTATTAAAACACTTTAATGACAAGGAAGGGTTTAAAACATTTACAATATAGAGGTGAAAAACAGGCATATCAATGAATCCATAACATCCAGCGGGATGCCTCCTGATGGTAAAGACAGCTGCAAGTGGAAGTTCCAGCCGACCAGTGGTGGGAAACACTGATCCAAGAGGGAGCCCATGTTGTCAGGGCAGGCATGGAATACAGGCAACCGGACGTGACATCAGAGTGGGCGAGACATATTTCGGAGCCCAGTTGCACCTTCTTTAAACCAAGTTTTGTTTTTAATGCAGGGCTAGTTCGTGTGAGGTAGTAGCAGTACAGGGAACCCATCAGTTCATATCCTGACAATGAACATGCTAATAGGAGAAATAAGCAGATGTAGATTAAGTCATTACTGTGCCCAGGGCTAGACTAGGACAAAAATGTGTCCCTGGACTTCATCCAGGCCCACCCACTTAAATTTTGCAAACATGCACGAAAACATTATATATACTATTGGGAGAGGGGTGGAGGACACAGGGGGACACAGTGGGGGGGGGGAGGACACAGAGGGACAGCGTGGAAGGTGGAGGACACAGGGGGACACCGTGAGGGTGCAGGACACAGTGGAACACAGAGGGGGGTAGAGGACACAGTGGGACACCATAGGGGGTGGAAGACACAGGGGAACACCGTGAGGGGGGCAGGATACACGGGGACATCGTGGGGGTGGAGGACACAGTGGGGGTGAAGGAGAGAGGGGGACACCGTAAGGGGTGGATGACACAATGGGCGCTGGAGTACAGAGGGGGACAGCGTGGGGGGTGGAGGACAGAGGGGGACAGAATGGGTGGGGGACAGTGTGGGGGGGAATCAGGAGAGTATCATGGGGCCTCCTACGATCCTGTTGGAGCCTCGGCCCCCTACATATGTACTGGCTGCCTATGCTTCCCCCCAGTGATGGCAATAGTACACAGTCTCACCCGATGCCTGCAATAAGACCTTTAATAGCACGCTGCTCTCTGCCGGCCCCTGCCATCCACGTCTGTCCTGGATGATATCATGTACAAACACCTGGGGTGGATGGTAGGGAAGGAGGGGTCGGCAGGGAACAGCACACTGTAAGAGGTCCTATTGCAGCTGCTTCCAGTGCTAGTGTTGCAGAACCTGTCATGGACCCCCCCAGTGCCAGATAGGGCAGTCCACCCCTGCAGTACAGTAGTGCTCAAAGTAATAGCTGCACGAGCCACGCAGCCATTACTTTGACAGGCAGTCACTGAAACCGGTCACTGAGCCATCGGCCCACTGGGAAACTCCTGGTAGTCCCAATGGCCAGTATATGCCTGACTGTGCTGCTTATTCTTTCGCTATTTAGTAACATGTAGGGATGAGCTTCGTATTCGAGTCAAACTCAGGTTCAACTCGAACATCGTATGGGTGGCTTTGGCCAATTATGGCTCAGGGGGTTTAGTACATGCCCCACACTATATAATGCTGCCTGGAAGTCGGCCTTGTGTAGTGTGTTGGTGGTTTACAGAGAGAGAGAGTGTCACTTTTTGGAGTTAGATAGAGCAGGCAGGCAGGCATGCTAGTCAGTTAGAGTTAAAGTGTGTAGAGGATATATATGCATCCAGGTGTTGTATATATATTTATACATTGTATTGAGTTTAGATAGATCCGCTCTTCCTAATATACTGACAAGCAGGCAGGTGATAGTGCTAGCTGCAGTATTTTCATGTGGTGTACCGTCTGTGTCCTCTGTACAGTGTGCACCTAAAGCTACGTCAATAGATTTGCTGGTGTTTTTCATATTAATTCCTAAAGGCAGTAGAGGGAAAAGTGAGAATCACAAAGAATCTTAGAATAAAGATCACGATTCTCTCACGATTCTCTCACGATTCTCTCACGATTCTCAAAAAAATGCATGGTGTTTTGTTAGCATGCATTTTTGTGATTTATTTTTTATTTTATTCACACACATTATATATATATATATATATATATATATATATATATATATATATATATATATATATATATATATATATATATATATATATATACCAAATACCAAATCATTCGTGTGCAAGTCGTTCAAAATATGGCCGCTCGATTAGTGATCAGCAAAAAAACATGGGAATCAAACTCACATTCACTGAGAGCCCTTCATTGGTTGCAAGTAAAAGACAGAATCACTTTCAAGGCACTCTGCCTAATGCATAAGTGTATTCAAGAAAACGCCCCCCAATATCTATGCGAAAAAATAAAAGCTCACAATCCAAATCGCATTCTGCGATCCACCAATCAAAACCTACTCCAGATACTCAAAGCCAGATACAAGTCCAAAGGAGATCGAAGATTTGCAGTCCAGGGACCTCGACTGTGGAACGCCCTACTAACCACCATCCGATTGGAGTTGGACCACTTGGCCTACAGGAGAAAGATTAAAACCCATCTCTTCTGAGGTCAAAGGGTCTCCCTCATGAAATGGCCACAGCGCCCAGAGGCGATTCAGTTTGCATGTGTTGCGCTATATATGTTTTTCACTCACTCACTCATTCACTCAGAGAAAATTTCTGTAAGTGGCACTTAAAATGGTAGTAAACACTAATGGTAGTATCACTTGTGACTACATGTAAGCCTATATCAAGGCTTACCCATAGGTACAGTGAATATCTCACATTTGTAGCAGCCTGAGATGTCACCAACACATATAAATTTCCAAAGATTTCCCAAAGACGCTAATCATGGCGAAACGTAGGTCGGAGCCGGGGAATCCGTCACTTCCAGGTCCTGTCTGTTACCTTACACCAGGCTTTATCATCCAGAGCGAGACTTGGAATGCACGCCATCGCCACAGGATTAGCCCTATGCCCACACGCGATTTATACTCAGTGCCAGGCCAGGCACTCTAACATGTGAGTGCAAACATCCTTTCTTTGTTATTGCTTTAAAACGGTCATTAACCAATTGCTTACTGGGCACATATACCCCCCTCCTGCCCAGGTGAAATTTCAGCTTCCTGCACTGCGTCTCTCTAACTGACAATTGTCCGGTCGTGAGATGTGTCTCCCAAACAAAATTGACGTCCTTTTTTTCCCACAAGTAGAGCTTTCGTTTGGTGGTATTTGATCACCTCTTTGGTTTTTATTTTTTGCGCTATAAACAAATAAAAAAAGCGACAATTTTGAAAAAAAAATCTATATTTTTTACTTGTTGCTATAATAAATAGCCCAATTAAAAAAAAAAAAAAAAAAAATTCTCAGTCTAGGCCGATAAGTATTCTTCTACATATTTTTGGTAAAAAAAAAATCACAATAAGTGACTGGTTTGCGCAAAAGTTATAGCACCTACAAAATAGGGGACAGAATTTTTTATTTTTTTTTACTAGTAATGGTGGCGATCTGCGATTTTTATTGGGACTTCTTGCTGAAGGATGAGGTGTGATATTATTGTCATCCTGCGTTTCCCAGTCCAGGGGATATTGCAGATTGTGACGTGGATACAAACTCATGTTTCCATTGGACTAAAGCATAGTCTAAAATTCTAAACTTAGTATGATAAACTAGTGTATAAACACGTATAGACACACAGCAGGTACAATATTTAAAGGAATTTTAAGCAGTGATTTTAATAATGTTTAACCACTTAAGACCCGGACCAAAATGTAGGTAAAGGACCTTGCCCCTTTTTGCGATTCGGCACTGCTTCGTTTTAACTGACAATTGCGCGGTCGTGCGACGTGGCTCCCAAACAAAATTGGCGTCCTTTTTTTCCCACAAATAGAGCTTTCTTTTGGTGGTATTTGATCACCTCTGCGGTTTTTATTTTTTGCGCTATTAACAAAAATAGAGCGACAATTTAAAAAAAAATGCAATATTTTTTACTTTTTGCTATAATAAATATCCCCCAAAAATATATAAAAAAACATTTTTTTTCCTCAGTTTAGGCCGATACGTATTCTTCTACGTATTTTTGGTAAAAAAAATCGCAATAAGCGTTTATCGGTCGGTTTTCGCCAAATTTATAGCGTTTACAAAATAAGGGATAGTTTTATTGCATTTTTATTAATTTTTTTTTTTTTACTACTAATAGCGGCGATCAGCGATTTTTTTCGTGACTGCGACATTATGGCGGACACTTCGGACAATTTTGACACATTTTTGGGACAATTGTCATTTTCACAGCAAAAAATGCATTTAAATTGCATTGTTTACTGTGGAAATGACAGTTGCAGTTTGGGAGTTAACCACAGGTGGCGCTGTAGGGGATGTGTGACCTAGAGTGTTTGTTTACAACTGTAGGGGGGTGTGGCTGTAGGTGTGACGTCATTGATCGCGTCCCCCTATTATAGGGATGACGCGATCGATGCTGCGGCCACAGAGAAGCACGGGGAAGCCGTGTGTACACACGGCTCTCCCCGTTCTTCCGCTCCAGGGACGGATCGCCGCACTCCAGCGGCGATCGGGTCCGCGAATCCCGCGGTCCCGGTCCCGGAGCTTCGGACCGGGGTGGCGGGCGCGCGCCCGCGGGCGCGCGCCCGCGACCCACGGCTGGGTACTAAAATCAATGTATATATACGTTGATGTGCCCAGCCGTGCCATTCTGCTGACGTAAATGTGCAGTAGGCGGTCCTTAAGTGGTTAAATAAAAAAAAAAAAAGATTCCTTTAACCACTTGCTTACTGGGCACATAAACCCCCTTCGTGCCCAGGGGAAATTTAAGCTTCCGCCACTGCGTCGCTTTAACAGACAATTGCGCGGTCGTGCGATGTGGCTCCCAAACAAAATTGGTGTCCTTTTTTCCCCCACAAATAGAGCTTTCTTTTGGTGGTATGTGATCACCCCTGCGGTTTTTATTTTTTGCGTTATAAACAAAAAAAGAGCAACAATTTAAAAATATATATATAGTTATAGCGCCTACAAAATAGGGGACAGAATTATGATATTTTTTTAATATTTTTTTTTTACTAGTAATGGCGGCGATCTGCGATTTTTATTGGGACTACGACATTACGGCGGACACTTTTGACACATTTTTGGCGCCATTCACATTTATACAGCGACCAGTGCTATAAATATGCACTAATTACTGTATAAATGTGTCTGGCATTGAAGGGGTTAACACTAGGGGGTGAGGAAGGGGTTAAATGTATTGCCTGGGTGTGTTCTGTGTGGGGGGAGGGGGGTGACTGGGGGAGGTGACCGATGCTGTGTCTCTATGTACAAGAGACACAGATCGGTCTCCTCTTTCCCTGACAGGACGTGGAGCTCTGTGTTTACACACAGAGCTCCACGTCCCTGCTCTGTCACCGCCGATCGCGTGTACCTGATGGACACCGCGGCCGCCGGGTACACGCATCGAATCCTCGGTGATGCGACGGGACTGTTTTTCCAAAGACGTGACCCCGGCGCCTCAGGTCCGCGCTGTTGACGTATTTTGTCAATAGCGCGGACCTCTAGTGGTTAAATATTGTACCTGCTGGGTGTCTATAGTTTGCCTGTGAAAACGTCTTTGAGAACCCGGGTCTTGCCCGAGGGAACATGTATCAATGGAAAAAAGTTTTAAAAACGGTAGTTTTTTCAGGACGACCATTTTTAAAACTTTTTCTCCATTGATACATGTTCCCTCGGGCAAGACCCGGGTTCTCAAAGACGTTTTCACACGCAAACTATAGACACCCAGCAGGTACAATATTTAAAGGAATCTTTCATTTTTTTTTATTTAAACATTATTAAAATCACTGCTCTAGGAGCAGTGATTTTAATGATGCTTAAATTAAAAAAAAACTTAAATAAAATTCCTTTAAATATTGTACCTGCTGTGTGTCTTTAGGTGTGATAACGTCTTTAAATAGCACAATCACCTGCCTGCCAGTAAATTAGGAAGAACTGATCTATCTAAGCTATACAGTGTATAAATATATGTACAACTCCTAGGGATGTATATATATTCTCTACACACTGTAAATTAAGCTAAACTGACTAGCCTGCCTGCCTGCCTGTTCTATCTAGCTTTATAAAAAGACAATCTCTCTGTCTCTCTGACTGCTCTCATTAACAAGCCGGAACACACTACACAAGGCCGCCCAGCAGGCGGCCTTTTATAGTGTGGGGCGCATGCTAAAGCCCTGAGCCTTAATTGGCCAAAGCCACCCAGGCTTTGGCCAATTATGGCTCTTCGTTTTTTGCGAGCTGTGATTGGCCAAGCATGCGGGACATACAGCATGCTTGGCCAATCATCAGCGCGCAATGCCGCAGTGAATTATGGGCCATTTTGCGTCACTCGAATGTGGCGCGAACGACTGCTTTTGTTCGAATTTCGTCGAACGTACGAACAGACAATGTTCGAGTCGAAAATACGTTCGTATCGAACGCGAAGCTCATCCCTAACTATCACTATGGACTCTCAGCTTGCTATATATTTATTTTCCATTGTTTTACCCTGCAGTGTTGTATATTTATGTGCATTTATGTTTATTTTACACACTGTTTTACCCATTAACATACCTAGCGCCTATCCTTTCATTTTATACACACTACTATTGATGATTCGTTCACGTTAAAGGGTCAGCCTAAATTGTTTATCCCCCACTAATAGGGCACCAATTCTTGGATTACATTCACAACACATGCACATTGTGCTCTCAATAGATGGCATACTAAAGTGAGTGCTTCTTACAGTAGGGGGCGTGGCCTGATGTTATACGTCACTGATCATTGTTCCGGATGACAGGGAACAGGCGATCACTGATACTGCTACTAGGAAGAACAGAGAAAGGTTGTTTACACTAACCTCCCCCTATCTTCAGCTCTGTGACCCGTTTGCGGGATGCTGGTGGCGTTCAGGTCCGTGGTTCCCGCTGTCACGGAGCTCAGGACCGGGTCGCGAGCGCACAGCTGGGATCTTAAAGGGGACGTACCTGTATGCCATTTTGCCCAGCCGTGCCATTCTGCCAATGTACATACACTTAAGTGGTTAAGTAACGTTTTTGAATAATGTCAAACGAACTCCATTAAACCTGAGAATTAGGATACAGTGGTAATAGTTTTGATCAATTGGTCAACAATAGGTTAGATGGTTTGCTCCATTCATTTCAATGGAGTAAATGTATTTGGAGGTAAGCACACACATGCTTTTGCCTGTTCCAAGACCATCTGTAACCATTTTTGTTCACAATACCAATTATTAGCATTAATATTTACAGAAGGAAAAAATATGGAATAGATTATGCATTAAATATTTTTTCCCCCAGGTTCAGTTGAATAATCCAGATGGTAAGATTTTGCAGGCTGGACATTGACATATTGGACCATGATGAAACCTATTGTAAATTAGAGAAAAAAAAAACAGCGCCAAGGGAATGTGTGCAAAAAAACATGTGCATCATCATTGCAAAGAGTTTTTTTTTTTTCCCCAGGATGAGTGAGACAACCCCCAGGCCCACGAGAGGTCACAACTGTAAACCCCACATGGGGCTGAAAGGGGGGGGGGAGGAAACCAAGCGGGGCGGGACGGACCGAGAGGAGGGGAGCAGGGCCCGACGGGCTGAGGAACACACCATACAGGCAGGAGCTGACAAATCTGCGGGGGGAAATAAACCCCATAATAAAGATATATGCATCCTTGGTGATGGTACAGACAGACAGTCACCAGGGAGGAGGGGTGAATAATGGTGAGTGTGTCAGCATACAATACATATAATAAGCCAAAGTACCTGTAACATATAAACTGTTTATCTATCTATCTATCTATCTACAGTATCTATCTATCTATCTATCTATCTATCTATCTATCTATCTATCTATCTATCTATCTATCTATCTATCTATCTATCTATCTATCTATCTATCTATCTATCTGTCTATCTATCTGTCAATAAACAAAAGGCCTAAAATAAACAAATTAATGTTATCTCTGGCAGGACTAATGTGGTTTCATAAATATGCTTAAGCAAACAATGGGCCCTATTCATATGGTAGCTAAATAAATTATGACTATTTTTAATTTTATTAAATCATAACCTTACCTTAACCTAATTTAAACCAAACTGTTATTTTTTTTTGTGACACTGATTTAAGGTACCCTAAAAAATATTCTGGTTAGTTTGGCCTTCAGCCTTCAACCAGATTATTTAAACTTTAATTGAATATATATATCAGCCCAATAAGTAGCATTAGTGTTGACAGTATTTTCATTTTTGTTGCAAGAGTGATAAAAGTTCAAATTGGTAAAATACGTTCCATGCCAAAATATTGAAACACAAATGTATGTACTAATTTATGAATACACACTTTCGTCCAACATCTCACTATTTTTTTTTTTTATTCTGAAATATTAAGTATGGAAACTGACACATTGAATAGAGTGACCAAAAAGCTAAATCTGGCTATAGACATAGAAAGGTGACCAAATAACAGGGCAAAGTCTCAATGCAAAATACTTTTTTCTTACATAACCATGCTCTGCACAGAGCATAGACTGCAAGGTCATATTTAGTGATGGCCTTTTCTCGAAGCAGTAGTGAAAAAAAAAAATAGATGGAAAATTTTAATGGGTCCACAACAAAAGCTATGGTTTCATATGCTATCCATAGACACATTGATCTTATGATTATCAATAATATATATATACTATTAGAAGGAGGTAAAAAAAAGCAGGAGCTAGATTTGTCGTTCTCAAATACCTGGCCTTATGACATTGAAGTTCCAGACTATAATTTGTACAGTATGTGTGTGTGTGTCCAACAAACTACTTAATGCGTATATTATATGTATAAAATGATTTTAGGCAATATATTATCTTAAACTTCATTTGGCCTTACTATTTGGAACCCACACCCAAAGAGTTCTATTGCATGACCAATTTGCCTTCCTTGGTTCATTATGGACCACGAGGAAATAAATATAAAACAAATATAATGTAAATCATGTAAAATAATAGCTTAGAAACAAAAACTCCCCAGACAAAACCTCAGATTAAGTTGAACTGCCAAAAGTCCAAAAGTTTTCAATTGTAAATCATAGTTTGAGCTAGGAAGAGAAAAAGGAGAACAGAACCACTGCACAGTCCTCAAGCAAAGACATGGAAAGAAACATCAAAGAATTGTAAGGCATATTCACACCGGCAGTGACATACATGCTTTTATATGTATGTATGCACATTTATAGGACATTTCTAAATGCAAATACATATATTGTGATATGATTGTATTATGTGTCATTTACAGTGTAGGGTAGATTTACTAAAACTGGAGAGTTTAAAAATTTGGTGCAGCTCTGCATAAAAAGCAATCAGCGTCCAGTTTTTTTGTTAAAGCTGAAGTTAGAAGCTGATTGGCTGCCATGCAAAGCTGCACCAGATTTCGCACCAGATTTTACTCTCTCCGGTTTTAAAATGTATTGTTAGGTGGGCTTAGGTTACTTGCATTTAGAGAAAATGGAAATCTGGGAGCCAGGGACATATTAAATACTAAATACTAAATAAAAACATTTAAATGCTGGAGACAATGATCTAGGACAGGCGTGACCAACCTTTTGAAGAGCGAGGGCCACTTAAGCGACTTGGTAACCGGCCGCGGGCCACAATGAGTGGAGCGGGTGGATAGTATGTCCATGTCTGCTCTGCTATACTCCTTTTTTTAAACGCAGTGTACTCTTGGCTTTCCTGCACTTTGCAATAGACTTCTATTATATTCTGCAGGATTAGTGCACTTTTAGAAAGCTCACCAAACTCGCAGGTAATAACAGAAGTCTATGGCTTAGTGCAGGTAACCCACAGGTAAACTGCTCTGCACCTGCACATCAGTTTGAAAGCAGCCCAGTGACCACTTCAGAACAGACATACCCATATATACATTGTGATTTTAGTAATAAACTGACCTTTAATAACAGTATTCTATTCTATCCCATCCCAGAGCAGGAGGTCGCGAGAGGTCAGAGAGCTTTGTGGGCCACAAGTAGCCACTGGTTGGGCACCCCTGATCTAGAAAGTATAAAGAAAAATGTTTGTTTACACTTCCCAAGTCAATTTATCTGTTACTTACACTGAGCAAATGGCAAAGATTGTGATTAGAACATAATTATTGCACAGGTGTGTCTTAGGCTGGCCACAAGAAAAGGCCACTTTAAAATCTGCAGTTTTATCGCAGAGCACAATGCCACAGATGTGGCAAGTTTTGAGGGACTGTGAAATTGGCCTGCTGACTGCAGGAATGTCCACCAGAGCTGTTGCCCTTGAATTGAATGTTCATTTCTCTACCATAAGCTGTCTCCAAAGGTGTTTCAGAAAATTCGGTAGTACATCCAACCGACCTCACATCCGTAGACCACGTGTAACCACACCAGCCCAGGACCTCCACATCCAGCATCTTCACCTCCAAGATTGTCTGAGACCAGCCACCTGGACAGCTTCTGAAACAATTGGTTTGCATAACAAAAGAATTTCTGCACAAACTGTCAGAAACCGTCTCAGGGAAGCTTGTCTGCATGCTTGTCATCCTCATCAGTGTCTCGACCTGACTGCAGTTTGTCGTCATACCCGACTTGAGAGGGCAAATGCTCACATCCAATGGCTTCTGGCATTTTGGAGAGGTGTTCTCTTTATGGATGAATCCCGGTTTTCACTTTACAGGGCAGATGGCATACAGCATGTATGGCGTTGTATGGGTGAGCAGTTTGCTGATGTCAACGTTGTGGGTCGAGTGGCCCTTGGTGGTGGTGGGATTATGGTATGGGCAGGCATATGCTATGGCTAATGAACACAGGTGCATTTTATTGCTGCCATTTTGAATGCACAGAGATACCATGACGAGATCCTGTGGCCCATTGTTGTGCCATTCATCCATGACCATCACCTCATGTTGCAGCATGATAATGCACAGCCCCATGTTGCAAGGATCTGTACACAATTCCTGGAAGCTGAACCATCCCTGTTCTTGCATGAACTCACTGGACATGTCACCCATTGAGCATGTTTGGGAAGCTCTGGATCGGCGTATACGACAGCGTGTTCCAGTTCCTGCCAATATCTAGCAACTTTGCACATCCATTGAAGAGGAATGGACCAACATTCTACAGTCCAAATTCAACAACCTGATCAACTCTATGCGAAGGAGATGTGCTGCACTGTGTGAGGCAAATGGTGGTCACACCAGATACTGACTGGTTTTCGGACCCTCCCAACCCCCCCAGTACACTGCACATTTTAGAGTGGCCTTTTATTGTGGCCAGCCTAAGGCACACCTGTGCAATAATTATGTTGTCTAATCAGCATCTTCATATGCCACACCTGTGAGGTTGATGGATTATCTTGGCAAAGGAGAAGTGCTCACTAACACAGATTTAGACAGATTTGTGAACAATATTTGAAAGAATTAGGCCTTTTGTGTACAGAAAAAGTCATAGATCTTTAAGTTCAGCTCATGTTAAATAGGGGCAAACACAAAAGTGATGTATTTATAATTGTGTTCAGTGTATATTGGTCCAATGTCATCAACCCAGCCATAATTTAAAAATGTGTTTCAAAGGATACCATCCAATGAATCTATTATCTGCTGTATCTCCTGCACAGTGAGCAATATCTATAGTTCCTACCTAAAATATAATTAGTTTATTCGTTTATTTTTTTTCCCGTCTTAGGATTCAGTGACAGTTCGTAGGTTATTAAACACTTGTTATTTTACTGGGAAGTTAGGCAGACAGAAAGTTTCCTTAGACTGGCCCATGAATAATCCTTTCAATATCAAACATCAAAAAGTGAATAATTGCAAATAAACATGTGAACTTCAGAACACATAGTTTCTGCTGTCTTTAGTCTTAATCTTATTACAATTAAAATCCTTAACCCAAATATGTTCTTATCTAACCTCCCTATGTTGTTCCTCAAAAAGGTCCACTAAAGACCGAAGAAAATGGAAAGTTTAACAAAGATACAGGACAAAAATCTTGATACTGAGAATGAACTTTTACAATGCTGCAAGAAAATAAACAGCTCGGTGCTATCACAGGGGTCCGTAATACCAAGCTATTAAATGTTATTGGATGGATGTTATTCTTAAAAGTACGTCTGCCCTATGTTTTTTTTAATCTATTTTCACTTCAGCGTTTAGTGCTTTTTATTAATAACACAAAAATATTGTTTCATTGTATATGTCATCTTCCTTAAATGACCAAAGGGTTGATTTGCTAAAGGCAAATAGGTTGTTCACTTTGCAAAGGAATTTTCACTTTGTAAGGCTTGATTCACACCTATGCATGTTGGCTTTAAGCGTTTTTTCAGTGCTTTTTTTCTGTGCTTACTGCGTTTTTTGACATGCGTTTTAACCAAGTTTTTACCGCGATTTGCATTTTTTTTGCCATCAATTTGAATGTTTTTACATTTCCTTTAACAACCAGCTATAAACAGGTAAAAAAAATCGCAAATCGCGGCAAAATCGCGGTACTTGCGTTTTGGATGCTGGTCCATTGAATTCTATTACATGCAAAACGCTGCTTTTTTGCTGGAAAAAAAGTCCCTGACACTTTCCAAAAACGCAGAGGCACAAAAAGCATTGATGTGAACATGTTCCATAGTAAACCATGTTAAACATTTTCCCTGCATTTCTGCAAAATGCTTTAAAAAACGCATTAGTGTGAATGGAGCCTTAGGGAATTTCCCATTAGTATAGGGAATGAGTTATAGCTCTGTTGATGTCTATCATCCAATGATGTGCAAACAAAAATAAAAATATATTTTTTTTTCCTCAATTGGTTATTCTTTGCAAAGTGAATACTCACCACATTCACTGAGCAAATAAAAATTCCTTTGCAAAGAGAAAATCCTCTTTTTGGCTTTGGTATATCAATCTCAAAGTGTTTAAAGCATATTATAAAAAATATGCACATCCGTGGCACGGAGCAGGATCCAATGCACCGGTCCGGCGCCCAAAATGTCTGCTGGCCACCAGCGATCGCTCCACAAAGTGGGAGAATGGGGATCTGCCTTGTTTACAAACAACAGGGGAGGACCTAGTAATCAGGAACAGCAATCTCTTTGTACTCCCTGGCAGTCCATCCCCCCACACAGATAGATAGCACCTCCCTAAAACACACGTAAACCTTTGATCGCCCCTTGTGTTAACCCCTTCCCTGCCAGTGTTATTGATACATTGATTAGTGCATTTTTTAGCACTGATCACTGTATTGGTGTAACTGGTCCCCAAAAAGTCACATGGGGTTAGATTTGACCACCACCATGTTGCAGTCCCACTAAATATCGCTGATCGCCACCATAACCAGTAAAAACAATAATAAAACGTTTCTAAATCAATCCCCTATTTTGTAGACATTAACTTTTGTGAAAACCAATTTATATACTCTTCTTTTGATTTTTTTTTTTTTACCAAAAATATGTAGGATAATATATATTGGCCTAAACTGATGAAGACATTATTTTTTTATATTTTTTTTGGATATGTATTATAGAAAAAAGTAAAACATATTGTTTTGTTTTCAAAATTGTCTGTCTTTTTTTGTTTATAGCACAAATAATAGGTGAACAAATACCACCAAAAGTTCTATTTGTGGGGAAAAAAGGACATCAATTTTATTTGGGTACAGCATGGCATTGTCGGTTAAAACGCCTGGTCATTAATGGGGTAAAACCTTCCGGTCCATTGGCTCTCATCCTTTCTATCCTACCTATCCCATGGCACCTTCAGTGCAGTGATGCCAACCTACCAGATTGAAATTTACTGTCACGTCACCCAAAATTTACAGGCGCAGCCACGTTTTTACTGGCATTTCGCAAAAGTTACCAAATTACATTTTTAGGTGCAAATTTCAGTATTTAGGATACAAACAAGTACGCTGGGCAAATAGCAATGTGACTTAACCACTTAAGACCCGGACCAAAATGCAGGTAAAGGACCAGGCCCCTTTTTGCGATTCGGCACTGCGTAGCTTTAACTGACAATTGCGCGGTCGTGCGACGTGGCTCCCAAACCAAATTTGCGTCCTTTTTTTCCCACAAATAGAGCTTTCTTTTGGTGGTATTTGATCGCCTCTGCGATTTTTATTTTTTGCGCTATATACAAAAATAGAGCGAAATTTTTGAAAAAAAAAAAATATTTTTTAATTTTTGTTATAAGAAAAATCAAATAAACGAAATTTTAGTCAAACATTTAGGCCAAAATGTATTTATTAGGCACATGTCTTTAGTAAAAAAAAATCGCAATAAAAAAAAAAATAGCTACCTAGCGGGAACAGTAACACTAATACAGCGATCAGAAAAATGATCGCTTAGTGACGCTGGCAATAGGGAGTGAAAGGGTTAACTAGGGCGGTGATCAAGGGGTTAAAACTTTATTAGGGGGGGACGGGGGCTACCCTGGACCTAACACTAACTGCCTGTCACACTGACACTAAATACAGTGATCATACATATATGATCACTGCATTCAGTGACACTGTGACAGGGGGGTGATCGCAAGGGGTTAAGTGTGCCTGCGTGTCCTGGTGTCAGTGTAGTGTTGTGCAGACTTACTATGTGATGTGATCTCTCCTCAGCGGCGGTTGAAAAAAACGCAGAGAGCAGAGATCACATCAATTCCCTCTTCCTGTGTTTACACGGGAGGAGGAAGTGACACACAGGCGAGCGCGCGCATTGGCTGGGAGCGATCCGCAGGGGGCGGACAAAAAAGAACTGCCGCCCTCCCTCAGCACGGATCGCTCCTGCAGCAAACCGGACCACCGTATGTACCGGGGGGGTCCCAATCGGACCCCCGACCCATGTCAAGGCAGGTACGTTGATGTGTCTGTCCGTGCCATTCTGCCAACGTAAATGTACATGCGGCGGTCCTTAAGGGGTTGAGGTAGATATTAAAGGTAAAAAAAACATATTTTTGTTATTTTCGATATAATAAGGGCAAATTATTTAGTCACATCACCCCCTTCCACCATCCCCCTCTGCCACCAACACCCCCTGCCTTCACCCCCCTCTGCGGTGACACAATCTCCTCTGCCTCCAATCTCCCTCCAATCTCTCCCAGGCCCCCTGCCTCCAATCACCCCCTGCCTCCATCGTCCCCTGCCTCCATCCCCCTCTGCGGTGCCACCAACATCCCTCTGCGGTGCCACCATCCCCCTTTGCAGTGCCACCAACACCTCCTGCCTCCAATCACCCCTGCCACTAACACCCCCCTGCCTCCAATCTCCCCCTGCCTCCAATCACCCCCTGTCGCCACTCTCAATGCACAGTTCCAAGCCGTACCGATCTCGGCTATTTTTACTGGCACATTCCCGCAACCACGGACATTTACGAACGGGGAAAAAAGTGCCAGTTTTTACGAACTGTCCGTAAAAATACGGATGGTTGGCAACCCTGCTTCAGTGTCACTTGCAATTCTACTTCCTCCTCTCCTTTTTCATTTCTCCATCGGGGTTCCCCAAGGTTCTGTTCCTAGACCTCGCCTATACTTAATCTACACCTTCTCCCTGGGTCAGCTGATAGCAATGATAGTGAAAGTCATGGGAGGCTATGTTGACGACACCCAAATCTTTCTCTATTCCTCAGCTCACAACATCAGTCTTTTCACACATCACTAATTTACTGACATCAGTCTGGATGTCACACCACTTCCTCCAACTCAATCTATCCAAAACCGAGCTCATAATATTTCCTCCCCCACTTACCCCTTTCTCTGATTTCTCTGTCAAGATCAGTGGTACAACCATCAATCCATCCCCGATCATGCCAGGTTGCTGGATGTAGTCCTGGATTCTAAACTCTCCCTTTGGCCCCACATCCAATTACTTCTCCAAAATTTGCCCTTTTCTAATAAATGACACTACAAAGCTCCTAATCCACTCCCTGGCTCTCTCTTGCCTTGACCACTGCAACTTCCTCCTCATTGGCTTACCTTTACATAGGCTCTCCCCAATTTAGTCCATCATGAATGCTGCTGCCAGACATATTCACTTTACAAACCGCTCAGCGTCTGCTACCCCTCTCTGCCAATCCCTCCTTTGGCTGCCACTCACCAAACAAATTTAATTCAAAATACTAACAATAGCTTACAAAGCCATCCACAACTTTGTGCCTTACTACATCACTAACCTAGTCTCAAAATGCCAACCAAATCTCTCTGTTCCTCCCAAAACCTCCTGCTCTCTAGTTCCCTTGTCACCTCTTCCCATACTCACCCCCCTGTCTGACTATCTGTTACTCTATACTGTGCACTTTTAAGTGATCCCTGAAAACGTTACCCATCAGAGAGGCCTATCCTGCCTCCACCTGACGACTGTACTTTTTTTTTTCTCTATCAGCTCTACACCCACAGTTATTACCTTTTGTATCACTTGACTGTCCCCCTTTTAGATTGTAAGCTCTAACGTGCAGGGCCCTCTGATTCCTTCTGTATTGAATTGTATTGTAACTGTACGGTATGTCCTCATGTAGTAAAGTAATAATAAAAATCAATATGATCTATCTATCTATCTATCTATCTATCTATCTATCTATCTATCTATCTATCTATCTATCTATCTATCTATTTAGTAAAGGAAAAAAGCTAATTTACTAGAGTCAGAAAAGAGACAGAAATAGTTACAAGTATGATGAGAAGCAAACCACGTCTGCATTTGTAATTTATGAAAAACAAGATTGCCACCCCTCATCTCACCTTGAAAAATCCTTTACTAAATGATGCAGCAAGCGAGACCACCACATATTTTGGGTTTAAACTAAGGGCATGGCATTACTGTTTCATTTTCTCTGCATTATTGCAAAACCTTGCCTGAATTACCGGGGCCTGGATATGCTATTTACATGGGCCAGGGGATTAACACACAGCTGTGACTGTGCATGGAGTATCAGTCAGGACTTCACATTGTTCACTAGGCACCTAGTATCATGGGAGTTCTGATGTACTGTCAGACCTTGCTTCTAGTCTTGTTTTTTAATAGCCATTTTAATATTATTTTGTTACAAGTGATAGAAGCATGCTACAAAATCTTCAACAGAGAAACATGTTTAGATATTTATTGGAAGAAATATTTATTCTAACAAATGCATTTCAGTGCTTCATTCATACTTCAGTGGTGTTCAGTGGTGTTCAGTGGTTGAGTGGGTATAGACAATGTGGTTGTTAAATCGTACACTATTCATGGGCTATACATCAAATTTGTCCACAAACATTTGTTAATGTGAATCAATGGTCAAAAGTTGAAAATGCTTATAATACAAAGCAAGTACACAGATCATTGATGACGCAGTGGGGCTGATTTACTAAAACTGGAGCATGCAAAATCTGGTGCAGCTCTGCATAGAAACCAAACAGCATCCAGGTTTATTTTCTGCGAAAGCTTAATTGAAGTTAGAAGCTGATTGGCTACCATGCACAGCTGCATCAGATTTTGCACTCTACGGTTTTTGTAAATCAACCCCACTGTGTGTAATTTGGCTATATGTCAGCTATTTCTTCCCTGAAATACCTGGTGATAATGCCAGAACTTCAGTTTCCATGTTACTCTCTTTGCTTTGGTGACAACACTAGCACTAAAATCATACCTCCCAACTTTTTAGATGGGAATGAGGGACACCTATCAGCAAAAGTATGCAGGCATAGGACACACTCCTTGTCACACCCCTTTAAAGGAGAATTGTACAAAAAAAGATTGGTTGAACCCACAAGTGCTTTTTTTACCACTATTATTCCTTTATATTGGCTTTTGAAATTTACAAATGCAGCAATTTAGAAATCAGATTAAAGGTTTAGCGCTGGAAAACCTTTTATATACAAATCTATAGATCAGACCAAAATGAGGAACAAAAAATATTTTTTTCTACACTTATGTAGTAATGTCCCCGATCTCTAGAGGCTTGATGGTGACCTCAAGGGTTAGGGAGAACTGACATCTTTCCTTGTAGAGTGGGTTAACAGGCATGGTGGGTGTAATGCAAGATGAAATGATGGGCACCAGACACTTTTTGAATGCCAACAAGAGATTTATTCCCTCATAAAATGAACTGTAGGAGACCAGGTTAGGGCCAGGAAACCCTTAGGTAGACGCAATGTTAATTGGCAGACTCCAAGACTTTATAGGTAGACAGCTATACAGGAAGGACAGCGTTCTCCTATACCACAGGTAGTCGTATATAACTCTTGATAACATGGAATAGTTATTCTCTTATCTCACAGTATCCCACTGTATGTCTTCACTCACTGAACTCCCAGTCTCTCACTAGACTTACAGATCCCAGTCATCAGCGGATCTCCTGAGCTCTTCCACAGCAAACCCGATGTATACTCCTCAAGCCGTCACCCCTGCTAACCTGCTGTGTCCCTGGCTTGGCACTCGCTGAAGCTTTTCCACTTCTTTACCATCCCTGGCTGGTGAGAAGACTGCTCTGGTACTTGCTTAAGCTTACTCACAGTAGTCTAAGTAATAAGGTGGATGGTCCCTTAGTGGTGACTGCTTCCCCTTTACCTCTGACCACAACTCCAGATGTTGACGCGACGCTTCCTTCCGCTGTTATGGCTGGCGCGCGGCTCGCAGCAAATTATATAGGCCTGTCTTGTGACGTCGCAGTCCCATCATGCTCCGGTAGGTAGCACGTGGTACCTACCGGAGCATGATGGGACTGCGACGTCACAAGACAGGCCTATATAATTCGCTGCGAGCCGCGCGCCAGCCATAACAGCGGAAGGAAGCGTCGCGTCAACATCTGGAGAAGAAGAAGAGAAGAAGAAGACGTCACAGAAGATGGGACATGCCACCGCTAGTAATTGAGCTAACACGAAGATAGCGGCGGCGAGTCCTGAAGAAGAAGAAGACCCCCGGAGAGTGGAGAAGACCCCCGGAGAGCCGGAGAAGACCCCCGGAGAGCCGGAGAAGACCCCGGAGAGTGGGAGAAGACCCCCCGCCGCCGAAGATGTCGAAGGAAGCCCGCCGGGTGGTGGGCGCTTTTATCAAAGCGCCCCCCCGGCGGCGGAAGAGAACCAGACGGCGGTGAAGAACAGCGGCACCCACCCCCCCGCAGAAGCCCGCCGGAGGGGGGCGCTTTTATAAAAGCGATCATACACACCCCCCCCCCGGCGGCCAACTAATAAAATATTTCAATACACTGTGTGGTTTATTTGTGTTTACACTTTTCTTGCAGGTGAATGGGTAGGGGTACAATGTACCCCATACTCATTCACTTAGGGTGGGGGGCCGGTATCTGGGGGCCCCCTTATTAAAGGGGGCTTCCAGATTCCGATAAGCCTCCCGCCCGCATACCCCGACAACCAACGGCCAGGGTTGTCGGGAAGGGGCCCTGTCCTCATCAACATGGGGACAGGGTGCTCTGGGGTGGGGGGCCGCAGTGCGCCCCCTGCCCCAGAGCACCTGACCCCCCCATGTTGAGGGCATGCTGCCCGGTACGGCTCAGGAGGGGGGGGGCGCTCGCTCGCCCCCACTCCCCTCCTGACCGGCCGGCCGGCGTGCTTTGGATACGGGTCTGGTATGGACTGTGGGGGGACCCCCACGCCGTTTTGTCGGCGTAGGGGTGTCTCCTTGCAACCCATACCAGACCTAAGGGCCCGTTATGCTCCTGAGGGGGAACCCATGCCGGATTTTTATTTAAAATCCGGCGGGGACTTCCTTCTCAGGATTCATAACAAACTCCGCCCACGTGTAGAATTGGCGGGAATCCGCGTCGGATCCCCGTCGCTTCTATGACGCACCCGCTGGAATGTGCTTTTACTATTCCAGCGAGTGCGAGATGTCGGCAGCCTGTCGCCGAGAATCAGCGCGATGCTGTCGTGCTATAAACACATTCTCGGCGGCAGGCACTGTACCTTGTAAGTTTTGGATATCACCAGATCGTGTGTATGAAGTCCCCTCTGTGAACTGTGCATTTCAGACATACAGGAGATTCCCTCCGACACCAATCATATAGTTTATCAGGCGTACATTAAGTCCTGTGCCGAATGAATAATTGTGAGAGTTAATGGAAAGCTGATACCGAAAAAACTGGAATCAACTCCATAGCCATATCCCATTGGTCACCATCCATATCTCCAAAATCAGTAGTCCAAAGGGCTCTGCATTTAAGTTAAGCAGAGTCCTGAATAGAAGATAACAATACTGTGTACACTCGTGATATTAAGCCTCTGTGAGTGATTTTCTGCAGAACCTCCTGCAGTAACGGGGGAATTGACTTATGACCATGTGCCTGAGTTGGAGATATTGATAGAATTGTTTGTGTGTTAGTGAAAATTCTGCACATAAGTAATCGTATGCCTTGAGTGTACAATACAATGCCATTCATTTTAAATGCCAACCAATGCTCATGCATTGTAGCTTACTATCACAGATCAGCTGCGGAGCTGATCTGTGTCCTACTGGCTGCATGCGTGTTTTACCTTTTACTGCTGTAGATCGGCTGGCACCTGTGGTTTCACAAGCTTGTGTTCAGCTCTTGCTGCACTTAGCAGCTATGGGTGTTGCCGGATTCACCTGATGCTTAATATATCTTTCTTCCTGCTACTTCCTGTCCAGCCTCCCATGTGCCTCGCTCTTTAAATTCCACTCAGACCAGTTTATGGTTGGTTTATCAACACTTGTTCCTGAGCACCTTTCGTGCAAACTTTCCTAACCTAACTTCTTGTGAACTGATCTCTTGTGTACCGACTCAGCTAGTTTTCCTGATTACATTGTCTGCTACCCACCCTGACCTTGGCTCACTACCTGGCTCTCCTTTGGCTCTATCCCTCCATCCATGTCTGACAGTGTCTTCAAGTACTCTCCTTGCAAGCACGGTGAACCTGGGGGTCGTGACCTGGGGTCAGCACACAGCTAAGTCCAAACTACGGTGAGGGGGTCCCTGGCATAATACCGGCTGGCCTTTAGATTCCATAGCTTGTTGGATCCTGTGTCACCTGCTCACCTGTGGGCTCACACCAGTAGCCCCGTGACACACACCACAAAGCACAGATGTGGCCCATCTGTGTGCTGTGATGTGCTGCATCGGAAAAGATTAAGGCGTGGCAGATCCACTTTGGTATATTCGGCCTGCCCATACATGGTTTGAATCTTGGCAAACCATCTATGGCTGGTTTAAGAAGTAAGCTGAAATTCAGGGTTGTTGAATTTGCCTTCATGTACTTTTTCCTACATGTCCTAGTAAAGGAAAACTTTGGGTGCTGAATTCCAGAGGCAACGGGGCAGATTCAGGTACAATTGCCCTGGCGCAGAGTATCAGAACTACACTACTCCGCCGTATCTTACCTGGCTAGAATTCAGGTAGATTTCGGCCCGTAAGGTACGGCAGCGTAGTGTATTTCTCGCGGCGGAATCGAAATACGCGATCAGGGGGCGTGAAGCAGTTAAATTAGGCGTGTCCCCGTGGCGATCGAACTGCGCATGCTCCGTTCAGAAATTTCCCGCCGTGCATTGCACGAAATTACGTTGTTACGTCAGTTTTTTTTTAGTAGTGTTGTTTACGTACATTCCTATTCCCGGACGACTTACGCAAAAAAAAAAATAGAAATTTGACGCGGGAACGACGGCCATACTTAACATGGGCTGTCTAACTATAGACCATATTTTTGCTTCCCTAACTTTATGCAGCAAATAGATGACTACCGATGCCGTAAGAGAATGCGACGGACGATCGTAACTTCGTGGATCGCCGGAAAAAGCTAATTTGCATACCCCGACGTGGAAAACATCGCGAACTCCACCCAGCGGGCGGAAAAAGATTGCAGCATAGATCCGACAGCGTACGGAGACGTAAGCCTGTCGGATCGAAGCCCGAAGCCGTCGCATCATGGTTTGAGGATTCAAACTAATGATACGACGCTGGGGTAATTTGAAATGACTCCGGTCTATCAGGAGATAGACCGGAGTAATGGCTCTGTGAATCTGGCCCAAAAATTTTAAGACCATGACTTATATTATAAGGATGCAAACCGAATGAGCAAAATTATATATTTTTTTTACAGTGGAAGTATGTAAATGAGATTTGAAATATTTTAATGCAAATTTTAATCCACATGCATTTGCAGTAATTCTAATTTCAATGAAGGGTCTATGCTGAGCAATTTTGTTACAGCATTTCCTTTGTTTGGGTGAAGCATTGCAAACTTACAGTAATTGTCTTCCTATGACAGAGCAAAACACTAACATCTAGAAAGAGAGTTCATTAATAATCTGAAGTTTATAGTATTATTACAGTCTCTTTGGCAGGTCTCACTATGAAGGCCAGGTGCAGTGGCCACAAGCCAGGGCCACCCCTCAAGCAGACAGTTTTACTCCAGACCCATGCTAGTGCATACATTTCTGCTTTATCATCATTCTTAACGCCATCAATAATATTTTGAGAACTCCTTATTTATAAAAATGCGGCTTACTTTATGTGTCCTAAGAAAGAGAAAATTAGTGACTTCCCCAATGTAACAAGACACTTAATAGCTTTTGTAAGGGACGGGGGTTTTTCTTGAAGTTGTTGGAAATTTTATTTTTGGATGCAAGTGGGAAAATATAGTGTCATCAAGAAAAGCTCTCACTTACTCCCTCCTGCTCCTTAGAGTCAGGCCCATTCTTTAGACAAGTTTATATCTTATTGTTGCTCCAGGATACCAAGGTGCACATGAGCCCCCTGTACCATTCACTAATCAGACAATAAGGCCCCACTCAGACTATGCATTGCATTAACAATGTCAGGTACAGTATTAAGATATGCTACGTTAAGATCTCTTTCACACTGGGGTGGATTACAGGCATTTTAGCACTAAAAATATCGCATGTAAAGCCATTGAAAAGCGCCTTACAAGCCACCCCAATGTAAAAGCCTGATGCCGCGTACACACGATCGTTTTTCAGATTCTAAAAAAAAAAAAAGTTTTTAATGGGATTAGAAAAAACTAAGTTTTTTTCAAACTGATCATTAAAATCAGCTTGCCTACACAATCGTGAAAAAAAAAAGGTCTAGCAAAGCGCGGTGACGTACAACACGTACGATGGCACTGCTTTTGTGTTAGTAAAAGACGATTCGCGCTTTTCAGTCTGTCACAGCGTGATGAATGTGCATCTCCATTACGAACGCTAGTTTTACCAGAACGAGCGCTCCCGTCTCATAACTTGCTTCTGAGAATGCGTGTTTTTTAACGTCATTAAAGCCCACACATGTCCATTTTTTTACGATGGTAAAAACGACAACGTTAAAAACGACGTGAAAAATTAGAGCATGTTCGAAATTTTTAATGCCCATTTGTTAGATCGTGAAAAATGCTCTGGAGCCCACACACAATCATTTTTAATGACATAATTTTTTTTAAATTTTTTAGAACCCGAAAAACAGTCGTGTGTAGGCGGTATGAGTGCTTTCACACTGGAGCAGTGCGTTTGCAGGATGGGAAAAAAAGTCCTGCAAGCAGTATCTTTGGGGCGGTGCAGGAGCAGTGTATACACCACTCCCAAAACGCTCTGCCCAATGAATTGAATGGGCAGCGCCTGCAAAGCGCTTCGGCAGTGCCGCAACACGGGCCCTTTTAACCCTTTCTTCTGCCACTAGCATCTAAAAAGGCTGCAATAACAGCGGTAAATCGTTCAATGTGAGCTTTGGGTCGGAAATTCCAACCGTGCGTATGCTCCATCTGACTTTTTCTGTCGGAATATCCGTCAGCAAAAATTTGAGAGCTGGTTCTCAATTTTTTCGACAAGAAACGTTTTTGTTGGAAATTCCGATCATTTCTCGGAATCAATTCAACGCATACTCGGAATCATTTTCTCGGCTCGTTGTATTGTTGTATGTTACAGCGTTGTTGACGGTCGGATATTGTGTGACCGTGTGTATGCAACACGAGTTTGAGCCAAAGTTCAGTCGAAAAAAAATCTATGGTTTTCTTGTCAGAATTTCCGATCGTGTGTTCGCTGCAAAGGCAGCCTATTCTTTTTAAATGGCACTCGCAGCATACCTAAAGGAAAAGCATGGTAATAAAAAAACAAACAAACAAAAGAAAACAATGATGTGGCTGCAGCATTGATCTGATACTGCAGCTGTCCCTCATCTGCTCTAAGGCTGAGAATTGAACGATCAAATAAATAAATAAATAAATAAATAAATACAAGTCCCTAAATATATCAAATAGTTTGAACGATCAGATAAATAAATTAATAAATAAAAGTCCCCAAATCTATCAAATAGTTTGTAGATGCGATAACTTGTGTGCAAACCAATCAATATACACCTATTGCAACTTTTTTTTATTAAAAATACATAGAAGAATATATATAGGCCTAAACTCATGGATATGTTTTTTTTTATATATATGTAGCGCCCCCCCCCCCCCCCTATTTGCGGGGCGTTACGCTAAAGTTAGTGGGGAATGGGAGAGTTAAGTTACTCCCATTCACAAAATGCCTAAATTTGGGTTGCTGCCAGTTTTGGAACTGCCTTGTAGGTCAGTCTGCATGCCAGGGAGGTGTTATTACCCCTGGGTGACAGTCAGCGCTAGAAGGGGTCCTGACAGACCCACCTTCTCTCATCAGCCAATCAGAGGAGCGGTTCTTTCTCTGGACATGCTGGCGGGAGGGTATATCTGGGGCAGTCGCCTGTGAGAGTTGTGCTATGCGGGGGCCCGCGTTCCAGATGTGGCATCCACCTTCAGGGTGCGCGCATCCATGGGCCCCGCCATCGAGGCTTGCCTGGCCGAGGTTGCGTACCAGGCGGAACTTCATTCTAATGCAAAGAGGGGCCCCAGCGGCCTGCTGGGTCCCAGATCCTAAGTGGGAGCTGAACGGTGGGGGATCGGCTCGGGAGAACCCAGAGTCAGAGGTTGTCTGCGAGGCCTGGACGAACCACCGGGGATCCGGTCACCACGCCACATGACAGGTACACTTCAGCTGTCAACACGGGTCTTGGAATAAAGCATTGAAAACTCAAGTTGACGTCTTTAACCACCTTCACTAATACAAGAATCACTGGTAACCTAACATGCCGGTCCCAAACTAATCAGCAGCTCCTTCGGGGGTGAGCGCTACATATATATATATATATATATATATATATATATATATATATATATATATATATATATATATATTGATATGTATTATAGCAGAAAGTAAAAAAAAAATGTTTCTTTTTTTTCAAAACTTTCAGCTCTTTTGCTTTATGGTGCAAGAAATGTAAATCGCAGAAATTAAAAGAAAGTTATATTTGTGGGAAAAAAAGGACATCAATTTTGTTTGGGTACAACTTAGCATGACTGTGCAATTGTCAGTTAAAGCGACACAGTGCAGTATCGCAAAAAATGGCCTAGTCAATAAGGGGGCAAATCCTTCAGGGACTGAAGTGTTTAAAGTGGCAGATACCACTGTGTGAATGGAGCCCATTGTCTTCTTGGTCATGCCATTTATGTTACAAAATCTTAAGTAAATTAGTTATTTTCATAGTACAGGTCCAGTGTGTACTTTGGCCAACTAGAATCCAAAGCTCCTGATAGGCTTGTATTGAGTACATGCGTCATTGTACTACATGCGTCTTTAGAGAAAGGCAGAATGTTAATATAGAGTGTGGTCTGTCCAAGACTCAGTAAACTGTAATCAGTACACTCAAGAACCAGCACTAAATTTGGGGCTTAGAGAGTGGTAGTCTCCATTGCTGGATCAAGATTTTGACAGATAGCAGCTGCCCTGATGCTTATCTGGGTTCACACTTTTCCGACAAAAGTTCTGAGGCCCGGTTCACACTTGTCCGACAAACGCTGTGACATTAGGCGCTCATGTCGCATGACGTGTGAAAATCAATGTTTCCCTATGAGAGCCGCCTTAACTGGTCCGACACAAGTCGGTCCGACTTTGAAAATGCTCCCTGTATTACTTTGGTCTGACATTGATCCTACTTCAGCCTATTCAATATCATTGAAGTCAGACCAAAGTAGGATCCTTCTCCTAACCATCCAACTTTTGACATCCAACATGATGATTACAACAGCAGTAAAATTAATTTATCTCACACTGGGAATGTTTTGATTGGTCAAAGGACAAGTCAGACTATCACAAACTTGGACCAAAGTAGTATCCTGTTCATGAAAGTCAGATGGATGTCGGACCAATGTAGGAACAATGTAGGACTGATGTCGCAGAGAAAAGTAGGATGAAAGTAATAACTGTCGTGTCGTATCAGTGTGAACCCAGCCTCACATTTGGAGCTCATGTAACATGACGTGTGAAAATCAATGTTTCCCTATGGGAGCCGTCTTAACTGGTCCGACACAAGTCGGTCCTACTTTGAAAATGCTCCCTGTACTACTTTTGTCCGACTTTGATCCTACTTCAGATCCTACTTATCTCACTCTGGGATTGTTTTGATTGGTCAAAAGACAAAGCCGGATCAAAGTAGTATCCTGTTCATTCAAGTCGGATGGATGTAGGATGGATGTAGAACCTATGAAAGTCGTATGACTGTCATGTTATATCAGTGTGAACACAGCCTAAAGAATAATGCCAAGCTAATTAAAAAGAGGGCACTGATTTAAATAAGGAGTGACTAAACACATCCAGTTAAGTCTTTCTTCAGTGCAATGGAACAGTTGTTAATTTACAGCTCAGTAGCTGACACTAATTTGTTTGCCTACATCAAAGAGATGGATAACTAGGCATCCAAGTTCCTCAATGATAACATGGGTGAAAATGGTTGTGAAAGAGTTTTTATGCACAAGAACAAAAACTCCAACATTTTCCAAACATGTCTGGTGGGTAGAAGAAGTACACCAGAAATATATTCCACAGAAAGAATTATAGTTTTAAAAAAACAATCATTAAGTTATTAGTGCAATGATTTTAGTTACATTAATTTTGCTATCAGTCACATTTCTCTAAAGTAGAAACCAAAGTAAAGCAAAAAACAGATAAATAATAAATAAAAGCAACCAAAGCAAACATTTTTCAAACTAGAATAATATTTAATAATATAAAAAAATGTTCAACTTTTATTTCTTAATTTTGAAGTTTTTATAGGGTAGCTTATTTTGTGTTCTTTGTGTTTGCGTTCTTGTTTCTGTATTTAATTGTTATTTGTGTGTTGTTTAATTTTTTAATTTAACTTTTTTCACTGGTTGTTTTCTGTCGGGGAAAAGAGGAAAATAATGACCAGTGAGCTGATTTTTTTGCCACAAAAACAGGTGAAACATTGTAAAAAAAAAAAACTGTTTCCATAACCTTCAGGAGCTAATTTTAAAAAAACAAACACAACACCCTTGTTTCACCTTCCCTGTATAGTGAATTGACAGTTTTAGGATCAAATGCAATATTTAGAAAAATGTGTCTGGACACCTAAATACCAAATGCAAGATGCTTTCGCAAAATAGAGCCCAATATGGAGCAAAGTGCCTTTGCACAAACGCACAAACTTCGTAACATTAATGCCTTGCACACACGGCCGGACTTTTGACCGAGCAAAAGTCCGCCGTGAGCCAATCGGAAGTTCAACGGACAAAAAGAGAACAGATTCTCTATTTAAGGTCCATCAGACTTCCAACCAAAAAAGTCCGATGCTACACACGGTCGGACTTTCTGTGAAAAAAAGCCTGTTAGACATTTTTTCTCGGACGGAAAGTCTGGCCGTGTGTATGAGGCATTGCAGAGCTTACAGACCATGTGAGATAGAAATGCCTTCAACATAAAGTCCAACCCCAGCCCACAGGTTTCCTCCTGTAAGAACCACCTTCTCACTTGAGGCTCATAATGGCAGCATTTTAAGTGTTTTTTTTTTTACTTACTTTTTACTGGTGTTTTTCAGATGATTAAGTGGTACACTGGGTCTTCTTCTAGGAGGATGCTGAGAGTGACACTGATAGGATATTTGCCTATTATAGAAAATTACGGATTTTCTTTTAAGTGTATGCAAAGCAGTTTTGGGTTGAGTGAGAAGGGTTAAAACCTCTGGCATGTTTTTATTGCTGTCTTTGTTCTGTTGGGGAGATTTGCTATTTCTATCTGTTTTGGTGACCACTGTCAGTGGCACAGAAAGTGATGCAAAATCCCAAATTTGGTGAAGCAAAATCTTACAATGAGCACCTTTTTCCTGCAGTGAAGCGAAATCTTCCCAATGGGGGCAAAAACAAGAACCTCTGATAAGAGTTTTTCCATTACCTTCTCTGGCCACAACCAAAAGGTAAATTGATTATAGACACAATTTAAATTTGAACTCTAGGTAGACATAAAAGACATAAATGATGGTAGCTCTGTTATTATTAAATATTCATTATATGTATTTGTAAATGCAAGCTATATAAGTACCTGAATATGACCTGGTATCAGCCTCTTGCACTCCTTCTAATTCAGCACTGGTAGAAAGAAGCAAGCTCATAAAAAGAAAAAAACAGAGTAACAAGAGAGATGTGCACATTGCTGTGCTGTTGTGTCTTTCACTTTCCAGTCATAGGCTGGGGCAGGTCCACGGTGACCTGGGCTCACAGGAAGTGGGTAAATGATGCTGTTCTGAGGGGCGTGGTTAGAAATGGAAATGTGAGCCTGCACTTTCCTGAAGCTCTGCTACTCCTGAGGTGTCACCCCAGAGCTTGCAATGCCTACCAGAAAACAGCAGATAGTACAGCGGGCTATACAGAGTGCAAAAATATTGGCCATCCACTGCCATCTGTCCTCTCTTGGAACTGTTATATTCCGTGAAAGTGACATACAAATGGGGACATCCCTTTCATGTCAGAATATGAAAGGAGGGTCCTGAGATCAGGCCTAGTGTACTATGGGCTGCACCTAAACTCTTTATCAGCGGTATATTAAACAACCATGGGGGGCATCTCAAAAGAGCCAGGCAGCTTCAACAAACACAAATCCATTAAACAATAGCTACCTTAAATGACACAAAAGATCCCACACTAAGGAATGTGAAGCCACATTGATAAATGCCAGGAACTTTCTTAAGGAGCTTCTCTTGGGGAAGAAAAGGGCACTTTGACTATAGATATAGACATATCATTTATGAATTGGACAACAAGTGTCAAACTGTTAGAAAATGCCATTTATTAGAAGATAACTGCTACCGACAGCCGTTAAATGTTTTCCTCTTTTGGGTCCTCACACCACCTCCCACAAGAAATCTCTTACAACTTCCACGACTAATACCTTGTACACACGATCGGAATTCCTGATGAAAAAAGTCAGACGGAATTAAAATCCGTCATAGTTTAGAAATAAAACATGTTTTATTTTTTTCCAATCCTATGTGAAATTCCGATCGTCTGTGTGGAACTCCGATGGAGAAAAATCATGCATGCTCAGAATCAAGTCGACAAATACTCGGAAGTATTGAACTTCATTTTTCTCAGCTCGTCATAGTCTTTTACATTACCGCCTTTTGGATGGTGAGAATTTGGTCTGACAGTGTGTATGCAAGACAGCTTGAACGGAATTCCGACGGAAAATTCCATTGGATTTTAGACATGTGCATTCGTTTTTGTTAGAATGCATTTTCGTCCGAAAATCTGTTTTTTTCGTTATCGTTTTAACAAACGATAACGAAAGTGCAAGAAACGAAAACCGAAAGATCCGACATAAAAAATGCTTTATTTTCGTTTTCGTAAAAATTCGATATAGAGAGATTCGACATTATAGGGAAAAGATTCGACATTATAGAGAAAAGATTCGACATTATAGAAATAATAGATTCGACATTACAGAGAATAGATTTTGATTTATAAGAAAATAGATTCGACATTATAGAGAATAGATTCGACATTATTACTAGTCATACAACATTAGAATTCTTGTAGGCGGAATATTCGAACAGAAAGGTACGATTCGTAAAGATTTGACGTTCCGTCGAATATTCTTTTGACCATTCGGCAGCAACCAAAGAGATTCGACGTTCCGTCGAATATTCTTTTAAACCATTCGACATAAACCAAGTATTATTGGATTTTTGGACGAAAGCTATTCCCCAACGAAAAACAAAATAAATCAAATGATTTTCGGGAGTAACTAAATAAATTTATTTTCCAAACGAAAAAGAAAAAACGAAACAAAATATTCTAGTCTGCGCATGTCTATTGGATTTTATCCCATTGGAAATTCTGATTGTGTGTACAGGGCATAAGAGTCCCCATATAACATACTGAATACACAGTCACAAAGACCTGCACCAGATAGACTGCAACTACAAAACTATTTTGCTTCAGATAAACGTCACAAACTGTCACATACAGACTGAGAATATTTAGAAAATCTGATCAGCTCCGATGACTTTGTATGGGCCATAGCAAATACAAAACTTGGAAAAGCCCCTGGACTGGATGGCCCCCTACTTTTTTACTAGAAACACCCCAAGACCATCTCTATGGACACTTCCAAAGAGCATTCAGTTTGGTATCTGCTGAGTACCCACCCCACCTAGATTTCCTACATGCCCATACAACAGTTATATTGAAAGAAAGGAAAGATCCCACCCTATGTGCCATTTATAGACCAATATCTATATTAAGCGTAAACTTTTCTGGCATCCCACTGAAGCGAATGCCTCTGGAAACTGATAGATACTGATCAGATGGGCTTTATGGAAACTAGGGAAGCAGTAGATAATGAAAAAAAAATCAAAATCCTTAGATGTGATACTTCTATCTGCAGAAGCTGAAAAGGCATTTGGCTGTGTCAACTGGAAATTCATGGCAGAAGTCCCAAAAACTATAGGTTTAATGATAGACGCTGTGTTCACCTAAATATTTTGCCTTCAGCTCTAACGGCTATGGTAAAAGCTAATGGGGGACTCTCTGGTTAATTTTATGAGAAACATCCCCCCACCTTTCCTACACAAATAGGAGAGGTACTTACAAGCCTACTTCACGCAAGAATAGGAGAAACAGACATGATGGGGTTGATTTTCTAAAACTGGAGAGTGCAGAATCTGGTGCAGCTGTGAATTAAAACCAGCTTGCAGGTTTTTGGTCAAAGCTGAAGTTAGAAGATGATTGGCCACCATGCACAGCTTCACCAGATTTTGTACTATCCAGCCTGTATATTTAACATACATGAGGAGAATGAGCTCAATAGAGTGTGCAGGATATCTATCAACATCCAAGGTACAAATGGAGATATGCACAAGGTGCAAAAGAAAATCCCTCAGGGACTTTAACCACTTGAGATCCGCGCTATGGACAAAAGACGTTAACAGCGTGGCTCTCAAGTGCCGGGTTGACGTCTTTGGACGGCATGTTATTGTAATTCCCCGCACGCACCACTGGGTGGCGCGCAGCAGGGAAAACAGTGCACGGCGCATCACTAAGGAGCCGATGCATGTGCCTGGCGGCCGCGATAGCACTGGTCGCTGTATAAATGTGAATGGTCCCAAAAATGTGTCAAAAGTGTCCGATGTGTCCGCCGTAATGTCGCAGTCCCGATAAAAATCGCAGATCATCGCCATTACTAGTAAAAAAAAATAGTAAAAAAAAAAATCACAATTCTGTCCCCTATTTTGTAGGTGCTATAACTTTTGCGCAAACCAGTCGCTTATTGCAATTTTTGGGATATTTATTATAGCAACAATTAAAAATATTTATATATTTTTTTTAAATTGTCACTCTTTTTTTGTTTATAGCGCAAAAAAGAAAAATCGCAGAGGTGATCAAATACCACCAAAATAAAGTTCTATTTGTGGGGAAAAAAGGACGTCAATTTTGTTTGGGAGCCACATCCCATGACCGCGCAAATGTCAGTTAAAGCGACGCAGTGCCGGTAGCTGAAATTCCGCCTGGGCACGAAGGGGGTTTATGTGCCCACTAAGCAAGTGGTTAAAGGCAGTGCCATCCTTCCACTATGGGGCAACCATGGACTTGCTGTATTGGGCCCACTGTGTGCTCCACCCAACATGCAGGGCCTGGGGCTGAACCATTGCGTTATTTGAATTGGGGCGCTTCTGACCTCCCCGGCATGGGAATGCCCGCTGCATGTCGGTGATGCAGTATCAAGTGATGTCACCCCCCCCCCCCGGGTGGACCACGCTGGGTGACTTGTCTTCTTCCAGCTCCATCTGCTGCATGGTATTCAGGTCCTGACTCCTCCCTACTCTAATAGGGTCCTACACATTTAAATATGGGCCATCTCCAGACATTTGGACTCTATCCCTTAGGACTTGCACATATTTTCTGTGTGGGCTGCAGTATTTGGAGCATAAGGTATGCCCCCTAATACCACTTAACTACACTCCTGACCCCTCCATTTTCCATGGCTGTATACCCCCTTTATTCTGTTTTTACTGTATTTCTATCTTTACACAATTTATGTAGAGACTTTCAATTTGGCAATTTGGCAATTTCCCCACTTTCAGTACACTTTCAGTAAAGTAATACAATGCCTAATATTTACTTGCAGACTGTACCCCCCTTTCTTTTGAAATCTTTTTGGCCTCAATCATCCTTGTGGATACCCCAGTGGGCCCCTATGTTGCTGTTTTGCCCCTGTGTGTTTGGAGAGTGGCCTTACCAACCAAAACTGATAGGAGCTTTGTATACTAAGTGTATATACCAATTGTAAGTGAGCATTTTTACACAGTAGCCTACTACAACATATATATTAAATATGTGAAAAACTGTATGCTAATTTTGTTATAATTGTTTCACATTTTCATATTAAATCTAACATATTGTATTCTAGAGTTCCATATGCCCACAAACTCCCTTGAAGAAGAAAATCTTCCGAAACATGTCGGGAGTCGGGACTTACTCAAGGTACCTTTCCCAAGCTGACCAAGTATATTGCTGGCAGTCTCCGGGGGTATATATTAAAGTATTGGATATACTATGCCTTTGTATGAAATTATTGTTTTATTTATACATGCACTGCTAGTTACATGTGATAATTTTATTGGGCTTTTTTATTCTGTACTCCAAAATAAAAATTAGCACCTGCATTTTAATCTTACCATTTTGTCTGTATTCTGCCTTTAGAGTCCCTAAGGAGTTTCCATAATATTTAATCATTAAACATCAGTTAACACTAACATTCAGGAAACTGTATGCAAACTTCTAACAAGGTGGTACCATCTCTCCAGTCATACTCTCAACATAATGGCACTGTGGGAAAGAAGAGGGCACCCTACTATACCAGTTTTGGTCATGTTCAAACTCTCAGAGTATTGGAAAGACAGGCAATTTATTTTCCAAAAAAATCAGAAATGTTAGTATTCCTAACAATCCTGCTTTCTTCCTGCTCTATTACAGCATAAAACCAAAGAAAATGTATAATAATATATAATAAATCTGATAAGTACCTGGTAACACCACCAGAGCATTTTATCCCAGCACTTTGGTGTAGGTGTGAGCCCACAATGCCCTCACAATGGTTCACTTATATTACTGAAATGAAACATATGGAGGAACAGTCATCTACTATTAAGCCTTAAGGACATGGAAGAAGTTTTCCGCCAGAAGGGGTTCTATTGGAACATCTGTACATTTACAGAAGAAGAAAGGGATGGGTAGCCCTTGGTTAAAAAAGGATACGTGCACTGTTAAGCCTCGTACACACAACTGGTTTTCCTGCCAGGAAAACTGCCAGGAGAGCTTTTGGCCGGGAAAACCGGCCATGTGTATGCTTCCTTGCAGTTTTCCTGACAGGAAAATTGCTGGGAATCCCAGCGGGAAACTAGAGAACCTGCTCTCTATTTTCCCGCCACGATTCCCAGCGGTTTTAAACTTGGCAGTTTTCCTATGGGGAAACAATGCAAGGGAGCATACACACAGCCAGGATTCCTGGCCAAAGCTCTCCCTGCAGTTTTACAGACAGGAAACGTGGCCGTGTGTACACAGGGAAACTTACCGAGCAGGTTCTCGGTTTTACCGTCGGGATTCCCGGTGGACTTTTTACCGCTGGGAATCCCGGTCTTGTGTACAGGGTTGATTGTCTCTCTTTTTGAATGTGTACCGTGACACATATTGGATCACGAGGAGGCAGAGTACCAACCTAGATGTCTGAATATTACTATTCCTCTTTTGACTTTCATTATATACTTCGATCTATCATTGACCTTTATTTCCCTCCTTACCAGTTCCCCACCAACTACCATTAACATTTATTTATTACAGGTACAGTAAAACCTTAGATTGCGAGCATAATTAGTTCCTGAAACATGCTTATAATCCAAAGCGCTTGTATAACAAAGCAAATTTACCCATAAGAAATAATGGAAACTCAAATGATTCGTTCCACAACCATTTATTCATACATATGTCCTTCAGTTAGTAGTCCATATAAAAATATTACAGCAATGTGGTTGTGTAACCATAAAATGTCCATCCACAAATGGAAGCCTCCACAAGGAGATTAGAAGCAAAATCCAGCAGGAGCTACAGAGTATAAAAGAGAAGAGAGGAGCTACAGAAAAGAAAAGAGAAGAGAGGAGCCTCTCAGTGTAGCAATATGTTGCTAAATGTTGTACCTTCATTAAATGTAACCATTATGCTACACCTAGGAGAACAACTCTCTTCTCTTTTATACTCAGTTATGACATGACACTGCTTGTATATCAAGACATCACTTGTATATCAAGTCAAAATGTATTTAAAAACTTTGCTTGTCTTGCAAAACACTCTCAAACCAAGTTTCTCTCAAACCAAGGTTTTACTGTATTTATATAGTGCTGACACAGCTGGAGATCAGCTTTACATTTTGAACGAAGCATAGAATAGTTAGAACCTCTGTTAGGTTTTTTATTGATCTACTTTATGTATCCCTGCTGGGCAGATTCATCTATAATTATGTATCTATTTATCTTATGAGCAATCCAAAATGTTACAGTTGTCACCAGAACAAAGAGTGAAGCCTCGTATACACGCTCGGTTTACTCGGCAAGAACCAGTAAGAAAACTGCTGACAGAGATTTCTTGCTGAGTAAACTGAACGTGTGTACGAGGCTTTCATGTTTCTTGACAAGAAAACTGCCCAGAATCTAGACGAGAAAAGGGTGCAGCAAGATGGCGGCGACGGCATCGAATGTGCTGAGCGCATGCTCGTCATACGCGATGACGTCACCGCGTTCTTTCCTTTCAAGAGAACCACGTTTCTTTTGAAAGGAGAGTCTGTACACTCGGGCGGAATGAGATTCTTGCCAAGAATCTCTTCGGGAAAAACAAAGTTTTTTTCCTGACGAGATTCTTGCCCGTGTGTACAGGGCTTGAGAGTAACATTTTCAGTAAGAATATCTGATCTGATGACAACTGTCTACCAAGGGATTTCCCCTAAATTTGTAGTGATTTATTCTCATTCATCTGGTACTGGAAGTGAAGGGAAATATGTAGTTATAAAACAAAATCTTTATAAACAGTGTCACATTGTAGTCAGCGTCAATTTTCTGGTTCATAAAAGTCTGTTTTAGTCCTTTGATTTTGATTAACCACATTAACAAAAGGTTATTTAAATACCTATATCTGTCAATCTAATAGAACAATTATCTGTTAAAAGATATTTTAAATATTTGTCAGCTCATCACTTATTTCCATTGTCCGATGAAATGTGAAGGCCTGTTTTGTGTGTATCTGTTTAAAAAAAACACACAAGATACACATTTTGCAAAGGAATCGACTTGCTCAATCAGTAGGGGCATATTGGGCACTTAAGATCATCTTGATACATCACGAAAACAATATATTTGTATATGAGATCATTTCAGCACATCTTATGGATTTAGGAACTTAGCCTTTCACTGCTAATTTAAAGTCTACAACATGGAAAGGAATTGTGTTACTCAAATCCCCCCCCTGGGGTTTGCAGTCCCTCGGAATGCATTATTCATCAGGTGTCAAAGTGACAGACTATACAAACAACACTTTGATTGGTGCTCACCCTTATTACTCAACAAAGTACTGCAGGATACATACGATGACTCCACAGGGATGCAATAAGTCATGAAAAACGTGTCCATCCATGGTCTTTATTTCATCAAATAAAGTCAGCTTGATTATATAATTTAAACAAAAATGGTTTACCATGAAAGTGTTTCACAAGCTACTTTCAAAGCAAATCAAATGGTTTCATTGGAATCAATTTGGGGAAAGTGAGTGTATACGTGTGTGGTTTCTTAAAGGAGCGTATCACTTCATATTTAAATACTGAGCCATTCAGCCACATATGTATAGTAACACATGACCTGCATTATTAAATATGGTGGTATACAGGTAGTGATAAACAGGCACATACTGAACCTGCAGTGATCAGCATTGAGACCTCTACTCTGCCTGGTGCCTGTCCACGTCTGGTAATAGCATGGTGACGTCACTGGCTCCCCCCGTGTTGCTAGGACACGGCGTGACTTTGATCTCTGTAAAGAGCCACGGACACGGCTCTTTAACCATGTGATTAGATTATGTCCAATCACAGCCGGTCATATGTAAATTCGGAAGTGCCGATAATCGGCTCTCATTGCCACACACTGACAGTGTGTGTGGCGAAGAGAGCCAATCAGCGGCATCTTCTCACAGGGGAGAACAGGACATGTAATCAGGGTATCTAGTGAAAATGGCGCCTATGGCAAGCACTGAAATTGCGACCCTGTCAAAACATAAATGCCGCCTTACCAGCACCCATGAGTGCAGTAATATCAGCACCTATAAATACAGTAATACCAGCACCCATAAATGCGGCCTTACCAGCACCCATAATTGCGGCCTTACAAGCACCCATAATTGCGGGCTTACCAGCACCCATAAATGCAGTAATATCAGCACCTATAAATGCGGAGGGAATCGTGCAGTGTGCAGGCACAGCACTGAGCAGAAAGGCAGAGCGGAACGGAACATCAGAGACAGTGACTGCGCGCAGTGGTACACATACAGGTCACACTCACTAGCAGTGGCATGCTTTAAAATCTGTCTGCTGGGAATCCGTCCATCCGACATGTCTGCTGGTTAGTACGCTAACCAGCAGACATATCTGCTCGCACATGCGTCGAATGGATTCGACTCATGCGCGGAAGTGTTTTACTTCCTGGTGCAGTGACGTGGCGGCGTCAACGTCACCGCCACGTCACCGCGCTGTCTGCCGGCGGGGATTTTGGTTTGATTGTGTGTACAGCGATCAAACCAAAATAGCCCAGCAGACAAATCTGTTCAAATCGGTCTGTCAGACCGATTTAAACAGATGTATTTGGTCGTGTGTACGCGGCCCCATGGAAACAAGGAAAAGGATAAAATATCCTTACCGGATGGAGTGGACCCAAAAACACCATACGGCGGTGGGTCACATATGCATGGAAGGCAGGGTTGGTTTTTCTCCTTACACAACCACAGCATGTCTCTGTATGATGTCACAAGAGCCCATTATGTCCAGTGACATCTGATTTTATCTCCCCATTTCATCATTGGAATCGGATTGGAGTCAGCCACTCGGGAGCTGATCCATACCGTTTTCTGTTGTGAAGATCAACGCCTGGATAAAGCGTGAAGTCTGACAGCGGTATTGACCAGATCAGGCATTCGGCCTGGAGTATGAGTTCGTAATAGAGATAGCACAAATTTGTCACGCTGTAACAGACTGAAAAGTGCAAATCGTCTCTCACCAAATTTTTACTAACACGCGGCAACACAAGATTAGCAAAAGCAGCCCCAAGGGTTGTGCCAGTGGAATAGAACTTCCCCTTTATAGTGCCGTCATACGTGTTGTACATCACCGCGTTTGAGAACGACAAGATTTTGTGTTGACAGTGTGTACGCAAAGAAAGCTTGACAAGATTCTCGACAAGCCTGACAAGACACTTTCATTCTGGAATCTATGTTACTATTTAGAACTCCTATCACTGTGAGTTCCTTATTGGCGCTGCACTTGTGTTTATATATAGTGATTAAATACTGCCAAAAGAAAGCTCTACCTGTATGAAGAAAATGACAAAAATGTATTTTGGGTACAGTGTTGCATGACCAAGCAATTGCCATTCAAAGTGCGACAGCGCTCAAACCTGAAAATTGGCCTGGGCAGGAGGAGTGTGAAAGTGCCCAGTATCGAGGTGGGTAAGGGGACACTTACTTGTTTGTTTTTTTATCTTAGTGCACAAGATTAATGCAAGTGAGTGCATTTTTATTTGTTTTAATAAAAGGAAAGTAAAATGGAAAGAACTATGATTGGCATGCGTTTATTTTGAGAGGAGTGTGGTGGATTATCACTAAAAGGAGGTTGGAGCTACTACCTATCTGGAGTAACAAAAGGTGCCTGACAGTCTCATATGGTGGAAAGTAGAATTGAAGAAGAAAGGTGTCCCACAGGAGGAACGAGCCTGGTTGTAACCTCCTCAAGGGAAAGGCACACATTTGACCTGTAATAAAAATGTATGGGTCAAAAACAGAAGTGAGCGCATTGCGAGCACAACGGTGAGGCATACAGAGAAAAACTTGGGTAACAGCACGGAGCACTTTCATTTCTTGTGGGCTCTGGAGTCGGACTGATTTAGCTATTGAAACAATTCTGAACTATTTATTGGTGGTCTTTACACTTGATGAATTTATTTAGACACACTTTTAATATTAGTTGATCTATTTGGATACTTTAGACGCATTTCAGTATTAGAAAAATATTTTATTTATTTACCAGCACATGGATGTTTGCCGGACCTTGCCGGAAAGAAGTCGCAGACGCCGGATCTTTCCGGAAAGAAGTCTCCCGCGCATGCGCGAGAGTAACAACATTGCGGCTCCAGCCACTCAAAGCGCTGGAGCCGCGATACTCGGAAGACATGCCGAGGCAACATGTCAGCTACCTCGGCGTGTACCAGGTAAGTTACCGACGCCTCGTTCTAAGATAAGCATTTCATGAGCTAGTATGACATGGTGACAATATTTTTTATATGGGACTATACAACTGCTTTAGGTACATGAATGAATGAATGAATGAAAACTTATATAGCGCAGCACATGCGAACTTAATCGCCTCTGGGCGCTTGTTGTTCCTGTCTCCTTTGGTATCAAAAGAGATGAGTCTTGATCTTTCTCCTGAACGCTAAATGATTTTCCTCCAACCGAATACTGGTTGGTAAAGCGTTCCATAGTCTGGGACCTTGGACCACGAATCTTCTTTCTCCCTTGGACTTGTAGTTGGCTTTCGGTATCTGTAGCAAGTTTTGATTGGTGGATCGCAGAACGCGATTGGGGTTATAAGCTTTTATTTTTTCGCATAGATAATGGGGAGCATTCCCATGGATACATCTATGCGTTAGACAGAGTGCTTTAAAAGTGACCCTGTCTTTTACTGGCAACCAGTGAAGTGCTCTCAGTGAAGGTGAGATTGATTCCCATGGTTTTTTTCCAGTCACAAGTCTGGCGGCCGTGTTTTGAACGACTTGTAGACGAGCGATTTGGTACTTGGGGAGTCCGAGGTAAAGGGCATTTGCATAGTCCAGTCTGGAGTTTACAATTGCTCCCACCACGACCGCCAAGTCTTCCTTGGGAATAAAAGGAGTAAGCCTACGTAGTAGGCGCAGCAGATGGTGAGATCCGATGACTACTGACCCTATTTGTGCGTCCATTGTCATGTAGGAGTCAAAGATGACCCCAAGACTTTTCACTTTGTCGCTAGGGGTGATGATTTTGCCCAGAATGGGCGGGGGGGTCCAGGTTGTAGCAGGTTGATTGATACGCTTGGCGTGAAACAGGAGAAGTTCTGTTTTCGCTCCATTGAGTTTAAGATAACTCTTTGTCATCCAGTCCTCTATCAAAGAGAGGCATGTCTCTAGATTGAGGTGATGATCCTTTTTCTTGCAAATGCGGAAATACAGTTGCGTGTCGTCTGCATATGAGTGGTAAAGCAGTTTTTGGCTGCTAATAATCTCAAAAAGAGGGCGAAGATAGATGTTGAATAACACCGGCGACAAAGGGGATCCTTGAGGGACTCCGCACGATAATGTGCGTTTCGCAGAAGTGAAGGGTCCCAGCTTCACTATTTGCGAACGGTTTTCCAAAAAAGAGGAGAACCAAGATAAATCGCCTTCTGCGACTCTGGCTACTTCAGATAGCCGAGTCAATAAGAGCTTGTGGTCTACTGTGTCGAAGGCTGCACTAAGGTCCAACAGAACCAGAAGACAAGATTCTCCTTCGTCTGCGGCCTCAAGAGCGTCGTCCCATATTTTGAGCAATGCGGTTTCCGTCCCGTGTCCAGGACGGAATCCCGATTGAAATGGGTCAAGTAGCTTGTGGGTATCTAGATGCTGTTGCATCTGTTGTACCACTACTTTTTCCATTACCTGAGAGTACATTTAGGCCTGTTATTGGACGACGATGGAGTGGGTCCTTGGGGTCCAGGTTGGGTTTCTTCAAAATGGGTCGAATTATACCCTCCTTGAATTGGGAGGGCACTATGCCCTCCCTGAAAGATTGGTTGATAAGCTGCGTGATAGAAGGCGCCAGGATGTCGGCGCATTCCTTCAGCAGTTTAGTGGGGATGATATCATTGGGCGCGGTGCTGTTACACAAAGTACCGATGATATTATTAGTGTCTTTGATAGAGATAGGTTCCAGCGTGAACTTACCTGGTTGTGATGAATTACTGCAGGTGTTGTGTATATAATTACAGGGAGGCTTGAGGGGAGAATTACTTTGCCGAATGCTTTGTCGGATCTTCTCGATTTTATTAATGAAGTAATAATGAAGTAATGAAGACAATTCATTGCAAAATTCTTGTGAGTCCGAATTGGGGGCTTCAAGACATCCTGGATTCATGGTCTGAGTGACCAGCTTGAAGAGTTCGCGTGGGCGATTAAGGGCACTGTTAATAGCCTTAGAAAAATAGTTTTTCTTGGCTTTGAAGATTTCTTTATGGTATTTTCTTGTTGTTGCTTTGTAGACGCTGAGGTTCTCATCTGAAGAGCTTCTTTTCCAGGCGGCTTCCGCCCTTCTGCGCTCTTGCTTCAGTAACGCCAGTTGGTTGTTGAACCAGCTAGAGTTATTTTTCCGGATGCAGGTTTTGCGTTTTGGCGCTATTAAGTCGGCTGACTGTAATAGGGCTGTATTTATGGTATCCAGTGTTTCTTCAGCCGTTAGGTTCGGCTGAATTGTAATTATTTTCTTCCTTAACGTGGTTTTGAAGAGTTCCGAATGGAGCTTCTTCTGACATCTAGTCCAGTGTGCTGTCACTGGATTTGAAGTTTTAGTTAAGGGAGGGAAATTGGAAATAATGAATTTAATTGCATGGTGATCTGTCCATGGCAACGGTTCATTTTCCAAGATTTCTATTTCCAGATCTTGTCTGAAAATGAGAATGAGATCGAGTGTGTGACCTGAAGCATGTGTGGGGCCACATACTAGTTGTTGTAGCCCTAATCCTTCAAAGTGATCGATGCAGGCGTCGGCAATAGGGTCTTGCGGGGAGTTAGCCCAGAGGTTGAAGTCCCCGAGCAGCAAAAGATGTTTGCTGTTAAGGGTATAGGTGGAGATAAAGTCTGTCAATGATGGTAGAAGCTGCTGATTTTGGGCCAGGTGGCCTATAGCAGAGTAGAATCCGGATGATCTCCTGGGAGCCTGCTAGGAGTTGCAGAGTAAGGGTTTCCATGAATGAAAGAGGGTTTTGAAGGACTGGTTTAGTGATCGCAAGACAAGTCTTATGGATCACTGCCAGTCCTCCTCCTCTTTGCCCTATTCTGTTTTCAGTTAAAATACGATAGTTTTCTGGCACCAGTTCTCCTAGAATGGTGTTACAGTCGGCTGTGAGCCAGCTCTCTGTAATAAAGAGGCAGTCTAAATCGTATTGTAGGATGAAATCATGGATTTCCAGTCAGTGTTTTACTGCCGACCTTGTGTTAATCAAAGCACATGATATATGCTTAGGCTGGGGTAAACGTCTGAGATTTTTGATAGTCGATCGTCTATCGATTCTCAAAAGTTGCTCAGTTCTTAGGGCTTTTTTGGTGAAGGCTGGTAGAATTGCGGCAAATTGCCTCAGATCCCGAATGGTTTCTGCAGAATATTGCAGATTAACCATAGTCGCCAAACACCAGGGGGAGAAGGGGGGGAGGATTTTCAAGGATTAACTTAATCCTTGATCCTGGCTTGGTCCAGAGGAAGGCAAAAAAACCCTGTCCGTGCTATGCCAATATGCTAGGACAGGGAAAAAAATTCCTTCCTGACCCCTTGAGAGGCGATCGGGCGAACCCTGGATCAAGTTTAAATAGTATTGAGGAAGGGGGGAATGGGGCTTGGGTGTTGCAAGATGGCTACCACTCCGGCTGCAAGAGCCAGGGTGGTGTCCTCACGGGGGGGGGATTGCCAACTGGTAGTTATTGAGTCAGGAGAGGGTGATAGGTGACCCAATTACACGGGGGTAGCAAGCTGGTATCTGGAGGGGAGGTGCGGGGGGCCACTCGGTCATGACAGTGAAAGGGGGGGTGGAGGGGGCCCTACCTATCTACATCCCGTGGGCCACACGTCCTACTCCTAGGAAGCGTGCGCCGGTAGCTACCAGGATGCAGTTCTAGCCCTAGGGAAGAGGGGGGTCCTGCTGGTGTCAAGGGGGGGATAGATGTGCGGCTGGCGGGTAGCAGCAGTGAAGGGGGGGTGGAGGGGGGGCCCTACCTATCTACATCCCGTGGGCCACACGTCCTACTCCTAGGAAGCGTGCGCCGGTAGCTACCGGGATGCAGTTCTAGCCCTAGGGAAAGTGGGGGGTCCTGCTGGTGTCCAGGGGGGATTGCTGTGTAGCTGGCAGGTGGATGATGTATCAGGGGGGGGCCGTAAGCCGGGGAAATACCGAGTCACTGTGGGGGGCTATGCGGCTGGATTCCGTGAGGGGGCAGCTCAGGGGTGGCTGGTGGTGGCTGGGGGTTCTGCAGGTGTCCGGGGGGTTTGTGGTGGTTCTATCCGGTGAATGGAGCGGCGCGCCGCTAGGCCGCGGGTAAAGCCGGGGCCTTTCCTGAATGCGGCGGCCGCGAATGGTTCCAGGGATGGCGTGAAGGCCTCCGCCGCGGCTTATCCTGAAAAGGACGGCCGCCAACGGAGCTCGGGGAGGTGGGAGAGCCCTATAGATTAGGGGCTTACCTTTCTGAGGGCAGAGAGCGGCGGATCCGAGGGGACCAGGGAGAAAACCAGGGAGATAGGTGGGAGACGCCAGGGGAGAGCGAGAGGAGCGTGAGGTGCAGCTCTGGATGTCAGGAGCTGTCAGGTGCTGCGTCCAAACACAGCCAGCATGTGGCTACGAATGGTACTGCAGTATGCACTACTATCTTCTCCTGGTCTTCCTCTGGGTACTGGGTTGGACACCCCCTTTTGCCTTCAGAACTGCCTTAAACATTCCTCAGATTGCTGCTGTAGACCATCTGCTTCAGGGTTTGGTGTGTTGTGCATTCAGAGATTGTATTCTGCATACCTTATTAGTAACGAGTGGTTATTTGAGCTACTGCCTTTCTATCATCTCAAACCAATCTGCCCTTTCTCCTCTCAACTCTGACATCAACAAGGCATTTTCATCCACAAAGCTGCCGCTCCCTGGATATTTTCTCTTTTTCAGACCATTCTGTACACCCTAGAGATGGTTGTGCATGAAAATCCCAGTAGATCAGCAGTTTTTTAAATACTCAGACCAGCCCGTCTGGCACCAACAACCATGTCATGTTCAAAGTCACTTAAATCCCCTTTCTTCCCTATTCTAATGCTCGTTTTGAACTTCAGCAAGTCGTCCTCACTACATCTAGATGCCTAAATACATTGAGATTCTGCCACGTTATTGGCTGATTTAGCATTTTGCGTTACCAAGCAATTGAACAGGTGTACCTTATAAAGTGGCAGATGAGTGTATGTTTACAGCAGCGCTGCTCTTTAAGGCTTAATTTCCATGGACGTTTTTACAGCCACTTTCTGAGCATTTTTTGCAGCTTAAAAACGGCTCTCCGTGTTAGTCTATGGCCTCATGCCCACCATGACGTTTTTGAGCTGTAGATGGCTGAGCCGTTTTTAAGCTGCAAAAAAAAAACAGGACCAGTGCGTTCTGAAGCTCCAGCAATAGAGCTGTAAAAACGGCAGATGTTAAAAAACACTCAAAAATGCTCAAAAACGCTCAAAAACACTACCGCTGCGTTATTGAGCTCCAGCTCAAATTTTTTTTTAAATAATAAAAAAAAACATGGACAGGCGTTTTTAAGCTGTAAAAAAAGGCTAAAAAAAGTGGCTGTAAAAACGTACATGGAAATGAAGCCTAATAGGTAATATTGTAGATGGATGTGGGAAAATGAGAGTGCTAGATGACTGCTGACACATTTTTGTAACAGTACAGTAGTGCTATTATTATTATTTGGATTGGGGCATGAGAGTAGCTTGGGTTATATTACGGCTTTGTGTGTGCAGCCGCTGCACTGTTATGGGACTGCTGGCACGGGGATGCATATAATACCTATGCATTCCCATGCTGGTAAAACATGGCCCTGCATGAAACAAGGATCAAATTGCCACATGTGAATGAGTCCTTAAAGTGTTATTAAACCCAGTAATATTAAAATAGTTAATCCCCCCACAGTGCCCACAGCTTATAAATCATATTTTTACATCAAAATATTGCCACTCTATAACTTTTTGCATGTACTTTATAGCACGGTTACATGATAAACCGCACAGTTTCTCCAGTGCTGAGAGTTCATCACACGTGTGATGTCAATATCATGTGACCTGGCTAGCTCTGATCAATAAGGAAATATTCTCTCCAGCATAAAAGACACAACCGATCATGTGCAGGTCAGTTACTCTGCCTGTGTAAGCTGGCCTTCCACAGATAGACATGGCATGTAGGGGAGAGGATCTATGCATGCAGGATAAAACTGCCTTGTTAAACAATGCAGAGGATTAACCCCTTAAATTCCACAGTAAGTATAAGGCCCCTTTCACACTGGGGCGGGAGGTGCGGTGGCGGTATAGCGCTGCTATTTTTAGCGGCTATACCGTCGGAATTGCGGTGGTATTCGGCCGCTAGCGGTGCAGTTTTAACCCCCACTAACGGCCGAAAAAGGGTTAATACAGAGGGAGAGGTGCATTGCTGGTGATATAGCCGCAGTTTCCCATTACTTTCAATGGCAAGGAGCGGTGGAAAAGTATTAAAAACACCGCTTCTCTTACCGCTCCTAAGATGCTGCTAGCAGGACTTTTGGAGGGGTCCTGTTAGCGCACCGCTCCAGTGTTTATGGTCAAACCGCCCCAGTGTGAAAGGGGTCTAACAAGCATGCTATGCTCTATATACAGACTGATTTTACTGTTATGGGTTTAGTAACACGGTAACAGTAGCTCTTGTTAACCTCCCTGGCGGTATTCCCGAGTCTGACTCGGGGTTAGATTTTTATGCTGCGATCAGTAACCCCCGAGTCAGACTCGGGCTCGCCTCGCAGAGTGCACAGACAGGGTTTACTTACCTTGTTCCTAGATCCAGTGATGCATCTGCGCTGTGTGAGCGAGCGGGTGCTCGCTCGATTCACACAGTGCCTCTGTGTGCCACCAAGCTCCGTTCCCTGCGACGTTACAACGCACGGGGGCGGAGAACGGCGCCATATTAAAAAAAGTAAACAAACACATTACATACAGTATACTGTAATCTTATAGATTACAGTACTGTATGTAAAAAATACACACTCCCTTTGTCCCTAGTGGTCTGTCCTGTGCCCTACATGTTCTGTTACATAATAAAAATGGTTCTTTCTGCCTGTAGATTGTCCATAGCAACCAAAAGTGTCCCTTTATGTCAGAAATGGTTTTAGAGCAGCTAGAAAACAGCGATAATAAATTAGAATCACTTGCAGAATTGAGCGATAGCGATTTGTGGGGGAATTCGTCATAAAAACATAATAATAATGACAGCGACAATTCTGCAACTGAGCAAATTTCAGTGATTTTGAGTTAATTACATTATTGAATAATTTTTATTATAATTATATAATTATTTGTTATAATTATTTATAATTATTTATTATATTATAATTTATAATTTTGTTTTAAAAAAAATGTCATACCCGGGATGCCTATGAGGCCGCTTACACACGAGCAGACAGATTTGTTCAAATCGGTCGGGGCCGACCGATTTGAACAAATCTGTCTGCTGGGGACGTATTGGTTTGATCGTGTACACACGATCAAACCAAAATCCCCGCCGCCAGACGGCGCGGTGACGTTGACGCCGCCACGTCACCGCACCAGGAAGTAAAACACTTCCGCGCATGCGTTGAAACCATTCGGTGCGTGTGCGAGAAGACATGTCTGCTGGTTAGTGTACTAACCAGCAGACATGTCGGGCGGACAGGTTCCCAGCCGACAGATTTCAAAGCATGCTTTGAAATCTGTCGGGTGGCCAAATCCGTCGGCTCGCCCGTACACACGGTCGAATCTGTCTGCTGGGACGGTCGGGCCGACCGTTTCCAGCAGATAGATTTGATCGTGTGTACGCGGCCTTAAGGCCCATACACACGGTAGGACATCCAACAAAATTTCCCTTGGATTTTTGTCCTAATTGATTTGTCCGGTCACACCCATAGCATACACACAGTCAGACTTTTCTGCAAACTTTTCTAAAACTTTTCCATTGTCACGTGGTTTTTCTGCTCTTTTCTGCTCTTTACCGCCACCCTTTGGTTAACTTCTGCTATTGTTGGTTGATTTTAACATTGGTTCTGAGCATGCGTATTTGCACTTTGTACAAAAGTTGGTTGGATTGCTGTACACACGGTCACACAAAGCACCATCAGACTTTTGTTGCCGAAAAGTTGGTCCGTTCGCAGACCCAACTTTTTGTTGGATGAAACCTGAAAAAGTTGGTCTGATGGAGCGTACACACGATCAGACAAATTTGAAAAGTTGCAGATTTTGAAGTTGGTTGGCCAAAAGTCTGACCGTGTGTATGGGGCTTTAGACTCTTGTTTGGTCAGATTTAAGTGAGTTATTCCTAAGAATTACAAGCCTACAGTATAAAACGCCAAAATTCCTTGCAAATAATGGTACCGCTTTCAGCACCTAAAATCTGAAAGAATCATACCGCCAGGGAGGTTAATGCACTGCACCGAGCGTGCACCTCATGAAAAACACAGGTGTGACAATATCCTGACTTTAGGAAAAAGTGGACATTTAGAATGTCTCTGCAGTTATGTCATATACAGCTGTAGATGACTTTTCTCCAATAAGGGGAAAAAAATAATAACTTAGTGCATACAATGGATACTTTTGGAACTACTGTAATGCCGTGTACACACGATCACTTTTTGTGATGAAAAAAAAACAACGTTTTAAAAAACGGCATTTAAAATGATCGTGTGTGGGCAAAACGTCGTTTTATGTCTTCAAAAAAACGACCAAAAAAAATTCCAACATGCTGGAATTTTTTGTGTCGTTTTTCAAAATGTCGTTTTTTGTGTCATAAAAAGTGACCGTGTGTGGGCAAAACGTTGTTTAAAACGACGTTTTTAAACCTGCGCATGCTTAGAAGCAAGTTATGAGATGGAGCTTCAATGGAACAGAGTGCCGTCGAAAGTGCCTTACGTAACCGCGCTTTGCAAGAGCATTGTGGAAAAACGATGGTGTGTATGCAACGTCGTTTTTGAAAATGAAGTTTGAAAAACGTCGTTTTGTTTCGTCACATAAAATGACGTTTTTTTATATCACAAAAAGTGATCGTGTGTACGCGGCATAAGTCTAACAGACAGTCATTTCTTTGCATGCCAAAGGTTGCATGCCTACAGGCTCCAGTGATGGAAATCCAGCTCTGGATACTTCAAAAGACAATAGAGGCATAAAGATACAGGATTTATTACAAAGCCGGCAATTTCACTGCCACGTCTCCCAGTATCACATTTGCCAGAAAGGTGAAGCTACTGGGATTTGTAGTTCAAATAGACTTGAAAATCCACAGACAGCCAATACCTGCCGTAGAATTTTCCCCCCTTGATTGCCTTGTCATTTAGAACTGTTTCGTTAGTTCCTGTCATTATGCTGGAAATATTTTGTTTATTTCTAAGAGGCTGTGCTAGCACTTTGTCTTACTATGTGCTAATTGTAATGTTTTTGGCATACTTCCTTTCTAGGGTTGGTCTGTTTTTGTGCTGCATCTGTGTTTACATTACCAATGTGATCAGTCAGAAGGCTGATCTGGGCTCTTTCAGCTCCTTTCAAGACTAGTCCTTGAGGAGATCAACCTTACCATACATATCTAAGATCAGATGTTCCCAGGAGTCCACCCTGGTCAGTCTCTGCTTTTTTCGCTGACATTCTGACACGAAGAGACAGCCTCCATAGTCTGCAGATATAAAGTCCTTAAAAAAAAAGTGTGAATTCAAAAGCTTGTTGATAAATTGTTCTATAAGGCCTTCATCATTAATTTCTGTCAGTAGATAGTTAAATGGCAAAGGCTGTTCCAAAAACAACAGTTCCTGAAAGAGGGTAGGCCACAACACACTGACAGACTGGATTTAATCTCACTCAGTTCAGTATTAAGTGTTATTGAAAATAGTACAGCTGGTGTTGAAGAGGAGTATTGTTCCCACTCAATTTTATAGAACGCTAATCTGAATCTCTACAATATATGCAGCTTGTATGGAGAAAGCTGGATGATTTAGTAGCTAATATCTTACAATGATATGTAAGGGAATAACAAGTCAGGACACTGAAGTAACTATGCAGGAACTAATGAAAGTGTTTCAATAACAGGCATTATTTTCGCAGAGACCGGAGCTGCGATAAACGTAGAGCTTTCTGCCAATCATACTTTATTATTCAACACTTATTTTGTATACACCACTATTCTACTTTTTCTCAGGCTTTTTTTTTTCATCTACTTACATTTTGACTTTCTGCCTTTTTGTTTGCATAGATATTTTTTATTTTATTTTTTGCACAGTATTATTTTTAGTGAGTTTAACCACTTCAATACCGGGCATTTGCACCCCCTTTCTGCCCAGGCCAATTTTTAGTTTTCATCGCTGTCACACTTTGAATGACAATTGTGCGGTCGTGCGACGTGGCTCCCAAACAAAATTGACATTCTTTTTTCCCCACAAATAGAGCTTTCTTTTGGTGGTATTTGATTACCTCTGCGGTTTTTATTTTCTGCGCTATAAACAAAAGTAGAGCGACAATTTTAAAAAATAAGCAATATTTTTAAATTTTTGCTATAATAAACATCCCCCAAAAATTTATTAAAAAAAAACTATTTTTTTCCTCAGTTTTGGCCGATATGTATTCTTCTACGTATTTTTGGTAAAAAAAAAAATCTCAATAAGCGTATATTGATTGGTTTGCGCAAAAGTTATAACAGCTAATAAATAGGTGATAGACTTATAGCATTTTTTTTTACTAGTAATGGCGGCGATCTGCGATTTTTATCGTCACTGCGATATTGTGGCACTTTTGACACTATTTTGGGACCATTCACATTTATACAGCGAACAGTGCTATAAACATGCACTGATTACTGTGTAATGTGTTAATGTGTTCCCTAGGGAGTGATTCTTACTGTGGGGTGAGGGGACTGACTGGGGGAGGTGACCATCGGTGTCCCTATGTACTAGGGACACTCCATTGGTCTCCTCTCCCTGACAGGATGTGGATCTGTGTGTTTACACACACAGATCCATGGACCTGCTCAGTTACTGGACAATCGCAGGTGCCCGGCGGGCATCGCGGCCGCCGGGCACGTGCATCGGGTTCCCAGTGAGGCGGTGGGCGCGCGTTCCCCCTAATGACTCGGGAAGGCGCAACGTCATATGCTGTCCACCAAGAACAATAGGCTCATTGGCCCGCCGTCATATGATGGTGGGCGGTGGAGTAGTGGTTAAAAGATAGTGTAAGTTATTGGTGTTTGCAAATGTAATCATTGAGTTCCACCAAGTTCCAGCTGAAAAAAAGCCTTGTATATGTATATATATATATATATATATATATATATTAGTGAGTATAGAAAATATTTACCCCCCCCCTTAAAATAATAATAAAAATATGCTTTGCAGTCTGAAATGACACCAGCTGTATTTACTAGTGCAACTTTTTACATACAAGTGAAAAAAAGATTCACTGATTTGGAAAAAGGATCACCCTCCTTATGTATTTTGTTGAACCACCTTTTTGTTCAAATTACAGCCTTTAGTCTGTTGGGATATGTCTCTACTAACTTTGCTGTCCAGGCCAGTGCTTCTCAACCTTTTTTCAGTCAAGGCACCCTTTAAAATTATGCACAATCTTGAGGCACCCCATGAAACTAAAAGTTTTACATAATGCAGCAACATCCACACAAAAAGGACACCCAACATTAGAGGGGATCTATTTTTCCAAAGCAAACACACCTTTGCACACTACTACTGACTAATATTCCAATGTTTCTTTTCTCCCTTAGTGAATATGAACCAGTGTTGACAGAGAGAGGTGGTGGGGTCAGACAAGGATGCTGTGCAAGTCCTCCTTATCAACCAATGATGTCATTGGTTGTTAGGACGCCGGCTGCTAGAAAGTTGTAATGGTGCACAATCAAAACCTGTGGCTTTGCTTAACTACTTAAGGACTGGAGGATTTTCCCCCTTAATGACCGGGCCATTTTTTGTGATACGGCATTGCATCGCTTTAACTGACGATTTTGCACGGCCGTGCGGCACTGTACCCAAACAAAATTGACGTCCTTTTTTTCACAGGATCAAGCCACATTGCTGCAGTACAACTGCGGCAGCTGGTCCTTGAAAAGTAAACTAAAGCAGTTAACTTAAGCAGTTACCTAAAAGGCATGCTTGATCCACCCAACGTTCTTTCTACAATTTTAGGGCAATTTGTAGTTTTTTTGCCAAGGCCCCGCTGAAGAAACCTGAAGGCACCCCAGGTTCCTACCATCCCTGTGCTAAGTTCCCGTGACTGGCCGCTACTGTGTAGGCCGACTCAGAGAGGCTCAGGCCTTGCATTCCATCGCCACCATGGAATCGGGATGAGTCGACTTTGCAAAACCGGAAATGACACGGTTCCGCTAAAAGCACCGCCAATCATAAACCACCACATAAAGCAGAATACTACAGAGGAAGTTTTCAGGGCGCATCGCTCTGTCCCCCTAGCCAATAAGGTTTCTCAGCCGCTATCCCCGGATTTAAAAAATGTAAAGCTTCCATAGACACCTGTGTGTCTGGCGCCCCGCACACACTTAACCACTTGACAACCAGGCCAATTCTGGCATTTTGCTCCTACATGTAAAAATCATAATTTTTTTGCTAGATAATTACACAGAACCCCTTAACATTATATATGTTTTTTTTAGCAGAGACCCTAGAGAATACAATGGCGGTTATTGCAACTTTTTTTATCTTGCACAGTATTTGCGCAGCAATTTTTCAAACGTGTTTTTTTGGGGGGAAAAATGTGAAAGATAAAGTTACACCAAGTAAATAGATACCTAACATGTCACACTTTAAAACTGCACACGCTTGTGGAATGGCAAAAAAAATTGGTACATAAGAATCCCCATAGGCGACGCTTTAAATATTTTTACTGGTTACATGTTTTGAATTACAGAGGAGGTCTAGGGCTGGAATTATTGCTCTCGCTCAATAAGACCCCACATCTCACCTCTAGGCTGGAAAGCCTAAAAAATCACCACTTCCTAGCCGAAGAGGCACCTTTTTTTAAAAGCAGAGGCTGGACGTGACATCATAACATTGCGTCTGGCCTCCGATGATCATAGAGACTTCGACGACCATCTGGTCCGCTGGAAATCTCTATGGTCAAGAACCGGGGGCAATGTTATGATGTCACTGACTCACCAATCGCACAGGTGAGTCGTTAGAAGCACCGGAGGGCGGAGGGAGGGGGGATGTCCCCTTTCGTCGCCCGTAAGAAAGATCAATCGGCGGAACAGTCGCTAACAGCAGAATCTGGCAATATCTGAATGGTGCCTGTAGCTGCAGGCATCATTCAGATATTACCGCACAAAGCCCAAGCCGTTATTTAAGGCGTGCAGTTGTTAATTTTTTTTATTTTTTTATATGATGATTACCTTTTTTGAGGGCGGCGCCCCTGCGCCCCCTATGGACAGGCCATCACTGCTTAGTACCCACAATAGTAGTGCTATATCACAGATAACACAAATTCAGTACACAAAGTGATTAACTGGACTAGGCATGAGATGACATTTGGCATCTGGATCAGCACAAACAGTAGCAAGTCCACCCCAAGTGCAGCAGTGAGCAGTAGTAACTTTTAATCTACAGAGTGCTGGAACTATACAACCGGAGTGGATATATGGTGGAGATGCTAGTCCTATACTGACTGGGTGTGCACTGTTCAAAAGAAAAAGAGGATGGTAGCAGAGGGGGCAGGGGAGCAAAGGGGGCTTGCAGAAAAACATTACTGGAGGTGCAGTTCTTTGAAGTGTTCTTCTGCCAGTTATCATAGGGGCCCTTTAAGGGTGGTGGTGCAATTAACAACAGTCCCAGTCAACCTGCATGCAGTCCAGGTACAGCATATTTTCGGCACAGGTGCAAGGTAGATGTGGCATAGTCGTGGTAAAGGTTCATTATAATGTGGTATAGAGTTAGTATAGGTGTTAGTATAGTTCATCTCTGATGAAGCTGCGAGGTGCAGCGTAACATGTAAGACCCGGAACCGGAAGTAGACGTGCTACCCGATCGTTTTACTCGTCTGTTTGTTTGACTTTAAATGTAAGTTGCTACTTTTTTTCATTAAACCTTATTTTACGTACTTCACTATGGTACCATCCTTCTTTATTTGAGTACTACTGGAACAGCTCCAACCACACACCCTGGAACGTTGGACCCACACTAGGACTACCACACCATCCCATATAGAGGATAGAGGGACATCTGCTGGAGATCCATCTAAAATGTTACACATTATTAAGGCTTTTCCCTTGCCTTACCAAGGTAAGCGCAATGGGAGCTCACTTCATCCAAGAATATCACCTGTAAAACTTATCACAACACCACGGACGGAACTTTTTGTCTATTTATTTGATATTTATTATTTATGCATTTGCACTTTGCTGCACGGTTTGTACTTTGTTGTTTTTGCCCTGGCTTGATGCCAGACTCTCAGTGGTAAATGTATATGCGCTGATCACTTTTTATTTTATCTTATCACTATTGTATTATTATTTACTACAACTTAGATCGAGCAGCATGTATATTATTTTCACTTTTTTCTATTTGGTGGCGCAAGAGCCTCACAAATTCATAAACTTGGTGTCCTGTTCGCAGTGGCTCAGTCCCTGCTAGCAATATTAGCAATGGGCAAATAGCCCTCTCACCAGTACCTGGGATGTTGTGGTGACCTCCTGCTGTAAGGTGAGTAGGCTCTCCAGTCTCCCTGTGGCCGTGATGCAGCTGCTGTGATGCGAGCAGTGCTGCGATGCCCCTGGGTTTCCTAACCCCCATCTTAGGCTTGGATCTCTGCTTTTATGGTCTCCCAGGGGCATGGAAATATCCAGACAAAGGTTCATTCTCTCTAACTGGCTCCGTGCCAGGAGAAAGAACTTTTCCGGGGAGTTAAAAAAAAACGATTTCTGCTTGCACATCATTGGATGATAGAAATCAGCAGAGCTTCTCCTCATTTCAGATCTTCCCCTTGGATGTACAGCGACTGCACTTGTAGTGCACAGTGTATTTTCCTTTAGTAAATCAACCTCAATGTCTCCTTATCCATATTGCTGTAGCCCAGCACCTGGCTACATATTTTTAATCTGTGACTTATAGTTGAGGCATGCATTTGTATAGTGTTGTGTAATTTATAAGGTATTTTTCTTTTTTAATAAATGTTTTGTGGTGTGGACATTTGCTTTAGGGAACACTTTTTCTGTTTTAAAATAGATGTCACATGAGAAGTCACAGACATGTTTGTTCTAGTTCTAGTAAAAGGATGAGAAATATAAATTATGAACACAAGTTTATGTTAGTTTTTCAAAGTTCTATTTGGATTTACCCTCTCTGTTTGTCCTGGTTACCATTGTCTCTGAGACAGAACGTGATGTGGAATCCAACATTTTACAACTGGTATTTCCTTTCTATATGGTGCTTATGTTATTCAGAACACTACAGAGGAGAACTGCAAAACTTTGGCTTGGGGAGGAAATACAACAAGTGGCGTCTCCACCTTTCATATTTAGGGGGGGGGGGGGGGGGGCACATGAGGGGACAGGGACAAAAGTAGGGGGGGCAACTATAAAATGCAAGTTTATATATATATATATATGTATATATATATGTATGTATATATATATATATATATATATATATATATATATAGTATATACTGTATATATATCCTGGGGCCCTTTACTACGATCCCACAACGGGCCCTTTCACATGTTATGCAGTGAGCTCCCTTACTACTATACTGGGGCCCCCCAGGGTGGAAGAAAACAAGTCCAAAGCAGTGGGAGAACTCTCAGGGTTGCAAAGGTTGTCTTGCCACCGGGCCCTGGTGTTCTGCCACTGTGGGGTTCCCCAGCTGTCCTGTCCCTGCTATTGACAGCGCTGGTCTGGCATCTGTCTCCTTGGCAGCAGAGGCTGTGGGACCTTGTGCTGGTGACATTATGGATGCATGCAGGGGAAGGTTGGTATACTAATGGTTATAGAGAGCCGAGCCCCCAGCTGGTCACCTAGCAGCAACAATGCTGTATAACCTTCTCTGTTGACATGCTGATCAGGATGTGATCCATGTGATGCTCCCAGTCAGATCTAATAAACACAGTATTTATTAGCATCAAGAGTACAACCACATATATATAATCAACCGTATGTTCAGCAGCCATGTGGGCTCTATGCCTGTAAAGTGTGGGCTTTGATCAATAAAATCGCTGATATTTAACACTAGGATTTGACTAGGAGCATCACCTGGATTGCATCCCGATCAGCATGTCAGAGAACCAATGGAGATGGGCTCGGGTGTTTTTGAAATCCCACATTCCTGATCCCGCCAGGAAGCCGACACTCCACAGTGCTAATCACAGCCAGTGAGACATTTCCTGATCTGTGCAGCTTCGTACCAGGAAATGTCTCACTGCCTGTGATTACCGCTGTGCAGTGTGGGATTCCTGACAGCCTCTGGCATGTGGAGTTTTTAACATGCCCAGCCCATCTCTAATGACAAATTATATTGGCCCTCCTGTACATCAGCACCATAAAGTAACCAGCACTGGGTTCCAATGTGCTGCCGCCGCTGCCATGGAGGCAGAGACCAGTGCTGTGGATAGCACTGTGGATAGCCGGGACAGGACAGCAACTCTGGTTGTTCCAGCACTGGTTCACCTATAATGTGTACATGGGGGAATTGGATAAGCTAAGAGCTAAGACCTGCTATAGACAGTTTAAATCTCAGGTGGTTCAGCAGGAACTGGCTTAGATTTGAACCATTATTGAGCAGATTCTCTTATGATTATCACTAGTGGTTGCTGTATAGCTACTAGTGATAACCACTGTTTGTCAGGAAAATATAATTGCTGGGCAGGAGAGATATTCCCCTGCCACCACTGTCTGTGTTGATGGGGGAATCATGCAAGTTGCCTAACTGAAAGTGAAAGTAAATTGTGACTGTCTTGAAATAACAGGAGAGGGGGAGGGAGACAGATGGGGGAGAGAAGGGATGGAGATAATGCAGTTCAGTAATTACAGTGTACTGCAGTCTGCAGTGCACACACTTACCCATGGCCCAGGCTAGAATCTCAGGCATCATTCACACACAGCCAGGAATGCTGCTGATTTTCATATTTCCCGCCCACACATCCCCTCTCTTCAGATACAGCATGCCGGGATAGTGGGGGCAGGATTGAAAGGAGGAGGAGCTATATTCCTCCCTGCTCGTATGTTAGGAGAGTGAGGTGGTGGGGTGGCTGGACTTGCTGGGCTGTAAAAAGAGTGTCATAGACTGACACTCGGCTCAGCTTGCAGTCACCACTCTCGGAATTTACAGGCTGGTTCTCCTGTCCTCCTGTCCTAAGGACGGGAGAAATCAGTCTGTTTTTTCAGTAACTGAGATAAAGGCTTCCCCCCCCCCCCACAGTGCTTATGGAGTCCTTTCTGCAACTCGCTCTTCTCTGTGCCAATAAGGATGCAGGGGAAGGAGGCTGTGGTTGTGTGAGGGCTCACATTATGCAGCGTCAGCAAGCAGAGGGAGGGGGAGGAATGCCCAGCAGAGCTGACTGGGGACACTCTCCCTTTCAGGAGAAACTGTTACTCCAGCTGCAGCCCGAGCAAAATAAAAAAATGCAAAAAAAAATGTTCATGAGGATAAACATGGCCCCAGCACGGGGTACTCATTTAAACTCAAACTTATTTAAAGCCCCTGTGTGAACGAGGCCTAAATGGTAAAGCATTCCCACTCAGGGTAACCAGCCCAAAATATTATACTAATACTTTTGATTTTGGGTTTAATACCGCCTTAACCATAGGTATAAAGGAACTCTATTACTTCAGCTGCAACACAATAATAGAATTTATTTTCTTAAAAAAATCCCATAAGCATCACATTTATTTCTCAACAGAACCATAATGACACAGACCAAAAGAAAGAATATTTACAAGAATTGTATGCAATCTCAGTCTGTTCTCCAGTGGGATTATTTGCATTGGGAGATAAATGATAATGTAAAAAAAACTCGCCCATAATAGCCTCAGTCTTTCATATTTTTAATTGTCCTCAGTATACAGTGATGGTGAAATATCAGGTTATATTTCAAAAGACTGCTGATAGTGATACAAACATTCATTATCCTGAGTCACTCATTCTCTCAGTATCTTGCAATGACTTTTAAATTCCCAAGGTATCGGAGGGAGCTCAGTTAAGTATTGGGGGGTTGAAGGGGGCTGCTGCATACAGAATGCTTTTTATCTTAATGCATAGATTTTCTTCACAACCACTGGCAATGCACTGCAAACCCACCTCAACACAGAAATGTGGTTCGAACAGGGCACAGAAAGGCATGGAAAAAACAATTGTGTTCTGTTTGGCCTTGCATTGCTCCTGCATTGATCTAAGAAGGTCAGCACAGCTTAACAAAATTAGTGTGAATGGGGGCCCTTAACGTCTACATTTTTAACATCTACTGCATATTACAGTAAGGTTAAACCCATCCATTTGGAAATTGGAATTTACTGCAGTTCCCAGTTCCATTTCCAGCATATTGACGTTAAATATTGACAACCCCAGCCCTGTAAGAAGCTGGCAAATTTTGCAATTATGGCTAAATTGGTACAGGGCTCATTTCCTCGGGTGGATCCTTATTGCTGTAAATCTCTCCCCGACCACCACTGCCATGACTGGCTAAACCAAAGTTTCAACCTAGAAGCTGTTGCAGCCTCAGTAAATGTACCAGTAAATGTACCAGTGGAGGATACATTATAGGTAGACAATATACAAAGGATCCATGGCTGTAAGTTGTGTTCAGAGATAAGTATAAACAAATGTGTTCCATCCCTGAGGAAGTCACATGACCAGTGACTCAACGTGTTGGGTGAAGCCTTGTGACATCAGTTCCGGTGGTGTTTTACAATGAGGAGGCGTGTGTGTCACTACTCCCATTGCTTTTTACTGTTTTTTTTTTATCCTTACTTGATGTAAGTAGTTGTTTTACTAAATAAATCTACTTTTCATTTGGCAATATTGCACTGTGGCTGTTCTTTGTTTTCTTTAAGTACCATTTACACAAGAAGTGCCATTCCTTGGCGCAAGCTATTTCCTCTATATATGGAATTACCCAAGATCTGTTGATGCCAAGTTTTGGACGTAGTTCTTCGCCTTCTCCTGGAACCTGGATGCCTTTACAAATTCATCAGCAGGATTCCCTATAAGACTATCTGATGAGCCTTGTTTGACCCTTGGGTCATTGTTGGAGGTGAGCGGCCAATTCATAAATTTAACAGACAATGTTTGCATAGAGGTTTTATCTGTTTTTTCTTCTGTCAAGTTATTCCTATGAGATTTTTGTTTTTATATGAACTAACTCCTACCATTGGGCTTTAGTTGTACTTTATTCACATGTATTTATTTATTTATTTATTTGTATGTTTGGATACTCATCATATTCATTCTTTGAGTATATTACTTTATGCACATTATTGAATAAGCGCACCATTCTCATCTTTTTCTTTAACACATGTGTTCTCCACTGAAAAATAAATAAAATAAAATAAATTCTACAAACCACTTGTAGTGCAAAGTGGATTTGCCTTTAGCAAATAAACCCCTGTGTCTTGTAGTGCCCCAATAATACCTACAAGTACAGCATATAAATATATATATATATATATATATATATATTCGTATATACAGTAATACCGTCACCCAATTGCAATAAAAAAACAATGTTTTATATATATATATATATATCCATCAGGAGCCAAAACCACTCCACAATCTTCATTCACTTTCAGTTCATGCACACACAGGTAGGGTAGAAATTCCAAGTTCTAAGTGCTGCAACTCTTCCACACTTATTATTATTTACCAAAGCTGAAGAGTGCAAAATCAGGCTCACTTCTGCATAAAAGGCAGCTTCTAACCTCAGCTTGTTTAATTATGCTTTGCTGATATAACCTGGAATCTGTTTGATTTCTATGCAGAATTGAGTGTGATTTTGCACTCTTCAGGTTTAGTAAATAATGCCCTCTGTGTTCCACCTATAGTGAAATTAGGTGTGCCCTCACCTTCATACGTTGAGCTATAAAATATAGGTCTCAGTGCACCTTCTCTACTTGGGGGTAACTATGGTGGATGCTCCACTTTAAATTGTACTGCTGTGTCTTTAAGAAATCCACGTGCCACTTGCATACCACTGCAAAGGAAGCCATATAGGAGCTGCCATAGTGTAGCATTTTAAATCACAAACTGATTTATTAAAAAATACACTTACAATGATCAAAATGGCAAATGTATGTGTGTAGAATATTCAAGAAACATCAGTCTCCTTAACAGCTGCCACACTTCTGGTTCATGGCTCCATCACCTGACCAGGCCCTACATGTAACGTCACTGGATCACGTGACTTCATAAGGGGATGAGCTTGCTAATATGTGCTAGGTTCTTATACTGCCGCTATGTTTACTTGTTTCCATGGTTATCTGATCACTGTTGCACTCTACAGAGACACAGTGATCTCACCATCCATATACATGTTCGAGCATATCGTGGCCAATTGTACAGTATTTTGCTTATATCCAGAATGACCTGCTTGGCCACCTTGCAGTAATAACAAGTGTTTTTTTAGCTCTTACCACACCAATGTCTACTACCGGATGAATAGATAAATAACTAAATGTACTCCTGCAGAGTTACCAAGGACTATATTAACAGCACTGGATAGTCCCAATAATTGCCATAAAAATAGCAAATAAATAAAAAATAAACACCAATAAAAAAAAACTTTAAAAACACACTACATTGAGCAAAATTATAAACGCAACACTTTTGTGTTTTCCCCTATTTATCATGAGTTGAATGCGAAGATCTACAACTTTTTATATTTACACAAAAGGCCTATTTCTCCCAAATATTGTTCACAAAATTGTCTAAATCTGTGTTAGTGAGCACTTCTCCTTTGCTGAGATAATCCATCAAACTCACAGGTGTGGAATACCAAGATACTGATTAAACAGCATGATTATTGCACAGGTGTGCCTTAGGCTGGCCACAATAAAAGGCCACTCTTTTATCACACAGCACAATGCCACAGATGTCGCAAGTTTTGAGGGAGCGTGCAATTGGCATGCTGACGGCAGGAATGTCCACCAGATCTGTTGCCCTTGAATTGAATGTTCATTTCTCTACCATAAGCTGTTTCCAAAGGCATTTCAGAGAATTTGGCAGTACATCCAACCAGCCTCACAACCGCAGACCACATGTAACCACACCAGCCCAGGACCTCCACATTCAGCATCTTCACCTCCAAGATCATCTGAGACCAGCCACCTGGACAGCTGCTACCACAATCGGTTTGCATAACCAAAGAATTTCTGCACAAACTGTCAGAAACTGTCTCAGGGAAGCTCATCTGAATGCTCGTCGCCCTCATCAGGGTCTCGACCTGACTGCAGTTCATTGTCGTAACCAATTTGAGTGGGCAAATGCTCATATGCGATGACATCTAGCACTTTGGAGAGGTGATTTTCTTCATGGATGAATCCTGGTTTTCACTGTACAGGGCAGATGGCATGTATGGAGTTGTGTGGTGAGCTGTTTGCTGATGTCAATGTTGTGCATCGAGTGGCCCATGGTGGTGGTGGGGTTATGTTATGGGCAGGTGTATGCTATGGGCAATGAACACGGGTGCATTTTATTGATGCCATTTTGAATTCACAGGGATACCGTGATTAGATCCTGAAGACCATTGTTGTGCCATTCATTCATGACCATCACCTCATGTTGCAGCATGATAATGCACGGCCCCATGTTGCAAGGATCTATACACAATTCCTGGAAGCTAAAAACATCCCAGTTTTTGCATGGCCAGCATACTCACTGGACATGTCACCCATTTAGCATGTTTGGGATGCTCTGGATCGGCATATACGACAGCGTTTTCCAGTTCCTGCCATTATCCAGCAACTTTGCACATCCACTAAAGAGGAATGGACCAACATTCCACAGGCCACAATTAACAACCTTATCAACTCTATGTGAAGGATATGTGCTGCACTGCATGAGGCAAATAGTGGTCACACCAGATACTGACTGATTTTCAGACCCCCCCGCCCAGCCAGGGTGGCCAGCCTATGGCACACATCTGTGAAATAATCATGCTGTCTAATCAGCATCTTTATGTGCCACACCTGTGAGGAGGATGGATTATCTTGGCAAAGGAGGAGTGGCCACTAACATAGATTTAGACAGATTTGTGAACAATATTTGAGAGAAATAGGCCTTTTGTGTACATAGAAAAAGTCGTAGATCTTTGCGTTCAGCTCATGATAAATAGGGGCAAACACAAAAGTGTCACGTTTATAATTTTGCTTAGAGTATAAGATTAAATATCAGAATAAAAAATCCCCTTCTAAAAATGTATACCGGAAAGATAATGATCTGCTCGTGTGTAGAGAGATTTACACAAGATATAAACCTAAAAATTGATAGGGGGAGGGGGGTTACTTAGGCACCATATCCCCAAAAAATATTCAGAAGACAATTTTTGTAGGTACTGGGACTTTAAAGGTGCTAACAATTCCCAACAAGAAAATTACACTAAAATATACTTTTATATAATATTTTTAACGTCATAAAAGAAGGGTAAATAAGTACATTGCAAGCACATTATATACACAGAGCAGCCTGTATCATATGACATCTTTATCATCTCTTATAGGTATTCCATAAATAGCAGTAATTCATAAATGTTGGTTTCTTGAATGCATTTCACAATGAGCTTCATCAGGAAGACATACTACTTGGTACAAATATGTTGCACCCACTTAAGGGGGAAAGACAAACCTCCACTAGTCGCAACTGATACCTAAGAAGGGTCAGCAGTGGACCGCAGAAATAGCTGCAAGAGGATATGCACCCACTCTTAAAAACAAACATGAATATATGTGTGGAGAGGGGAGAAATACTGGTGGGATTGTACAAGGAAGCACCTGCACACTTAGCATGGCCTTATTATAGTATAGAAGAGTGATCCAAACACCACTACAGTAATGAAAATGGTTTGGTAAAAAAAATAAGGACTATAGGCACAATATGTATGGTAGTTCATACAACACTTCACATATATGTCTGGAAGCAGACCCCATGTAACCAGCATTCTCAAGTACACAGGAATTATTATTATATAGCGCCAACAGTTTGTGCAGTGCTTTACAACATGAGGGAAGACAGTACAGTTACAATACAATTAAATACAGGAGGGATAAGAGGGCCCTGTTATAAACTTTAAGGGGAAATTATCTTTGAATTAAAAGAAGAAAAGTTCCACTAGGTTAAGTTGGCCTATGGCACCAAGATTTGCTATGCTACCTAATTAGCTGAACCTTACCCAAGTCCAGATTTTTTAAATAAATCTTATATGGATCACAGCAAGTTGTAACATTGCCTTTTTCCATTAGATGACATGCTTCCTGTTGTTGTTTTATTATCTTTTATTATGTAACAATACCCCCGGAGGAGCTGCTGGATAGTTTTGGGCATGCCGTTACCTCACCGTTCACCACGTTCGTCTTAGGGGTCCTCCTTGAAGAGTTATTCACAAATGTCTGCACCAACACTTAGTCTCTTTTCTTCCAAGGTTTTATTAAATGAACTCAGACAGAGGGATGGAGGGTTAGGGGAGATTCAGGTTCCTTGCTTTGCGGATCACAGGTACATTCTTGGATCCAGAGGACAAACTGTTTCCACACTGTATTCAGTAACCACTGGATGGCCTCTCTCACTGACCTAGCAGCCGGTGTGAAGCTCATTCAAAAGTCTCTGCCACAGACTTGATGAGTACTTTGAGTCGTTGCAAAGTCCTCTGCCAAAGGACGGTGTTACCACACCCACACTTTGCAAAAGTTCCAAAGACACAACTATACAGTACCAGGATCTTTCAACCAGCCGGCAGCACTGTGAGGTAGATTGGCCAGGATGCATCCTCCAATTGAGTCCCCAATTGTTCGGCTTCTTCCCACAGGCAAGACAGCACAGGACCACCCCTGGATCAGTAGACTACTCTCAGTAAACAGAGCCTCGAACCAACAGGTCCCGAGACCGAAAAACTGCTAACACATCCCTGAAGCCAGGAGAGCCATCAGGTCAGGATTGATAGACCCCGCCAAAATGGTGTCTGTCCCTTAAGTACCCTCTCCCAGAATGCACAGCAGCGGAGACCACACCCACTGGGCTGCTTCTGGGAAAGAAATACTCAATACCGCTGCATTTCCAACCTTGGTGACAGCGACACCTACAGTCAAGTGGAAAATGTGCAACGCAGCTGAACTGGAATAGAAACCAATAATTTGACATAATCATTCCGAGCTAAACTACAGCTCAGATAACTTAAATTTACAAATAGCGCCTACCCAACAGCAGCAGGGCGCTACAATTATCTTCTATCACATTCACATACAGTATCTTCTTATTAAATCCAACAAAAATGCGACAGTAAGGGATTCATGTTTAATTTTTATGGAGATCCACTCAAGTATGCAAGTTTCCAGGAATTGTATGATCTAAGTCAGTGAACTTAAAGTGCCACAAAGATGCTGCTGTAACTATTCTCACTAAAAACATTTAAGTTAGTAAAAGTAAAAAAAAAATATATATATATATATAGATAAAATATATAGATATAGATATATAGATATATAAATATATAAATATATCTATATCTATATATATATATATATATATATATATATATATATATATATATATATATATATATATATATATATATATATACCGTATTTATCGGTGTATACCGCACACTTTTTTCCCCTTAAAATAAGGGGAAATCGTGGGTGCGCGATATACGCCGATACCCGCTTCCCGAGCTCAGTTTGAACTGAGCCGCCGACATATACCGAGTGCAGTACACTCGGGTACATTCGGTCAGGCTCGGCTTCGCTCGTGCTCACGCATAAACGTCACAGAGCGTGAGCACGAGCGAAGCCGAGCCTGGCCGAATGTACCCGAGTGTATTGCACTCGGTATATGTCGGCGGAGGCGTTCAAACTCAGTGCGGGAAGCGGGGATTCGACTTGAGACAGCGCTGGAGAAGCCGAGGAGGACACCGAAGACGGACACCGGACCAAGACACCAAAACTGTAAGTACTAAAAGTACTAAAAGTACTAAAAATTTTTTTTTACAGGTCCATATTAGGGGTGCGCGCTATACGCCGGAGCGCGCAATACCCCGATAAATACGGTATATGTAAGCTGTACATCTACTTAGTAAACAAAGTTGTTTAACTATCCTTTTCTAAATTTAATAGACATATAAAAAAAAGCAACACTATTTCCAGTTAGAACCTTTTAAAGTGTTCCTCATTTAAAAGTATTTTCCCTCTTCCCAGTTTCAGTCAGTAAAAAAAAAAAAAAACAGGTAAAAGTAAAATAGAAAGCAAAAAAAAAAAAAAAGATTTACTCACTGAAACAGCAGGAAAGCATGGAAAGAAAATAAACAGCGCTTGCATTTTTAGCTTTTTAACCTGCTAGTTGAACAGTTTCTTTACAGTTTCTGTCTGTATGCATTCATAAACTGGTGGAATAGTGAAGGGAGGTAAAGGAACTGAGGGCTTGTGGGATTCCAGGGACTCACACAGCCGCAAGCACAGCTGTACAAACACATGCTAGCTTTGTTAGGGTAGGGTGGGCAATAGGCTCAAACTGCTGAGCCTATCTGACCTATAAATCCGCAGCAAAAGCTTTCCCTGAAGGAATGCCAGAAGTTATGTGAAAAACTGTCTACCTAGCCAATAATGATTGCTATTACCTTTATTTATTTATGTTTTAATTTAATTTTAAGTAATGCCTTGGCCAGATAATTGTATTATTCATTGGTGCTATATCAGGAATGAAAATGCATATTTGTAAACAGATTTGCCTAGTAATGAAGCAAAAATTAATTCAACAAGCTAAACACATTATTGCAAATTAGCATTTTATGTCTAAGATTTAAAAAGAATGTATTTTAATACATTATAATAAGCATACACCTTGCATATTAATTGATAACATTTAGGTGCTGAAGACAGACAGCTTTTGTAATGAGATTATAATTCATGGGTTTGTGATTAATATACAACTTTAATATTTGTGAAACATAAAATGTACAGTAAGTTACTTCTGAGCTTAACCCACACTCTGTGAGTCACTTTTTTTGCTCTTTATTGTGTGATTTACTAAAGGATTACCAAAGCTGAGAAATGGTTTATATTTATGGAAAGTATTTAACATTTGTTTTTCAGAATCCAATTGGCTGTATCCATAGAAAATTCCCTGAGAACTTTTAGACCCCCCCCCCCCCAATACACACACTTATATTATTTTGTTTTAATGTATTTTAGCACAACATTTTCTTTTATTACCAGTTCATAAAAAAGTGATGATATATTTCCATAATCTGAAACAATACAAAACACAGTCAAAGAAAATTAGAAAAATGTGGCAAACATGAAAATAATTTAGAAGCAGCTAACCCCAACTGTTTACCATTTAAAACAACATATGGCCTATATAAAGTTTTTGGAATTTTTGGTAAACAAACAGGAAACCAATTATGGATTTTTATGCACAACATACAGGTGCACAATGTTGATGTGCCTATTTATTATCAAATAGGAAATTGCAAAGCACATATTGGGCAGTCTGTGAGGAGCTCTCCCAAATTTGTTCTTGTCCACCTTGGAGTTTTGGTGTATTAATTCATATATTTGTGTGTTAAACTTTCCCATTGCATTCTTTATAACATGTATTAAAAAAAAAAACAGAGTGGGAATCCCTGAGATAGCCACAGAATGAATGAATGAATGAAAACGTATATAGCGCAGCACATGCGAACTTAATCGCCTCTGGTTAACCAAACAATTTAAGCACAACGATCTCCAATAAAGTCTCCAAGAAATACGTTTTAGGGGTTTAACCCTATATGACAGAACAGAATAAAAAATGAAATATAAAAACATTCTATAACTTACCTTAGTAGACATTATGGGCCAGATTCAGGTAGATGCACGCATATTTTATCCGGCGTAGCGCAACGCATATACGTTACGCTGACGCGAACTAGTGAGTAAAGTCCAGTATTCACCAAGCGCATGTTCGTTACTTTGCGGCGGAGTAACGAAAAAGCGCTGGCGCAACCCGACGCAAGTGGAAGTGGGTGTGATCATATGTAAATGATGGGCGGAGCCCAGCGCAGTGACTTACGTTCATCGCATCATACACTGAGCATGCGCAGTGAGGGAGGGCTCCCCTGTGCGCATGCTCACAACTTCCGTCGGCACCACTTCATGGGAAACGCCAGCGCAATGTGTTCCGTTGCGCGTATAAAAGCGGCCGTAGATGCGCCTTTCCGGCGCAAAAGTATATCCGGTTTCCCCCACCCCAGGGAAGTTACTTTTGCTGTATGATGGCTGCTCCCGTTCCCCCCAAAGAGAGGAGAAACCTCAATTTTAATGCCCAGGAGCTCACCCTAGTGATCTCTGCTATGGAGACGTATTACGACTTTCTCCACGGCAGGAAAAGTCGGAAGACCAGCCGGGATAGGAAGCAGGGCATCCTGGAGTCCATTGCTGGCAGGGTCAATGCCTTGGGCTACTCCACCCGGACTGCTGCCGATATCGGCAAGAAAATTAATGATCTGAGTCGCAAAGTCCGGCGCAAGGTGGCCACCATTAGGAGGCATGAGAGGGGCACGGGTGGTGGACCCCCATGTTCGGTCAGCCTGACCACGGAGGAGTAGGTGGTCGCCCGCTACCTGGAGAGGGAGCAGTTGGAGGGGGTCCCGTGATATGATTCCGTGGAGGAAGGCTCCAGGACAGGTAAGTGTTTCTTATCCCCTATTTGGTGTGTTGCATGTGGGGGTGGGAGGGTACATGTGCCAAGTGTGTGGGACCACCAACATGTGTCTGCTTTGTGTCATCCACAGATGACGGAGCTGGACCATCATCTGTCAGCGGCCAGTCCACCCCAACCCCCCAACGGCATACTGAGCCCGACCCCCTGGGTGGTGAACAGCATGAGATGGAGGAGAGTGCCCACACCTCGCCTGATGAGGTGGTTGAGGAGGAGCCTGCCTTTCCAGAGCAGGACTTTCTTTTAATTTTGGAGGAGTCCTCCCCTTCTGCAGGGCCCTCTGTAATCCCCTCCCCCATTCTAGGAAGCCCCTCAAGGGTGACTCCATCCCCCCGGGGACAACCATCTCCTGGCCCCAGGAAGGCGACCCGGAAGACCAGGGGGGTGTCTGACGTGGTCCATGACCAGATGGCCCGGGACCAGGCCAGGCAGACCCAGCAGATGGGGGAGATTGCTGGGCATCTTGACCGGCTAGTTGACAGCCTGGGCTCCGTGTCCCAGCTGACAAACGCTGTGCAGGACGTCAGCTGCAACTGCGCTGCAGTGGTGACCAGCCTGGGGGAGGTGCAGGCTGATATTCGGCACCTCACTGCAGCCGTCCATGCCAACACTGCTGCCATCCGGGAACAGGGGAGGCAGAGGCAGCGTGACCAGCGGCATAATATCACCCGCCAGCTGAGGATGCAGGCCCAGACCAATCATTATCTGAGCCGGATTGCCGTGGCCTTGGAGGGCATGGAGCCAACACCTGCCAGGAGTGGCCCACCCGGGGATCAGCCACCTCCAGATGCCCCCCACCCCCACCCACTCCCTCCAGGCAGCTGAGGAGCCAGAGAGGGCCCACAAGAAAGAGCCCCTGTCAGCCCAGATGAGGGCTTTTTTTTATTTTTTTTGTTATATTTTTGGCTCAGGTTATGAGTTTTTTCTTTTATTTATGCTCAGGTTATGAGTTTTTTCTTTTAAGTTTAACTGCACACGGTCAGGAGTGCAGGGGACAGTGTGAATGGTGTGTGAATGTGAGGGGGTGGCACTCCTGCCAGTAAGGGGTGTCACCCTCGGCCGTTGGGGAGAAGTTATCCCCACGGCTGTGTGAATGACGTGTGAATGGTGTATGAATGCACAGCGACATCATTGGGGCCTTGACGCCGGCGTTGCTGCTCCCAAGTCCTGCATGTTGGACTTGGGCTAATCCAATGCGATGTGGATGTGGTGTGTGTGATCTAGGGACATCAGTGGTGTGCATGCGTGCATTGTCCGTGTGATCAATGTTTTTGTTTAGTGTCCAAAGATGCCTACGGCGAAGACCCTCCTGACTGCTCTTCCATCAGCTGAATGGGTCTCCTCTGGCAGGGGGGGGCTGCCTGGTTGGGGGGTCAGGTCATCACGTATGTCAATCTGCAGGCCTTTTCTCATGGCAAAGTTGTGCAGAATGCAACATGCACCGATGATCTGACACGTGAAGGTAGGGGAATACAATAGGGCCCCCCCAGACTTATCCAGGCAGCGGAAACGGGACTTCAGGAGCCCAAATGTTTGCTCCACCACTGCACAAGTTTTGATATGTGCTTCATTGTATCTTCTCTCTCCTCTGGTTTGGGGGTTCCGGAAAGGAGTCATTAGATGGGGTCCCAGTGCATATGCAGAGTCACCTGTAAGGGAAAAGACAGGAGGATGTTAGTCATGCATGTGCCCCTTGTGATGTGTGCATCATGGGGGGGTACAGTCATGCCTGCCACCCATGTCACTCACTAACCAGCCAGCTGTCCCCATACATGTTCTGTTCGAATTCCATTGGGATGGGGCTCTGATTGTATATGAAGCTGTCATGGCTGGATCCGGGGTGTTTGGCACGGACGTGCCATATGAGGCGTTGGGCATCAGCTATCACCTGTACGTTGATGGAATGCCAATGCTTCCGATTGCGGTATATGTGCTCTGTGGCACTGGGGGGCTGGAGTGCCACATGTGTGCAATCAATGGCCCCCACGGTGCGTGGGAATCTGGCAATGCTGTAGAAATCCTGCATTGCCTTCAGCTGCAGCTCCTCAGTGGTGGGCCTGATGAAGTGGTTGGACATGCGTCTGAGGATTGCAGGCATAACCTGGTACACACATCTGCTCATGGAGGACTGTGACATCCCTGCCACCACTCCACTTGTACGCTGGAATGGTCCACTTGCAAGGAAATGAAGTGTTGCCAGTACCTTCACCAGTGGCTGCACTGCTTGTGAGCGGTGTGTTGGGCTGGTGATGTCATCCTGCAGGGTTGTGGTTAGTTCAAGTATTGCATCAGGGCTGAATCTGAAGAGGCGATACACCTCCTCATCTCCCATGCCAAAGAGGCTCATGCGCGTGCGGTATATCCTCTCACGTGCCCGCCTCCTCCGTTCCGGGGGACCCATTAGTAGTGCTAGGACCACGGCTGCCCCTGGCATGTTGGCACACAGAGGTGTTGTCCTTGCAAGTGTGGTTGTTCAGCTTGCTAGTTTCGTCGGTAACGCTGCTGCTGTAGCTGCTCTCCTGCTGACCTGTGGCCGTCTGGAGTAAAGATAAAGCAGCTATTTGTAGGAATAACTTTGCGACAGACGGACGACATACGCGCGGCGCATGTAGCCAGCGCCTGGTGCTAACCCGTTCGCGAATCGGGAAATCTCCCTCATTTGCATATTTGCATGGGAAATCAATAGGTGCGACGGATGCGACAAGCGAAAATATGCGCTTACGATACTCTGGCGAGGGAAAGTTAAGCCGATCTGAAAAAGCACGTTTTCTGTCGCATCTAGTTTGGTGGGTACGGCCGCATAGATACTACGGCGCATCTTGACAGTTACGCGGCGCATATCGATATACTCCAGCGCAAGTCTTGCTGAATCTGGCCCTATACGTCCACACCTATTATGCCAATATCTGGACAAAACTGAGCCTACAGTGCTAACCTCTGTCCCTTTCAAAGGCTGAAAAAAAGTCTTGCTGGGCTTACACTGTCATTGTAACAGGTAACATCTAAACCAGTCCTACTGGGAGCAATGAATGCTTTATGTACAAAGGAAAAGGAAACAGAAAGATAAGCATTTGTTTAAAAGTAAATGCATAGCTTAGACTTAAAATAGGGAATCATTAACATGATTATAAACATTCACCTTGTAAAACAACTCATTCAGTTTAAAATAGGGCTGCAAGGCAAAACATTTGTGTATAAATACCTTTTTTTTATAAGTGATTCATTCCATCTTTTCTCAGCATAAGAGCTGGGGGTGGGGAAACAGCAGCACACTGAGCTGGCTATACATGGGTGGGGTGGTGTCAGGACAAGTCTGATCATTGGAGGAGAGCAGGCTGAGTTCTGGAGAACTAGCCATAGCGTGTTCTTCTGTTAGTGTGATCACATATTTATAGGAAAGCAGAGGGACTGGCAGGAACACCATTTCACACAAAGGAAGCAATACAAAGAGAACAAGATATGTTTTCATACAAGTACATGGTATGGCAGGCACATATCAGGAACATGAAATACTGGGGCAACAAACACTTTAATAAATATTACACTTATTTTTTTCTTTTCAACTGCAACTAATGTAAGTATTTGAATTAGACTTGGTGTGAGCCTCTTGCAATCAATTGTACAGTAGTTGTCAAAGAAATGGCTGGTAGGAAGACAGAGCAGAATGAACAGAGATATGGCCTCATCAATCTCTTGCTGCTCCTTTATTGTCCCATCCAAATGGCTTTTGGTGAAGAAAGGTCATCCCTCTATCCTTTCCACGGCCTATAACTATAATAGAGAAAGTAGGATCATCCACCTGGTTATGCTACGTGGAAAAGCTATGTTAATTTCTAACATTAAATAGACAGAAATACAAATATTTTTTTGCAGGTACAACAGTGCCCATGTGTATTTACACATTTGATGCTCACCCATAGAGGATATGCAATTCAAGTGAACCAGCACTGCTGCATTAGAGTTATGCCGCGTACACGACCGTTTTTCATGACGAGAAAAATGCAATTTTTAAAATTGGTCATTAAAAATGATCGTGTGTAGGCTCCAGAGCATTTTTCTCAACGAGAAAAGTGGCCATTAAAAATTTAGAACCTGCTCTATTTTTTCTCGTTGTTTTGCACGTCGCCATTTTTCTCGTCGTGAAAAACAGTTGTGTGTAGGCTTTAACGACGGGGAAAAAACGTGCATGCTCAGAAGCAAGTTATGAGAAGGGAAATTTTCATAATCAGCCTAAAGGGTGGCGCCATTCGAATGGGACTTCCCCTTTATAGTGCCGTCGTAGGTGTTGTACGTCACTTCGCTTTGCTCGAGCATTTTTTTTTTACGATTGTGTATATGCAAGGCAGACTTGACAAGAATCATGTTGAGAAAAACTTGGGATTTTTCCATGACATGAAAAACAGTCGTTTGTAAGCGGCATAAAGCCTGGTTCACACCTATGCATTTTTAAATGGACGCTACAGTCCATTTAATATGGTTTCCTAAGGGTGTAGTTCACATCTGTATATTTTTAAAGGGCCACAGACTTTTTTCTGGTTTTTGGTTCCATAGACTTCAATCGATCAAAAGCGTGTACTGAAAAACGCAAAATGCACCTGCACTATGCAAACTGCAAACTGCATAGGTGTCAATCAGGCCTTATGCCGCATACACACCATCATTTTTCCTGACGTTCAAAAAAAAGCCTGACTGAGGCCCCGTACACACGGCCGAGGTTCTCGCTGAAAATCAGCGAGAACCTCGCTGGAATGCACATTCCAGCGAGGACCTCGGCCGTGTGTACGGTCTCGGCGAGCTTCCCGTCGGGAAGCCCGTCGAGCCGAAATAGAGAGCACGCTCTCTATTTTCTCGACGGCCCGCCTGGAAGAATGGCTGGTTGCCATTCCCGACGGGCGGGTCGCCGAATCCGACGGCCGGGAGAGAACCTCGACGGGCGGAACGATGTGTTCTGCCCGTCGAGGTTCTCTGCCGTGTGTACGGCACCTTACATACACACGTTCATGCAAAAAAAGTCAGACCAAAGTGCGGTGACGTACAACATGTACGACAGGACTATAAAGAGGAAGTTCCTTTCAAATGGCGCTACCCTTTGGGCTGCTTTTGTGCTGCATACTTTAATCTGAGCATGCATGTTTTTTTCCTCTCGGAAAAGCATACACGCGATCGTTTTTCGCGAAAAAGACAGACGGTAAACACGACGAGGAAAAAAGAGAGTTGGTTTTAATTTTTTTGCGGGCAGTTTTTTCGTCGAGAAAACTGCTAGGGAGCATACACACGACCGGTTTTCATGACCAATATAAAAAATGGCAGTTTTCTCGTCGTGAAAACTAGTCGTGTGTACACAGCATTAGGCTTGATTGACACCTATGCATTTTAGTGCTTTTTGCATTTTTCATATTTGCTCTACAGAATGTGTTCCATAGGAAACCGTGATAAATGGGCTGTAGAGCAAATCTGCAAAATGCAAAAAGTGCAAAAATCAATAAAAATGCATAGGAGTAAATTTACAGAATGTAATTTTTTTATACTGAGCAGTGAGCACTAGGCAACACTCAGAAGATAGCAACTGGAATAAGTGCACCCTTTTAACACTTATGCATAAGAGCCCAAAGTGTTTCAGTAAATGAAGTATCTATGATAACTCACAAATATTCACTAGTTCAGAAATTATTTTCGCAGGCCTTTTTAGCTTACTTCCAAAGTATCTCTAAACTCTGTATGACCTTTCTTAAAGCTATCCCAAAATGAATTCAAGCACCTCTGAGCACTTGGCACAGTAAGAAGGTGCGAATGGGTGTAAAGTATTAATAACTGAAGGAAATTTAAGCAAACAAAACATTCAAGGCATATAAAGTTAAGTAAAAGGAAGTAGAAAGGTGATTAGTTTAAACTTGTGGAAATAAAAAAAGGTTAATAAGCTGCCGTAATAGACGCGCACCGCGGTAGTGGCCTCAGCTAATATGTTTCTCCGCAGGCTCTAAACATTGGCGTCTTGTTTTTGGAAGACAGAATAGAATTTTGTCATGACACTATTACTTAACTTGGTTCTTAATCAAAAGACTGCACACACTGTTGTTATTGTGCTGCAAACTGTGGTAGAAAAAGTAGGATATTGGCTGACTCGTTTAAAATATGTTGTATTTTATTTGATAGCAATTGGCTTTACAAGTTTTTAATAATAAAAAATAGGCTAAAGGGTTTACTAGGTTACAGTAACTAAACCCAGCTCACTTTACACAATAAGGTATTATACTTTTCTTGCAGGTGCAGTGTTAAAGGGGAAGAAAACTTTGCGGTATGTTTCTTCACATCACAGCAAAAAGCAAAGACTGGAGAACGTGTTATTTTTCAATTCTATGCATGGGCTTTACAAATACTTCTAGGCATTCCATAAAAATTTGTATTTTGAGAAATTCAATAATGATTTATAATTGCCTTTAGAATCATAGTATCATCAAAGAGAATATACTGTATAGTAGTTTCAACATATTTTCTTGGTTCATTATAGGCAAGGAAAAAAAAAAAAAAATATATATATATATATATATATATATATATATATATATATATATATATATGCACATTTACACGGTATATTACCAAAATTATTAGGACACCTGCCTTTACACGAACATGAATTTTAATGGCATCCCAGTCTTAGTCCAAAGGGTTTAATATTGAGTTGGCCCACCCTTTGCAGCTATAACAGCTTCAACTCGCCTGCCTTTACACGCACATGAACTTTAATTGCCTCTCAGTCTTAGTCTGTAGGGTTCAGTATTGAGTTGGCCCATCCTTTGCAGCTATAACAGCATCAACTCTTCTTGGAAGACTGTCCACATAGTTTAGGCGTGTGTCTATGGGAATGTTTGACCATTCTTCCAGAAGCGCACTTGTGAGGTCAAGCACTGATGTGGACTAGAAGGCCTGTCTAGCAGTCTCGGAAACAGAAAAGTGAATACCCTTCGCTGCCAAATGTGTGTGAATGGTAGCTGCTAACACGGCTCATTCAAAAAGCATAAAATCAAAGGAATATACTGTATATGTGTAGTGCTAAAAATGACTAAGTGAAAATCAGATACCATGCAATAATGAAAATTATAATGCATACAACAAACATACATTAATGTGCATAAAACATATGAGTCCCTCTGGTGGGAGGAACAAGCGGTGTGCCCGGCTGGCACGTGATGCAAGTGATCTGATACACCTGCTGGTTAGTGACAGAACATAATAACCAAATAAATATAAAGTGAAAAAGTTCATCAATGTCAAAAAAGTCAATCAAGTGAATGAGTGAACAGACGCAAATGCGTGACTTCTTCAACGTGACGATCTCACCACCAAGAAAATTGCAGGCTTACCGGAACGTGTTGACCAGTAATGACATATGCCACAAGAAGGTCAAACAAAGCTTTAAATGATGGATGTCATAGACGATCCTTGGCAGGAATCATGCGCCCAACCGGTCGGAGTATCCTTAAGTGAAATGGGTGTGTAGGAACAGGCTGGAAACTGTGCTTGTATTGGAATCCCCAAATCAGCCTGCCTCCGTTATACAATAAAAGTTCCTTCAGGTCGGGAGGGATCATGGGATCATGACACACACCAGAGTTCACCTCAGCTCTTCCTCCTGATAACCCCCGAGAAGCCTCCCTAGCAGTCTCTGCTCTAATTAAACCCAAAGGTGTTCTATCGGGTTGAGGTCAGAACTCATTCCTCCACCCCAAACTCACCCTTCCATGTCTTTATGGACCTTCTTTGCGCACTGGTGCGCAGTCATGTTGAAACAGGAAGGGGAACATGAAATTGTCCAAAATGTATTGATATGCTAATGCCTAGGCCCCTTTCACATCGGCTTTCCAATCAAGTCTACCTGTCAGTTTCTCAGGTGGACCTAATCGGAACCTGCATTCATTCCTATGGAGTGGCGGATGTCAGTGGTGACATGTCCCCTGACACCCGCTGCTACCTGATCCAATCCTGTCCATGAAATCCAGAAGGATGGTGACCCTATTTTTCATCTGTCTGGAGGATCGGATCCAACCTCCCCATAGGGGAGAGCGAGTCTCTGACAGGTCTGGCTTGGCACAGTGAGCGAAGATGGTGCTGTCATCCACCTGCTCAGTGGGGATCAGCAGATCGATCCCCTGCTGAGCAAGCAGAGCCTGCCAAACGGACAAGCCTGTGTGAAAGGACCCTTAAGAGTTCCCTTTACTGGAACTTAGGGGCCAAGCTCAATCCCTGAAAAACAACCCCACACCAAAATGCCCCCTCCACCAAATGATTTGAACCAGTGCACAAAGTAAGGTCCATAAAGGCATGGATGAGTGAGTTTGGGGTAGAGGAACTTGACTGGCATACACAAAGTCCTGACCTCAACCTGATAGAACCCCTTTTGGATGAATTAGAGCTGAGACTGTGAGCCATGTCTTTGTGTCAACATAAGTGCCTGATTTTACATATGTGCTTCTAGAAGAATATATTCCACAGACACACTCCTAAACCTTGTGGACAGCCTTCCGAGAAGAGTTAAAACTGTTATGCCTGCAAAGAGTGGGCCACTCAATATTGAACCCTATGGACTAAAATTCTGTGTTTTTCAATTTCGTTTCACATGACTGAGAATCCTTTGTAAAGCGAATTTTCACTTAGCTTCACATCATTCACCAATCTAAGTAACAAGTGAAAATTCACTATGCAAAGTGAACTCTACAACTTTAGTAAATCAGACCCAATGTGTTTTGTTTAAGTCCCCAATGGACTGATTTCCCATCACTCCTTGACTTGACAGGAAGTGAATAGAAATCACCCCAAAATGAGCACAGATGGAAATATAAAAACAGAGGCTCTAACCATTCTTCCCAGGATCCAAACAGAAAGAATTTGACTGGACTTGTGCGTTAAGGTCAGAGCAAAAAAATTTTTTCTCAGTTTGCACACAGAAAATTGCCCAAAACTATTTTGAATGCTGGAGCACCAGATAAGGCCACAAACTTGACCCTGCAGTAAACATTAATAATTTGTCAGTTAAGATCCAGCTGCAAAAACAATCTGTGGCACCTCTCAGTTCTGTAGCTAGAAATTTGCCAGGTAGGGACCAGAAGTAGAAATGTATGTGGCACCTTTACAGTGCTGGAGCACTAGAGAAACACAAAGCAGTATTTAGCCTGCAGCTAAGTATAGAAACTGAGGCACAGTTGTGGAAGAACCGTGGTGCAACTTTACAGTTCCTGGGCACAAGAATAGGCCACAATTTTAAGACACAAAGCAGAATTTACCCTGCAGTAAACATTAGAAATTGTTGCACCTGAGGTTGGAGGTGTGGAAACATTGTGTGGCACCTTTACAGTGCCAGAGCAATGGAATCGGCCATGAGAGGTGTCAGGAACTAGTAATAAAGGTATGGGTGACATTTAAAAGGTAAGTCTGTGGAATCAGCAGCAGAACTTTTGTAGTCATTGGTAAACCAAGACTGGTTAATTTTAGTTAAAGGCCAGCAGATCCACACTATAAGGAGACAGGTGGATTCACCTCTCCCTATCAAAACCTCCTGCTACACTGAAGGCCCTCTGAGCCAGCACACTTGCTGCATGGAAAGTCAGAAGCTCCCATGCATACTGTGCAAGTTCTGACCAGTGGTCCAGCCTAAACACACAATAGTCCATGAGATCCTCACTGCTGAGAGATTCCACATTAACCCTGGGCCTGTTGTAGTCAACAACCATGTGGTGCAGGTGCAGGTGCTGGTGCTGCATGTAAGTACTCTGTCAAGATCAGTGGCACACCTATCAACCCGTCCTTGCATGCCAGGGTGCTAGGTGTTATCCTTTTTGCCCCACATCCAATCATTATCCAAAACTTGCTGCCTCAACCTATGTAATATTTCCAAAATATGCCCCTTCCTTACCAATAACACCACAATACTTCTAATTCAATTCCTGGTCTTCTCTCACATTGACACTGCAACTCCCTCCTCATTGGCTTACCTTTACATAGACTATCCCCCCTTGAGTCCAAATGAATGATGCTCTCCTTCACCTTACCAACCGGTCAGTTTCTGTTACTCCTCTCTGCCAATACCTCCACTGGCTTCCGCTCACCTAGCAAATTAAATTCAAAATACAAACAACAACCTAAAAAGTCATTCACAACTCAACCTCCAGCTATATCACTAACCAAGTCTCAAAATACCAACCAAATGAATGCCTTCAAATGACCTCTTGCTTTCTAGCTCCCTTGTCACCTCCTCCCATGCTTGCCTCCAGGACTTCTCCCAAGCCATTTCCATCATATAGCGCTCCCTACCCCAAGCTGTCCAACTATTTCTTACTCTGTCCACTTTTAGGCGATCCCCTGAAAAATACTTGCTAGGAGTAATCGCCCTGGTTGATTGTTATGCTGCGCACACACGATCAGGCTTTTGACCGGTTAAAAGCACATCAGAATTTTGACGGAATTCCATCGGAGTAAAATAGAACATGTTCTATATTTAAACTCCGATGGAATTTATCTGAATTTCCGATGGTATTTCTCTGACGGGGCATACACACGGTCGGAATCCCCTATGGAAAAAGTCTGTCTGACTTTTTTCATCGGAAATTCCGATTGTGTGTACGGGGCTTTAGAGATTCACTGATTTCCCCCTAAGTTTGGCCTTGTTGTAATTTTCTCTTCTACCAGTGGGTGGCCAGACACTTGGTGGTGCTAGATATGAGAAGGACAACCCAAGGTCAGGTTATGGGTATATGGGGTATCTCAGCCAATAGAAAGGGGATTGATCCCTTTGGCCTGCTGGGAAAGCCTATATATTCGGTCAGAGTCAGGTGACCTATTTTCTGTGCCACCTGGATGGCTGTCTGGGTGGACATGTGTTGTGTGCCGCTGGGTTTCTAGGTGATTGGACCTATCCCAGGGGCATCTGGCTGCTAAGCTGTGTGAGTGCCTATCCAGAAGGAAGAGAGCAGCGCAGGGTTGGGGCTTGCAGTTCAACCATTCCGACCAGAAGGGACCAGCCACCTTATTACCAGGGACCACAGCGAGTAACTGAAGCAAGTATTAACAAATGCATCCCACTGGGTAATAAATTTAAAAAGAGCGAACAAAAGTCCTGGATGGCTTAACTCCAATGTAAAAATGCATATAAAAGCAAAGGAGAAAGCATTAAAAAAATACAAGGTTGATGGATCATCATCAGCATTGAGACTTTATAAGGCATGCAACAAGAAATGTAAGGGTGCAATTAGGGCGGCTAAGATAGAACACAAAAGACACATAGCAGAGGAAAGAAAAAAAAAATCACAAGAAATTCTTTAATTATGTAAACAGTAAAAAAGGGAGGACAGACCATATTGGCCCCATAAAAAATGAGGAAGGTCATCTGGTTACAAATGATGGGGAGATGGCAAAGGTATTGAATTTATTCTTCTCCTCAGTCTTCAGGGGGCTTCAGTAACCAAAACTGCAGTGTTTATCCTCATGACACATCACAGGAAGCACCTCCATGGTTAACAGAGGACAGAATTAAAATTAGACCTGGGAAACGTAACATTAATAAATCATCGGGACCAGATGGCTTGCACCCGAGGATACTTATGCCGCGTACACACCATCACTTTATGTGATGAAAAAAAACGTCATTTTTTGTGAAGTAAAAAACGACGTTTTTGAAACTTCAATTTTCAAAAAAGATGTTGCCTACACACCATAGTTTTTTCACAATGCTCTAACAAAGCGAGGTTACGTTCACCACTCTTTTCCATTGAAGCTTGCTTCATAACTAGCTTCTGGGCATGCGCGGGTTGAAAAACGTCATTTTAAACTAAGAATGCAATCTATACACTGGGGGGAGAACCTCTGGGGGAATCTAGGATGGAAAATTACCTGGGGGTCCTAGTAGTTGATAGGCTCAACAATGGCATGCAATGCCAAGCTGCTGCTAACAAGCAGAATATTGCCATGTATTAAAAAGGGGATCAACTCCAGAGATAAAACAATAATTCTCCCCCTCTACAAGACTCTGGTAAGGCTGCACCTGGAGTATTCTGTCCAGTTCTGGGCACCAGTCCTCAGGAAGGATGTAATTAAGTAAGTACAAAGAAGGGCAATACAGCTAAAAAAGGGTCTGAAGAATGTTAGTGATTAGGAAAGGTTGCGAGCACTGAACTTAGTCCCTCTGGAGAAAAGACGCTTGAGAGGGGATATGATTTAAATTTATAAATACCGTACTTGTGACCCCACAATAGGGATAAAACTTTTTCGGGGGAAGGGATTTTAACAAGACACATGGGCACTCATTAAAATGAGAAGAAAAGAGGTTTAGCCTTAAACTACGTAGAGGGTTCTTTACTGTAAGTGCGGCAAGGATGTGGAATTCCCTTCCACATGTGGTGGTATCCCAGGGGAGCACTAATAGGTAAGCACGACACACAACATACAGGGATATACAATGTACTAGATCAGGAGTCTCCAAACTACGGCCCTCCAGGTGTTCAGGAACTACAATTCCCATCATGCCTAGTCATGTCTACGAATGTCAGAGTTTTACAATGCCTCATGGGAAGTGTAGTTCCACAGCAGCTAGAGGGCCGTAGTTTGGAGATCCCTGTACTAGATGACAATCCTGTGTCCTGCATTTATATCCACTATAAATTATATAAACTATACACTACATATTGTCAAAAGTATCAGGATGCCTGCCTTTACATGCAAATCAACTTTAATGCCATCCCAGTCTTAGTCCGTAGGGTTCAATATTGAGTTGGCCCAACCTTTGCAGCTATATTCAACTATTCTGCCGCGTACACGCAATCAGACATTCCGAAATCAAAACTGTGGATTTTTTTACGACGGATGTTGGCTCAAACTTGTCTTGCATATACACGGTCACACAAATGTTGTCGGAAACTGCAAGAACGCCGTGACATACAACACAACGACAAGCCGAGAAAAATGTATTTCTTTCTCGTACATCACGGGACACAGAGCGGCATATTCATTACTATATGGGTTATATGGAGTACCTTCAGGTGTGGACACTGGCAATCTCAAACAAACAGGAAGTCCCTCCCTATATAACCCCCTCCCCTAGAGGGAGTCCCTCAGTTTTTTCGCCAGTGTCTTAGGTGTTGGTCACGGAATAGCTTTGCTCCACATCCTTGGGATTAAGGGCGGGCTAACCGGATCTGTCCAAGGAGCCTCAGTGCCAAAGTGGACAGTACCCGGGCCCCAAACCGTGGGGTTTTGCCTATAATGCTCCTCTTTGGAGGGCTGGACCCTGGGCCCAGGACTTGGAGTTTGTAAAAACCATAAGTTCCTGTTTGCCAGGGTGCTATATAGGTCCAGGACAGTGGGTACCTTCATAGGACCCCAGGGCCTGAAGGTCTACTACGCTACCCACGGAGATGGGAGAAGATTGGACCGTTTTGCAAAACGTTCTGCTGCATGGAGCAGGTAAGTGGGGAGCCTGCGGGACTTGGTTCGACAGCAGGCTCTCCAGGGGGATCTTAAGGGGGGTAGCCTGAGTATGCTCTGCATTGGCACCATGGTCACTATGTCTGATAGACAGGATGCCCTGAAATGTTTCCCCCCATAACTTGATCCCCCTACCTACCTGTCTATGTATGTTTGCTAGCTACCTGCTGCTCGCTGGTTGAAGATCTTTTAAAAAAAAAAAAAAAAAAGATCTGTCTCTAGGCTAAAGGGACTCCTTAGGGGCCTGTGTTAGCCTTACCTTGCCGGGATTCAAATCTGCCGCCTGATGCGTCCTCCAACCTGCATTCCTGGGCTCCAGAGTGCGTCTCCTCCTGGGCTCTCCTCCCCCGACAGTCGTGCGCGCGTGTACGTGCGCATGCATATAGAAAATTTTCGCGCCGTTCGGGAGGGGGGGAAGGGGCGGGAGTGTGACTGCAGTGTAGAGTGGGCGCGCCTTTAATTGCTGTTATATACAGCAGGCGCGTTCTTAGCTCAGTTCAGAGCTGAGCTGGAGAGAGAGAGGACGTAGAGCTGGCAGCACAGTGACTCCCGGTGGCGAGAAGGGGTACTACATACTGGAGTCAGTTCCAATACTTTTTGTTAAGCCAAAATCCCCTTGGCAACAGGTTGAATGCTGGCAAACATGTTGGGGGTGGGGCTGTATGTGGTGAATAACATATAAAAGAAAACATACTGAGCCCCACCGGTTTTGGGGCATTAGTGATCCTATTGTCCCCTAAACCTTATTTTTTTGTACTCCTGGCTATAACAGTCTGTTGTTGTAAGCGGAGTCCTTCGCTTTTGTATTATGGCTTCCAAGGGTTCAGGATCAAAAAAAAAAAAAAAGAGAAAAGGCAAAGACAAAGGGGTTCCTCCTCTGGTTCTGATAATATGCCAATACTTTCCCCACAGGTTATTCCTATAGGGGGTCACCCTGGATAAGCCATTAAGGGGGTCTGGTGCTGAGGCTGGCCCAGGTCGGCCCAACCCTGTGTTATCACAGAGGAGATGCTAGCCGTCACCCTAGGGGGGCTAGAGAAAAGAGGTTAACAGCTATGATCGCTGGCTCTTTTTCTGGCAAGAAGCGGACTAGATCCCCATCGCCAAAAAGGGACAGAACCTAGAGGATCTACCACTGTAGAATCGTTTTCAGCCTCCCAGGCGGAGAGTCTGTGGGTCCAGTCTTTGACAGACATGGCCCGCTTGGCATTCAATTTGCCATTTCCAGAGCCTCAGGTTCCTGCGGTATCCTCTTTGGGTTCTTTTAAAAACGCCTTTAAGCAACGCAGCGTTTCTGGCCCATCCTCTGTTAGAGGAATTGGTTTTCCAGGATTGGGACGACCGGACAGAATTTTTTCTGCCGCCTAAAGCTGACGAGAGGGTAGTCTTTATGCACGTCTGCCAGGAAATATTTGTGCTTGCAGGCACTCTTTCCCCTGACCAAGTGCTCTTTAAAAAGGGGGCCCGGATGGCTCAGTTGGTAGAGCATCGGACTTTTAATCTGAGGGTCCAGGGTTCAGGTCCCGGTTCGGGCACTGCTTTTCAACTACCCGTGAGGTCCTTGAGGCCGCATCTCCCGGAAAGTGCCCGATCTCGTCTGATCTCGGAGGCTAAGCAGGGTCGGGCCTGGTTAATGCCTGGATGGGAGACCACCTGGAAGGTTTTCTGTTATTTACCCTATGAAAAAAAACAAAAAAAAAAAACATTTTTTCTAAGAAAGGGGGCGCTCCCAACTGTGGACGCAGCCATCTCATGGGTGAATAAATCATTAACTGGCCTAAGGGGAAACATACAAATGTTTAAGGTCCCGGTCAATAAACGTTTAGAGACACTTTTTCCAGCATCCTTGGCTACAGCCAGCAGGGGCTTTAAGCATCTGTTTTGTCAGGCGTTAAAGAACCAGACAAAACAGATGCTTAAGACATCCCTGCCCAATAGGCAGAGGAGTTATTGGATATTCCCAGAGCTCTGTGCTTTGCGGTAGAGGTTATAAAAAGACTCCATCCAGCAGGCGTCTCGTTGTCACTATTTTTAGTGCATATGAGAAGGCTCTTATGGTTGAAGAACTGGGCGGCCGAGCCCATGTAAAAGACTGCTGGCAGGTTTGCCCTTCCATGGAAAGATCTGGATAAATACATTCAGACTGTTTCAAGTGGCAAAAGTACCCTTTTACCAGTCAAAAGAAGTTCCGGGGTCCTGCGTTTAAAAGGCAGTTCCCCCCCCTGTTCCGGGGCCCTCAAATTCCAGGCAGTACGGACCTCCTGCGCGATCAAACTTTTAAAATGGATCGCAAGGACAGGCCTCTGGGGATCGATCCCCGACAGAGGGGGTCCGATCATCTGTGGCCGCAGGCTACAGATTAGAATTTCTAAAAATTTCCTCCACAAGGAAGGCCTCAATGCGGGCGGCGTTGGTTCATCTGCTTACCAGGGCATAATGGTAGAGGTACCAGCCCAAGAACAGGGGCTAGGTTTCTATTCCAATCTGTTTGTCATACCAAGGCCCATCGGCGATGTCAGACCAATTTTGGACCTAAAAGGTTTAAATGCTTACCTAAGGGTTCGCTCTTTCCGGACAGAATCCGTTCGGTCAGCAGCCGCCACACTCCAGAAGGATCTAGCTTCTATAGACATAAAGGATGGTTACCTTCATGTACCAAGTCTTTCAGCCACATCAAATATTTTTGTTTTTACGCTTCGCAGTGATACAGCGTCACTTCCAATTCGTGGCGCCCCCCTTCGGGCTGGCTACGGCCCCCGGGTATTCACGAAGGTCCTTGCTCCAATTCTAGTCAGTCTAAAGGATCCAAGGGATCTCGGTCCTAGCATACCTGGACGACCTCTTAATCATAGATCACTCGCTTCCTTGGTGGAATGCATAGTAACCCTCATGGTTCAGTACCTCGAGAGGTTCGGCTGAGTCCTAAACTGGGGAAAGATCAGCATTTCAACCTACAAAGCAGTTGGAATATCTCGGCATGAGATTAGACACAGAACAGAAGATGGGTGTTCCTGCCCCTGGTAAAGGTCGAGGCTATCAAAAGATTAATTCAGTTGGTTCTAAGCAAAAGAGAACCAACTATTCGCCTAGGTATGCGATTACTAGGCAAACTAATGGCCATGTTCGAGGCGATACCACACGCTTCCACACTCGGGTCCTACAGACAGCAATTCTAGCAGCCTTGGTTCTGCCCAGTGGTCTGGAAGGCTGGAGAGCGGTCTGGAACGGGTTCACTCGCCAAGTAACTTGGGCAGAGGCGGAGAGGCAGCTGCCCATCAAGGTCTGGGAGATCAGAGCGGCTCGGCTAGCCCTCCTGGCATAGACATCCAGATTACAGGGGTCCTCGGTGAGAAGTCATTCAGACAATGCCACAGCGGTGGCATATATGTGAACCACCAAAGGGGGAACCAAGAGTCAAGCCACTCAGAGTGAGAGGAACTTGGTTTTTCGGTGGGCAGAGGTTTATGTACCCTGCATATCGGCGACATTCATTCCCGAGGTGGACAACCTGCAGGCGTACTTCCTAAGTCGCCAAACCCTGTCGCCGGGGGAGTGGTCCCTGCATCCACAAGTTTTTTTTTTTTTCAGACAATCTGCCAGAAGTGGGGAGTGCCAGACGTGGAGGTCATGGCATAAGGATTCAACAAGAAGCTAGACAGGTTCATGTCTCGAACGAGGGACCCTATGGCCTGCGGAACCGATGTGTTGGTTTGCCCTTGGCATCAATCATAGCTTCTATATGCATTTCCCCCGCTGCAGTTACTACCCCGCCTGTGGCGCAGGATCATAGCACAGGCCGGTTATCCTGGTAGCCCCAGCTTGGTACCGGAGGGCATGGTACTCACTAGTCCTGAAATTGGCAGCGGAAGGCCCTTGGACTCTTCCTCTATGGCCAGACCTACTCTCACAAGGCCCGATCCTCCACCCTGCATTACGGCGTCTAAAATTGACGGCCTGGCGGCTGAATCCCTGATTCTCAGGGGTAGAGGTCTGTCTAGGCAGGTAATCCCTACCCTCATTAAGGCTAGAAAGCCGGCCTCCAGGGTAATTTTGTTACAGGGTTTGGAGGGCCTACGTAGGCTGGTGTGAGGCTAAGAGATGGGTTTCCCGCAAGTATACCATTGATAGAGTATTACGTTTTCTCCAGCTAGGAGTGGATAAAGGCCGGGCATTAAGCACGATCTAGGGACTGATTTCAGCCTTATCAGTGTGGTTTCAGAGGCCGCTGGCCGCCCACTCGCTGGTTAAGATCTTCGTACAGGGAGTCTTACGTGTTAATCCTCCGGTCAAATCACCACTTTGTCCATGGGACTTAAATCTTGTTCTGTCATCTCTACAGAAACAACCCCTTGAGCCGTTGGCTGAGGTACCTTTGGTTTTACTGACTAGAAAATCGGTATTTCTGATCACCATAGTTTCGGCCAGGAGAGTATCGGAATTGGCAGCCTTATCTTGTAAGGAACCATATCTCATTTTGCATAAGGATAGGGCGGGGTTCCGTCCTCATCCTTCCTTTCTACCAAAGGTTATATCCAGTTCCCACCTGAACCAGGATGTGGTACTTCCATCCTTCTTCCAAAACCCACCTCTAGAAAGGAGGGGTTGCTGCATACGTTGGATATTGTCGGGGCCATAAAGGCCTATCTTAAAGCTACAGAGAAGGTTCGGAAAACAGATGTGGTGTTCGTTTTACCGGAAGGGCCCAAGATGGGTCAGGCAGCTGCTTGATCCACCATCGCAACATGGATTAAACAATTAATTGTTCGGGCCTGCGGTTTGAAGAGGTTGCCTCCTCCTTTGTCGGTAAAAGGCCCATTCTACCAGGGCCATGGGCACCTCCTGGGCAGCACATCATCAGATCTCTATGGCTCGAATATGCAAAGCAGCAACGTGGTCATCAGTCCACACGTTTACAACATTTTATCAATTGGACGTAAGAAGGAATGCGGATACAGCCTTTGGGCAGTCAGTACTACAGGCCGCGATTCAAGCTCCTCAGGATCTGAGGGGGCTCCCTTGATTTGATTTGAGATTTACATTTCTCGTTTAAGTTGGATTTACTAGTATTTGAGTATACCTCTAAATTAAATCCTTCTTTGGAAGATGTCTCCCTCCCCTCATTAAAGCATTGCTTTCGGACATCCCATATAGTAATGAATATGCCGCTCTGTGTCCCGTGATGTACGAGAAAGAAAAAGGGATTTTTAAATACAGCTTACCTGTAAAATCCTTTTCTTGGAGTACATCACGGGACACAGAGCTCCCACCCCTCTTTTTGGGAACATTTTGGGAGGCATACTGCTTGCTACAAAACTGAGGGACTCCCTCTAGGGGAGGGGGTTATATAGGGAGGGACTTCCTGTTTGTTTGAGATTGCCAGTGTCCACACCTGAAGGTACTCCATATAACTCATATAGTAATGAATATGCCGCTCTGTGTCCCGTGATGTACTCCAAGAAAAGGATTTTACAGGTAAGCTGTATTTAAAAATCCCTTTTTTAATGATTCCGAGCATGCATCAAATTGATTCCGAGCATGCATAGAATTATTGTGCGTTGAATTGAGTACACACGGTCGGAAATTTCCAACAACAACTTTTGTTGTCAGAAAATTTGAAAACCAGCTCTCAAATTTTTGTTGTTCGAAATTCCGACAGCAAATGTCCGATGGAGCACACAGACGGTCGGATTTTCTGACAACAAGCTCACATTGGACATTTGCTGTTGGAAATTCCGACCGTGTGTACGCGGAATTCTGGTAAGGCTGTCCACAAGGGCAAGGAATGTGTCTATGGAAATGTTTGACCCTTCTTTCAAAAGTACATTTGTGAAGTCAGACACTGATGTTGGCTGAGAAGGCCTGACTAGCAGTCTCCACACTAATTCATCCCAAAGGTGTTCTATCCGGTTAAGGTCAGGACTCTGTGCAAGCCAGTCAAGTTTCTCCACCCCAAACTCGCTTATCAATGTCTTTCTGGACCTTGCTTTTTGCACTGGTGCACAGTCATGTTGAAACAGGAAAGGGACATCCCCAAACTGTTCCCACAAAGTTGGAAACATGAAATTATCCAAAATGTCTTGGTACACTGATGCCTTAAAATGGATGTAAACCCACTCTAATCCATTTCTAAACTACTGCCATGGTGCTGATCTATAAGGATATAGATGCCTCCTGCATGTATCCTTACCTGTCAGATGTCTCCCCTCTGTCTGTTATAAAAACTGAAAAACTGCAGATTCTGTGGGTGGATCTGTTGTCTGGAGCTGGGTGGAGTTGTAATGCCCTCCTCTACACTCCCCTTGTCAACATGTATTTTCTCTTGTGTATTTCTTACACTAAATTCTGCTATGATCAGTAACATCCAGTCAAATCCAGAAAAGTAACCACATGACTTCAGAAAAGGAGTGGGGGTGGGAATTAAAAAATAATGCCTGTCTTTAAAGCTAGTGCATGGCATATGTAAATAACCTGTCTCTCACAGCAAGGGGGCGGAATGGACCAAGGTTTTTCTCTGTTAGTCCGTTTTATCTCACTGAACAATAAAAGAGGATTGCTCAGAGCTGGATTAACTCTGTGTGGCAAGACTGGGCACAGGTGGTAGGAAATCTTTTACTCTACATTGTGACAGCAAAAAAATAAATCGGGTTTACATCCACTTGAAAGAGTTCCCTTCACTGGAACTTAGGGGCCAAGCCCAACCCCTGAAAAACAACCTTACACCATAAATACCCTCCACCAAATGATTTGGACCAGTACAGAAAGCAAGGTCCATAAAGACATGGATAAGTGTCTGCTAGAGGTCTTGGATGAGGAACTGTGGCCGAGACATTAGGACTATACTAATGGCAACACTGTTTTTGGCTCTGAAAACTGTAGCACTTAAATAGATTCAGCCCATGTCCCTACGCTTCAGTAGGTAAATCAGGTATTACCTTATGAAAAACATATTTTTGAACACAGAGGTTATTGAGCTAAGTATAAAGTGTGGGATGCTTGGTGATCTTCTGCTCTTACTGTAAACTAATGCTTGAGAGAATCGCTAAGGGTGTCAAGTAACAGTTATCTATAACTTTGTGATTATATGTTACTGATCATATGTATCAAGATTGAACTGAAGGAGAATGCTGCATATTTGTTATTACAAAAAAAAGTTTGTGCACTGTAAATGTACCTCATTGTTTTCTATGCTCATGTTGAGCAATTTGATTACTGTCAATGTTTTATATCTTTTTCCAATAAAAAGAGTTAAAAAAAAAAAAAGACATGGATGAGCGAGTTTGGGGTGGAGGAACTTGACTTATCTGCACAGAGTCCTCACCTCAACACGATAGAACACTTTTGGAAGGAATTAGAGCATAGACACAAGCCTCGCACACACGACTGGTTTTCCCGGCAGGAAAACTGCCAGGAGAGCATTTGGCTGGGAATCCCGGCCGCGTGTATGCTCCCTAGCAGTTTTCCCGTCAGAAAAACAGAACCTGCTCTCTATTTTCCCGTCGGGTTTCCTGGCAGAGTGTTTCCTGCCGAGAAAACCGGTCGTCTGTATGCTAACCTGCAGGGTAGAAAAACCGTGCATGCTTGATAACACTTTGACGCATGCAAGGTAGCAAACAATGATAGTGTGGGGTTTAGCAAGATGGCGGCGACAAAATCGAATGTGACAAAACACCGGCTCGTCGTAGTCAATGACGTCACCGCGTTCTTGCCTTTCAAAAGAACGGTTTGTTTTTGGGTGGCCGTGTGTATGCATGGCTTTTCAGGGCAAGCCTGCCAGGAATCCCGTCGGGAAAAGCAATGTTTTTTTTTCCCAACGGGATTTCCGGTTGTGTTTACAGGGCTTCACTCCTAACGCTTGTGAACAGCCTTCCTATAGGAGTTTAGGTCATTATAGCTGCAAAGGGTGGGCCAGCTCAATATTGAACCCTACAAACTAAGACTGGGATGCCATTAAACATGTGGACAGGAGGATAGAGCAGACCTATTGTGCTGCTTATCTGCAATTAAGAAAGACTGGTCAGCAAGCTGGTTGTTCTCAGTGTTGGGGTTGCAGAAAACCCAGGACTGTATGTGCAGACAAAAGTGAGAATAGCCCTGTAATTATTATGATGATAACAAGAGAAAACTTTCCCCCAGAATAGCGGAAAATTCCCAGAGGTTCACATACATTTTCTTCCACCTTGTACTGTACAGTACAGTCACATCATCAGCAATATATACGTTTTGTGTAAGCATTTCCAACCTCTTGGTAAATCACTCCTTAAGTCTCATAATACTTGATGAATAGAAAAACAAATTATATGTTACTTACACTCCTATTTCATTAAGTGTATAAATCACTTAGAACTTCTTAAAAGGGCATAAATCATTTTTATGATTCCTGGGGTGCATTTGTTAAATTGCAGCGATGCTATGTGCAATCTTCATAAAGGAAAACATCTAGGAACTGTAAAGGTTTTACTGTTCAGTGAGTGTCCATTACTATAATGCCCTACTGTCTGCAGAACTTCAAATGAATCAGTATCTTTGACCTGGCCTTTGAAGTTACTAAGGCATTATAGCCTGTGATAAAAGAAAGATTATTTATAACCTCCCCAGTTTATGTTTTTCCACTGACCCAGCAGGCTCTCTAAGGTTTGGGGGATATTATTTCAAGAGCTGTTAAATCTTTGTGATGCTTTTGCTGCCCCCTAAGGTGCTCAGACTTTCTAAGATTCTCTAATACATGACAAAGTTTCACGTGAAGGCATTCAAGACGCTGACATTTTTAAGTGTCTGGGTATTTGTAACTCAGAGTGCCTTTAAATCTAAAGAAAACAAAACTTGCAAGTTAGCATAGGCACAGTCCTTTCCCTTTTAGAGTATTGTTTAGTGTTGGTCATTCACAAGATTCTTGGAAGGATGAATGGCAGAAAACGTTCATCTCTCTTCCGGAAATCCCCAAGGTGACACATTCACCTCCTGTTGGAACATAAGGAGCTACTGTATGTATGCTGTAATTAGGGACAATTATGCAGTTGCTTTGGACTGTGGAAGTACTGTGAGCCTGCTTTAAATAGATTGTATTAACAATGGAGCATACAAGAAGATACTGAAGTGAAAAAATAGTAAAAGTTTGCCAATGGAGCTTGTCTAAGGTTGCCACCTCTTCTTCCATTTAAAATTATTTTTTTGAGCCATGGTTCACACTGGGTACGATTTGAGATGCGATTTCACATGTCAAATCGCATCTCAAATCGGCGGCATTTGCTGGCAATGACACCGTCCTAATTGGTGCGACGCCGCATCTGCGGCGCTGCACCGATTTCAAAAAGTAGTTCCTGTACTACTTTTTGCGATTTGGGGCCGCAATTTACATTGACAATCGCGGCCGAAATCGTGACTGCCGGGCGGGAGTGAAGCCGTGCAAGTTCAGCTGAACTCGCACGGATTCACTCCCACAGCCCAGTGTGAACATGGGCTGAATTTTATAATTATCAACAAAATTCCATTAACAGTGCATTATAATAATATAATAGAAATAGATATTCCATTAACAGAACATATACAATAGTGTAGCATTACCCCCGGAAGAGCTGCTGGTTGGTTTTGGGTGGCACATTTACCTCGTGGCTCTTCCGAATTCCTAGGGGTGAATGGTGCATATAGCAATAGTAAAAGAATGTCCACAACAAGTGTCTTTGCTGTGCTCTATATTACCCAGCCGGGTAAAAACAATGAACTGGTGATGATAGGGATAGAGTTTGCAGAAAAACGAACAATAGATTCAGGCGTATTATATGGAACAGTCCTGTTCCCATATGTAACACTTTCTGTACCACTCCTGCCTGAGTGGGTTTAGTGTACCCGGACAGGCCTTTCTCACTGACCTGGCAGCCGGAGTATCACTCGAACAGACCCTCCTGAATGGACTTCAGGGAGATACCTCTGCCACCGGCCCTCTCTGGTTGTAGTTACGGAGGTAATCCTCCTTAGGTGAATTATGCCTGGATCTCCTTCTTAATGTCGCCCAGGTACCAACTGACAGGTGATAAATCAGTGTCCGGCTACCTTGATCCCCAGTGGTTTGTCGAGACCCTTTTGGATCGCTAGCCTCTCATTGGCGCTCCTCAGATAGACTCCCCACGGAACAGCAATACTGCTTGGGATCCTCAAAGGTGGGAACCCAGTCGCTCACTGGGTCCCCGTCGCTGCTCAGCGGCCACGAAACCAGGAACACCAGTGGCACGCACGCCTCGGCCAGGTAGGCCATAACGCCGGGGCGCCATGATGTGGCCACCCTAAAGGTGGGTGCCACACCAAGAAGACCCAAAACCAATGGCGTCTGCCCCATAAATACCCTCCCCCAGCATGCACATCGAGGCTACACCCTCCTGATTGGCTGCTGGGGAAGAGCATCCAAACCTTGACTCCACTGCTGCCATCTATTTTACAGGGGTGGGAAGAGCACCCCAGCACAACAGAATGAGCCCACAGCACAACCAAGCTGAGACAGAGATCCTGTTTTAAGTATAACACTTTGGATCAGAGTTTAACTACACTCCGATGTCCCTTTAAATTTAAATAGCACTGGTACTTAAAGTAACCAGGCGCTACAATAGAATAATATAAAAAGGCATAATCATTCAGGAAAGTAACTGTTATGCCGCGTACACGCGACCGTTTCTCCTGTCATGCAAAAAAACAAAGTTTTTCTCAATTTGATTCGTCGTGATTCCTCTCAAGCCTGCCTTGCATACACACATTCATGAAAAAAAAAAACCGAAGGGGCGTGGCCTGGCACCGGACCGTGATGGACGCCTAAGCTAAATCCTCTGGCACAAGGAGCTACAATCGGCACCCATCGGCCGCGTTAAAGAGCATCAGCGAGCAAAAAAGGAGGTGAGACTGACTCCCCATAGCCCCAGCATCAGATGGAGCCCAATATTATTTCCGCAGCCACTATTCCGGCGATGTTCCGGACCCAGCTAGGGGAAGGCCCAAAAGCCGCGGCCTCGCCTAAACCTCCCGGCCCGCACGGGGGACCAGGCCTTACAACGAGCGGCGCGATCGCCGCCAGCGGATCCCAGGGCACCCATCCGCCTTCCTTGCAGCCCCCACAAGCCCTCAGCCTCACTGACCTGCAGGCAAACCTACAGGCCATGGCACTGGACATTAAGGCATCGTTTTCAGCCGCCATTACAGAGATTAGGGCAGACATCCAGGGCATTGCTGCAAGGACAGGAATGACTGAACAAGCCACAATGAGAAATGCTGAGGCCATAAAACAAATACAAAAGCACTCTGACATGCATCTTACTCACCTGATTGAAATTACCCGCCACTTGGAAGATTTGGACAATAGGGGGCGTCGCCACAATATTAGAATTAGGGGGGTCCCTGAAATGGCAGATCTGAACCCCGTGGAACAGACAGCTACAGCAATTTTCAATGATGTGCTTGATAGACCCCTAGAATCTCCCATTGAATATGAGAGGGTACACAGAGCTCTCAGACCTAGGGGAAGAGATAATGACCCGCCCAGGGACATAATATGCTGTCTAGTGAACTTTCCTCTGAAAGAAGCTATCCTCATGAAGGCTAGGGAAAAAAACAGAATCATCTCTAATGGAATTGAAATAAAACTATTCCAGGACTTGTCAAATATCACGCTGAGGCAACGCAGGGCCCTGCGCCCTCTGACAGATCAGCTACGCACCAGAGGAATTCCGTACAGATGGAAATTCCCTTTCTGCCTATCAGCGACATGGAGGGGTCACACCGCACTCCTGCGCACACCCGATGATATCAGACCATTCTGTGAAATGTTGAATATGCCGATAGTCGAGGTTCCGGAATGGTACGACTCCTTCTTGACAAATGACACCTGGATAGCAGTTTCAGGCAACAACACGCCAAGAGCACAGAGAAACAGAGACCGCCGTCGCAGATCACCAACCCCTCAGCGTAACAGAAGAAATGACGCCCAGGAAGACCAAGGTAACTCACCGCCCAGACGTAAAGATCGCATGGATCGGCAGGATCATATGGACACATGATTCTTGATTACCCAAATATTAATTCACAATTCTACATGACTTTTTTTTAAAGTTGTTCAGTCTATCTGAAACACAGTTATTGCTAAGATTCTTGCCATATACCTAAGCTACTACTCAAGAGGTCTGCACCCATGCATCAAATCTTGACACCTCGCCTAGAGATACAAACCTCCTCCTCCCCCACTCCAAGGTAGCAGGTAGCATACTTTTGTGTTTTGTTTTTTTTTTTTTTTTTTTTTTTTTTTTTTTTTTTTGTTGTTCTACCCACAGGGGATATGCACTGCAATTGAACTTATTGGAGAAGAGTCAAGGGGAGAAAGGTCTGGTGGAAATTTCATGTCCAGCGAGAATTCTATCCCGTTCATCGGGCCCTGTGAGAAAACCCTTACACATAGGTATAACATTGTTCTTAGTTTTGAAGAATAAGACTACAAATCTCACATATACTTGTTGTTTCGTATAAGCTGTTCTGATATATATGCGGAGAACCTTTCAGCATCTTTACAGGACATAATGACGGGCGGGTTTAACCTGATTATATTCGCCTCAATCTGTTTACTTTACAATGTGCATGGTAACTCCTCTGAAGGGAACTATCTGACTGACTGATTGGCGTGGTGCGACAATTACTAGGTCTAGTTTTTTTTTTTTTTTTTTTTTGGGCATGTTTTTTTTTTTTTTTTTTTTTTTTCTTCCACCCCATGACTCGAAGTTTGATACAGTATGGTATATTTCATGTATTTTGGCTTAGGTATGGCAGGATGCAATTAGCCTATTGTATTTCCCTAATTGAGCTATATGTGTTTCCATTGAACTGGGTAAGTGCAATGCAGCTTCATTGATCCTGAATCTTATTACTCAATTTACATCCCATCCAGTTAAGGGCCTCATTATACATTAGTACTACTGTGACATCAGTCACATGGAGCGTATCTCACCTTAATTTCCTGTTTCAAGACACATTAGAGATAGATGTTACATTTTATGCTGTAAAACAATTAAGGTAACATTCTGACAATAGCCCAGGTGAAACTGAAGTGATAAATGTTTTTGAACCAATAGATGCTGCAAAGGTCATATATTGTGTCTGAAGCTGCATTGCTATAGTAAGGAAGGGTATCACATTCTTATTTTCATAAGATATACATTGTTGTTTGCTTCGTTATGCACAAGTTTAATGTATGTGATACAATACCGCCCTCTTGTGGCGAGATCACGTTGTCTCATAAGACAAGTTAAATTCTGTTCTCTTTCAAGTTACCAAACGTTTTTTTTTGTGATAGTAAGGTGCAAATATTTTTCAAAACTTTAAGCATGGTTTTTAGTCGGGACCCACACTTATTACATAGATAAAGAATGGAAATAATTGGCGGGGATACTTTCTGATGCTTTGCTTGCGCATATGCCTCAGACGTTTTATTCACGGCCAATCGTATTTTTTTTTATCATTTGCTCATAGCTCCTATGTGCCAGCACATATAGCCGAATCAGGCAGGAGTTGTTAAGAAAAAGATAGATAGGGTAAAACCGAATCTATAACAGTTTTTCATATCGCTCCATCGGTTCTTTACAGACCCCGTTCCCACACAAGGGGTGATCGTCACGTCACCCTTTGAACCAACCGGTTTCTTCACAATAGGATAGGTTAGTGAAACTACATCTATCCCCGGTTTTTCCCCCCACAACCAACCCCTCTGTTTCTATTCCCCTCCCCCATTCTCCTTGTTTTTTTTTTTTTTTTTTTTTTTTATTATTATTATTATTTTTTTTATTTTTATTTTATTTTTTTTCTTCTCCGGATTCTCAGACAAACGAGTTAGATCTCCTTAAGTAGACACAATGCCCCCAGACAAGGTACATTCTGTTCCTCTATCACTAAAAATTATATCTTTAAATGCAAAAGGACTCAATATCCCCGAAAAGAGAACTAAACTTATCAACGAATCTTCTAAACAAAAAGCGAACATTGTTCTTATACAAGAAACACACTTTAAATCAGATAAAATTCCAAAAATTAGAGACAATAGGTTTCCAACCTCATTTCACGCCACCAATCCAATAGGTAAGACAAAAGGTGTCTCAGTTCTGATATCCAGACGGACCCCACTCCAAATTGTTGACACTCTGATAGACCCCGAAGGTCGATATATTTTCCTGAAAGGGAAGCTGAAACAACACCCCATCACCATAGCCAATATTTATGCCCCAAATGTGAGACAGGTTGCCTTCTTTCGTAAAATCAAGGACCTTTTGACAACTTTTACTTCTGGAACCCTGATATTCGGAGGAGACTTTAACACTCCTTTAAATCCCCTTGTAGATACCTCAAATGGTTCATCAAGTCTACCGTTCAGGGCCCTGAAACAAATCAAGATCCAACTCCAAGAACTTATGTTGCATGACACCTGGAGAATCTTGAATCCTCAGACTAAAGACTATACATACTTCTCTAACATTCACCAAAAATACTCTAGAATTGACTATCTCCTCCTCTCGCAACCAGACCTCCCACTCCTGTCAGACTCAAAAATTGAATCTATGACTTTCTCAGACCATCACCCAGTAACCATGACTTTGACTTTCCCAAATAAAAACAACATAACTAAGACCTGGAGACTTAATACTGCGGTACTGAAAAACCCCTCTGACACTTTAGAGTTTAAAGAAGCACTAAAAGAGTATTTTCTGCACAATGAAAACGACGAAACTTCACCGATTACACAATGGGAGACTCACAAATGTGTCATAAGAGGTGAGTTTATTAAAAAACTGACCAGAATAAAAAAAGAACAACAATCCAGAATTAGATCTCTGTTAGAACGCATCCACCAATTAGAACGCACACACAAGCGAACGCTGGCGGTCTCAGCACTCGAGGAACTAACGCATGTCAGATCACTCCTATCTGATGAACTAAACATGAAAATCAAAAGGCAATATATATTGAGACACAAGATTTATTATGAGCAAGGAAATAAATGTGGCAGGTTGCTTGCAAAAGCAGTTCAAAACAAGAGAACCGCCCACACCATCCATCAGATAGGAGACAAGCAAGGCGAGCTGCGTTCCTCGAGTGAAGAGATTGCAAAGCAATTTGAGCTATATTACCAAAACCTCTATAACATTCCTTCCAACCCTAAATGCCCACAGAATTCAGATGAAAGAGCAAAGATGATACAAGATTTTTTAGAACATTATGGCCCACCCCAAATTTCAGGGAATATTGCAAGGGAACTAGAAAATCTCATCTCAGGCCCAGAATTTGAAAGGGCCCTGAAAGAAATGAAAATAGGCAAGGCCCCAGGCCCGGACGGCCTACCTTTACAATATTATAAGACTTTTACAGATATACTTAAGCCGAGATTCCTAAAAACGTTTCAAACTCTTCACTCAGAACAACACCCCCCCAAACAGCTTTTAGAAGCACATATCACAGTAATTCCCAAAGAAGGTAAAGACGTGACCCAAGTTACCAATTATAGACCTATTTCCCTGATAAACGTCGATGTGAAAATCTACGCTAAAATATTAGCAAACAGGATCCTCCCCTTCCTAACTTCTTTAGTTTCCTTAGATCAAGTGGGATTTATCCCGGGAAGGGAAGGACGAGACAATACAATAAAAGCTCTTAACATAAATCATTGGCTATCCTCTAAACAAAAACAGGGCTTCTTCTTATCACTAGATGCCGAAAAGGCGTTCGATAGAGTGGCCTGGGACTATATAGATGCAGTTCTGAAACATATTGGATTTCTGCCTCAAATGAGATCTTATATCAAGGTACTATACTCAAATCCAACAGCAAGAGTCAGAGTCAACGGCCACCTATCGAATGCCTTCAATCTCCGCAACGGAACAAGACAGGGATGCCCCTTGTCCCCACTTTTATTTGTTCTAACACTTGAGCCCCTGCTCAATAAAATTAGATCGAATAGAGACATCAAGGGAATCGAGATTCATGACAAAACGTATAAAATAGCAGCCTTTGCTGATGACATGCTTCTTTTCCTTTCGAACCCCCATATCTCCATCCCTAACCTTCTCAAAGACTTAGATCACTTCCATTTATTGTCAAATTTAAAAATTAACCACTCCAAATCCAATGCCCTCAACATCTCCCTGCCCACTGAAATGGTAGAATTATGCAAGAAAAATTTCCCATTTAAATGGTCCGACCACAGCATCACATATTTGGGTATCAAAATCTCATCAAACCTGAAAGATCTCTTCCATCTTAATTTCGAACCTGTCTTGAGAGAAACTCAGGAGGATTTGAAAAGATGGAACGCCTTAAGTGTGTCCTGGTTTGGTCGGGCTGCCCTAATTAAAATGACCATCCTACCAAGGTTTCTCTATATTATGCAGACAATCCCAATCAAAATTCCATTATCATTCTTCGCCACATTCAGAAAGGCTTGTTCCTCATTTATTTGGAGGGGTAAATCCCCTAGAATCAAATTTTCAAGACTGACCCTACCTAAGAGTAGAGGAGGTATAGCCTTACCTGACCTTAGGAAATATCACCAAGCTGCCCTTTTAACGAGAATAGTAGACTGGAATATACACCAAACCGTTAAAGACTGGGTTACCCTCGAAAAAGCGCAATATCCTCATGAGCTAAAAAATCTACCTTGGATCAACCCAAAATTTCACTCAAACTTCATCAAAACACATCCTCTTATTGGACCCACACTCGAAAATTTCCGTAATACTTTTAAACTCAAAAACCCCTCCCCATGGCTTAGTCCTCTCACACCGCTACAACAAAACCCTGACTTTCCCCCTGGTATGGAAAAATCGTTTCCAACACATCAATGGCCATTTAAAGAGATATTGTCAAAACACTTCTTTAAAAAAGGCAAAATTCTCTCTAGAGAGGACATACTTAATGACATCAAACCAGCTCTCATATCTCACTGGAACTACATTCAAATCAAACACTTTCTATCCAACAAAGACACTGTCCATTACTGGACAAGACCCCTTACTCCGCTTGAAACTCTTTGTACAAAAACGTCCCCACGCAGACATATTCTCTCAACTGTCTACAACTCGCTATTTGAAGACGATACTGACTTCTCCAGCTCTTCCTGTAAAGCCTGGGAAAGAGATCTAGAATTAGACCTGACTGAGAAAGACTGGGAAACAATCTTCCTCTACGCGCACAAAGGCTCGCTAAATGTGGCCACACAAGAAAGTGGATTCAAGACCATTACCAGATGGTATAGAATACCCACCACTCTGCATAAAATTTCGTCTAATGCCTCTGACAGATGTTGGAGATGTAAACGAGAGGAGGGCACTATGATTCACGTCTGGTGGTCATGCCCCCTAATCCAGCCTTTCTGGACATCGGTACATGAAACAATCCAACTAGTCACTTCATTAAACCTAAGTTATACTCCGGCCCAGTATCTACTACACTTCAGTTGCATGCCCAAAAGTCAATATTTAAAATCACTTCCCATGTTCATGATTAATGCAGCCAGGCACTGCATCCCCTCTCACTGGAAATCTCCTAGCACTCCAACGAAAGCAGAATGGTTTAGGAGAATAACCTGCATTGAAAAAGTTGAAGAACTCATTAGTATATCTCAAGAAAAAATTACTGAATTCTATGCTACCTGGTATAACTGGACAATGTTCAAAGATTCTCAACAGTACAAAGCTATCATTAAGTAAAGCTAAATCTGAGATTTAATACTTGTTCCTTTTTCAGGTCACTTGATCCCCCCCCTTCCCCCCTTTTTTTTTTTTTTCTTTTCTTTTTTTTCTTTTCTCCTCCCTCCCCTTCCTCTCCCCACCCCCCCCCCCCCTCTTTAAAATGCTTGTACAAGCACTGATATTGTTCTTTCGATTTAGTTCGAAAATGATACATGTATGCTTACATGAATATCACAGTATGGAACTCGCATACGATTGTTTTTGCTCTTCTTTCTTGTTTATCCTCTTCTGTATGCAATTCTTAACTACTATTATGCTCTTATAAGTGTACGTTGTATTATGCATTACTTTTCATCCAATAAAAACTTTTTGTGAAAAAAAAAAAAAAAAAAAAAAAACCGCTCTAGCAAAGCGTGGTGGCATACAACACGTATGACAACACGTACGACGGCACTATAAAGGGGAAGTTCTTGTAACGAGAAAAAGAACAACGGGAAAAACGACAAGAAAAAATAGAACAGGTTCTAATTTTTTTGTAGCCAGTTTTCTCGTCGAGAAAACTGCTAGGGAGCATACACACGACCGGTTTTCACGACCAATCTAAAAAATGGCAGTTTTCTCGTCATGAAAAACGGTCGTATGTACACAGCATTATAAATGAAAATAGATACGATTATGTAACATAAAATGTCATAATCATAGCTTCATGGCAGCTATTTAATGACCAGTAATTGAGAAATTAATTTGATATAATTTAAATAAGATAATATAATAATGTCATCTATGACGATAATAGAATAGAATAAACCTATAAAGAAATGTAACATTAATGTGATGTAGAATAGCTGGGGGAATAAATTAGGCTAAACCAGGGCCAAGTTCCTTCTCTTGGCTTGGCTTTATCTGGTGCAAAGTTCAAAAATGCCAAGCATTCAAAGCATCTTCTATTACAGTTGGTATATCAGATAATTAACAAGAATAAACCTAGTAGAGGGGATAGGGCACAGAGGGGAGAGAGAAAGCCACCTTTTCTTCAAGCCAAACCCAAACACTTTAGCAGCACAGGGCAATTTTTTTCCGTAGTATACACTATAGAACACATGTGTCAAACTCAAGGCCCAGGGGCCAAATCCGGCTCTCCAGGCCATTTCATGTGGCCCTTGCGCTTCTCCTGCGGCTGCGGAAACCACCTCATTGTTTATGCCACCTTGTCTCAGCAGTCAGCAGCAGAGAGGTGAACAGAACTCCTCCATCAGATCCTCAATGCAGCTAAGGAAAGGCTCATCTCTGCCCCCATTCCCTGTCTTAGCGGTTGGTGCAGAGAGAAAGACAGAACTCCTCCTACAGATCCTGCACCTCTCTGTGCAGCTGCAGCCCCCCTCATCTCTGTCCCTGCTGGTCTCAGCATTCAGCCCTCCTCTGGTCTTTCTCCAGACCCCGCACTTCCTGCTTCCTAGCTCCATCCCCAGCTTCTTCCCAGGAGCAGCACTAGGAAATGGGGTGCACTGTGATGTAAGGAGGGTGGGGGACTCTGGACTTCTGATGGTGGGGGGGGCTCTATAGATCTGATGTAATGGGGGATGCTCTGGACATACTCTTACAGATAAAACTGGACCTTGGAGGGCACCCAGAATGCTGATGTGGCCCGCAATGAAATTAAGTTTGACACCCCTGTTATCGAATATATAAAAGACTCGGGAGACCTTTGGTTGCCCCAAGGAGATTAGTAACTATGCGCGCCATGGTGAATAGTGATGTGGCCAAACTGCTCCTGCTGACATCATCCCCCCCCAGTGATGCCAAACCTGCCCCTAGACAGCCGCCCACAGATTTGTGTGTGACTATCTCAGTTACTTGGGTAGCCACAGCCTGGTCTGAATAATGTGTCTGAGATTCAGGCATATTGAAACCCGGGCGCATGATTCAAAACCTGGACTGTCCAGGTGAATTCTGGACAGGTCGCAACCCTAATCCTGTCACGTGCTAATGGCGGGCAGTAAAGTGACTAAATAGCATGTCCACCTAGCAGCACTGGTTTGAATCCCAACTACGACACTACCTGCCAGGAGTTTGTATGTTTTCCCTATGTGGGTATACCTGTGTAGGAAAAGGAGGATCTTGAGAGCATACTGGCCAACATGCGCTCAGCTGCAGTTGCCAACTGGCTGTAATGGTTCGTGCCCAGCTTTCCGGTTTGCTGCCAGGTTCAGGGCAGGTGACTGCTACACCTGCCCCAGAACTTCCACGAGCTAGGAGGTCATGGCCTCCTGTGCGCCTGAGCCCTTACCGGCCCCCAAGGGGTTGTCGCCACGCTGGGAGCCCAATTTTGGACTCTTCAGCCTCCACCGCCAATATAATGCCTGCTCCGTCGACTGGTGGGGCAGAGAGGAATCCTCATCTCAGGCTAACCCCGGGGGGGGGGGGAACGACGGGTCATGTGCCTGCTCTCAACCCACTTCCAACCCCCATCTTCAGACCAGCGGGACCTTGTGGCCATCACAGCGGGTGTCCTGCGTGCCGTTAGGTCAGCCAAACGAGGGAGAGACAGATCCTCCAGTTCAGGCCTAATGCCTGGGGTTGCTGTGACTGCCGGTGGGAGAAGCTGAGGACCTGGAGGGGATGGCTACACCGGACTGGGACTGACGCACCACTTCTGCCAGTCCTTCCCAGCAGACAGCTCTGCAGGGGAGGAGCAGAGATCATGAGGATGGAGCGGCAACTGCCAGTGACATCATCTCAGAGCGACAGGGGCAGAGAAAGAGAGCCCACGGTCGTGGGGTGCCTGAAGAAGAAGTCAGATCAGAGGGAGAGCTGATGGCATCAGAGGATGGCATGGTGGACACCAGGGATGACCCTCTGCAGAAAGCGGACGACGGGCTGCATGGATCCGGATCTGGCTTCAAAAAAGGTAGGTATACTAATTTCTTCTTTACAGGGCTAGATAGGTTAGTGTTAGATCGTAGATGTCTGTAAAATCGATTACAACAGCATCAAAAACCATGAAAACAGGAAGTGAGGTACCCAACTCTTTCCCTTCTAGTTACATCACAGCTCACGTGATTTTATCAGGGGTGGAGTCAGGTGGTTAACAAATTTATTTTTATAGTTCCAGCAATTTTGCCGTTATTAATGACCTCCAGTAGGTTGTGCCCAGTATTGGGTGATGGCAATAAAACCACTTTTAGGTTCTAATATTTTATTTTCTGTTATATTCTTTTCTTCTCTGTTATATTTTTTCTATTCTATTCCTTTATTTTCTAGTTTATTCCCTTATTTTCTATTCTATTTTATTCTCTTTGTAAATTGGAAAACTAATCTAATTCGAAAACTATTCAAATTTGAAAACTATTCGAATTAGAAAACTATTCAAAACTATTCAAATTTAATTTCCAAAAATTTGAATAGATTTGAATACGAAATAAACAAAACAAATTAAACAGGTTAAATTAATTTAACGAAACAAATTTATGTAAATAATGAATCAAAGCTAAACTAAACTAAATTTTTTGTTCTGCACATGTCTAGTTTTCTTTTATTACCCACTTATTTGTTAACCAGCCTTAAAAGAAAGTATAGGTGCTAGCCTGGCTACAAGCATTATATTTTATTATAAGCATCACTGGGGCAGTCCCAGATGTGACTGGTTCTATACACTAGTTTTGGGGAGTATTAGAATCTCTGTCATGTGTTTATTGTTGTTAGATTTCCCTATTGGAGAGCTGTATGTAAATGCCTAGGGAGAGCACTTTCCCATTCTAGGGACCACATAGGAAGTAAAATGTTTTCAATGGTGGAACAGCAAAAAAACAAAAAACCTGATGATAATTCCAATCCCACTAATATATGTGCGTCTATTGCTTGCTGTCCCCACCAGAAAGAATCTATTCACTTCCTGTCCCAGTGACAGCACAGGAAGGGAAGGAAATATATTCAAAATGAGAGCAGCCAATCAAATAAAAACCTGGCAAATGTTCCAACCCTTCCCCATTTTATGCAAAACCAGGGAAAAAAAACCTTTGGGCTAAAGTTACACTTTAAAGTATATATATTTCCATATATATTTATATATATTGTCTTGTGAAGTGCTTCCCCATGATTAAATTAAATACTTGCAAAGACCTCATTATTGCTCTCTGTTACAGCGCACATGTGTGAGTGATTTAAGTAAAGATCACTTTGCTTTAAACACAGTTTATCTAACACCACATAGCTGAGTTTTGTGTTTATAAAGTCCCAAATGTTGAATCAGAATTCACATAAGCACTTATTTAAAACATTTTTATTAGGCTGAGGGAATATAGAAGTAGGTCAGTGATTATAAATACAAGCTAATGATTTGCATAAAGTTATACAGATATATTCCCTAATAAACATAAGTACTTCTTACTGTGATTATAAAAATTCCATGTTATATTTAGCAAGGAAAAAAATTAGGCAATATTAGGTTCCCTGTGATCTATAGAAAGGCATTGGTGGGGGGTACGACCTGTCATATTGAGGCTCCCTTTTAGTACATAGGCTGACAACGTCCAACTCTCTTGTTCACACATGCAGCTGGGAAGTAGTAAAAATAGGTGACTGAGCCACAGTTTTTGCCTAGGTTTATATTGTAGCGGTTCTGGGAACATGTAGAAATAGCATGTACTTCCTGACCCACAGACAAAACATGCTGCTCTTCTCAAGATGCACAGAGTACCATTCATTCTTAATCGCACCCTCGCGCATCAGAAAACGTGGCACGTTTTTGGATACATAAAACCACATGTTGCTGCAGCACCATGAAGTTTCATGTAGCTGGATTTTTAAAAAAGGGTCAGGGACTTTTTTTCCTGCATTTTCCACAAGTACAACAGCACATCCAAAGACAAAAGGAGAGCAGCGCCATCTAAGTGCAGCATTATTAAGACATTTTATTTGATAAAAGACAATTGGTAACTCACAGGATGTATGATATGTCAGCGCATGTGGGATTAATAATGTGGTTCATCCGCTTGTGGGGTAGACAATGTTCTCATTGGTGAAGAGACAGCTGATGGATCCAGGGACGCCGGTGGTTCCCAGCGCTTCCAGACACCCAGGACAGCTCACAGACAGCGGAGAGAGAGCGAGGAGGAGCGTGCGTTCGGAGCATGTGTGCTCCTTTATCAGGCTTGCTTCAAATGAATGGACTGCTGTACCTCTAAACGTGGCACACAGGACCTGCTACAGTGTGAAGCTAGCCTTAAAGTCCCGAGAACTCTAACATAGTGGTTGTACACATTCCATGACCCAAATGGTTTGATACTCAGTGCTGCCACCGAAATCGGCCTATTCAAGTGAATGGGGTTACAGATTTCTTTTCAGAGAGGCGGTAAAGTCTTCCACCAGTGTAAGCAAGCCCTGAATGTGGGCTTAGTTTCAGAGGATAGCAACATTATTACAATATCAAGCATTGCACATTCTTTTTTTTCCTGGATCCAAGGACTTTATTATATTATTATATATATTATATAGAAAGATCACTCAAAAGAGTGCATTTCCTCTGGTGGGACTTTGAATTGGCTGGCTGATAGCTTATGTAGGAGTAGTAGGAACAGTTCCTACTACTCCTACATACAGTAAGCTATCACCGACCCAATTCAAAGTCCCACCAGAGGAAATACACTCTTTGGAGTGATCTTTTTATATTCTATTAGGGATGTGGGTCAACTGATGCTATAGCTCCACACAAGGGTAACACCACTTTCTAGCAAGGAGCTTAGTAAGTAATTTATTGCCTTGCCTAGGACATTCCAACAAGTTAACTTCAATAGTGGTCCCACCAATATCACAAACACATTATTCCTTCACTTCCCCACTGTTCTGTTATGCTACCGGGATAAAAATAAATAAATACCCAGAACATCCAGGTATGGGGAGCATGTGACTCAATCTAAGAGTGAAGATATGGCGCTGACTCTACTTTACTCCAAGGGACAGCACTGGTTCTTTGCGAATTGGCCACTTAGGCACCCAGCATTGTCAGATGTGAGCTGGGATAAAGTTTTAAGTCCTGTATAAATAGGAGACTTAGAACCTACATACGCCCCCTGAGCATGTACAACTGCTCACTTGTGTTATCGACCTTGGCTTGGATTTCTAACCACGTCTCTGCCTCCTGACTTGCTACCTTGCTGCCAGCATGTTATAGACTTCTGTCTGTTTCTGACCTTGAACTTGATCCTGACCCTGCACTGCACCTGTCTACCTGACTGCTATTGACCTGTCACCCTGTCTCCACTCCACAGGTAGTAAACAAGCACATTGGTTTAGTGTGAAACGCATCTACTATTTGTATCCTGTATCTCGTCTGTGACACGTGAATAAAGGACTTCTTATTTCCTACAAGCTTCCTGGTGGTGTGCAGCTGATTTTTCTTTTACATTTGTGACTTCATGCTGGCGAGCTAAGACCAGCACCCACACTAGATGGCTCATCCATTGCTCACCTGAGCGGTATATATATTTTTTGGGTCCCTATCTCCACTACCAGGGTGCATGGACTGGAATTGTGGAAGAGGCCACCCATATCATCTTGGACTCCACAGTCAGGTATGTGATAGATATGTTTTGTGCTGTGTGATGTTTATTACTGCCTACAGTGTCATTCTCCACTAGCCTAATGCATTTGAGACAAGGCCTCTCATAGGTGGCAAAGAATTCATTGAGTTATTGGATTATATAGCTGTGTGTCTTTTTTTAATGCTGTACAGTCTTTCTAACCAATGCTTCTCTGCAGGATGTATTTCTGTTTCTTTTAGTAAAGCCCAAATATTGCTATTGGTATGTCGGGGGGTTGTCCAGTTACAGTACAAGACATCAATATAAACAGTGGGAGATCCACTAGTGTATTTAAGATTTGTGCTGCCCTAGGCCTGACTAAACTCGTGCACCCCCTAATTTAAATATGAACCACCCTTTCCTGTCAAGGCCACACCCCTTGTTTTTTTAAGAATTACCCTGAAAGTTCTTAGGGCTATGGGGAGGGGGGGCGCGATGGATTCCCTTATTTTCATAGGTATTCTCTCACTTCCTGTTTAGCTATGCGGCAGGAAATGAAGGGAAATCTCTGCAATGAGACAGGGATGGTAACAAATAAACTGACAGGGGCTATAATCCTTGCTTACTTTATTTAAAATGAAAAAGGTGTTGCCTATAGTTCTACTTTAAGCACACATTTCTATAAATAAATTAAATAAATACATTTATGGAGTGGACTAAGAAAACATAACCATGCCAATGATGCAGTGTTTGTGGTCCAGGATGATAGGACAGTCAAAATTAGAAGCAGAGCCCCCACCATAGCTGCAGAATGCCGGCCGCCTGCATACCGGAAGCAGTGGCATTACACTAAGGCCCCATACACACGAGCAGACAGATTTGTTCAAATCGGTCGGGCAGACCAATTTGAACAAATCTGTCTGCTGGGGACGTATTGGTTTGATCGTGTACACACGATCAAACCAAAATCCCCGCCGGCAGACGGCGCGGTGACATGGTGGTGACGTTGACGCTGCCACGTCACCGCACCAGGAAGTAAAAGTAGCGTACTAACCAGCAGACATGTCGGGCGGACGGGTTCCCAGCCGACAGATTTGAAAGCATGCTTTCAAATCTGTCGGCTGGCCAAATCCATTGGCTCGCCCGTACACACGATCGAATCTGTCTGCTGGGACGGTCTGGCAGACCTTACAGTGTAGCGCAGGCCGACGGGGACTCTTTCCGCGCTGCCCCCCTGCAAAGTGCTGCCCTAGGCCTGGGCCTTTTTGGCCTAGGCCATGATACATCATTGGGGAGAGGCCAACATTTTCAGCAGTTTCTCATTGCCACAGCTTGAATCATTTTTTGTTTTGTAAATTGCCTCTATTCTATATACATGTAATACTGATTACAGAAAAGAAAATGTTTTGAAAAGGAAACTCTGTAGGTAAGTAAGATTCAATTAAATATTAGCAAGAAATATGATAGTGAGTAACACTGATCAACATCTAAAAGCATTAAACACCTTCACAGTAGTGTGGTTAGTACATTAAAATTGTTTAAAAGCTCTAGAACTGAAGAAGTGCATGAGAGGCCACATGCATGCAATATAAACTGTATACACTTCCCTACAAATTTTAAATTTTAACTTGATTTTAAGCGGCAGAGGAATCCATAGTTTAATGATCACACACAGTAATGTTTACAATTTTTCTCAAGAACTATTAGACACTGTCATGAGAACCGTCTTATAATGACTTCTCACATAGCAATTGTATGTTTTCTTCTAATTACTGTACATGTATATTTTTCTGTTTCCTTGTTGGCCTCAACCATACTGTGTACTATATTATTGATTTATGGGCCTATTTATATCAGCTTGAACTATAAGTTTTACGTGTCAACAAATACAAATGAGTTTAAAGGGAAATGTCTTTCTAAAACAATTATTGGTATAGTCTGGAGCCTAAACTGCACAGGTAAGTCCTGTTCACTTTTTTTGACAAGCACACAGATTGACTTAAAGTGGTTGTAAACCCTCACATAAACCCAATGAAGCGAACAACATAATTTTTACTTGTTTATCTGCTGTCTTCTCTTCACCACACCCCTTCAAAAGGGTAGAATCATGTTAGAAATCTTTCTTCATCTGTCAGGAGCACAGAGGAGGGGGCGAAGAGACTGCAGTTACAGTGTGTGAGAGCTGATTGGAGGAAAGGAACACACCCCCCTTCACACAGCACAATAACTGTGTTCTGAATAGGCAATCTCCATTCTTAGCCCCTCCCAACACAAGTTTATCTCATGTGCCAAGACAACTTCCCAGAAGAGTCTCATGCTGATAACAGAGGAATGAAGCACCAGAGAGAAATGACACTAAAGCCCCATACACACCCCCTCCTGGGAACTACATGTGTGTGGCAGGGCACTCTCTATGTGTTAGAGACTTTAAGGAGGTGTGAATTACTGGGCGTGCCGCAATTCATACTGGTAAATGTAGTTCTTACATGAACGAGCGCCGCAAACCAGGAAGTGAATGAGAAAACAGAAACTAGAACGCCGGAGGTCATATAGATGAAGGAATTTAATAGGTATTTACTCGTTTTTTAGTAGAATCATTACACTATTCTGTCTGTCTACCTTGCAGAGATTCATTTTAGGCAAAACTTTTTTTCCCTTTACAACTCCTTTAAGCTGCCCATAAATAGATCGAAAGAGGGACTAGACTTTAGATACACATATGACCATTCCTGTTTTATTAATTGACTTCTCACAAACCCGCGTGATGGAAAATTTTGATCAGAGCATACAACCAATCAGCTGCAGTGCTAATAAGTGTATTCTGATAGCAGGGGAGTTCCGCTGTCAAGATTCAATGGCACAGCAGGATGGGGAAATCGGTTCCGCTTTTTTTTTTCAAGCAGCCAGTCTGCACAACTATATATGGACAGCTTAAATTATGAAACCTAAAGGCCTTTTTGGTTCTGAGTGGGGCCCAAAGCCCAGGGAGTTTTAAAGTAGGGGGCAATGGGTAAGGCTCCTGTTGTCTGGTGTACATGCCTGTACACCCCTATAGGGTGGGGAAAGTACAGGTTAACGTAAAGCAAATTTTTTCAAGTAAGAACGGGGGCTGCCATTGCTGATATAATGCAAGTTGCCTAACTGTCATGTTGATTCACTTATTTCAATACTCTGAGGGCCAGATTCACGTACATTGGCGCATATTTTGACCAGCGTAGCGCACCTCCTTTACGTTAGACCGGCGCAATGTAGAGTCGCAATCACCGTATCCTCGTAGTATTTGCGCAGAAATTAGCGCCGGTGTAACGTAAATTCCGAGGCATAAGGCGGAGTAATTCAAATTGGGAAGGACGTGGGCGTGTTACATTGAAATGAGCCGTGACCCCATGCAAATGAAGGGTCGGCCGGCTCCCGCATGCGCACATGAAGCAGACCATGGTCAGCACCTCTGTGCGCATGCTCACAACTCGGGAACGGCGCAATTAGTGAAATTGGAAGTGGACCCGGGCAACTTAGTGAACTACGCAGACAGCATAAATAGACAGACAGAAACGCCCTTCCTTTGCAAAAGTACATCCCTTTGTATCCCTTCCTATACAGCAAGGTGCTTTTGTTCTGTTGTTTGTTGCATTGTGACTTGTCTTTGTGATATTTGTTGACTGTTTGATCTAGTGTTTTGTAGAATATATTTGATAGTGTCTTTTGGTGACTGGTTGTGAGACTTTTTGGTTGATAGATTTTGTTTGTTTGTTTTGTTGCTTGATTTTTCCTGCTTGTTTTTGTGAGTGATTTTTGGTGATTGTTTGGGAGAGAGTTGTTGTATGAGTATGACTGAGAGGAAGTGGAAGAGCAATTTTTCTTTGGGGGAGAAACAAATTATTGCCCGGGCCCTTACCCAATATGGCCGTTTCCTTCACGGCCCGGAGAGTGCCAATACCACCCCGGCCAGGAAGAAGGAGATTTTGCAGAACATTACTGACCAGGTAAATGCATTGGGGGGGGAGACCCGGACACGTGAGGGGATCGTAAAGAAAATCAATGACCTCCGGCGTGTGGTCTGTGGGAAGCTGGCCAAAATGGCAGCCCATGCCAGGGGCACTGGAGGGGGCCCACCATGCCCTGTTAGGCTGACAGTGGAGGAGCGTGCGGTGGCCTACACCTTTAATAGACAACAAGTGGAGGGCCTGCCTGGCTATGACTCCAGTCATGAAGCCGTGATGCCAGGTAAGGTTTTTTTTTCCTATCTGGTGTGTAGCATGTGTGGGGGAGGGGGGAAAGAAATATGTGGCAAGTGTGTGGATCCTCCAACCTGTGAATGTTTTGTGTCATCCACAGATTTGCAGGAGGGTGCTGGGCCATCTGGCCTGACCGCACCATCCCCGGGACAACAGCCTGATGAGGACTCCCCGACAAGGCCGGAGTCCTCGGAGGAGTTTGTCCTCGGAGGAGTTTGAGGAGGAGGAGGATGTCATGTCAGCCAGTGGATTGTTGTTTTTGGAGGAGTCTTCCTCTCTGGCTGGCAGCAGCCAACCCTCCATAAGGGCTAGCCCCTCCCACTCCTCCCCCAACAGGGCTCCCCTCCAAAGGCCTCCCCTTCTCCCCGGCCACAAGCATCAGCTGGAGGCAGGAAGTCGTCCCAGAAGACCAGGGGGGTGGCCGAGGTTCTGCCCGCCAATCTGAGAAGGGACCAGGCCCTTCAGACCCACCATCTGGGACAGGTCAGCCAGACTTTGGTGCAGATGGAGGAGAGCCTGTCCTCCATAAAGGATACGCTTGGGGACCTGGACTGCCACTCCCTGGCTCTTACAAACTGCCTAAACGAACTGCAGACTACTACAGCAGACGTTGGGCAGGATGTGAGGGCCCTCACCCAGGCTATCCAGGCCAATACGGCATCACTAAGTGCTGGCCTGACCAGAATTGCCATGGCCTTGGAGGGCAGGCCGCCAGGTGGGCAGAGACCAGGGGCTGCTCCTCCTTCCCCGGATTACCCCCCCTCCCCATGAGTCTCCTCTGAGGAGCCGGGGCCGTGGCCGTGGACGCCCCAGGGGTGGGTCATGCCAGCCGCATTAATTTGATTTCCCCCCTTTTTTTTTTTTTTCTGGCCTTTTTTTTCAGGACTTTTTTTCAGTCTTTTTTTTTTTTTTGCTGGTCAATTTTTTTTTTTGTGTTGTGAATGTGGGGGTGACATTCCTGCTGGAAAAGGGGTGTCACCCTCATTTGTGGTGGAGAAGGGTTCCCCAGGACTAGGGGGAAGTGATCCCCAGGTCCGTGTGAATGGTGTATGAATGTACAGTGACATAATTGTAGCCGTGGCGTGGCGTTGCTGCTCACAATTCCTGCATGGTGGGCTTGTGCTAATCCAATCAATGGTGTGTCTAGCGCAGTTTTGCGCAGACGGATACGCCGGTCTATCAAAATTACGCCGGTCCAAAAAAAGTAGATTTCTTGCGTATCTCGTTTTGGGGATGCGGCGCATCGAAACGCATGCACAAATTTAGACTTACGCCGCGCATCTCTTGTAACGCCTGCGTAATGGCTCTGTAAATCTGGCCCTGAGTCTTTAATCCAGACCAAGTATGCAGATGAGAACGAAAAGTTTACTGCAAGGGTATTGTACAAAAGATGTACAAAAACAGCTGAAAATATTGAAATATGCTCTCAAAAATGTATTATGCATTTTATAATAAAAGCGCTCTACCCTGCTCTTTTGTTTTATTTCCGCTGGGCCTGCAACTCAACATAATCCTTAGTTATAACATTTTAAGCAGTTGTAGTAATACAAGGAATATTATGCCTTCTATCATTGTCATCTCCTTGCACTTTTTTTCCATTCCATGAAATCGTTTCCTAAGTTTAGGAGTGACACTGTTGGGAAATCTTTGTGATTACTGCTTTTAATCCTAGAAAATTACTCCGGGAATTCACCTCTGCCTGTTGGCTTACCATTTTATAACATTGGATACTGTATACAGAGATCTTCCAGGAAGTGACTTAAAACATTTCCTAGCAGGTGTTAAGACATTAACATGTTGTGTAAAGCAGCCTGGTTCATGTGGAGAAGCTACTGACCATGGAAATCAATTTGCATTACTTATACTGAAGATACTGTCCATTAAAAACAAATGTAGTTAAAGCGGTTGTAAACTAAAAAAAAGTGGTTGTAAACCCAGATAAAAAAATAAACTTTACTTACTAGCTCATTATAAAGTACTTACCTTAGAACGATGCTGTTGCAGTGGTCCCGACAGACCACTGCGACCAGCGACATGTCATCCCAGAGTTATTTCTGGGTTTGCAGGCTCTAGCGCTGTGATTGGTCCAAAAACAGCGATGACGGCACTCCCACGCTTGCGCCAGGGAGCCACCAGTAACAGCACAGCAGCTGAAGAAACAGCACGAGCAAGCCGTTTCTTCAGTGGGTATGTGCTGATGATGTCCAGGGATTTAAAGGTTTCACTAAACATTCTCTGGTGGAGAATCAATCACTGCCATTTAATGTCTTTTTTTTACCACAGTAGTTTGGAATTTGGGGATCTACTATGTAACCTTGTTTGCTGTGATCTGTAAGTTATGCTTTAACGCTAAGAATGCTGTTATCTGAGTAGGATGTCCAGGGATTTAAAGGTTATTGAGAAAGTAAATAACACAGAACATTACTGTACATTCAGGATAATGTGTGTGAATCGCAAAGTCGCTGGACAGAACTAAAAATCTTCTCACAGAAAAGATAATTCATATAAGTGTAGTTTATCTCTATATTCAGCTGCTAGTTCAGCTTTAAAGTGGATGTAAAGGCTGAAGTTTTTTTTTGTTTTTTTTTTTACCGTCATGCAATCTATGAAAAAGAGTAAAAACCTTCTGTGTGCTGCTCCCCACCCCAGCCCCCCAGTACTTACCTGAGCCCAATCTCGATCCAACTATGTGCACAGGAACAGCGGCTCTCCCGGCTTCCTCCCTCCTCATTGGCTCAGACACAGTAGCAGGAGCTATGGGCTCCTGCTGATGTCAATTACAGCCTCTGAGAAGGAAGGGGGTGGGGCTGATCTTGGCTTTGTGTGTCAATGGACAAGCTGAAAGCAGATGAGCTTTTAAAACACAAACTGTAATGTAAACCTGATGTCTATGGTTTATGGACTTAAAGTTGTTATTGGGTACATTACAGTGTTTTCTCTATAAAGTTTATGATGTAAACTTTTCATTTACTTGAGTTGTATAATTGTATCTATTTTCTGTAATCAATTTAAAAAAGCTTCATTGATTTTCTTTCAAGATCAAATCAATATTATTTTGATCCTTTTTTTGCGAGGCCCTTTAAACTGCCCGGCTTGACATGTTTGGTATGTATTTACTCAATGTAGCCCAATCTTATATATTTTGCTTGTTTGAACTATAATACATTTTTGTGTGTTTTGCGGCTTGCTATGGGGGCTCTCAGCAGGGTGAATGGGCCAGAAGTGCGGGGGGGGGGGGGGGCAAGAATAGGTTGTTTGGGGCTACTCTGTCCAAAACTTTTGCACAGAGCAGGTAAGTATAACATGTTTATTATTTTACAAAAAAATACTGAGCCTTTAATATAACTTTAAAGTGGATGTAAACCTGAAATTTGAGCTGGGCACATATATCTGCAGTATTTTGTTATCTCTCTTCAATGAGCTAAGTCCCATAGCTCTCTCCTAAACCCGTTCCTCTGTTATCAGCCTGATAACTCCTCACAAATTCTCAGACTTTTTAGACAAAAGCAGCCTGAATTTTCTGTCTGGAAAGGTTGCTAAAATAGATTAGCAGAGAGCAGGTCCTATTACAAAACACCTCTGAGAGTCTCTGCCTATGATGAGAGAGGGTGTGTGCCTTTCCTCCAATCAGCAATGTTGGCTATTTTGGCTGTATACCCAGACATCACACTCTGTTTTAACCAGGAAGAGAAAATCTCTTTATGCCTTGGACACACAATCGGAATTTCTGATGGAAAAAGTCAGACAGACTTTTTCCATCGGATATTCTGATCGTGTGGAGCCCCATCATATTCCGAGGAATTCCATCGAAATTTAGATATAGAACATGTTCTATTTTACTCCGATGGAATTCTGATGTGATTTGGCCTGGCAAAAGATTGATTGTGTACAAGGCATAACACGATCTCAACTTTCTAAACAGTATATAAATGTGAAGACTGCAGATATAAATGTAAAACCTGTAGGTAGGGAGATTGGTGTCATCTCTGTGTATCATCTGAGGCTGTTCACTTCACTGGATGTATAGAGGGTTTACATGCACATTAAGTTTGTCCATTTTAAAGTGAAACTACAATGCACCTGAGCACCACAAACCAAAAATGCTATTTAATTCCTTTTTAATATTCAAAGCCAACTCACCCATCCATCCATGTCTCCATGCTTTATTTTTTTGAGAAATCTCTTTCAGAAACACCCTCTAGCATTTCTGGCTGTGGCCATCTTGAGTAAGGGCAGATGATATATGTAGCATTCACGAGCTGGAATCCATCTGCCATTACTTTAGGCATACAGACAGGAGGGTGTACTTAGATGAGAAAACCCATCCCCTCAACACTGATTATTAAAAATAGTTGATGTTGATTGAAAACAGTGAAATCCCACTTTAATAACAATTGAATGAGTGCGTTGTAAATGCCATTCTTTTAGTTTTAGTTATTAATTTACATGTGATATCCTCATTTGTAACCAGCAGACTAATGTACACAGAATTCCCCTTAAAAACTCATGATGAGATTCCATTATCTGTATGAAGAAGTAGATATAAGAAAATGATTTATGAACATTTTCTGTTTTCTTTGTAATTATTCTTATCTCCAAGCAAAACATTCAGTGTCATATTATTTATGGATGGATGTGCAGATGTCCTCACTTCCCTGGGATTTCGATGTTAAATTGCACTGTTTACCCCGATTGCTGAGCTTGAAAATTACTCATAGATAAAGAAAGACGAGACTCATGTTACCACTGCCAATTAATCTGCATACATCTTGCAATATGCACAGTTTGTATATTAAAGTCATCAATTTCCAGTAACACATTTGTAGTTAAGAATTATCTATATTTCCTCTGACCTTTCCCTACTTTAATATTCTTTCAACAAGTTAACTTTCATTTTGGACTTTGTCTTAATTTTTCTAAACTGTGGATTTCATTGGCAATATAGAGTGCCAGTATTATCCAAAAGAAACGTGTAATCTTTCAAGGAAAAGCTTTATGGCTGAACTCTCCGAGATGGACACAGGGAAAAGAATATCCCACAAGTGTAAACAATTTTGCTGAGTATCTAATAGTTCCAACAAAAGCCATTAGGTCCAAAGTCTTATATTTAAGCCCACGTCTCTGAATAATGGAATATTTTCCTTTGTGTTAACTGACTTGTGAAAAACTTACAATATCCAAAATTTAAGATATCCACAAGTACAAATAACAGCTCCTGTATGGCATTCTAAACAAGCCCCAAATCCAGTTGTTATGTGATGCAAATGCCCCATAATGAAAAGCAACAGACTTCCTTAAAGCGGACCTTCAGAAATGTTTTCATCTTTTTATCTATTAACTACTCTGCCCTTGTTGTTTTATCTTTTTTGCCAATAAATACGTTATACAGCCCACTTGCTGTTTCTTGTCTGGTTCCTTGGTATTGCTGCAAAAATGGGATTTGATTCCAAAAATACAAATAAATAAACTTAGTTATTAAATGGTAATAGTTATCAGTGTCCAATCATTTTAGTTACAGTGCCTTGCAAAAGTATTCACCCCTTTGGCTTTTTACCTATTGTGTTACTTTACGGCCTTTACTTCAATGTTTTTTATTTGAGTTATATGTGATGGATCAGAACATAATAGTCTAGGTTGGTGAAGTCAAATTAGAAAAATATATACATAAAACAATCTTTTAGAAATAAAAAATTATAATTGTATGCATTCACCCACTTTGTTATGAAGCCCAAAAAAAGCTCTGGTGCAACCAATTACCTTCAGAAATCACAAAATTTGTGAAATGATGTCCACCTGTGTGCAATCTAAGTGTCACATGATCTGTCATTACATATACAAACCTTTTTTAAAGACCCCAGAGGCTGCAACACCTAAGCAAGAGGCACCACTAACCAAAAACTGTCATGAAGACCAAGGTACTCCCCAAAACAAGTAAGGGACGTTGTTGAGAAGTAGAGTTGGGGTATAAAAAAATATCCAAATCTTTGATGATCCCTAGGAGCACCAAATGGAATGAACATGGCACAACAGCAAACCTGCCAAGAGACAGCCGCACACCAAAACCCACGGACCGGGAAAGGAGGGGATTAATCAGAGAGATAGCAAAGAGACCTAAGGTAACCCTGGATGAGCTGCAGAGTTCCACAGCAGAGACTGGAGTATCTGTACGTAGGGCGACAATAAGCCGTACACGCCATAGAGTTGGGCTTTATGGCAGAGTGGCCAGAAGAAAGCCAACAAAAAACAAAAAACAATATGGCACATTTTGAGTTTGCGAAAAGGCATGTGGGAGACTCCCAAAATGTATGGAGGAAGGTTCTCTGGTCTGATGAGACTAAAATTTTACTTTTTGCCTATCAAATAAAACGCGATATCTAGCTCCGAATCCTAAATGCCTCTGGGCTGCTGTGAGGGATCCTGTCACACAGGTGGCTTACATAACCTTCAGCCACCTGTGTCTCACGTTGTTCCCGCTCAAAGCCCCGTGCCAATAACTCTATGTCTTTTTTTTATTTTTAGAAATAACAACATTTCAGAATAAAACTTTATTATTATATGGATCACAATCCCATGTTGCGGGCTCCTTATTGTGCCCACTTCTCATTCTCAATTTATAGAAGAGTCACACCCACACCCAGTAGTCTAGTGGCTAATAAATTCTCACATTTAAGTAACATTTTGCAATGAGTTATTAAAATGTTTAACTGGCAATCATGTTTTTAGATCACATACATCCAAGAAATGCAGCCACCCAATTCATCCTGTGCTATCTCTTGTAACTGAAATCAATCCTGAAATATGTTATGTGACATAGAACAATAAGCTATATAGGAACATTATCATCATAAAAATATATTTCCTATAGTTAGTTTCTTTCAAGCATACAGTTATAATGTTGGCAAGTGCATTTACCAAAAATTTGTTTACATTTTTTTACGATGAGAAAATGACCTTCAATATATTGCAGTGATCCTTAGAGGTTTGTGGGGTGATTTTCTGAGTAAATCAAGTAACAACAAGAGAGGTATTCACTAGTACATGAACTTGCATGTGCAATAACCCGTAGCAACCAATCAGCAAAGCTTTGATTAATCTTCTACAAGTCAGTCAATGTCAACAATTATTGGACTGATTGCAAAAACCCCATCCCCTTAAAATATATTAGCTACAATGGAAATTATGTGTTTATGTTTGTCTTCCATGAGCCAGAGTATTATTACCATTCTTACTGACACCCCCCCCCCCCCCCCCCCCCCCGTTCATGGTCAGGCTGTTTTTTGCGATGCAGCACACTACGTTACTTTAACTGACAAGCTTTCTTTTGATGGTATTATATCACCACCGCGTTTTTTTTTTTTTTTTTTGCGCTATAAAGTAAAATTTCTTCATAAATTTAGGTCAACATGTATTCTGATATATATATATATATATATATATATATATATATATCCCAATCAGCATATATTGTGTGGTTTATGTGAACATTATATACGTCTACAAACTATGGGATATATTTATGGATTTTGTTTTTATTTGGACACTTTTGACACTTTGAAGAAACTAGTGACACTAAAAGAGTTATTAGGGCTAAAAAATAGGCACTGTCACTGTACTAATGACACTGGCTTGAAAGGGGTTTAAAATCTGGGGTGATTAAAGGGATAATTGCATTCCTAGCCAGTGTTTTTGTGTACTGTGTTAGGTGCTTTTACTAAGGGAAGAAATTGATTTTGTTCACTGAACACTAAATCCACCCCCCATCAGAACAGAGATCTGCCTTGTTTACATAGACATATCTCAGTTCTGTTTGTTGTACCAACAATCGGCCGATGACAGCGGAAATCCGGTGCAGTGCTGTGAATAATTACAGAAGGAGTGGCTCACCAGTGGCGCCCACACGCTCCCTGCAGGCTGAAGTGCAGAAAAACATAAATATATACTATGGGCCAGATTCAGGTAGATGGGAGCATCTTTGCTCTGGAGTAACGTTTCTCATTTACGTTACTCTGGCGAAATTTTAGGAGCAAGTGCTGTTATTCATGAAAAAAAGTGAGGTAAATTGCGCTATTCAATATATGATGCTGTGCATCAAATCAAATAAAGTAAAAGGTGCACGTGAAATGCAAACTAAACATAAATGGAGCTGCGGTTTAAACTGTGTCATATAAACAGAATAGCAATGTGAGAAAAATAAAAATAAACCGCGCTAATGACCAATAAACATAAAATGCATTAAATAATATGTGGACCACACCGATGAATTTTTTTTTTTTTTTTTTTTCTTTTTTTTTTTTTCTTTTTTTTTTTTTTTTCCCCTGCACATCAGTCATATCCGATTAGGTTGGAAGTGGGGGTTGCTCACAAAATTTCGGCCCTTCGCATTTCCTCCTCGGTCTCGCATCATTTGTGCTTTATTCTTCCATTTGTTCCTTTTTTTTTTTTTTTTCCCCTTCTCTCCTCTTCCCTTGTTATATATATATGTTAAGGGGTTATACAAAAATAAGCAAACTGTAGGAAGGAGAGAGAAAAAAAGAATAACACATAGAAGAAGCGCGTATCCCCCCCATTCAGCGCCCCTCTGTCCTAGATCTTCCCTTTGTCCCCGTCCTGCACCCCTTCCTCCCTTGATTCTGCCTTTCCCTTTTAATATTTAATATGCCCCCCCTCCACCCCCCTCCCTTTTTCTGAGTTCGTTATACTTAGCGGTTCTGTCCCTCTCTTTCCGACTCCTTTTTCCCCTCCTATCTACTGTTTCCTTGGTCTCCACTATCTATTTCTATCGAAATCTGAGCGAATTTTTCTGTTGTTTTAAATAATCTCCATTTGTCCCAGATCAGTCTACTACTGTCAGTCTCTTTGTCGCCCTGGTCTAACCTCCTTAGATTTTCCATCTCTGAAACGTGGTTGACCCGTTGTTTCCATTCGTTTAACGTTGGCTTTTTTGGCTGCAGCCAAAATTTAGGTATTACGCCCTTTGCTGCGTTTAGGAGGATCGGGACCAATGTCAATCCGTAATTTTCTATTTGTTTTCTCGACCCATGGAATAAACATGACACCGATGAATTAATGTGATATATGCAAGGTTGAAAAAAACAATCCAAAAAACAAAAACAAACATTATTGAGTGTCCATAAAACACAAAAAGGGGCCTTTGTAGTCCAAAGTGAGAGGGCTAGCAAGGTTCCATACACAACCAATTGTGAATAATAAATTATAAACAACAAAAGTCCAGAGGAAATAAAACGTAACATCCACCCTGGTGAAGCCGAATCCCAATATGAATCAGCAGGATATTGGTTAACACTGATGTGACATGCAGCTGAAGACCTCCACCACACACATATGCAAGTCTGCTTACCAAATGTAAATGGTCCCTGGCTGAGAGGAGACCAAAACAGCAGACAGGATCAAACAGCTGTGCTCGGTGAGAGAGTGAAACAATTCAGCTTGGGTCATCCGACAGTGGCTCCAATAACAATGGTCACATGAATGTAAAAGGAGACAAGAATGCCTCGATAGTGTAAAATCACTTAAAAATTATTGTACAAAATAATGAAGAAATACACTCACATTTTGCAGTAAAAGAAAGGCCTTAAACCTGGAGCATCCGGCCGGTCAGCATGCAGGTAACCCCATGTAGTATCGAGTAGTCCAAGGGTGATGACAGTGTGCCACTCGGTACGCCCTGACTAGTTTCGTGGTTAAAACACTTTTTCAAAGGGCACGGGTGGCCACTGCAACACCCCTGGTATTTATACTAAAACTGAAGACAGACAGGCCACCAGCTGGAGAAACCAGGCCTCTACTTCAGAACCAATTAAAATCCTCCATTACCAGTCTTAAGGACCAAGCCTCACTCTGGAGTTGGTCAATGCAGTTAGAGCACAAGCAAAGGAGGAAAACCAAGCTGTAACGGCTACCCAAGTAGGGAGAGGGGATCCGCCGTTGGCGACGTCCTTTTCCCTGGCAAGTTGCTATGCAAGTAAGTCCAGTATAAGCCCATCCACGAGATCCAGAGGGAGAGTCAGGTCCAGTTGTAAGAAACAGAAGGAATATCCCCTTGCATTCCCTCCTAAGAACGAGACGGTGCTACGTTTGGAAGGGTCAAGTAACACACTTTAATGGTACATTTCTTAGTTTATATCTAGTTACAAACTGGTGAGTGCTCAAGGAACAATGAAAGTCTCCGCCCCCTCCCTCCACAGGGGGGCCCCAAGTTAGACACACTGTCACCAGGCCAAAAGAAACCACATTCCTTTCTCAATAGACTTCAATCACAGATAACCCCATCAATAGATAAGCATTTCGGCACCGCAAAGCCTGACAAGTTCTTCTGAACACAAATGACATGCTAATTCAATACACAGACAGGAGACTGTTAATTTGTAATACAATACACAAAAGAGAGAAGAGACATTTAGAATTCAACAGTGAAAGAGTCACTCTACAATTAACCTTCTAAATTCAGAACCAACAGATCCAAAACAGCCCTCCAGATATCTCAGAATATAATGTGGATAATCCATATCTCAGGTAGTCCCAGATATCATTCATCCTATTGTAACACGTCCTTCGGTTCCTTGTATGTCCCACTGCATGATTATTATAGATGTACAGGCAGAATACATAGTTCCGTTACACTGCTCCCCTTTTGTGGAACACTCCGGCAGACCCGGATTGATCCTTTTCGGGTCAACTTGGGGATGTCCGGTCTGCTGTTAGGGTAAAAGTTCCGTTTGCCTGGACAGTCCATCGGCATTGCCATTAAGTCTGCCAGGTCGGTAGCTGATGGTGAAGGTGAATAATGGAATTCAGTTCTGGAACAGTCACTTGCTTTGCTCTCTCAATGGCTCCCAAAACCTGTTGCTGATGCTCTTGGGAGAGATAAGGCACCACCTGAGCGCAGATCCCGTTTAACCTTTTGACAATTTCAGCCTGTTTGTGCATTTCAATGTTCAAGCCACGGGACATCTCATAATACATGACGTAGTGTCGTTGCATCTCCGATTTCTCACTGGCCAACTTGTCACATTCCCATTTTAGACTGTGATATTGGGCCGGATCTACAGTACATGTCGGGGAAGGTAGTCTTACCCGGGTCTCAGCAGCAAGCGAGTTGGTTCCAGCAACGCAGGTTGGGGCACAGGTAGTCACTGTGTAGGCTTCAGCGGGGCACATCGGGGCGTACGCAGAAACAAGGGGGGCCAAATCATTCCCCAGTAGTACATCTGCTGGCAAATCCTTCATCACCCCCACATTCACATGTCCCGAACCCACCCCCCAATCCAGGTGAACCCGGGCAACGGGTAGCCGGAAGACGGTGCCTCCTGCTACTCTTACGGCTACGGTGTCTCCGGTGTGCTGGCTCTCTGGGATGAGTTTCTTCTGTAGCAGTGTCATAGTGGCCCCAGTATCACGTAACCCATTGGCTGCCTTTCCATTGACCCAGACAGTCTGCCTGTGTTGCTGCCTGTTGTCCTGGTTAGCTGCTTGTATCGGATCTGCCTCATGCAGAACACCCCAATGTTCTACCTCCCCAACGCCGTGGGCCGCAGGCATGGATATGTGGGGGTTCCCCCTTTCTGGCTGTCTCCATGACTGTGACTGCCTGGGTACATTTAATGAACAGTCTGACTTTTTGTGCCCTGGTTGTTTTTGAATCAGAGCGATAGTAGCCTCGGTATCTCTTAGGCCTTGTGCTACTTGTCCATTCACCCGTACCTCCTGACGGTGATGCTGACGGTTATCTGGAGAGGCCGCTTGTATTGGGTCTGCCTCATACAAAATTCCCAGACATTCCTCAGGGCCCACCTCAGTCTCTAGGCAGTGGGCCGCAGAGGGCCGTGATGGAGTGACCTCTGTGTTGGGTGTTGGGCGTCTCCAGTCGTTATTTGTAGCTCTCAAAGGACAAAAACGAGCAATATGTCCCGTGTTGCTGCAGTGATGGCACGTCACCCTAGACGAATCCCGGAGGTAGTTGTTGGGTTCCTGAGGACGTGGTGGTCCTGGTGGGACTAGAGACCGAAATTCTGGGCGTGGGGTGCCGGTTGGAGTACGCGGTTCTACCTTATGAGCCAGCCGTGTAGTACCCTGGCTTACTTTCCTTGTTTCCGCGTACTCATCTGCTAGCCGCGCCGCCTCATTTAAGTTAGCGGGACGGCGATCTCGTACCCAGTCCTGTATGTCTGCGGCCAGGTCTTGGAAGAAATGTTCCATTAGGAATAGCTGCAATACTTCCTCCCCGGTGTTGGCCTTGCACCCTTGGACCCAATGGGATGCCACCCTTTGTAACTGGTTGGCCCATTCCATGTGGGAGTCCACAGCCTTCTTCTTGGATTCCCGGAAGCGGCGGCGGTAGGTTTCTGGGGTTACGGCATATCGGGTTAACAGCGCCTTTTTCACTTGCTGATATTGTAAAATATCCTCTGGAGCAAGTGCCCGAAAAGCTTCATTGGCTTTGCCCGACAATTTCCCAGACAAAATAGTGACCCATTGGTCTGGTGGTACCTGGTGCAGTGAGCACTGCCTCTCAAAATCCGCCAAATATCCATCTATTTCCTCCTCACTTTCTACAAAAGCTTTAAATGCAGTGAACGGTATTTTCTTTCCTGTAGCAGCGGGTGGGGAAGTAGGAGCTGTGTGTGTAATGGGCTGTCTAGCTCTTACCAGTTCCAGTTCTTGTCCCCTCTTGGTTTGAATCTCCTCTCTTGCTTCCCGGAACAGCTGGTTTATTAGTTCCGTGGACTTTTCTGGATACAAGGATAATCTCCGCTGTACAATATCCGTAATTACATCTTCCTCGCTGACAGGTGCTAGAGGCTCCGTTCCTTCCATGGATCCATCCATTTGGTCCAGCTCCAGTAAATCTGCTATCAGCTCCCTCCGTGGCCTGTTACTGGCACTCCTACCACGACTCTCCAATAAATCTTTTAGTGTGGTTCTTTTCAGCCTGGCGTACTGGGACTCCATTCAGAACTTGCTCCTTGGATAAAAGGACCATCCCACCGCTGCCAACCAATGTAACGGCTACCCAAGTAGGGAGAGGGGATCCGCCGTTGGCGACGTCCTTTTCCCTGGCAAGTTGCTATGCAAGTAAGTCCAGTATAAGCCCATCCACGAGATCCAGAGGGAGAGTCAGGTCCAGTTGTAAGAAACAGAAGGAATATCCCCTTGCATTCCCTCCTAAGAACGAGACGGTGCTACGTTTGGAAGGGTCAAGTAACACACTTTAATGGTACATTTCTTAGTTTATATCTAGTTACAAACTGGTGAGTGCTCAAGGAACAATGAAAGTCTCCGCCCCCTCCCTCCACAGGGGGGCACCAAGTTAGACACACTGTCACCAGGCCAAAAGAAACCACATTCCTTTCTCAATAGACTTCAATCACAGATAACCCCATCAATAGATAAGCATTTCGGCACCGCAAAGCCTGACAAGTTCTTCTGAACACAAATGACATGCTAATTCAATACACAGACAGGAGACTGTTAATTTGTAATACAATACACAAAAGAGAGAAGAGACATTTAGAATTCAACAGTGAAAGAGTCACTCTACAATTAACCTTCTAAATTCAGAACCAACAGATCCAAAACAGCCCTCCAGATATCTCAGAATATAATGTGGATAATCCATATCTCAGGTAGTCCCAGATATCATTCATCCTATTGTAACACGTCCTTCGGTTCCTTGTATGTCCCACTGCATGATTATTATAGATGTACAGGCAGAATACATAGTTCCGTTACACAAGCCTCTCTTTGGGATTGACAGGCCCCCAGCTGGAGAAACCAAGCCTCTACTTCAGAACAAATTAAAATCCTCCATTACCAGTCTTAAAGACCAAGCCTCACTCTGGAGTTGGCCAATGCAGTTAGAGCACAAGCAAAGGAGGAAAACCAAGCCTCTCTTTGGGATTGACGGAAGCTAATGTGTCACTATAACCAACCAAAGCGTGCTCTAATATGCAGTGGACAAAATGGATATTGCAGAGTATTAAGTCCAACCAGGCCACATTCAATGCAGACATGTCCTATGAGTGGATGGAAACAATCCTGGTAGGTGATGAAAAAAACACCCCCACCAGAAATCTGCCTATCGGTATGGCTAATTTAAAGGCATACCTCAGGAAATAAGCGTAACCTACCATTCCCATCCAAAAAAAAAAAAAAAAAATTAACATTACAATATAATAAAATATGAAAATATTAAATATAAGAACCATTTACATATATAGCAATTAAGTCAGAAAATTGCAGTTGAATATAAAATGAATGAAACAGTTTGGAACTTGATGAGTTCTTATTCATAACAGTCACCCCAACTATGCCTGAAAACTGACCCCAAAGAAAGGTCAGTTGGCAGACTCCATCTATAAATGTGTGAAATGTGAAAATGCTCCACCTAGCGCCGATGAGTCAGGTGACAGAGTAGCATTAACCCATTACTTCCACACAACACATTTTGAAAATATAAAAGTTATTTAAAAATTGTTTAAGAAGGCTAGGACCATCATTCAACTGGCTAAGCATTACTGATAAAAACATTGATATCAGTATCAATGTTCAGTCCATGTGGTATGTAAGATTTGAGACGATATATCCACGCCATTTCAAGTTTTGAAATTTCGCGGACCATGGCACTCCCCCTCCAATGGGGCCGATATTTATCTATCCCGATAAACAAGGTGTTAGAGGGATCTTTGTTATGCACCAAATCATAATGGCGAGACACTGAGTGTTTTTCAAAGCCTTTCCTTATCTTAGCAATATGTTCGTTCAGTCTAACCTTCAGTGCCCTTTTGGTCCTCCCCACATATTGAAGACCGCAAGGGCACTGGATCAGGTAGACAACTCCTTTAGTAGAACACGTAATGAAAGGCTCCACATCGTAGGAACGGCCCGTTTTGGTGGACCGGAAAGAGCAAATTTTTCTATCCCGACAGCTGTTAAGTGTACAGACCTGACAATTCCGGCACTTATGGTATCCGGTCAGGTTCCCAAAAAAGGATCTAGCTCCCTCAGGGGGATCAGAAACAGTGGGAGCTATTTGGTTACCCAATGTAGAAGCTCCCTTAAATATAATCCTGGATCTCTCGGGTAAAGCCGGAGCCAACACGAGATCTGTAGTCAAAATGTGCCAATGTTTTTCTATCAGTCTCTTAATCTGGTGGTGTTGGACAGAGAAAGTGGTCACAAAGGGAGCAGTGAAGTCCTCCATCTTATCGGTCCTAGTGCGGTCGCCCAAAAGTTGTCCTCGGTCCATTGCTTTAGTATCTTTAATTAGTTGAGACAATACAGAGCTGTCATAGCCTTTTTCAATAAAGCGATTGGAGAGTGTTGTAGCTTGACTCTCAAAGGACTCTAGGTCCGTACAATTACGCCTAAGGCGTGTAAACTGACCTTGGGGGACAGCCTTCAGCCAGGCCGGTAAATGACAACTATCAAGTGGGATATAGGAGTTGCGATCCGTAGATTTAAAGAAAGTACTGGTGATGAACCTGTTGTCTCTAATTGAGATCTTGAGATCAAGAAAATTGATCTCATCCCTACTTGCCTCAAACCCAAAGACAATACCCCTGGTGTTATTATTCAATTCTGACATGAATTCTCTTAGATCAGACTCACTACCATCCCAGAGGAGGATGACGTCGTCGATATACCTAGCCCAGAGCACTACTTCAGGTCTCCGGCAGGCATCGACGACGTCCTCCTCCCACTTGGCCATAAATAAATTGGCCAGACTGGGGGCATACTTAGCCCCCATGGCGACCCCCCTATCCTGTCTGTAGAACTGATGGTCGAAATAAAAGTAATTATGGCTAGCTGCAAAGCCTAACAGATCCATGATAAAATCTATCTGAATCTGAGTCAGCCCAGAATTTCTAACCAAAAACAAAGACACTGCCTCAAGTCCCAATTGGTGTGGGATGATAGTATATAATGACGTGACGTCAGCAGTCACCATCCACAGACCTGACTTGGGGTTGATGTTGGCCAACATGTTAATAACTTGTTTGGTGTCCTTGATGTAGGAAGGGATCATCTGGACTAGCGGCAGTAGAAAAAAGTCTATGTACTTGCCCAACAGGGAAGTGATGGAATCGATGCCACTAACAATAGGGCGTCCCGGGGGGCAAGTCTGATTCTTATGAATCTTTGGTAAATAATATATAACCGGAGTGCGTGGTGCACTTGGTATCAAAAAGAGACTTTCTTTGGTGTTCAAAATACCTTGGTGAACCCCTCGGTTGACCAAAGTTACCAAATCCTTTTTATACCTCACCACCGGATCCCTATTAAGAGGTGTGTAGGTGGCATTGTCATCCACTATGCGATGCATCTCTTTGAGATAATCGCATCTATCAAGGATGACGATGCCACCCCCTTTATCAGCTGGTCTGATCACCAAGGATTTATTGGAGCACAAAGAATCTAAGCCCTTGCTAAGGTCCTGGTGCAGGTTGGTCGTTTTAACCTTGATGGATTCGAGATCCTGAAGAACAGCATCGCGAAAAACTCTTATACTGGGGGCCAATGATCCAGGAGGATTAAACAATGAAGCATTTGATAGTCCAGTATGTCTATATTCTGTATGAGACATAGTAGAGTCCCTAACAGGATTGGATAAGAAGTACCTTTTGATGTTGAGTCGTCTAGTGTACTTATGAATATCCATATATGTCTGGAACTTACTAAGGCTACGAGGGGGGGCAAACTTGAGGCCTTTGTCGAGAAGTTTTTTTTCAGAGTCGGTTAAAACTTGCTGGCTGAGATTAAAAATCCCAGTCCCTAAAGACGTTTTCTTTTTGGACGACTGGGCCCTCCACCCCCCCCCCCCTGGTCCCTCTCTTGGTCCTATAGGACCTACAGAGTTGGACTGGGCCCTGGGAAAACCCCAATTGTAATTGGGTGGATTGGACTGGGCAATGGCAGGGTAGTTGGAACCTTGTTGGCTAAAATTAGAATTACCACTAGTTGGATAAAAAGGTGGAGGGTATGGAATCGAATTGCCACACCCAAAACCTCCATTACTAGGTGGAAAACCTACACCAGCCCCAAGGTCAGATAGAGGGTAAAAACGGTTATGGGTGGAGACATCGAAAGTCGGGTGCCCACTCATGTTCCCTGACTGATAGCCATTATGTGATGGAGGAAAACTCTGGCCAGTAGGGTACTGATTCCATACTTGGGGAGACCCACTCTGAGTATAGTGTTGAATGGGGTTGGGGGCAGCACCCCTCCCTCCTCCTTTGCCTGTATTTCCATTGGAATGGGAACCCTTTTTAGGGGTTTTACCATTCCTCTGAAGCTGTTTGGGTAATCCCTGCCGAGGTAGATTAGAAGCCGGTCGAGTAGTATTGGCCCTATCCGTCATAGGTGCAAGGGCTGAAAGGGGTTGTGAACCCAAAGGGGTCTGTGGAAAAGAAGGACTTGCTCCTAAAGTTGTGGCAGCGTATCGTAAATGAGTCGGCGGAATTCAAATTGGTCGGGTACGGGGCGTGTATTATTTAAACTAAGCGTGATCCCGCGCGAACGTACTGCGCATGCGTCGACTGTCAATGCATCCCAGTGCGCATGCTCCAAATTCTGTCAGTGAACGTCAATGACGTCAAATCCCCATTCATGGACGTTTTACGCAAACGACGCGGTTTTTTTTTTTTTCGACGCGATGACGACGGCTATACTTAACATAGGATACTCCACTAGGGGGCTGCTTTATCTTTACGCCGCGTATTGCTTACGGAAACGTCGGAAAGTCACTGCGTCGCGCCCGAATACGATCGTGAATTGCCGATTCCCGCTGATTAACATATTTTTTCAGCGTTAATCAGCGGGAACACCCCCGGCGCCATTTTTAAATTAAAGTTGCGATGCGATGGCGAAATTCAATTACGCCGATCGCATCGGAACTCCAACCCGGCGTTTCTTGTTTTCTGGTTACAGAAAACAGAAACGCCGGCTTAAAGTGACAGTTAGGCTGAAGTATCACTGATACTCCAGCCTAACTCTACCTGAATCTGGCCCTATATGTTATTCTGCACAAGAGAGCTGCCCTGTAGCAGTAAAACTGCTATGGGGATGTCTTTAAGTGGTTAATATACAAATAGAAATATGTAAAAATGCCATAAATCCATCCCCCTATTTTGTAGACTTGATAACTTTTGAGCAAACCAATATACGCTTATTGGGATTTTTTTTTGCCACAAATATGTAGCAGAATACATATCAGCCTATACTGATGAATAAATATATTTTTTTCTATTTGGAGATTTTTTTAGCATGTTTTATAGCAGAAAGTAAAAAAATCCAAATTTTTGCTCTTTTTTTATTTATAGCACAAAAAATAAAAACCACCGCACAATTGTCTGTTAAAGCGACGCAGTGCCGTAACGCAAAAAATGGTCTGGTCGGGAAGTGGGAAATTCCTTCTAGGGCTGAAGTGGTTAAAAACATCACGCTCTTGTTAAATATCTAGAAAAAAACATATTTTTAACTTTTGAACAGAGTGTGTAAGTGTTGAAACCTCAGGTCAGGTGTTTTTGTTGTCTTTGTCCCTGCTGGGAAAATGTACTCTCTCTGTTTGTCCAGGTGACCTTAATTTTGGGTTACAAAGGAATAGAAAAGCCCAAATTTTACAAAAATAGTTTTTCTTTTTTAAATCAATCTCTACTGCAATCTTAATAATTAAAATAAAAGTGTTTTTTTTTTTTATTACTTTAGGCATTTGTAAAACCTTTTGTGATTCAGTCCATCTTTATTTACTTTTTACACAGTGTGTACCAATATACGGTATATTGAAAGACATGTAGAAAATTATCTGCATATTATGTTTGAAGGTAATGAGCATGAGGAGGCCAGCAGAGTCAAGTGACTAATAAGAGTGGATGATACATCATCAGGAGAGGAAAAAGACTGTATTACATAATCAACTCGGCATGTGCCCAGACATAGGCTGGATTGCATCACTGTGCCTAGCAGGTCACAGATGTGATCAATAATTTGCCATCTGCTATTCCACCAGGAATGGATGTTTATGCCCTACTCTTACACCCTCCATTCCATCAAACAGTCCTCACACTGCTGTAAAATTTCAAAGGCTGAACATGGCAGAATTTATTCTGAAGTGATCTCACAGGGAGGGTGGCTGGAACCTTCAAAAGAACTGGAACAACATTCTTCTCTTAGACTGTCACTAAAAGAGTATCAGCAACATGTATTTTGTATTTCTTTTTTTTTATTATTGATATGTATAACTTTTAGTCCCTAAAAACTGTAGACCTCAATTCACGAAAAATAATCAAAGCAACCTAGGAGGGTGCTTGGCAAATGCCAATAATTTAGAGAAGAGAATAACTACAGCCAAGACATATTTTTTCAATTTGGGAAAGTAGTGAAAGTAGTGTCAGGTTTTATCTGTGTAGGAGAGATCTGATCTCACTATTCGTCCTGGGGAAAATTTTCAGGAGTGGAAGTGAAGAGGAATCCAACATTTTGCAGCTGTTGCCAGAACAAGAATATCTTTGAGTGTAGACGCCTACTGTGGTGACAACTAAGCACAGGGATTTCTCCTTATTTTGGGAAGACTTTCACTTACTTCTTGGTTTGTCCCTAGAGGTGGGAAGTGCAGGAAAATCTTCCCAATGGGAGCACAGACACCAATACAAACATGGCATAGGTCTTAACCCTTTCTTGCTATAGCCAAAGCTATAAAGTTATTTTTGGCAGGAGTAACACATTAGCACACGACAGGATTTTCCCTAATAAGCCAGTCTGGTTATGCACTTGATTAGTAAAAAGATGCTTAATATTTTTGCACCCAGTAAAACATTAGCTTACTGTATACTGAGTACATCTACAGTACAGCCACAGTTAATGTTTCCAAGTTCATTTCTGTAATGAATTAGGCTCCATTTACACTCTTGTAACTTAAAAATAGTTTGATTTTCATTGCAACTTTACTGAGCAACTGGATGCGACTTTGATGCAATTTTTAGACAGTCTTTGGATGAGTACGACTTTGACCAATATGCCAATTTTGTTTTTTCCCTCCAAAGTCACTAGACATGTACAGAATGAAAAAAAATGTTTAGTTTTGTTTGGTTTCTTTATATTCTAAAGAATTCACATTTTCAGAAAGATTTGAATTCGAAGGAAGCTGGCTGCCACATCCTTAACTGATGACTCATAAGTCGTCAGCGGGTTTTCCCACTGACAGCTGAAAGTAAAAAAAGAATGCTGGCAATGAAAAATAAATGAAAAAAACAGTGTGCCCCCCTCCCAATGCATACCAGGATCTTCGGGTCTGGTATGGATTTTAAGGGGAACCCCATGCCAAAATGTAAAAAATAAACAGCATGGGGTCTGCCCAAAATCTATATATACCTATACAATTTTTGCTTTAAAGCCCATTAAATTGAAAGGGCTGCCTGATGCAGCATGCCACAGCACACTTCAGAGCCCGAAAATGCATGCATTCTGGTACAGTGCAGTAAGATGAGAATTGACCATTGAGCCTGGGTTCACAATTGTCCATTGTGGTGATTTGGCTTTTACCACAGAGTATGTTACATGTGTTAGCGCATTGCGGTGCCATAAACTTTGAATGCCACCCCAATGCACCCCAATTCACTAATGCAACACAGCTTTAACCACTTTAGCCATGGAAGAATTTATCCCCTTCCTGACCAGAGCACTTTTTGCTTTAACTGACAATTGCAAAATCGTGCAATGTTGCACCCAAACCAAATTGACCCCCTTTTTTCCCCCCACAAATAGATCTTTCTTTTGGTAGTATTTGATCACCTCTGCAGTTTTTATTTTTTGCGTACATTTTGAAAAAAACTATTTTTTAGATATCCCCCAAAAATATGTAAACAATTAATTTCTTTCTCAGTTTAGGCCGATGTATTCTACTACATATTTTTGGTAAAAAAAATTGCAATTGTATATCGTATATCGTATATTAATTGGCTTGCACAAAAGTTATAGCGTCTACAAAATAGGGGATAGATTTATGGCATTTTTTTTATTAGTAATGGCAGCGACCTGCGATTTATATTGTGACTGCGACAATATAGCGGACACATCGGACACTTTTGACACTATTTTGGGATCATTGTCATTCATACAGCCATCAGTGCTATAAAAATGCACTGATTGCTGTGTAAATGACACTGGCATGGAAGGGGTTAAGACTAGGTGCGATCAAGGGGTTAAGTGTGTCCTAGGTAGTGATTCTAACTGTGGGGAATGGGCTACCACTGAAATGACAGCGAACAGTTAACACACATGCGTTGCAATAATGAACTACTGTGCATTGGGGTGCACTGTACTGCCAAAAATGTTCATGTCTGTTTTGTTGCAAAGCCAGCCTATTTATTTGGATGAGCTGCCTTAATGCAATGTATGTGAACATCATCAAAGCATGCATTAATGCAACACACTGCAACCTAGCTCACCAGTAACATTTGAACCCAGCCTGATCTATTCCCTGCTTTCTTCTTCGTATCTTTTTTTTTTTATCTTTTCCCTAAATCCCAGGGATTTATTTATTTAAAACTGATTTAGATTATCTTGTATCATAGTTTTTCCTCTCTATTCTCCAGCTCTGTTCTTTAGCTGGGCAAGAATTACAGCTTCACTACTAGTTCCACAGAGTTACATGATTGGCTGACAGCCCATGTGACTAGGGCTTTTCGGGAAGTGAATTGCAACATTCAGATGCAGCCCCTGATGTTTTAGGCTCTGCTAGCACTCCAGATGACTGGTCGAGCCCAAAACACATTAAAATGGAAAGCCGCTTGCTGGGCACCAGAGCTCCAGTGTCTGTTATTCTCAGTAACATTGATGAGCAGCAGTGGCGACTGGTGGTATATTTTCTTGGGGGGGTTTGGGAAATACTCCACCTGCCGCCAGTTAGTCGGTTGGTCAGGAAAATCCTGGAGGTGAGCATGGGAGGAGGTGAAAAGTGAGCCAGAGAGCAAGAGGTCTTGGGAGAGCAAAAATGACGGTTTGGTTGATAGTTTCTCCTTATTTTTATATATTAATATTAATAGCACTACTACTAGTTCTCTTCCCCCTTTGTATACAATTAGAAACAAATATTTTTAGAAACAAAATAATAGAAATTAAACAACTAAATACATATATATATATATATATATATATATATATATATATATATATATATATATATATATATATATATATGTTTTTAGAGCCACCTGTGGCTGACCCCATTAGATTTATAGAGAGACACTTTGATAAGAATCCCAAATGGAGTAGAGTGAGGTTGTAACAATTTAATTGCACATTGTATATAATGTAGATTTTAAGATGGTCTGTAGTCCCCCCATATGGTAGCTTCACGTGTGTTTTACATACATTGGAAAATAATCAAGTTCTGGACCATTGTTTCAATATTGGACTAGTATTTGAATATGGGGTGCATTTGTACTTTTGCCTTCGGGCATAGGTGTACATCCCCTCGTTTAATTGTAGCTGTTATTTTAAAAGAATTCTAGGATTGTTTTGAATACTGGAATGTATATATAGTCCTAGTAGTGTGCAACTGGTCCGGTGTTTTCCCCTGTACTGTACATGAATGAGAGTATGTATGTGTGCATTTCATATATGCCTGCCATACACACTCATTTGGGGCTCTTTGTTTTGTTATATGGTTGGGCATGTGCTGAGAGTGTCCTACTCGCCCAGTGCTCCATTGTTAGTATTCGCCCTCCCACCACTAGAGGGTGAATGCCCGAACCCCTTTCACATGAGAGCGCCGCATGAGAGCGCCGCATACGAGCGGAAGTGACGTCCCAGCCCTTTGGTTGCGTTGGCTGGAACGCACGGAAGACAGGCGGACGTAGCGCGCGGCGCATCATAAGTTGCGCGCATGCACAATAGCCACAGCGCTCCGGGGCGAATTAGCTGGAAAGCACATTCTTCCCGCTATGGCGGGCGTGCGCTCCAGCATACATCGGCGGAGCCGATCAGACAAACGTGGTGAGACCGGCACCTCCTAGGAGAAAAGGTAGACAGACAATGGCACAACTATTTTTGGGATGACAATCCCCACTGAACGTTCTGCTCCGAACTATGGTGCCTGCACATGTGTGCAGGCACAGTAGGTTTGCATATGTTTGCTTAATGCCCTAGATTAGGGTTGGCCTCCATTTGGAGAGTACTGGGTGCACTGCTGCAGGTGTGTTTGCCCGCACGGGAGGTGTGGGTCATTTGAGGCAAATGGGGGGCATGTCCAATGTGGGGGAGGGGTGGTTCACAACCCTGACCTTTCAGCACATGCCCATTTCTATGCATATGTGTGTGTATATATATTCCTACAAGTGCTATTGTGGGGGAGCACTGCAGACCACCGAGCTCTGAAGAAAGGGTTACGCCCCCGAAACACGTCAGCCCTAACATCGATTGTAGACTCAAGTGACTATCGTATTCTGCTGTTGTTGCTGTGTCCTGTTGCTGCGCTGTCTTTTAAGGCTTGTTTTTAAACTCAAATTGTGAGTACAATGATTGATTTTAATATTTTAATAAAATTCACCCAAACGGTATCACACTAGGTCGGTGCGCCCTCCGCTCTTTTTTCTTCTTTTTTTAGTTTTCATGAATTTCCACGATTCTGAGGAGGGCTGCAAGACTCTGGAAGATACTTTTTAATTGGATCACACTACCCCATAGCAAAAAAATGCCAGAGCGCAGGAGATTTGTCTTTGTTGGTTGATAGTTTGAAATGTGGTTGATGATGTAGCTCAGACTAAGTTGTAGAAGGATTTGAGTATTGTGGTTAACATTTTCGATTTTATTAGTTAGATGACCAGAAGCCAGTGGATTTGCAGAGAGGTGTAATAGTCACTAAGCGGTGTAAGGTGGATGAGTTTTAAATCATAACTTGAATTATCTGTGTCTAATCCTAGATATGACTCAAGTCAGAGTATTTCTTTCCCAAGTAAAACTTAAAACACTCTGGACTCTACAAAAAGCAGATTCTGTGTGAGATTAGAGCAATTACTTTTTGGAATTAGGCCTGGTAAACATTTGGCATTTAGAGTCAAATCTCAACCCCTGCGATCTTCTTACAAAGCCTTCTAGCCCCATTTTACACTTCTGTATAGGGTGTCTGTCAAAAAGCTCCTGCTGTGCAACCACCATTGACTTCCTGGGATTTGAGTATTAGTTCTGTTGGTACTTCAAAGACTGCAGTTTAAACAGAGATAATCTTGTTTTATCCTTACTCACAAGGTTGCTTTCCTTGTCACTATCACTTTTGCAAGGAGGGTGTCTGAGCTGGCAACATTGTCTTGTAATAAACTCTTTCTGGTCATACACAAAGATAAGGTGGTGTTGAGATCCAGAGCATCCTTCCCTTGTAGGGTGGTTTCAGCCTTGGGCCCCAGTTAGAACATTGTTCCATTGTTCTTCCATCTCTTTGGCACAAGAACAGGTCTTAAATAGTTAGAAAGAGATTCTGTGACCATAAGAAGCCATTGAAAACGCATTACACCCTTAAAAAATGATTTTGTTTTGTAATTCTCGTTGACTCCACTGCATACATTTCACCCAAAAAAATATTTGGTTTCATTCATTCTTACCAGTAAACCCAATGAGATTGATAAAACACATTTTTATCAAATATTACACTTTGACAATGAGTATTAAACAACAATAAAAGCAATGTTGATAATAATAATATTAATAATAATGTTCTACAATAAGCCTGTTGTACACTAGTTGAGTAATTCAACTTCTTGAGCTTCCTTTTCTCCATAAAAGTCTTCTGGTCATCAAAAAAAATCTTCAAGATCAAATAATTGTGACAGCATAAAATGATACAAGAAATTTGCGTCTTTGCCAGATTTTGTTTTTCTTAAATCTTATGATATGTTTTGAAATAGTTTTGTGCATGATATCATTAGCTTTTGTGGTCTGGTTTGTTTATACATCATGTAGGTTGATGGAGGAATGTTTCCCCTTGACCAGAATAGCTACTTGGCTTTGCTTCTGGAGTTACAATGTCAGATAAGGAAAAGCTATGCATTATGTTTAATATTTTCTTAATGTGATGAGGGTGGTCACATTCATTCTAATTATGATACCGACACCTCATTTACACTCGTTTGGAACCTTCCTTGAAAGTTGACTTCAAGTTCTTTAAGACCTTGTAAGTCTCCAGCCAATGAAAACTGTTTTTATTCCAAGCCTTGAGGGAATCATTTTGATGTTAACAAATATAACTTTAGATGGTAACAGTACAGCCAAATACCTCCCAGAAGGTTAACCTTTGATTTTTTGTGAATTTAGGAGCTGACTAAAGAGCTTATGCTAAGATATATCGCCTCAAAATACTTTTTTCCACCAAGTTACAATAAGATCCTGCTTTATCTGTCTTGTTAATAAGTTTCTTCACTGTACAAACTTATTGTCCCCACCCAGGTCTTCCATTATAAACTCACGTTGACAATGCGCCCATGTTTCAACATTTTAATAAAACAAACTAGAAAGCCCATCAGTAATAGAGTAGTGATGTTTTCCCGCTCGTCCAATACAGCCAAAACTAACAAAGAAGAAAATGTCATTTTGGATTCTATCCAAAAAGACAGAAACCGAATGATATTTTTTTTTTCTTTTATTCTTTGACTAGTAGCATTGTACACAGCCTTGAGATGTCCAAGTCATATAGTCTCATGCCGCGTACACACGGTCGTTTTTTGCGATGAAAAAAAACGTTGTTTTTTAAAACGTCATTTAAATTGATCGTGTGTGGGCAAAACGTCGTTTTTTGTCTTAAAAAAAACGACCAAAAAAAAATTCCAACATGCTTGAATTTTTTGTGTCGTTTTTTAAAACGTTGTTTTTTGTTTCACAAAAAGTCACCGTGTGTAGCAAAAACGTCGTTTAAAACGACGTTTTTCAACCCGCGCATGCCCAGAAGCTAGTTATGAAGCAAGCTTCAATGGAAAAGAGTGGTGAACGTAACCTCGCTTTTTGTGAAAAAACGATGGTGTGTATGCAACATCGTCTTTGAAAAGTGACGTTTCAAAAACGTCGTTTTTTACTTCACAGAAAACGTCGTTTTTTTTCATCACCAAAAATGATCGTGTGTACGCGGCATTAGATTTTTATATTGGCATCAAAGGATTTTGTTTGCAACAAGCAAAATCAATACAGCTTATTTTGCACCACAGAGTTTGCTAAAAAATTCAGATGACAAGTATGCGTATATATATATATATATATATATATAGTACAGACCAAAAGTTTGGACACACCTTCTCATTCCAAGAGTTTTCTTTATTTTCATGACTATGAAAATTGTAGAGTCACACTGAAGGCATCAAAACTATGAATTAACACATGTGGAATTATATACATAACAAAAAAGTATGAAACAACTGAAAATATATGTCATATTCTAGGTTCTTCAAAAGTAGCCACCTTTTGCAGCAGACACATCTCTAGAACAACTGTTAAGAGGAGACTGTGTGAAGTAGGCCTTCATGGTAGAATATCTGCTAGGAAACCACTGCTAAAGAAAGGCAACAAGCAGAAGAGACTTGTTTGGGCTAAAGAACACAAGGAATGGACATTAGACCAGTGGAAATCTGAGCTTTGGTCTGATGAGTCCAAATTTGAGATCTTTGGTTCCAACCACCGTGTCTTCGTGCGATGCAGAAAAGGTGAACGGATGGACTCTACATGCCTGGTTCCCACCGTGAAGCATGGAGGAGGAGGTGTGATGGTGTGGGGGTGCTTTGCTGGTGACACTGTTGGGGATTTATTCAAAATTGAAGGCATACTGAACCAGCATGGCTACCACAGCATCTTGCAGCGGCATGCTATTCCATCTGGTTTGCGTTTAGTTGGACCATCATTTATTTTTCAACAGGACAATGACCCCAAACACACCTCCAGACTGTGTAAGGGCTATTTGACCAAGAAGAAGAGTGATGGGGTGCTGCGCCAGATGACCTGGCCTCCAAAGTCACCAGACCTGAACCCAAACAAAGTAGCATGCATAGAATTTGCATAATAGCAATATAAGGCAGACACCACTCACCCTGGGACCTCAGCTGAAATCCAAGTGTATCATAAACCAATTATGTTTGAAATCAAGATAGAAAAAATGTGAATCCTGATTACTAATTCGCCAGGGTGAGTGGTGTCTGCCTTATATTGCTATTATGCAAATTCTATGCATGCTACTTTGTTGTTAATATTATGCATTTATCCCATGTTTATCGTTTTTTGTCAAAACGTTTATTGTCTGATAGTTTTTTGTGATACTCAACCATATTTTTGGTTTGGTTCTATTCAATCCAATGTACTTCAATGAGCAATGATTTTATTGTTTATTGTTTAATTAATGTGTGTTTTCTATCTACTTTATAGTCTTTCCCTGTACCAAGCCCCTGATGAAGCCCGGCTCTGGGCGAAACATGTTGGGCAATCGCCGAGTACAAGGATTTTAGTGGCCTTCATTGTGAGCCACGCTGGTCCTTCTATGGACCATTAACTGTTTATTTCATCTTATCATGTTATTTCATGTTTTAAATGTCTAAATTAAATACATTTTGTATATTTTCTTTACTCGAGTCTAATGTCTCATTTGGACACCGTTTAAAGTCCCGGGGCTTGTTGCCCTTTTTTTTCCCCCATTTCCCTATTCACTGTACTCTATGGGATGTGGTGTCCATGATTGTTTTCTCCCTTGCCTACCTTTTACAGTATCATAGTTAGCTACATGATTTTATGACTGCTTTTGCTACCGTTTGGTATTACTCGCACCATTTTTACAATTTTATGTAGCTACATCGATTTTATCTCCAGTGCAATATTTATTCTGTTACCTACTTGAAGACTATAAAAGTTTTAATGCTATTCCCATCGAGCGCTGCCTTTTGTGTGTTTTTTTTATCCTGCTATACATTTTTCCAGTGATGGGTAGCTGGGAATCAGCCTGCAAGGAGATCAGGTAAAAGTAGTTGGATCTGTATGTGCGTTATAATTAATTGAAATTAGTAGATTAATCGATAAAAAGAAAAAAAAGTTTAATTGAGCACATTTTTTTTTTATCAGTAACAGCCCTAATATATATATATATATATACAGTATATATATTTGCAGCATCTTGGTTAACTGTCACACTGCACAAATAGAAAGTATCTGCAACTCTCAGGTACAAGTGCCAGACTCTACATAGCACTGAGTATGAATGAGCAAGATGACGTGAAGCAGGAATTGTCAGCATGAGTTTCACTAAAACTGACAATATACTGTATTGATTAAAAAAAAAAAAAAAAAGCACTTTGTACCTTACTAGTCCTAGTTAAACTTGGTAATTAATCAATGCAAGTTTTAGCTGAATTCCAGGTACAAAGATTTGCATATATGTGTAAATGTATCATAATTTATTTATTTCTACAGTGTACATTTGCAGAATCATCACAGGATGTGGTTTGTGAATGGACAAGCATACAGAGCGCAGAGACACAAGACCAGAGCTAGTGTCCATTATAGCTGCAGTGCTGGTGTCAGACAGGGGTATAAATACAAATGAAACCGCCATAGCTATAAGCTAAATCTTATGCCATCAGAAGAGGAAAAACAAATAAGGTACAAATGGATAATGTCAACACCCACACTATCACGTACCTGGTGATGACTGGAATGTTGTGGAGGCCTCTCTTGAACCTCCTGCCCAACACTCCTGAAGGTGGAAACAGAGAGTGTGAGGGCACAAAGTGGCATGAGTGCCGGAGTAGCTGGCTGGTGATGTCCGCTCTTAATTGGATGAAGCTGGGGGTCGCTGTCCTAGGAAAAGGATACTGAAGCAGCTTGGCACCAGAGCAGGAGATGGTAGCAGAGCCGGTATGCAGGTAGCGACAAGCTACAGCCAAGTAACAAGAGCTGAGTCAGTATACAAAGCAAGTCCAGGAAGCACGCTGGGGTCCGTAACAGCTGGGCAGTGCAGTACAGAATCAGCAGGCAAAGACAAGTCCAGTAAACAGGCCGAGGTCAGAGAGATCAGGTAAATAAGGAGCAAACGCAGAGCCCAGGAGAAAGCCGAGTCATACACATCCGGGTCATACACAGGTAAGCAGGTTCAATGGATCAGGTCACAGGAAAACAGATACTGTATAAGCTGAAGACCATTCAGCAACTGCTCATAGTGACAGACCAGTTTAAATAGACAACTGGACACCAAGTGTGTGTGCTAATTCGTATGCGCACGTGCAAATGTACATGTGCAAGTGTGTGCACAAATGCAAGCACGATTAACAGAAATGGTACATCTTTGCCTAAAGTATTAGAATGTAAACAATGCACACGTGCATGAATATGAGCATAAGCCCGCACTGGTTTTCTGCTACTGGGAATCTGGTTTACCTTATACACACATACTGTATATAAAAATCTTTGTGCCCAGATTTTTAAATTTGTTAATTAAACACCATTGCTGTATTTTTAAATAAATACAAATTGTTGATATCACCTATATACAACAAAATGTAATTTTAAAGGGTTTGTAAAGGAAATTTTTATTTTTTTTAAAAATAACTAACGTGTTATACTTACCTCCACTGTGCAGCTAGTTTTTCACAGTGTGGCCCGATCCACATCTTCTGGGGTTCCCTCCGCGGCTGTCTCTGGTCCTTTCCGCAAAACTCCACACATTCATGTGAGAGAGCTTGCATTGTGTGGAGTCCTTGCGGGCGCGCTCCCGTGATACAGCCGATGCCATAGCCGCCGACTGTATCACTCAGCCCTGCCCCGGCGCACCGCGTCATTGGTTGTGATTGACAGCAGCATGAGCCAATGGCTGCGCTGCTTCAATCGACCAATGAATGACCCGGGAAGCCGGCAAAGATGCCAGCGCATTCACGGTGCGGGACTTTCGAGGGGTTAGGTAAGTGAATGGGGGGGGGGGGGGGACTGGGGATGCCAGTATTCTCGGAAATTTTTTCACCTAAATGCATAGAATGCATTTAGGTGAATTTTTTTACCTCTACAACCCCTTTAATTACTATAAATCTAAAGGGGATGTTAGTATACACTTTTATGCAAGTTACACATGACCTTCTGCTCTGTATCAGGCCGCGTACACACGGCAGAGAACCTCGACGGGCAGAACACATCGTTCCGCCCGTCATGGTTCTCTGCCGGCCGTCGAAATCGGCGACCCGCCCGTCGGGAATGGCAACCAGCCATTCATCCAGGCGGGCCGTCGAGCAAAAAGAGAGCGTGCTCTCTTTTCGCTCGACGGGATTCCCGACGGGCGGGGCGAGCGCTCCGTGTACACACGGCCGAGGTCCTGTATGCCGCCTAAGGGGAGAGCCGAACATTTCCAAAGCTCCCCTTTGCTTGGGTAAGGGAATAGAAAATGCAATGGGCTCTAGGTAAATTGAGAGTTATTCTACATTTTACCAAGCATACTTTATGTACATGCTTATACAGGGAGACTGTTTCAGCTTTATCAGCCCTGTGGAGAATCACTACTCACCGGTTCTGGGCTTTGTGACTGTTATGAAGTCTATACCAATACAGTTATTTAAAACCCAACTCCAACCAAAATGTTGTATTTTATTTTAACAAGGAAGGGTTAGAGCCAGGTTTTAATTGACATCTGTGTCTTTATTGGGATATACTGTATATACTTGAGTATAAGTCGAGGCATCTAATTTTACCACAAAAAAATAGGAAAACGTATTGACTCGAGTATAAGCCTAGGGTAGGAATGCAGCAGCTACTGTAAGTGGAAAAGAGGGTCAACAATGCCCATTTGCAGCTTCACTGTGCCCATGTGCACGCCTTACTGTGACCATTGCAGTCTCACTGTGCCCATTTCAGCATCACTGTCCCCATTGTAACCTCACTGTGCCCATTTCAACCTCACTGTGCCCATTGCAACCTCACTGTGCCCATGTAATTGCTTCATTAAATTGCTTAAACCTTCATTTATTGGCAACCAGTCCAGCCTGTGTTTATACACATTTTGATACATTTTTGCTGCTTCTTTATCTCTTATTTTTCTCTCATTTTAAAGGTGATGTCACATACTAAATACTCACTCACTTTTTTTCTATCTAATGCCCATTTTAAAGCATATTACATTTTGTATGTGTATTAGTTTTCTCCAGATGTCAAGGTAACAACATTTATATTTTTAACTGCGTCAGTCCATTGCAACGCAACATCAACTCCTTGAATTTCTTTCTATTACTACTACACTATAATGCCCATTTTAAAGCATATTACATCTGTGTACCTGATTATCCGTGACATCATGCAGAGTCAGACAGCAGGCATCCAGTGTTAAAAAGTCGCGCCTCCTCCTCGTCCTATTCCGTGATAGGTGGAACACTCAGTTTCCCAGAAGACACCTGTGTTCAGTGTTCCACCTATCACGGACGTCCTCTCGTTGAGGATGAAAGGACGTCCATGATAGATGAAGATGGGTTTTGCTGCATGTTAGCACCTGGTCATGTTCCTCAAGATTGCCTCACCAGGAGGTGAGCAAGCCGGGGTCCAGTAGCAGATATAGCAGGTAGGGCTAAACAGAAGCATAGTCAATAAACAAGCCAAAGGTTGGTAATGAGTGATTGCAGGTTGGGATCAAGCAGAAGCGCAGTCAAAGAACAAGCCAAGGTCTGTTACGAGTGGTAGGGAAGATACAGGCAGCAGCAGGAGTGAGAAGAGCAAGATATTGGCTGAAGAGAGCACAATAATCTGGCAAATGGAGAAATGGCTTAAATCAGGAAGTTTATGGGAGGAACACAGGGTTCAAGGTTCAAGACAAAGTTCAAGGTAAGATCATTCAATGAATTATTCAGAGAACTGTCCAGTGTTTCTGGTGGCTCAGTAAGAAGAGTTACTGCCTGACACAGCAGAGAGTCCCAAATTCAAACCCAGGCCCTGACACCTCCATGTTTTTGTCTTGATGTCAGAGGGGCAGGAAGTGAGAGAAAATATACCCAATGAAGACAGTCACAATCTGACAGGATTTTTTTTTGTATTGTTTCCAAAAATACAAGAAATTAAATTATAAAAGGATACCCACGTTCCCCTTATCATTATACTCTTTAAAACCTCAGCAGCTGTTCAAATGTGTACCCCCAAAATACAAATTAAAATATTTAACAAAGAAAAACAGCACTCAAAAACAAATGATTTTATCTGGCGAGTCACTCTAAAGAGCACTGGCACTGGAGCACAAGAGTGTTTTTCGCTTCAAACCGAGCATTTGGATTGTGGACTTTACAAACTTGTATATTGTGTGGACTTGTATTACTGAATATTGTTTTTTTTTTTTACACTATATACAGTGCCTTAAAAATGTATTCATACCCCTTGATATTTTCCAGTCAGACATAGGTCTGGACTTTGACTGGGCCATTCTAACACATGAATATGTGTTGATCTAAACCATTCCATTGTAGCTCTGGCTGTATGTTTATGGTCGTTGTCCTGCTGGAAGATGAACCTCTGCCCCTGTCTTGTGTCTTTTACAGACTCTAATAAGTTTTCTCCTAAGATTGCCCTATATTTGGCTCCATCCATCTTCCCATCAACTCTAACCAGCTTCCTTGTCCCTGCTGAAGTAAAGTATCCCCACAAGATGATGTTGCCACCACCATGTTTCACAGTGGTGATGGTGTTTTCAGCATGATATTCAGCATGATATACAGTGTTACATTTCCATCACACATAGCATTTTGCTTTTAGGCCAAACAGTTACATTTTGGTCTTATCTGACCAGAGCACCTTCTTTCACATGTTCAAATGGATTCTCGCAAACTACAAACGGGACTTCTTATGGATTTCTTTCAACATTGGCTTCCTTCTTGCCACATTTCCATAAAGGACTTTGTGGAGTGCACGACTAATAGTTGTCCTGTGGACAGATTCTCCTACCTGAGCTATGGATCTCTGCAGCTTCTTCAGAGTTACCATGGGCCACTTGGCTGCTTCTCTGATTAATGCTCTCCTTGCCCAGCCTGTCAGTTTTGGTGGACGGCCATGTCCTGGTAGGTTTGCAGTTGTGCCATACATCTGTTATAATACTAAGATTACATTACACACAGATGTACTCTATTTACAAACTAGGCGACTTCTGAAGGCCATTGGTTCCACTAGATTTTAGTTAGGGGTATCAGAGTAAAGGGGGCTGAATACACATGCACGACACACTTTTCAGATTTTTATTTGCAAAAAATATGAAAACCATTTATCATTGTCCTTCCTCTTCACAATTATGTGCCAACTTGTGTTTGTCTATCACATAAAATTCCAATTAAATACATTTATCTTTTTGGTTTTGTACATGACAAAATGTGGAAAATTTCAAGGCTATTTTTGACCAGTATTATAAATACTATATATTTATTTTATTTATTTAAGGTCAATAGCCTTATAGCAGGGGTGGCAAACACATCCTCCGTTCGGTTTTTGAGTCATGTGTCTGGTTTTCAGCGCGCTCGAAACCCGGAAACACATTCAGATCGGATGGTGGCTTCCTCTATGCAGGCTTTCTGGAGAGTGTTTTTACCAGCCGGCACAGAACCTGCCCCTGTCACCTCACCTCCCCTCTCTCACTATCTCTGTCTGTCACTGTATTCATTTCCGGGATTGAGGTGCCGCTGCTGAGCCTGGAATACTAGCAGATATGTGTGCGGGCTGGGGGTATGTGTTTACCCCTGGTGAAGTGTCCTTTCCATCTCCGAGCGCCATGTGACTGTCAGAGGATACTTTTCTGCAGAGTGAAGACAGCGGTGTAGCAGGTGAGGGGCACAGCATTAGCCCAGGTTACATCGTACAGGCTCTCGCAGGTACAAGTGTCCCCTCGTTCATCACAGCTCAGAAAGAGGCAGCGGCAGTGCAGTGAACACACAGGAGGTGGGGGAGGTTATGATCTCTAGCAATAGCGAGCCGGTGGAGGAAGCAGTCATCGTGCAGCAGCAGGTCAGTGCAAGTTACAACACACAAGGGTTGGGGGCATGTATACTTACTGTGTGCTCTATTGGTCATGAGTGAGATCTGGAAGACATCCACACACACAAAACCCCATCCCATCTTATCCCATCCCATCCTGTCTCCATCCCATCCTACCCCACTCCACCCCACCCCCATCCTATCCCCATCCCATCCCATCCACCCCTATCATACCCCACTCCACCATCATCCCATCCTATCCCACTCCACCCCCATCCCATCTCATCCACCCTACCCCATCTCACCCCACTCCACCCCCACCCCATCCTACCCCACCCCATCCTACCCCATCCCATCCTACCCCACCCCTTCCCATTCTACCCCACCCCATCCCATCCTATACCACCCCATCCTACCACACCCCATCCCACCCCACCCCATCTCATCCCACCCCATCCCATCTCATCCCAGGGTGGATGGGAGGATTTAAGGAGGGTGCAGAGGTCAGATATTGCACACGGTCCATAGCATACTCCTGTATCCTGCATTCAGTATGCAGCAAACTCCTGAGGCCTGCGCTCCATAAAACCAGTAATGCAGTGACAATTATTTATGATAATAGTGAACACATAGTCCTACCGATACAACCGGCCCTTTGAGGGCAACCATATTGCTAATGCGGCCCCCGATGAATTTGAGTTTGCCACTCCTGCCTTATAGGATGTGATTCACTAATCAGCGTTTATTTTTTATTTTTATAAAGAACATAAAAAAATGAATTTCTGTAATTAGGTATTAAAGAACAACCTTGTTTTTTTCTTTCTAGTTGCACTGTTTGGAATAAATAGGCCTACTCAAGAAAGTGTTTAGGCTTGTAGTACTAACACACGTAGCCCTAATTGTTTATGTTTTTATTTCTGGCTGGATTCATCTTGCAGTGTTTTATATTGAGATCTCTAGGTCAGCCTTCCAAAGCATCACAGGTACATTATATAATACATTTTTTCACAAAGGTTTTAATTTTATACTTAATACATTTAATCTTCGTTTTTCCACTAAAACCAAGTGACAAACACTATTTTAATTTCATACCAAGTACTCTCCTAGCCATCTGTTTGCTTTGATGTTCTATATACGTATTATTTATATGAATGTAGGTTTATGAGTTTCAACTATAGTCAGTGTGCTATAAAGCATGATACTGACATTTAGGTGGTGACAGTGAAGAAGACAAGAAGAAAATGGTCTCCAGTGCTGAGGTTTATCAGAAAAAAAGCTCTTTGTTACATTTTGACACCACTTGCCTTTGAAAGGTTTTATGTGGATTGGACTTTAATGTACGTATTGTATTACGCATTAGAAGCATATTTGGTATATTGTTCATCTCTGCAATGCAAACAGGTATTTCTGCATTATCATCATAAAAGGAAAAAAGCTATTGCATTTCGCTCAAAAGAGTCTTTGTGTCTGTCTACAACTAAATGCATCCTAAAACATAGCAGACGTGTCTATACCAAATGCTGATTTTGTGGTTTGTTTGAGTAACTCATCAGACAGCATGTTGAGATTTTTTAGGCTCATGGAGCTGGAGAAATCATGTTGTTTTTCCAATTGTTTATTCAATTTGACTGCTAAAGGGCAGAGTGCTCACTGTTAGCTGTGGTTACTGTCATAGCAGTGTAGGCAACTGCCATTATAAAAAAAAGTGGGTGTGGAAATTCTATCACCAATATAGACCTCTTCCATCATGTTTCAGTCAATCATCTTTATTACTGATTGAACTGCTGTTGCTTTCCCCTTTTAATCTATGTGAAACAAGATGTCCAAAAGTATCACTAAATGCTCTTATTTCAATGTGCAATTCAATTTTCCATATTAGTATCTCTTTTAGCATTTTAATTATTCATACAGTAATGTTATTATTTTTAGTTGAATTTCCCTTGCAAATGCCTTAATATTTGTGTTCTCCATTAGGCATTTCCCACTCTTCTCCCCAGTGCTCTGTGCTATTATAGATGAGTAATGACCATATCCTTCATTACGAATGTCCTTACACAAACTAGTATTGCACAGGAAAAGATGGGATGCATCTAGCCAGGTCTATTAGATCAGTGTTTTTCAACTCCAGTCCTCAAGGCACACCAACAGGTCATGTTTTCAGGCTTTCCATTATTTTGCACAGGTGATTTGATCAGTTTCACTGCCTTAGTAATCACCACAGCCATTTCATCTGAGTGAAATCCTGAAAACTTGACCTGTTGGTGTGCCTTGAGGACTGGAGTTGAAAAACACTGTATTAGATCAGTGAGTGCACTGAGTCAAACTGGTGCCTATTGGACTGCACAGTCATGTCTAATCACACTTGCTACAACAGGAAAGGGGAAGATGTTAGTGCAACTCGTGTAATGCTGGGAGCGAGTGTCCTATAGTTTTAACATCCTAGCAACAAGACAGAATGTGTGTAAGCAAGTGTTAGTTTTCCGTTTGAGCGAGGCCACTCCCCTGAGTGATGCGAGTGGGTGGAATACTATGCCCTTTATAATTTGGGGTGAGTAGAACCCTGGGAAGAAAGTGGATGGGAGCTGACTACCCCTGAGCTACAGCATGTAGGTTTGTAGCCTGGAGAAGCCTTATGGGCTTAGGCCCAGAGAGTTGCAAGACCTGTATCACTTGCTGGTGGCACTTAGTTTCCCTGGGCGGAGGGTTGTAATTCCAGTGTCCACCAGCAGATGTCTACCAGCAAATTCCAGTAATTAGTTTCCACCTAAAGCTGGCTGCTTGGAGGGTATTTAGGTCCCCCCCCTCTCACACCAGTAATTTGCTGCTGCCATATCCTTTTGTCATGTATCCTGATCTTTCTCTTGCCCTGTTCCCAGTACCCTGCTGCCTTGTACCTGCTCTTCCTTGTTCCTGGTCCCAGTCTTGCATCCCCCTTCCCATTTGCTCCCTGCATTTCCAGTTTTCCATGCCCTGCCATGTTCCCCATTTTGTATACTGTTTTGTATATAGTTAGTTGTTATTTAGGCTTCTGTTTATTAGTGATTAGTCAACTATTTTTTTACTTGGATTTTTGATTCACTTCCATTTTCATGTTTTCTGTGTGCTGGTGTTTGGAAAGATTTTGTTTCAGTTTAAATAAATCTCACTTAATTCATGCACAGTCTCTTCCCAGTTACACAGATTTGGTCAACTCGACTGCTGATTTCTAACAGAGAGACTCTATATCATGACGACTGGGGGACGCGTAAAACAGCATTTGGTAAGATTGGGGATATTTATTATAGCAAAAAGTACAAAATATTATGTTTTTTTTTTTTTTTTTTTTAGTTTACGCTCTTTTCGCAGATGATCAAATACCACCAAAAAAAAGCCCTGTTCGTGGGGAAAAAAAGACTTCAATTTTGTTTAGGTAAAACATTGCACGACCACGCAATTGTCAGTTAAAGCGACACAGTGCCGAATCACAAGAAATGGCTCAGTCATTGGGCAGCCAATTCTTCTGGGGCTGAAGTGGTTAGATATCTTTATTCTAATCAAGTGACTATCATTTTTAAATCTTATTGGACTCAATTGAAAATAACTATTACTTTTTTGCTAATATGTATCCTTATCTTGGGTGTTACCTTTATGAAATGAGCCTGCTGTGTTGTACGAGGTTGCATGGACTATTTTTTGCACAGTACAGACCATCATGTAAGAGTAAAGAGAGAAGTAGCAATGTTTCTTGAACTATAATTAGTCTTTTGACTCCTCTCAACATTACATGCACCCGTTTCACCTATAATTATTTTGCTGAATTTACCTGCAGATGTTGAGAGGTGGACAAACTAGAAGAACGACACTATCATGATATACAAAGGTTGAGGCTGCCTCCACTCACCCTGCTGTCCAAGACATTGGCCCATAAGTGCGTTATGATAAAAAGAACCATTTTTATTAATGTAACTGAAAAAAACTCAGAATACATCTGTTATAAAAAGTAGGAGCTGTAAATAAGAGTGAGCCTGTTCAAATCTGTCTGCTCGTGTGTATGGGGCCTCAGAGTCATGTCAAATAGCTGATCCATGCAAAATACAAAATAAACATTTTTTCCAACAATGGCAAAAACACACATGCAAGAAAACAGTGTCTAATTATTTTTTGAAAGACCTCAATTCTATAAAGGGTCATTGCACTTTTTTGCAATCTGAAAAATGTTCAGGTCTTTTCCTTCCAGATAGGTTGTCTGTTTCCATTCCATCAATGCTACAGTGTCTCAGACATACTTTCCCACAATTTAATTAGACTTCTACTATCAAAAAAAGATATGATGTCTGTGTTTGGGTGCATTGGATTACATTCTGTGGACTATGATGTCATTACCTGAGTGCCATGTCTTGTCTGTTTTCCAAGTTTTGCCTACTTAGTTATTACTGCCTGTATAATGCCTGTGTTTGTGTATATGTGTGTGAGTGTGTGGTGTGGTGCTGGTGGTGGGGGTTCTGGTGTAAAAAATATGTCACTAATATTTAACTATAAACATGTATACTTACATAATATCTGGTTGAACATCTCCACGTCTCATTTACTTCTGCAGTCCTAATCAGCAGTACCAGTCATTTTTCATATCTGTTTATTACATTTTTATCTGTTTTTTTTATATATTTTTGGGGGATATTTATTATAGCAAAAAGTAAAAAATATTGCATTTTTTTCAAAATTGTCGCTATATTTTTGTTTATAGCGCAAAAAATAAAAACCGCAGAGGTGATCAAATACCACCAAAAGAAAGCTCTATTTGTAGGAAAAAAAGGACGCCAATTTTTTTTGGGAGCCACGTCGCACGACCGTGCAATTGTCAGTTAAAGCGACACAGTGCTGAATCACAAAAAGTGCTCTGGTCATTGGGCAGCAATATGGTCCGGGGGTTAAGTGGTTAATCAGTGCATTTTTATAGCACTAATCGCTGTATAAATGAGAATGGTCCCAAAATAGTGTCAAAAGTGTCCGATGTGTCCTCCATAATGTTGTCGTTACGATAAAAATTGCAGATCGCCGCCATTACTAATAAAATAAGTAAAAAGGTAGGTAAAGTAGGTGATAAGCGCTACAAATGGTGGTGCATGGGCCCTACAAAGACACAATACATAATATCAAAGGCAAAACCTCAAAGTGCTGTGTGAATAACAGAGCTATAATTAAGTAAAAGCAAATTAAAGTGAGGAAAAAAAATATTAATAAACAAAGTTCCATGTGTCAGACACTGTTGAATGACCAGGGGTGAGTTCCTTTAGGAACAGTGGGGAATGTGCTGGGCAATGGACAATGGCGCCAGGCAGTATCTGGCTGGCAACAGCTGGCGGGCGGGCTGGATGGTAATGTAGTAGATGACTTCAATCAAGATGCTGTTGAGTACTGGAAATCGCCAACAGGTGATGTAGTTCCCTTACCTTCAAGGTGCTATATACAAGCATATAGTTGGATTGATCCAGGTATGCAGGTCTCACTGTCCCAGATAGATTTCCTCTGTTGTGTCCAGGCACTGCTTCTGATCCAGATTCAGCCGTCCACAGAGTGGATGTAGTGGATGTAGGATGTAAAAGAGAGAATCTCCAATCGTGAAGTAAGTATAACCAGCGTGGGTTTATTAAAACAGAGTACAGTCCAACAAATTGAAATGAGGCAAAAATAGAAATAAAAATAAAAATTCAACAATAAAAATAGAGACAGAGCGATCGTACCGCCGCCTGTATTCTAATGGTCTCCGGCTAATGCGGATGTCACGTGATCCCGACTATCCCTACAGCGTTACGTCACGTGCCTCGTGACTTCATCAGGGGATGCCTATTGGTTGTCGGGTCACGGCTTAAAAATGCTTAGAACCGGATGTAAACATGCCACCATTTTCTTGAAGTCCCGGTCTGGGGACATAATACATTATAATGGGGCTATGCTTAAAAGAAACAGAACTGCTCTATAAATTGGTTAAAAGGTGTAGGTATACATTACAAATAGCTGAATGAATAGTACAATGCTCAGTATGTAGTACCGGCGAGGGTCCTGATGTATCAGGGTGATACATACATGTGGGGAATATGGATCTAGTCTCAACCCCTGCAGACTTTATTAACCACTTGCCCACGGTGTCATAGTAAAAAGACGTCATGACTTTAAAGATGGATATCTCGGTAACGGCAGCAGCTGCTGCCACAACCGAGATATCCATCTTTTCCGTGGGCAGTGCTGTACACGATAATGGCGGTCCCAGCGGCGGATTCGCCGCAAGATCGCCGTTATCGGTGGCGGGAGAGGCCCCCCCCCTCCCGCCGCTCTCCCGCGCTCTCCGCCGCTTACCGGAGCCGTCGGTAACGGCGGATTCGATCGGGTCCTCTTGCTGGCTGTGTTGGGATACGAGTGAGGGAAAAATCGCCCCCACCCGTCCCCCACAGCTCTGCTGGGCGGAAGTGACGTCAAAACGTCAGTCCCGCCCAGCGTCTTAAAGAAACATTTTTTTTTTCTGAAATTTGAAAAATGACATTTTTTTTTTTTTTTTTTTTTTTTTTGCATTTAAGCCTAAATATGAGATGTGAGGTCTTTTTGACCCCAGATCTCATATTTAAGAGGACCTGTCATGCTTTTTTCTATTACAAGGGATGTTTACATTCCTTGTAATAGGAATAAAAGTGATAATTTTTTTTTTTTATTTATTTCGATGTATAAAATTATAAACTAATTAAAAATAAATAAGAAAACAAAAAAAAAATGTAAAACGCCCCGTCCCGACGAGCTCGCGCACAGAAGCGAACGCATACGCGAGTAGCGCCCGCATATGAAAACGGTGTTCAAACCACACAAGTGAGGTATCGCCGCGATTGTTAGAGCGAGAGCAATAATTCTAGCCCTAGACCTCCTCTGTATCTCAAAAAATGCAACCTGTAGAATTTTTTAAACGTTGCCTATCGAGATTTTTAAGGGTAAAAGTTTGACGCCATGCCACGAGCGGGCGCAATTTTCAAGTGTGACATGTTGGGTATCATTTTACTCGGTGTAACATTATCTATCACAATATATAAAAAAATTGGGCCAAATTTATTGTTGTCTTATTTTTTTATTCAAAAAAGTGTTTTTTTTTCAAAAAAAGTGCGCTTGTAAGACCGCTGCGCAAATACGGTGTGACAAAAAGTATTGCAATGACTGCCATTTTATTCTCTAGGGTGTTAGAAAAAAAAAATATATATATATAATGTTTGGGGGGTTTAAGTAATTTTCTAGCAAAAAAAACTGTTTTAGTCTCGTAAACACCGAATCTGAAAAACAAGCCCGGTGGGCAAGTGGTTAATAGACTTATAATAAGTAATAAACTGATATACAAATGTACATGTCTAAAACTTAATACATATAAAAAATATATATATAAAAACTTCATAAAATGTAAAATGTTACTAGGATGACCCAGAGATATCTACGTATGCTGGGTAGAGTAGATAGTTATGGACAACAAGTAAAGGTAAACAATATAAATTAAAAGTTTAAAAATATGTTCATAATTGTGTATGAGCAAGTGTCCTACTGAGAAGTATAGGTAACTAGATAGTAGCTCATTGTTCATGACCTTAGCTCCCTCATAGTTTGACTAATTCCCTATAGATAAGGGTTCTGATGGAAACCTATAGCTCTGTATCAAAGGTGTGTGGGGGAGGGGGTAGTTGGAGAAAGGTGTACTACCAACACCCACCCATACCCAAAGCTCCCAGATACAGTAAAAATAGGGTGACCTGTTTTATGCATGTATGATCCTTAATATGTCAAAAATAGAGATTATAATAAGACTGGTCAATCACACACATATGTGATCTGGACCACAGTGGTAAGTGTTATGCAATAATGGATACATTGCTGATATTGGCAAAATGTATTAAAAGTTGTTTAAAAAGCAATTCAGATCGAAATCCACATTCATTCCTCCAGGTGCCAAGGTGTTGAGGGCATGTATCCAATGAGATTCTTTCTGACTAATGACTCGTATTTTGTGGCTACCTCTCCAAGATGCCTTGAACTTCTCAATGCCCCAAAATTGTAATGAAGTGGGGTCTTCGTTATGTACCTTTGAGAAGTGGCGTGAGACGCTGTGTTTGGGATAGCCATTTGATATATTGCGTATGTGTTCTTCTATTCTCTTTTTTAACTTTCTTTTTGTTCTACCAACATACTGCAATTTGCAGTCACACTGTAGAACATAAATAACACCCTCTGTATGACATCCAATGAAGTCTTTAATTGGATATGTGTCACCTGTATTAGTGCTGGCAAACTGCAGCCTTTTGCCTTGAAATAATTTAGCATGCCTACAGGCAAAACAATTCCTACATGGATAAAATCCTTTCCCATCAAAAAAGGAAAACATTGGTTTTGGGGGTGAAGCAATTATCGATTTCACCAATACATCTCTTAGAGTAGGAGCCCTCCTAAAAATGATTCTGGGGAGTATGGTTCTGAGATCTTTATCTCCCAGTAATATATGCCAATGTCGTTGGATAAGTTTGTTTAGATCTTTATGTTGGACATTATAGTCCAATATCAGGCTGGGTGCTGCTTCCTTGATGATATCCTTTTCTTTTGTCTTGCTAGCTAACATCGGTTTTCTATCTAAGGTTTGTACTTTTCGGATTTGTTCTTCTATCCAGGGAATTTTGTACCCTTTTTCCTCAAACCTTTTCCCGATGAAGTGGGCCTGTTCGTTAAAATCTTCTTCCTTTGTACAATTTCTTTTTAGTCTAATAAGTTGACCTTTCGGAATGTTGTATAGCCATGGTTTATGATGGCAGCTCTCAACTGACAGGTAGCTATTGGTGTCTACTGTTTTAAAATACGTCTTAGTTATGATTTTATTACCTTCCAATGTTATATTCAGGTCTAGAAAGTCCACTGTTTTTACATCTGTCTTCCAGATGAGTTGGATGTTTTTATCATTGTCGTTTAAGCCCTCCATGAATTTTTTTATTGTTGAATTTTTATTTATTTTATTTTTATTTTTATTTTTATTTCTATTTTTGGCTCATTTCAATTTGTTGGACTGTACTCTGTTTTAATAAACCCACGCTGGTTATACTTACTTCACGATTGGAGATTCTCTCTTTTACATCCTACATCCACTACATCCACTCTGTGGACGGCTGAGTCTGGATCAGAAGCAGTGCCTGGACACAACAGAGGAAATCTATCTGGGACAGTGAGACCTGCATACCTGGATCAATCCAACTATATGCTTGTATATAGCACCTTGAAGGTAAGGGAACTACATCACCTGTTGGCGATTTCCAGTACTCAACAGCATCTTGATTGAAGTCATCTACTACATTACCATCCAGCCCGCTAGCTGTTGCCAGCCAGATACTGCCTGGCGCCATTGTCCATTGCCCAGCACATTCCCCACTGTTCCTAAAGGAACTCACCCCTGGTCATTCAACAGTGTCTGACACATGGAACTTTATTTATTAATATTTTTTTTCCTCACTTTAATTTGCTTTTACTTAATTATAGCTCTGTTATTCACACAGCACTTTGAGGTTTTGCCTTTGATATTATGTATTGTGTCTTTGTAGGGCCCATGCACCACCATTTGTAGCGCTTATCACCTACTTTACCTATTTTCTATTTTGTGTTTTGTGGACACTATAGATTGAGCTGCCCCAAATTTGTGGTTGCTACCCACCCATCCACCACTGTTTACTCACAGTAGCACATTAGATTTTTCCGAAACAAACTAATAAAATAAAATAAATCTATCCCCTATTTTTTAGACGCTTTAACTTTTGCGGAAACCAATCAATATACTCTAAAATATACCAAAATTATGTTGAAGAATACATATTGTCCTAAACTGAGAAAAGCATTTTTTTTATATATTTTTGGGGGATGTTTAGTATAGTAAAAATATTTTTTTTTTCAAAATTGTCGCTATATTTTTGTTTATAGCGCAAAAAATAAAAACCACAGAGGTGATCACCACCAAAAGAAAGCTCTATTTGTGGGAACAAAGGACGTCAATTTTGTTTGGGAGCCACGTCGCACAACCACGCAATTGTCAGTTAAAGTGACGCAGTGCTGTATCACAAAAGGTGCTCTGGTCAGGAAGGGGGTAAATTCTTTCATGGCTGAAGTGGTTAAAATGTCAAAATCTAGTTACTTCCTAAGAGATCCATTATTATGTCTTTATTTTGAACAAACAAATCCATAGAAGGGTAACTTTGAGGTAAATACACAGAGGAGATTTGATGAACTTTAATGTTGTAAATATATATTATAAGATATACAAAACATTTGTTTCACTTTTAGAGCCGGTTTACATATATTTCGGCCATGATTTTATTGCGCTTTTTAAAAGGATTCTGGTGCGGCTTCATTCCCTGATTCAGCTGCAAATTTTTACTTGAAATCGCACCTGAACCAGACTGAAAAACATACAGGACTCTTTTTGAAAATGGACTGCGGCTGGCCTGGACATCTGTGAACCAGCTGCATAGAAAGCCGGTTGGGTTCACATATCATGCGAATTGCATGCATTTCAAAATGCATCCACTTGGCATATATGTGAACCGAGACTTATGCCCCATACACACAAGCGAAAATTTTCCGCCAGCAATAGTCTGATGTGAGATTTTCATCGGAAATTCCGACCGTGTGTATGCTCCATCAGACTTTTGCTGTCGGAATTTCTGCCAACAAAAGTTTGAGAGCAGGTTCTCAATTTTTTCCGATGGAAAAAATTCCTATTGGAAAATCCGTTCATCTGTATGGAATTCCGAAGGGAAAAAAACATGCTCAAAAACAATTCAACGCATGCTCGGAAGCATCAAACTTCTTTTTCTCGGCTCGTCGTAGTGTTGTACGTCACCGCATTCTTAACGCTCGAAAGTTCAGAGAACTTTTGTGTGACCGTGTGTATGCAAGCCAAGCTTGAGCGGAATTCCATTGGGAAAAACCCTTTCCGGCTCGTGTGTACAGGGTATAAGAGTTTTCAAAGAAAAATCTAAGGTGCAGAATTTGAAAAAGCATGGAGGGTTAATCAGCTATAATAATTACATACTTCCAACCTATAAGTTATAAAATAGATAAAAACAAAAAATATTATTTCCTGTTGGATGGAGAAAAAAATCTCCATGTATTCTGTGATTAATGTTAAAGAAAATATTTCTGAACCATAATATGTTATTTTGATTTAAATTGTTATTTGATGTTTTCTTCTTTGTTAATATTGCTCAGACAGCTGCATTTGCCATCGTACCATGACACATCATAACTCACCCTGGCTACTGCAGAAAACTCCCTCTGTACAACGGGATACATCTCATTTTAAATTACACTCATAAATTTGCTCTGCTACTCAGAACATATAAACCACATCTTCTATATACAGTATCTCATAAAATCTTGTTAATGAAAAAATGGTCAAAGAAACCTTGTGGAATGCTTGCACCACCCTAGTTAGAAAATAGCCAGACGAGTATGATCTACAAAAAGAAACAACTGTTGGGTTCATGGACTTAGATTGTTCTCTAGAGCAAATTCATGTAAATGCATATACGCACATAGTTGCCATTGTTTAAAAAACATTTCCGGAGGCACCTTTTTTCTTTTTTTTTTGTGACTCCAGCAAGCCATTTTAAGTGTACTTTAATTAGGAGTGTTCATTTAAATTGGGCATGGTTCCACAAGAGGCAACCTATTGTTAGTATTGTTCATTAGTAATATTGGGCCAGATTCAGGATGGCGAGTGGTTCTTTTGGCCGGCGTAACGTTTCTCATTTACGTTATTCACATTCACATTGATTACGTATTCACAAAGCACTTGCTCCTAAAGTTGCGGTGGCGTAGTGTAAATGGCCCATCGTAATTCAAATTTGGCGGGTAGGGGGCGTGTAGTTTTTAAATTAGGCGCGATCCCGCGCTGAACGTACTGTGCATGCGCCAGCCGTCAATGTATCCCAGTGCGCATGCTCCAAATTATTACGGTGTTTTAGACGTGAATGACGTCAATCCCCATTCACGGACGAGTTACGCAAACGACGTAAACAATTTCAAATTCAACGCCATCACAACGTCCATACTTATCATAGGATGCGCCTGCTTTTTGGTGCTTTATCTTTACGCCGGGAAACCCCTTACGGAAACGCCGTAAAGTCACTGCGTCGGGGGGGCGTACATTCGTGAATTGGCATATCTCGCTGATTTACATATTCTTGGTGTAAATCAGCGGAAACACCCATAGCAGCCATTTTAAAATTGCAGTTAAGATACGACGGCGTAATACATTTATGCCGCTCATATGTTAGCTGCAACCCGGCGTATCTTGTTTTCTGAATACAGAAAACAGATAAGCCGGCGCAGATTCAGAATTATGCTGGCGTATGACTGATACTCCGGCGTAACTCTACCTGAATCTGGCCCATTATGTATATATTCAGTTAGCTACAGCATAGTCTGTGCAGTCTATTTAAAGTGCAGCAAATCAATAACTTTGGTAGAAAATACACTGCTGTGCACTTTGACACCTGTTGAGCTTGCTGATAGGTTAAAGGTTTTGTAGGGTGCAAAAATCCAGTGTAATAAGATTAGTTAGACCCCTAATAGACCCAATAGAACACAGTGATTTGATCCTACTGCAACTTAGCTATGGCTTCCATTAGCTACTGCATACCTAAGATTAATTTCTAAGCTTATTTTAAATATTAATGTAGCAACAACCCTGAAGGAGCTGCTTGTATTTGTTCAGTTCAGTTACTCTGCCTCTCAACCCCAAAGAACTGTCCCAGCCCTCTGGCACACCTACTCTGCAATATTAGTGTGAAACATAGCAGGAGAGAGGAAACGTAACTGTGACAAACCAGAACATATGTTTACCAAGAGCCTGGGTTCCATTATGTCACAGCTGTGGTAGTAAATAGAGACTCACACAATAGTAACATTTTCTTTTCTAATCATACCTCAGTGGATGGAGCATCAGACCGATGCTGCATCTGTCCCCCGGCGTCTCTACACTGAGAAGCGAGCGACTGAACACCACCGATGGCTCGGTTCCCACTCTTTCCCAAGCAGAGCAATGCTGACTGTCAGTCAGCATGGCTTCTGTATACTTCTCAGCGCTCATTGGAGCGCTGAGCCGTAGAGGGGCGAGAAGCAGCCCGCTGAGATGCTGAGACTGCCATCAATCAAGGCAGCTGGCACATCCCGACTTGGAAGTCATGATGACGTATTTCCCCTACTGATGGCAGTGACGTCAGCTGAGAGCGGACTTCAGACCACTATCCGCTGAAAACGGTTCACAGGAGTGAAAAATTAATTGCACTCCTGTGACTCAGATGAAAAGCCCAGCCTAAAGGCTCGTACACACGGTAGGACATCCAACAAAATTTCCCTTGAATTTTTGTCCTAATTGATTTGTCCGGTCACACCCATAGCATACACACAGTCAGACTTTTCTGCAAACTTTTCTAAAACGTTCCCATCATCACGTGGTTTTTCTGCCCTTTTCTGCTCTTTACCGCCACCCTTTGGTTAACTTCTGCTATTGTTGGTTGATTTTAACATTGGTTCTGAGCATGCGTATTTGCACTTTGTACAAAAGTTGGTTGGATTGCTGTACATACGGTCACAAAAGGCACCATTGGACTTTTGTTGCCAAAAGGTTGGTCCGTTCGCAGACCCAACTTTTTGTCGGATGAAACCAGAAAAAGTTGGTCCGACGGAGCGTACACACGATCGGACAAATTTGAAAAGTTGCAGATTTTGAAGTTGGTTGGCCAAAAGTCTGACCGTGTGTATGGGGCTTTAGGCTGAACTTCTCCTTTAATGAGTATGCTCCCTTATGTTATCTTGTGTGAATAGTAATAAACACACTACAGGGACCTATGTGAACAGTAGGGATGGGCTCGACATTGCCTGTTCGCTCATTCGCCAAACAGCAAACAATTTGGGGTGTTCGTGGCAAATTCGAAAAAGCCGCAGAACACCCTTTAAAAGTCTGTGGGAGAAATCAAAAGTGCTAATTTTAAAGGTTAACATGCAAGTTTTTGTAATACAATATTGTTTGGGGACCTGGGTCCTGCCTCAGGGGACATGTATCAATGCAAAAAAAAGTTTGAAAACTGAAGTTTTTTCGGGAGCAGTGATTTTAATAATGCTCAAAGTGAAACAATAAAAGTGAGTAAAATATTACTTTAAATTTCATACCTGGGGGGGGGGTGTCTATAGTATGCCTGTAAAGTAGCGCATGTTTCCTGTGTTTATAACAATCCCTGCACAAAATGACATTTCTAAAAGAAAAAAAAAGTAATTTAAAAATACTTGTGGCTATAATGAAATCGGCAATAGAGATAAAAGTCATTGAAAAAAAACAGCTCGGGGTACCCCCCAAATTCCATATCAGGCCCTTCAGGTCTGGTATGGATATTAAGGGCAACCCTGTGCCATTTTTTTTTAAGTGGCGTGGGGTTCCCCCCAAAAATCCATACCAGGCCTGATATAGATTTTAAGGGGAACCCTGCACCAAAATAAAAAAAAATGGCGTGGGGTTCCCCCCAAACATTGATACCAGACCCTTATCTGAGCGTGCAACCAGACAGGCCGCAGGAAAAGAGGGGGGATGAGAGAGCGCCCCCTCCTGAACCGTACCAGGCCACATGCCTTCAACATAGAGAGGATGATCTCATGATGATGGAGACAAGGGCCTCATCCCCACAACCCTTGGTTGTGGGGGTCTGCAGGTGGAGGATCTATCGGAATCTGGAAGCCCCCTTTAACAAAGGGGACCCCCAGCGCGCACGGCGACAAATTGAAGGCAATGTACCTGTACGTTGCTTTGCGCAGCCAAATCATTCTGTTGCCGTATATTGCTGTTAGCCGGTCGGGAAGTGGTTAATAGCCAAAGACATGTATGTGAAATAAATTAGTCCATCTGCTATATCAAATGACATTGTCCATCCAAAAAAAAATGCATAAGTGAAAGTTCAGCGAAAACATATCCAAAGATGCTTCACCACCATGCTAAGAAATGAATAGATAGCAGCTTACCAGATCAACCAGATAAAACTTGGGTCCGACGGACAACGGTCCGATGGGCCGTACACACCATCGAATTGGTCCGATAAAACTGGTCTTAAGACCAGTTTCATCGGACCGGTCTGATCGTGTGTACACGGCCTAAGTGTTCAGATATGAGCGTATTGGAGAGGTAGAAAAAAGCTCATGGTGCATTAACTTTAAAAAAAATATATGAGTTTACTAAAAAGTTGCACTTACAAAAATTGGATAAAACAGCAAAAAAGTGTGAGCATCACTGCCTGCAGTACGGTCTGTGCACTAAAACGCCACACTGCTAGCTCCTTGTCCGATGCGTTTCTCCTGAATATAATTCGACATAACATGTATAACTGCAGAAATGTATGCTCTCTTCTTATGTCACGTACACACGATCACTTTTTGTGATGAAAAAAAAACGACGTTTTAAAAAACTTGCTGATGTGCAAGGCTGCATGCCCAGATAAGGGTCTGATATAGATTTTGAGGGAAACCCCACGCTGTTTTTTTTTAAAATTGGTGTGGGGTTTCCCTTAAAATCCATACCAGAGCAGAGTCATTCTAAATGGGATTTGACTCAGGGGAGGGGGTGAGCAGGCAAGTCAGGACACTTTCTACTTTGCAGATAGAGAAAGGAGCTGTGTGTTAGTGGGCGTCATGACACTCCTGCTCGCCCCCTCCCCCCCGCTTTCTGCACACCAGGAAGAAAGCCTTGCATTACGGTGTGGAGTTACAGACACAAAACACAAAGCCCTCATAAGCGCTACAACAATATGAAGCAGAACACAGTAATACATATATGGATATCTATACTTGACTGAGTGCAGCTGCCGACCATGGGAGGATGGGTACAAAAATAAACAACAAAAAAAAAGCAGCGCTCTATGAGTTAAAGTAATAAAAACGTTATAGTTGAAAAAGTAAAAAATGGACATCAAACAAATGTACACAAGTAAATAGTAAATATTTACTTGTGTACATTTGTTTGATGTCCATTTTTTACTTTTTCAACTATAAAGTTTTTATTACTTCAACTCATAGAGTGCTGCTTGTTTTTGTTGTTTATTGGAGTTACAGACAGGAAATCAGGAAGTGAGGATTTCTCAGAAGAAATAAGGACATTTAAAAGCAAAATGGAAGGATGAGATAAGTGAAGGAGGACTGCACTAAGGTAAAGGAAGCTATATAGGGAAAAACATTGTACCTTTACAACCCCTTTAAACAGAACATCAGAGCTAGCATAAGGATTTCCACTTTCACAGTCAACCAATGATGACAGTTTTATCAGTTTATCTTGTTTTAGAAATATGAGTTGATGGATTAAATATGGAGCTTTGATATCAAAATTTCTGTTGTTTGTATTTAGTGCTGAAATACCTAGACATCGTTTGTAAGTTTTGATTCATTCCAACTGCTATTTCTTATATATGAGTATGTAGAAGACAGATTAATGAGATATCAGGTAATAAATGTTAATAGAAGAATACATTTTCATACATTTTAAAGTTTATAATACAGTATGTTTGCATGCATTCCGATTTTGGGCTCAGCTATAGACCATATGTTAAATATATGTAAAATGTGCAAATAGTGGTTTAATGGGATTGAGAAGGCTAGTCAACATGAGCATTTGAGATTAGTGAGAGGTCAGTTGGAGATTAGGTCAGGTCAGATTGAGTGTACACTCTTCCAAAACATCCAATTCAAAATTCAAATACTGCATTCTATACCCCATAGTCCTTTACAAATGGATGTCATGATGTCATAAGTAAAACAGAAATACCAGTGTACACAAGCCTGGGTGACAATGTATCAGTCGGTCTTAAAGCGGACCTTCAGTAATTTTTTTAAACGTTCCATCTATTAAATCTTCTGTCCTTGTTGTTTTAACTTTGGATAGTATTTTTTTTTTCTGCCAGAAAATAACTTATACAGCCCACTTCCTGTTTTTTGTATTTTCAATGGCATAGGCTTATGACATCATACACAGCTCTCTCTCTCAGTCTTGTGAGAGTTTGCCAGGAAGGGAGGGGGATGAGTCATAAGAGGGCCAATGAAAGTTGCAAGGCTGCAGAGTTGGAGGTGTGCCTCTGTGTAAATCCAGGAAGTGAACAGGCAGCAGCTCCAGCTGCCCACAGTTAAAATGGCCGCAGCCAAACTTAGTGGCAGGAGATTTCTGCAGCATATTTGGCAAGTACAGAATCACAGTATATATACAAGAATATGAAGCTGACTGATGGTCCGTCGAGCCCACACACCATAGTTTAAAAAAAAAACGATCGGGTCAGAACGCGGTGACGTAAAAAAAATGAAGTTCAATGCTTCCAAGCATGTGTCGACTTGCGTCTGAGCATGCGTGGATTTTTAACCGATGGTCGTGCCTACTAACGATCAGTTTTGACCTATCGGTTAGGAATCCATCGGTTAAATTTAAAACAAGTTGGCTTTTTTTTAACCGATGGATAACTAACCGATGGCGCCCACACACGATCAGTTTGATCCGATGAAAATGGTCCATCAGATGGCAACTGAGAACTAGCCTAATAGGACACTGGCTTGAGATTACGTAGCACAACACCATAGAGACTGCTGATGAAGAGTCAGAGAACAGTCTGAGGCTTTTTATTTTGTTATTTATTTGAGGGTCAATTAGTTGGAAAGGGGTGGGAGGTCATAAGATGCCAACTTGACTTTGGCAAAACTTTCAACAAGACTTCAGGGACATCTTCCTATATATACACATATATACAGTATACTTCACTTTCCTCCTGCACACACTTGTTTGCTCTAGTTGAATCACTTGAATGATCTGACAGGCTCCCAGTTAGATTTAGCAATAGCCCTTTACTACAGGAACATGTAACCCTTTTTGTGAAGCTCATTTGCAGTTAAACAGCTTTTAGTTTTTCCTCTGTGGCCACTTATCCCAGCACACCCGCTTCAGGCACTGTCAACCCACCTGGCTGCAGATGCCCCTTTCACTAGCCCTCCAGGCTAACTCTCCACACCAGTCCACTCGACTGACTCTTCACCAGCCCACCCGGCTGACTTTGAGGAGATCTCTAGGGAAAGGCTGAAGACTTAAGCACACCGCTGCCTTCAAAGGAGACTGGCTAAATGTGTCAGTCTCCTTCCTTTGTTAGTCCCCACAGTGTTGCTCTACGCACTGTCCTATCTTGCTCCCATGCCTCCAGGACCTCCAGGCCTCCTGTGTAGTATGGCAGGATCCTTTCAGCACCCGAGCCCCGGCCCAAGGCAGGACACCCCCCCTAGTCTAGGAGAGAACCCCTGAGAGCCACCGACAGGCTCCTCACTGCATCTTTATCTTCCACATGACTGCCCCTGCTTGCATGACCCATGGCTATTTATGAAGTGGTCTCAGCCCCCTGTCAGTCCACCACTGGAAATTGGCTGAGCCCTAATAAATATACATGGAAGCTCCTTCCCCCTCCAATTCTAGAATATTCTCCAGGCTCCTAGGCAGGCTCCAAAGAGCTGCCAGGATGAGACATCCAAGCCTTACCTGTACTGAACCATTACCCAGTTTCCATATCTAAGGCTTAGCCCTGAGCTAAATTACAATTGACCTACTCTATCATCTAGCACACACTAGAGCAGGGGTCTCCAAACTTTCTAAAAAAAGGGCCAGTTTACTGACCTCAAACTTTAGGGGGGGCAGACTGTGGCTACTGGAAGTAGAAAATGTCCAGACGTCAGTGTGGAAAACATAATGCCCCATCGTTTGTTTCAGTGAGAGTAATGGTGCACCATCTTTGGTGTCATTGGGATAAATTGTGCCCTATCATAGGTGTCTTTGGGAGGAATCGTGCCCCATGTTAGGTGTCATGGGGAGGAATTTTGCCTTATTGTTGGTATCATTGGGAAGAATTGTGCCCCATTGTTGGTATCAGTAAATGAAATAGTGTCCCAAGGGCCAGATAAAAACAAGCAAAGAGCCACATCTGGCCCTCGGGCCGCAATTTGGAGACCACTACACTAGAGGGTGCTACAGTTATTTAACATAACAGATATTTAAACAAATCAAACAAGGAGTAATTATAACTCGCCAGCTACTAAACAACTGCAAAGTAGAAACATAAATGCAAGACAGGATAGAAAAAACATGCATGCACAAAAGAAAAATACAAAATCGGTTGATAATGGCAAAGAGCATGCAAAAACATACATTTTAGGAAGAGAGGAGAGAAGAGGAAGAAGACAAGGGCACAGGGGATGGGAAAGATAATAGAGGGAAGTAAAGGAGAAGAGGGGGAAAGAAAAGAAGAAAAAAATGATTAGAAGTCAAGAGAAAGGAGAAGAGGAGAAATCATGACAGGGCAAGGGGACATGAGATGGAAAAGGAGAGAAGGGGAGGACACAGTGGCGTATCTAAGGTATGGCAGCCATGGAAAGTGCCATGGGTGCCATATGAAGGGGGCGCTGTTGAGTAACTGGGCAGCAAGGCCTTTACCAGGGTCTGAGGGTCTCTACTTCCTTCCTCCCGAGCATAGGCAGGATCTCCTTTTCAGCACCTTTGCTGATGGACAATGACAGCGCTATCCCTGCTGCGTTCAGCCACAGCCCTCTCCTGTTCTCCCAGGCTCTCTAATTCCATCTGGTCAGATTGACAGCGCACAAAGAAGAAGAAGAAACATCAGTTTCTCCTTCTCCTCTGTGAAAACTGAGGCCTCAAATGATAAAGATTTCATCACTTCCAGTATTTGTTCTGCATTTACCTGGCCTTGGAGGGCAGAGGAGGGATCAGGGATCTAATAAACCCCAGATTTCTCGATAAAGAAGGATATGTCACTACCCAAGGTATCACAAGGAATGAGAAATATCACTAGTTTTTTTGTTTTTTTTTTTGTTAAGGTTATCTGAAAGATGGGTTTCAAATGTTTTGACAGGGGCGCGGTTTCAGTGCTTGCCATAGGCACTATTTTTCACTAGATATGCCTCTGGGAGGACAACAGAAGGAAGGAGACGATAAAGTTGGAGGAAGAAGAAGCAAATGAAAAGAAGGAGAGGGAAAAGTGAAGGACAAGGGAGGAAAGAGAGGAAGATAGATAGTAGAGTGGAGAGAAGGGGATGAGAGAGAAAGAGAAAATAAAGTTGACAGAAGGGAAGAGTAGAAGGAAGAGGAGAGGAATAGGGGGAGAACAGATAGAAGGTTAGAAGAGCTTACAAGGCAGAGTAGACGAAAGAAAGGAAGAAGAGAGATTTAGATAGAAGAAAGGGAGAACAAGAAAAGAGAAAAGTGAAGAGGAATGGGAAGGAAAGGAGAAAGGAGTACAGGGGAGAGGGCAAGGGAAAGAAGGAAAAGGGAAGGAAAGGGATCCATTTTCTTCCTTGCTTTTATATGTTGTAACAGACCCGCTGTTTTCTTTAAAAAAAAAATCAAAGACACATACTTTTACTACCAAATGAATGCTGACTGGATTATTTGACGTATCGGTTTAATGCATTTCCTTCAGTTTATTCATTATTGACTATATTGATATTTTGAGAGTAGACAATTTTATTGTTGTACTCCACAGTGGTATGAGATGTCTGAGAGGAAATAGTTTTTCTTTTTAATCCTGAAAACATGCAGTGCTTTCCTTGGAATGAGCATTTCTATTTGTACAACAGTAAAACTGTAGTCTGAGCATCAGTCACACATCTTCTACATAGTCATTTGCCTTCTAAATTGTCATGTTGGAAAAACAAATAAAAGCGTCTAATTTAAGAAACACATACCGCTAAAACAACTTTAAAAAACATGTAATTAAAAGTGAAAGTCCTAGGGCTACATTCCAGAATCCTCCATGTATAAGAATAGTAGAGTATCTGTTTTATTTTTGCAGAACTTGAATAAAACTGGAGCAAATGATACCACATGAAATATTTTGAAAACAAGTGAAGGGATAATTCAGGGACCACTGACAATGAGTGCTTGTTTTTAGTGTAACAGAAAAATTGTTAAATATTCTTTTATACTCACCTCTACCAAGTAGTTCTTGGATTTGACTTAAACCTGAAACTAAAATCTAAACTGTGGCTGTCTAACGGAAATGTTAGCGCTGTTTATTGTGGCAAAGCAATACAAATGAATTACTTTGGTACATAATTGTATTAACTTTCGTTCTTTTAAAGGGGTTGTAAAGGCAGAAGGTTTATTATCTAAATGCATTCTATGCATTTAGATAAAAAAACTTCTGTTTGCAGCAGCATTCCCCCAGCCCACCTAATGCTTACCTGAGCCTGTCTCTATCCAGCGATGTTGCGGGAATGTCTTGTCTGTCTGGGACCCCCTTCCTCATTGGCTGAGACAGCAGTGCAGCGCTGTTGGCTCCCGCTGCTGTCAAAGTCAGTCAGCCAATGAGGAGAGACAGGGGGCGGGGAAGGGGTGGGCCACAGCTCTGTGTCTGAATGGACATAGGGAGCTGTGGCTTGGCTTGGGTGCCTCCATAGCAAGCTGCTTGCTATGGGGACACTCAACAGGAGAGAGGGGCCAGGAGCACTGAAGAGGGACCAGTGAAGAGGAGGATCTGGCTACTCTGTGTCAATCAACTGAATAGAGTGGCTAAGTATAACATGTTTGTTGTCTTTAACTAAAATAAAAATTAGACTTTACAAGCACTTTAACATCACAATTCCCCTTTAGGTCTTTCACATCATCAGAATTATTATCTGTCCACTCCCGCTTCTAATTAGTGGGATTCATTGATAGTGTCATCAGGGAGTGGGTCTAGGAACTGAAAGAACCGACTGATAATGACAGCTTTGAAGCCACTCAGCACTGCAGCATGACAAAAGAAGTGGGCCTATGCAAAAAAGCAGCCACAGAATTCCTGTTGCAAGTACTGGATTATATGCAACTGACTTGTCCTACATTGTTTAAAGTATAAGTGTCACGTACCTGGTGGTCGAGCCCGACGTGCTAGGAGTGGCTGCCCTTGCTCCTCTGATCCCGAGACCCCTGATAGAGCAAACAGGGGGTACGGGAATGCAGAGTCGCACGAACGCCGGTTGCAGCGCAGATGCTGGGCTAGAGGGGCTTCTGGAGGCTCCGGTGCTGCGTGAAGGAACAGGTGTAGACTGGTCGCTGCAGGTGGAAAGGCACTTGAAGCAGAGAAGCCACAGGAACGGGGGAGGTGTTCTGTAGTACTGCGGCGATAAGTCCCAGCAGGAAGGTCCGCGGCAGACTGGTAGGTCGGGTACTGGTGCGGTAGACAAGCAGAGTCAGAGTTCAGACCGGGTCGGCAACAGGCGGGCAGCAGAAGGTACAGAGGGTCAGGCAGGCGGATCATCAGGCAGGCTGAGGTCAGGGCAGGCGGAAGACAATCAGAATCAGGAGCAAGCCGGGTTGTCAGGAACAGGAATAAACAGGAACGGGCAAAGGCACACTTAGGAACTGCTGTAGACCGGACAGCAAGAGGTGCAGAGGTCAGGTCCCTTTTAAATCCAAGTTTGGCACCAGAATGGCGTCCTCACGTGCCCACGCGCTGCAGCCGCTACCGCGCACGTGCGCGCCCGCGCCGTTACCGCGAATGCGCGCGCCCGCGCCGTTACCGCAAATGCGCTCGTGCGCGCGCCTGCGCCACTGCCGCGAATGCTACTGCCACCTGGTGGCTGGGACTGCTCATGACAATAAGGCTCCCCAAATCTTGGAAGGCTTTAAAGTAGTCCTTAGTGTTTTTCACTTAAGCACAATAAATGAACATTTCCCAGTAAACTATTTGTTAAAATTCTTAATATTGAAGAAAGAGGACTTGGGACTATAACTGTGCTTAGAATAATTAGTACAATTTGTATAAAAATATATAAATTATTTATTAATACGCAATGAATAAAGGGTTCAGTAAAAATAGTTTACAGAGCATATGTGTATAAGATACAATAGGTTGCTGGTATCCCAATAGAGGAAAGGGTGGTCACAATTAGATGTTGTATCCCAACATGTTTCGCCAGTGATGGCTTCCTCAGGGGATTGTTAGAGACCACCAAAGGACACGTAGACCAGCTCTAACACAAAATACAAAGCAGAAGGTCAATAAGTTGTACAATAAATAAAATACAATTCTTACACCAGCACTTCCAATGCTGCTGGCTTATGGTCTCTCAGTTTTTCTTCCCTGAATTTCAGGGCTTCACAGGAAAGAAGTAACAGTGGACAGTGCAGTTTGGAGTCAGTCTGTTAGCTTGGAGAAGGGAAGGGGTGGAGATGGAGGGTAGTGCCTTTCCATCCTGGACTATGGGACTGTGTGTTTCAATTAATGCACACAGGGGGAGATTTAGTAAAACTGGTGCACATAGAATCTGGTGCAGTTTTGCAGAGTAACCAATAAGCTTCTAAATTCTAAAACTATAGTCCCTGCATGGAGGGGTGACTCCATAGGACAATGCAAAAGAAAGGAGCCTCTCTGAACAAGAAACCACGGGCAGCAGTCTTGATGCTAGACTAAACTGGAACATATGCAAATATTTAAGCCCCATTTACTATTTCAAATGGGTCCATTCGTGATTCAATGCAAGATGCCAAATGGGGATTCCCGGTAAGTAGCTGCGGGCAGCCCCTTTGAAAGTATTTTTTAGCTGACAGTTCCCACAGCTAATCTAGGGATTTTGCATGTAATCACTTATGGAGAAATTACCTGTGAATGATCCGCCTCTGGACACAGACATGTAAGCAGCTATGATTAGCTGCGGGAGCTGTCAGCCACCCACTGCTTCCAATGGAGCTGCCACTCACCGATAATCGCTGGGAACTCCAACTGGATCACCTGCATGTAATCGCTAATGGCCCTAAACACAAGTGTGAATGTGGCCTAAAAAAAAAGAAACTGCATTCTTAGTAAGTGATAAAATCAACTGCTGAAAGTGCTTAAAACTGATGGTTCCTGCTGAACCGGCCGGCATTCAAACTATATATGGTCGCCCTTACTTAGCTTAAGACAGTGCATAAACTATATAGCACACTTGACTGGGGTATGGCAATCCTCAAACTGCGTGTGAAATGTTTGGCATCATTCTGGAAGGTAATACAGCTGCTTAACTTTATAATTGCAAAAACAGGGAAGCTAGCCATCAGGAACTGTTGTCTTCAGAATCCATCTTGAAGGGATACATAAAGATGCTGCTGCTCCTGTTTTCTAAGGCGTCTCTCAGTGCTTGCCAGGCAGTCATGCAGCCTCATGCACTATTTGCCTACTACAATCAGTTGCCTAAAATAACATGTCAACTGTGGCCAAAGGCCAAAAGCAAGTTTCTTCAATTATGGAACAATGGGCCAGATTCAGAGAGCCGTAACTCCTGGTGTAAGGCGCCGTACACACGGCAGAGAACCTCGACGGGCAGAACACATCGTTCCGCCCGTCGAGGTTCTCTCCCGGCCGTCGAATTCGGCGACCCGCCCGTCGGGAATGGCAACCAGCCATTCTTCCAGGCGGGCCGTCGAGGAAATAGAGAGCGTGCTCTCTATTTCGGCTCGACGGGCTTCCCGACGGGAAGCTCGCTGAGACCGTACACACGGCCGAGGTCCTCGCTGGAATGTGCATTCCAGCGAGGTTCTCGCTGATTTTCAGCGAGAACCTCGGCCGTGTGTACGGCGCCTTAGACTGGAGTACTTTCTAATTACGCGCGTTTTTTCACTAGTTTGAATCCTCAAACCATGAAAAGACGACTTTGCGCTTCAATCTGTCTGGCTTACGTGATCGTATGCCTTCGGATCTACGCTGCAATAAAATTGCGGCCGCTGTGTGGAGTTCCCGTTGTTTTCCGCGTCGGGGTATGCAAATGAGCGTTTGCCGACTACCCACAAAATTACGAACGTCTATCGCAATCTCTTACGGCATCTTTAGTCATCTTTTTGCTGCGTAATACTATACCAGCTTTTTGCTGGTCTAATATTAGACAGCCCACGTTAAGTATGGCCGTCGTTCCCGCGTCGAATATCAACGTTTTCCGACGTCTTTTTTTATTTTTGACGTAAAACGTCCGGGAATAGGAATGTCCGTAAACGACGCTACTCAAACAACGAAGGACGTATCGACGTTATTTCGCGCAATGCACGGCGGGAAATTTCTGAACAGAGCATGCGCAGTTTGATCGCCACGGGGACGCGCCTAATTTAAATGCTTTACGCCCCCTAATCGCGTATTTCGATTACGCGGCGAGAAATAGACTACGCCGCCGTATCGTACGGGCAAAAATCTACCAGAATTCGTTAGACAGCCTGGTAAAATACGGCTGCGTAGCGTATCTCGGATACGCTTCGCAAATGTAGGTGTACCTGAATCTGGCCCAATATGTTTAATTCTGAAATGAAAAAGAAAGTACAAATACATAGCCTCTCTGTTTATACATCTATTTTTAATAATTTTTCCTACCTTAAAGGCTAACGCCACTTTTGTGGGGGGGGGGGGGGGGGGGGCGGGATTGAAAATAGCAAATGAAATAAAAAAATATATATAGCATACATATATACAGTTGCAACACAAGTCATATTGTAATTGATTGTTATTAAAAATGACCTTTCCTTTTCAATCTGCAGCTCTGTAATTTTCTATAAAATGCAATGCAATATGGCTACCTGGAAGAGTTCTGTACACAGATGGTGTACAGAGCGCCCTCCAGAAAGGTAATTTCCTGCTTGTGTAATTGGCTTACTGACTTTCTCAAAAGTCCACACTAAGATCTAACTCAGATTTTGTGCATCCCCTGCAACAAAAATAGCAAAGAGAAATCACATCTAAAGGAATGCAGACCCTGCAGTTTTCCTCAGAGCCCTGTAGATGCAGCAGCTGATTTATTAATAATAAAGCCACTCCCATACAAATTCACTGGACACATGGACACAGACAAACAAACATACATTTCTTCAGAATAATAAAAGGTAAGACCCTACAACATTTTGTTTAAAGTCCTGCGATGTACAGAGATTACACAAAAGAGAAGGTTTTTTCTCAACAATAATGGAGTTACTCTTTATAGCTCTCCAAAATGTATGGACTAATCCCACAAACACTGTAAGCTTAGTGACCATTCACCACTTCTCTGGAAAACCTACAGTGAATCTTCCAATTCTGAGCTTTACAAAAACAAATTTTATTATCCCATGATGAAATCCCTCCATGTCATAGAACTTTACGAGTATCAGTCAAATAACAAATGCTGGCCAATCCATTGTTAAATGATTATCAGGAAATACAGCCACACAAGCCAAGTGGAAATACTCAGTTCAACTTTCCAAGATATATTTAGTGATGTAATTCATTTATAAATACTAATCTCCCCCAGAGGCTAGTTTAAGTTCCATTTTCAATTCCACAGATATTAATCTAAAAAAGGTAAGCAGCTAGGTCAGACTTTTTTATGTCAACCTTTTATAAGCAGGCTGGAGAGCACATGGTTTTACATACAGTAGTCCAGCAATGTGGTGGAAAATATCACACACGTGTTCAAGGCTCAAGATTAGAAAAGTCGTAATCATCTAAAGGCAGAACCTAAGGCCAAAGAGTAGGCTTTTAAATCTAATGAGCAATGCATTTTCTCATAGAACTGTGGGACAGCAGTCACTATTTTTGAACAAGTTCTTTATAGTAAGACGTTGATTCTAGTTGTTCCATAATTTCTAAATGCCAACACCTCTCTCTGATCAAGGACTTACTTAACTCTCATTGCAGGGTTCTTGCCAACAATTTTCTGGTATCAGTGCCAAATCCATTTTCCTCAATTCACCATAGATTTGGCAGAAATCTCGGGGTCAAAGATCTCAAAGTTTGGCAGTCACATATGTATTCTTTTTATGTGTTGCAATCTACAAATGCGCTATTGATTTCTTAAAATAAAAGAGGATGATTTTGCTTGCCTACAGTAGACGTGGAGTGCCACATAGTTCATGTTCAAAAGGTTACTTGATCTTTTCACAAACTTAAAAAAAAAGATTATTATAAAGGCAGAATAGGTTTACCCTGCATATCCAGAAACCATAATTTTTAATATTAGAGAACTCATTTAAATTATATTAATTATATGGCTTCCTGGACTAGCAATGGGCTGTTGATTTTGGGTTTAAATCTTCAACAATTGCCCAGAAGGTGCTGATATCTAGTGCTAAAAATAGTACATTGTATAATGTGCTTTATGCATCCAAGATTTTCAAATTTTAATTAAACCTTTTTTAGAACAAAGCCAAAGCTCCAATCCACATCACCTTACAGTAAGCACACTATAGATTGTACCCACTACTCCCACTTCTGTCCACTGCTCTGAAGATCGAACAGTCCTGCTAAAAATTCTAGTACCTTGGCCGATAAATGCATGCATTGTTTTTTTGCGCTACGACAAAACAGTGCTTGGTGTCTAAGCAGTCAGTATCCAGGCCTATCGAGTGCCATAACATGACACAAAACACAGAAAAAATGAAAAAACCTACCTGTACTATGATTTACTACACATTCAGCAGATCAAAAAATGGTTGTCATGGGTCACCAAAATCTTTTCACCAGTGGAAAAACATAACCAGTCATAGCAAAATGCTTTCACAAACTTCTGGTCCTCTATGTGATAAAAATAAAGTTAAGTGAAAATAAAAGTGTAAAAAATCAATGTTCCAACAAAGCTCTTGAACTCCCCAATTTATTTATTTTTTTAACCCGTCCCACTCCCAATTATACACACATACAAACGTTATTGTAATTTTTACTGAAAATTTGTGCTTGAAACCCCATTTTCTGAGCATGGTTTTTAAAACATGTGTGGAAAAAATAGAAAAATTACTCAGATGCCCTGTACACACAATCAGAATTTCCGTGGGATAAAATCCAATGGAATTTTCCTTCAAGATTTCATTCAAGCTGTCTTGCATACACACTGTCAGACCAAATTCCAACCGTCCAAAATGCGGTGACGTACAACACTACGACAAGCTGAGAAAAATGAAGTTCAATGCTTCCGAGCATGCGTCGACTTGATTCTGAGCATGCAGGTTTTTTTTCTCTCCGTCGGAGTTCCACACAGACCATCGGAGTTTTCGATTTTTTCCGATTTCCATCGGAACAAAATAAAACATGTTCTATTTCTAAACTCCGACGGAAAGAAGTCTGATGGGGCCCACACATGGTCAGAATATCCAATGAAAAAATTTCGTCTGACTTTTTTCATTGGAAATTCCGATCGTGTGTACAAGGCATTAGATTGAAAGTGTTAAAGGAAAAGAGAAATTTTTCAAGGACAGCAAAATGCACATTTTGGGCAGAGAGGACAACTAGTTTTCAGGAGATGTAATAGAGGCCATCTACCTCAAAATTAAACAACTACTTCTAAATAGGGGGACAGGTATTCACTACTATCCATCATTCACATATATTGTCCAGATCACCGGATCTAAGGAAAAGTATACTGCTAAGGATGTGATCCACTATTTTGCACTTATCCAACCCTTATGTCAGGGTCCCAGGGGTATAGACATTTGATTCAAAAACTGTAAGGACTTTTCACACCTATTAACCACTTAAGGACCGCCTCCTGCACATATACGTCGGCAGAATGGCACGGCTGGGCAGATCCACGTACAGGTACGTCCTGTACTACTACCTGAAGCTCCTGGACTGGGACCACGGGACTCGTGGACCCGATCGCCACTGGAGTGCGGCGATCGGTCCCCGGAGCTGAAGAACGGGGAGAGCCGTGTGTAAACATGGCTTCCCCGTGCTTCACTGTGGCGGCAGCATCGATCACGTCATCCCTATTATAGGGGGGACACGATCGATGATGTCACACCTACAGCCACACCCCCTACAGTTGTAAACACACACAGGGAACACATAACCCCTACAGTGCCCCCTTGTGGTTAACTCCCAAACTGCAACTGTCATAATGTCGCAGTCACGAAAAAAACGCTGATCGCCGCCATTAGTAGTAAAAAATAAATATATAAAAAAATGCAATAAAACTATCCTCTATTTTGTAAATGCTATAAATTTAGCAAAAACCAACCGATAAACGCTTATTGCGATTTTTTTTACCAAAAATAGGTAGAAGAATACGTATCGGCCTAAACTGAGGAAAAACAAATTTTTTATGTATATATTTTTGGGGGATATTTATTATAGCAAAAAGTAAAAAACATTTTTTTCAAAATTGTCGTTCTATTTTTGTTTATAGCGCAAACCGCAGAGGTGATCAAATGCCACCAAAAGAAAGCTCTAGGCCTCGTACACACGAGGGGATATGTCCGCTGAAAACGGTCCGATGGACCGTTTCAGCAGACATCTCCGCTCGTGTGTATGGGCTAGCGGACAGATTTCTCCACCCGACAGATTTCAAAGCATGCTTTGAAATCCATCCGGTGGAATCTGTCCGCCCGACATGTCTGCTGGTTAGTACACTTACCAGCAGACATGTCGTCCCCCACCGCCGCCGCGCCGCCGCCGAATGGATTCGGCGCATGCGCGGAAGTGTTTTACTTCCTGGTGCGGTGACGTGGCAGTGACGCGGCGGCGTCAACGTCACCGCCGCGTCACCGCACCGTCCGGCGGCGGGGAATTTGATCCGATGGTGTGTACACGCCATCGGATCAAACTCCCGATCGGACATATCCGATGGAAATGGTCCGCGGACCGTTTTCATCGGATATGTCCGATCGTGTGTATGGGGCCTATTTGTGGGAAAAAAAAGGATGCCAATTTTGTTTGGGAGCCATGTCGCACGACCGCGCAATTGTCAGTTGAAGAGTTTTGCCAATTTGCAAAAAGGGGCCTGGTCCATTAGCTGCATTTTGGTCCGGGGCTTAAGTGGTTAAAGGGATGACTACTTCATGGGGGAAAAGGCGCCAGGAAAATAACTAAGGGACACTGTATTGCACATTTGTTATGTTTAAACAACTTGAGTATAAGAAAATGTATTGTTATTTAACTTGGCCTGGTCTAAAGTTAATAAAGGACAATTTTAAAAGAGTGCAATGCGTGTACAGTGTATAACAAGAACAGAGCTAATTAGGGGACAAGACGAGTTAGAGAAGATGCAGTACAAATATCTAATGTGTCATGAAGCTATTTGGAGAAGGCTATATTGCCATTGCTAACGACTGCAGTACTAGTGTCAAGTTTGTAAGCAGGCAGCCTATCGGGAAGCAGTGTGACCTGGCATAGGTGATGGAAGGCCCTGGTTATGAAGAAGCTTGTGCGCTTAGGTTCCTTCCCTAGCAATCAGAAACCCAATACTGGATCCAGCTCCCCGTACAGTGCATTTCAGGGAGCCAGCCTTTATTACCTGGAAAATGCAGTGAGCCCTCTGGAAAGAATAAGCACAGTGTCGTACAAGAATCAAGCTTCCTAATATTTAAGTATTCGATTTTAATAAATGTCACTGGGAGTGAGATGATGGGAAACTGAGCTAGTGGAGTCTGATACAGCCTCAGTGGTTCTGGCTCAGAAATGCTGCACCATACAGAGAGAAGAGTTATGAAGTGTATTGATGAACTGTTATCCATAGTGTGCAGAGTGTGAAGAACTGTGCAAGAATTACAAGGAGTTAATTGTGTTCTTTTGGAGAAGCATAGCTTTTACAGTAGGTTGGAGTGCTGCCTTAACACGATCCTTCTGTTAAATGGCAGTCTAAGCCCACCTTTTGGGGCACTAGTGAGCATTCTCTCCAGTTTCTCATATGAGCACAGTAAGCCCCGCCCACAAAAGGGTGACTTGGGCCTAAGAGAATTTATTGTTAAGCCCTATACACAGGGCCGGGAATCTCGTTTGAAAAAAAAACGTTGTTTTTCCTCACAAGATTCCTGGCGAGCTTTCCTTGATCGCCGAGTGTACACACCACGAGCAAGGAAAGCTTGCCAGGAATCTTGTCAGGAAAAAACGCCGTTCTTTTGAATGGCAAGAATGCAGTGACGTCATCGACTACGATGAGCATGCGCTCCTCACATTCAATGCCGTCGCAGATAAGTATACACATGCTCTAGTTTCTCGCCAAGAAAACACTGCCGAGAATCTCGACAAGAAAGAGGAGAGTAGATTCTCTATTTTTCTCGTCTAGATTCCCGGCAGTTTCCCCACGAAAAACCATACAGCAATTTTCTTGCTGGTTCTTGCCGAGAAAACCGTGCATGTGTACAAGGCTTCAGATATGCTTTCCTGAGCACCTGATTCTTAAGCGATTATAATTCAGTAAATACAGCCGAATTTGAACTTAGGCAGCAGTATTAACAAAAGAGAAGAACCAGGGCTTTTTTTCTGGGGGAACTTGGTGGAACTCAGTTCCACCACCTTTGGCTCAGACCCTTTGGTGCCCGCTCACCACAATCACTTGTGAACACAGAAGTCTGGTTTCTGTGTTTACAAGTGACTGCTTTCTAACCCCCTGAACTCAGCACACTGTATGTAATGCAATTCTGGTATTTAATGCCCCTTTAAGACCCTTCTACTGTTTGTGAAATCTGAACGGGTCGTGGTTGAGTTCCTGCACCTATTTTCTGAGAAAAAAAGCTCTGAGAAGAACGGAAAATCTTTGGTCACAATGGAGAATATACAGTATGTATACAGCATATACAGTATATATTGTATAAAAGTTTAGGAAAAAAAATGTTTATACTTCAGTCATACTCCTTAATTATATTAGCATGTTTTTATGATTTAAATTATAATCAGATCTAACTCAGGAAAGGACTAATGTTCAGGAATCTGTCAACAGATTTCCATGTATAAAGAAATTGCTAAATATCAAACTATAATTGCAAATATATTGTTTGCTTTGGAGGCTAACTGAGCACCTTGTTATTGGTATATTTTTATTCATCGCTTTGATAATATTTCCAGTGCACTATAAAAACACCCAAACATTTGTTATATCTGGAGAACTTGCAGTGGTTTGAACTTACAGGCTATAAAAAAGTAAAATAGTGGTTTTCGTATCCCTACAAAATCTCCCCACGACCATTATATGTACATACTGTATATGCCTTACTTTAAACTGGCTTGCAGTTGGAGTGCCCAATTTGTAAGTTGATGGTGGGAGGTAGAAGTACCTTGCTGAACATACATATGGGAAAATGCTTAGAGCGAGGGTCAGCTAAATTGGTGATAATCTTTTTTTTGGTGCCACTTGTTTGGCCTTGGAGTTTTATAGAGAGTTTGGTTGCTGAGAATTAGTGAGAATATTGTGTATCCCCTGAGATTAAGTAACTAATAAAGATTCTCCCACACGGAAGGAGCACTTTAATCCTAACCCTACTGATAACAAAACCCCTAAGGGCTCGTTTACACTTGCTTCAAACATGGCTTCGGACATGCTTTTTTAAAGCTCTCTAAACGTCAGTCAAAGCTCCTGTCACTAAATAAAATGGTTAGTTTACAATCCTGTTTACACCTTGCATTTGCTTTGCTCCACTTCAAAAATGATACCCCATGTCACTTTAGTGGTGCTTCAAAGTGTCTTCAAAGCCTCCATAGAGGTCTATGGCAAAGCTCGCTTGAAGTATCTGAAGCTTTTGAAAGGCTTTAATTCACCTTTAGCTTTGCTTTGCTGTGGAGAAATTGCAGGCATGAGATATCCACACACACACAGGGCATCTACCAAGCTTCATTAAAGATTCAAAAAAGCACCACCAAAGCATCATTGAAGCATCACCAAAGCCCAGCAGAAGCATCAAAAACACATCAAAAAAGCATGTTAAAGCAGTAGGAGCTTCAATGTGTGTTGAAGTCAAAGTAAGTGTAAATGAGCCCTATCTCTAAAATAAGACCTTAAGGGCTTGTTTACACATGCTTCAAAACATAGCTTCAGACATGCTTTTTAAAATCTCTCTGAATGCCTGTCAGATCCTCTGTCACTAAATCAAATAGTTAGCTTAAAGTCCTGTTTACACCTTACTTTTGTTTTGCTTTGATTTGGCTTTGCTTCAAAAATTATACCCCATGTCACCATAGAGGTGTTTTAAAGCATCTTCAAAGCCTTCATAGAAGTCTTTGAGAAAGCTTCCTTCTGATCCCCCACCTGTACCCATCCTGTACTATTATAGTTTTTCAATAAAATATTTGATTATACATCGTTGTGTGGGAGTGCAGCCTATCATAATTTTTTACTTTACACTTTAATGTGTGTTGAAGTCAAAGCAAGTGTAAATGAGCCCTTAACCACTTAAGGACTGGACCTATATGCTGCTAAATGACCCAAGGGGTTTTTACAATTCGGCACTGCATTGCTTTAACAGACAATTGCACGTGGCTCCCAAACAAAATTTTCTTCCCACAAATAGAGCTTTCTTTTGGTGGTATTTGATCGCCTCTGCGATTTTTATTTTTTGCGCTATAGACAAAAATAGAGCGACATTTTTGAAAAAATAACAATATTTTTTACTTTTTGTTATAAGAAAAATCAAATAAACTAAATTTTAGTCAAACATTTAGGCCAAAATGTATTCAGCCACATGTCTTTAGTAAAAAAAAAAATCGCAATAAAAAAAAAATAGCTACCAAGAACAGCGACACTAATACAGCGATCAGAAAAATGATCGCTTAGTGACACTGGCAATAGGGAGTGAAAGGGTTAACTAGGGCGGTGATCAAGGGGTTAAAACTTTATTAGGGGGGGTACGGGGGCTACCCTGAACCTAACACTAACTGCCTGTCACACTGCCTGTCACACTGACATTAAATGCAGTGATCAGTACATATATGATCACTGCATTCAGTGACACTGTGACAGGGGGTGAGGGGGGGTGATCGCAAGGGGTTAAATGTGCCTATGTGTCCTGGTGTCAGTGTAGTGTTGGTGCGACTCACTGTGTCTTGTCTTCTCTCCTCAGCAGGGGTTGAAAAAAACGCTGAGAGGAGAGATTACATAACTTCCCCCTTCCTGTGTTTACACAGGAGGAGGAAGTGACACGCAGGGGGAGCGCGCGGATTGGCTGGGAGCAATCCGGAGGGGGCGGACAAAAACGAACCGCCGCCCCCTCATCCCAGATCGCTCCTGAAGCCACGGGGACCGCCGCAGGTACCGGGGGGGTCCCGATCGGACCCCCCACCCACGTCTAGGCAGGGACGTACAGGTACGCCAATGTGCCTGTACGCTCGGCTCTCTCCTCTTCCAGTCTGACAGGTACAGTGGGAGGGACTGAGAACTCCTGCTGACATCAGCTGAACGTGAGCTGCGCTCTGAAATAAGGTAGGAATTATCATATTTTTTATAGAGCATAGACACTGGGGCGCATGTTGTTATCTAACAGAGGCTTTTGTATTAACATCACATAGTTTTATAGCAGCAAGGAGGGGAACAGAGTGGCACTGGTAAGAGCTGACAGGCAGGGAGGGAGGGGAGAGGAGGACAAAGGAGGACAGAGGAGAGCTATGGATAATGGAGGCACCTAAACTGACCACAGTGTCACGGCTCAGCAGCCATGATGATTCATGGTAAGTTTATAGGGGAGAGGGCAGAAACTGACAGGATCAGCCAGGTATTTCAGGTGATACAGGGGGCCAAGTTACACAGCACAAGCACCATGCTGTATACCATGCTTTAAGGGAACAGGATCAATTTTTTGGCTGTACAGCTATTTTTTTGGCAACTCGTTTGGCTGTTTGTTCTGCACTCCTATGACCCATTTTCAGCAGACAACAGTCTGCTGCCGTCACAGAGACAGTGCTGCAGCATATTCTCACAGGACTTGGAGTACTCATAATTCTTCAGTATCTTGTCAGCTTTATTGTGACATCACCCCCTGTACTATAGAAGGTAAGTATATTATCTAAGTTTTCTTCCAACAATTTTTTATTTATTTTTACATTTTATGCAGTGTTTTTCACCAAGGGGGAGGGGTGGCTGAAAAAAGGGCCCTCACATTGTGTCCGGATCTGCAATGAATACTTTTTTTTAAAGATCTGAACATAGCTTTATACTGTGGTATGGGCCCATGCACAGAACAGTGCACAGTTATGTAATTGGAATGGCCTTTAACTATGTTAAAAAAAATTGCATTCACGGTACTGTGTATCGACTTTATTTAATGTTGAATGCATGTAAACATGTGTGCTAATATTTACTTGCATCCAGGCATACATAGATCTTATTGGCCGCCACTGCCGATTAGGACCGACATGTAAATAGCAACAATGTGTAGCCAGCGGCACCTGTACCACTGATTTACATACTATTGATGTTTACATATTTTTCCTAAATTAATTATTCATTCGGCAGTGGTGCATGCACAGCATGACTGGGGGCATTGCATGTAACCAGCTGATTACACGCATATGTTTACACATCCCCCATGAAATACTTAATAATACAACAATGACACTGATCACATACTAATCATTGCTGATAACTAGGGATGAGCCGAACACCCCCGAGTTTGGTTCGCACCAGAACCGTCGAACAGTCCGATCGTTCGCACGAACATTTAGAACCCCATTGAAGTCTATGGGACTCGAACATTCGAATTCAAAAACGTTTTAAAGACAAATTTTCAAGTTATTGTTGGAAAACGTCTTTCAGAACCCGGGTCTTGCCCCAGGGAATATGTATCAATGGAAAAAAAGTCTTAAAAACGGTTGTTTTTTCAGGAGCAGGTTATTGTTGGAAAACGTCTTTCAGAACCCGGGTCTTACCCCAGGGAACATGTATCAATGGAAAAAAAGTCTTAAAAACGGTCGTTTTTTCAGGAGCAGGACTGTTTTTAAAAAAGAATTTCCATTGATAGTAGTATCAATGGAAAAAAAGTTTTAAAAACGGTTGTTTCGTTTCACTCGAATATGCCGCGAACAGGGCTTTTTTTCAGGGGGAACTTGGGGGAACTCAGTTCCATCACCTCTGGCTCAGACCCTTTGGTGCCTGCTCACCACAATCACTTGTAAACACAGAAGTCTGGTTTCTGTGTTTACAAGTGACAGCTTTGTAACCCCCTGAACTCTGCACTCTGTATGTAATGCAATTCTGGTATTTAATGCCCCTTTAAGATCCTTCTACTGTTTATAAAAACTGAACGGGTCGTGGTTGAGTTCCTGCACCTATTTTCTGAGTAAAAAAGCTCTGGCCGCGAACGATCGTTTTTGTTCGAAATTCGACGAACGATCGAACGGACGATGTTCGAGTCGAACATACGTTTGTTTCGAACGCAAAGCTCATCCCTACTGATAACCACATATTGCACACTATTGCTTATGTTAGCCTTGAGCAGAAGTGGTAGTACCGACGTATGGGGTGTATGTCCATATGAGTTTAAATGCAGTACAGATAAGTTTGTTATGTAGAATCTTGCTCCCAGATAAAAATATACATAACAGCAAATGCCCATGTGCATGAGCCCTAACACTTAACCTCCCTTAACCCCTACACATTGTTCCTAGCACTAACAAATTTTCAAAACTTAGCACAAATATAATTTATCCCCTATTCTGCATTCTAAACTCATCCTGGCCCCCTGAAATGTGTAGTGTTAATAATTATGATGGTAGCAAGTTAAGGGGCACCAATGCACTATTTCAGACAGGTGTATTGTACACTGTAGGATATGGGTGTCAATAGTTAGCATCCCCTTGGTGTGAATGTACATTCTCAATAATGCAATGAGATTTATAGAAAAACTTGAGAAATGAAAACAACAACTGCTCAAAAGTTTTTTTTTTTTTTTTTATATTCATTTTAGATTTAGATTGACCTTCTCAAAAGCAACATATAAACATGCTAATAATTGTGGATTCTTGTTTATTATTAGATCACACATTAAATAAGCTTACCTCCCCACCTAAGAATGTGTTTATTTTCGTAGAGGGTGGGAAATTTGTGTTCAGTCATTGTCTTCTTACACTTCAAAAGACTGGAAAAACATCATCTGTTCTGCAATTGGCTGATGTAAAATTGTGTTGGATTCAACTTCTGTGTCTTATTTAAGAGTTAAGCTGTCTGTGGATGGTGCCAAGTCAGGAGGGTAACCATACTGCCTGGACAGACTGGTCTAAGGAGGTATGTCAAAGTATAAAACAGCATTTGAAACAGAACACACCACATCTAAGGTTTTGTAAGCTGTGAAATATTATTATTTTTGTTTTTTGCATTACTGTGTATGTATTTTAAAATATAATTATAAGCAACGCTTTTTTTTTTTTTTCATTTTGGATAGAGTAGAGGAGAGTCATAACCCCTGTCGGATTATTTTTGACCATCTGTGACCCATTAGGGAGATTTTACTTTACTTACTGTCCCATTGTGAAAACAGGAAGTGAGAGGAAATCCCTGAAAATTAAGGGAATCCATTGGGGAGGGAGAGAGGAGAGAGCAGGGGATGATGGAGGCACATAACGTGACTACGGTAATCAGGGCTCAGCAGCCCTGATAAATATGGTCAGCACACCTAGGGGCACACAGACAGGAATAGGCAGGATCAACCAGGCTGTTTACAGCTTACAGAGGGACAGGTTAGACAGCACAAGCTTTGTGCTTTTTAACCTGCTATAAGGGAACGTGATCTCCCCTTTATTTTTTATTTTTTTTTATTTTTTAGGGTTACAAGCACTTTAAAAATAAAATGACCCAGACTTGTTCTCTTTGCAGATTGTTCTGCAGCATTTTAACCATGTAAAACATACTGTGGTGATAAGTGCTGTATCTAGGTCTGGATCATTTTAGTGACTCTGAAAATTAGCACCCTTTGGGGAATAGTCTATTTCTGAGCAAACAAACCCAATTCCAAGTATCTTATTAAATTTTTCCTTTCATCTTGAAACAAGTTGCATTTTAACTATACTTTAACTGCACTGCTTAGCATTTTAAAGAGCATTACACATTATTATAGACCATATCATGAAAGTTAAGAATTATGAAACACCTTTTTAGTAGGGTATAATGTTTAATGGTTTAGAAAATATTTGCATTTATTTAGTGTAGGCAGTGTGTGAACACAGATCATGCAGCGCTGTCTCTGACGTTTTCCCACGCTAAACAAGGGTAATAAGATAAAAAGAAATCCATTCTTCCTCTCTTGTTTTGATGGAATATATACATTTAGAATTCTCCTGCTAAATGTAATCCACTTTGACAATAAACAATAATTACACTTCTCATTTTCATCATTCATATAGAATTTGTCTTTTCCGTGTATGTAATCATGAGAATCTAATTTGTGCAGAGCTCTGATTCCTATCAGCGATAGTTTGCACATGGGACATTTGCCAAGTTGTTTCTCATTTTTGAAAGTAGGGAAGTCTGTAACTAAGCGACATAACATCTAAAAGGAGATCTCCACCCTAACTATTATTTTTTTTGTTAGTTTTGCTAGGTAGTTGAAGAGACCTGCATTTTACAATACTTTTAACACTTTGGAGTCTTTTTATAAAAAGATTGCAGTGCAAATATAATAGCATTCGCAAAAAAATATCTATCTATCTATATATATATATATATATATATATATATAAAAGAACTTTCTATCTGTTTACACCCAACTGCTATCTGATCGGATCTGCCAGAAGGATGGTGAATGGAACCCCATCCATCTGTTTTTAGAAGAAAGGATTGGATCGGATGTCGGCAGGTGTATAAGGACACATGTCAGTATACACCACCGCTCCATAGAGGATCGGGTGCTTCGGAAAAACTGAAAGGTGGATCCAATCTGTCTGCTAGTGTGAAAGGGGCCTAATGAATCAGCTACTGTAGAGAGTGAATTAAAACAATGTTGCAGCGTCATAACTCTGTTACTTGGCAAGTTTCCAACACCAATTACCTAAGACAAACATCTATTTCTGCAGCAATGTGCCAATTCTGTACACTGCACTAGCTAATTCATTACATTGTTAATTTTCCTACTTAGGACCCATACCCCATGACCCCATAGTGATTGATACCTCATTCATTCACTTTTGTTTTTCCTTTACCAGTACTCATAAGCAAATTTCAAAGCATGCTTTGAAATTTGTCCGATGGACAAATCTGTCCGCTAGCCCGTACACACGATCGGATTTGTCTGCTGAAACGGTCCATCGGACCGTTTTCAGCGGACAAATTCAATCGTGTGTACGCGGCCTTATACTCAGTCTATGTAATTATTTACGTAATAAATTAGTATTTTTTATGACCCAGTTGTCACCCCCTATTATTGTTGCCTAGAAAATCCCACTCATTTAGAGGTATTCAAACTTCCATGGATCTAGGGATGATGGCAACATCATGCCACCACACATGAGCCAACTGTTTTCCTATATGATACAACTAAACTCGTTTATGCTGCTACTATGATCCAACCATGTAGATTGCATTGACTCACCTGTCTGTTTATCCATTCCCCCCTTTTTCTCTAGCTAATTGCTATGCACCCCACTCCTGATGACTGTCTTTAAACGCCAAGAAACGCGTCGAGTCCATGCTCAGGGATGCCAAGATTAAGCTTGCCCAATTATGTGTTTTTCATCATTTTGTTCTTGTCTACCAATTTTATTGGATAATCATGCCTACTGTATCTATATGTCAATTTATTGTGATTGCTTTTAATGGTCATGTCTTGGATTTTGAATATTTATTATACCAATGTGATTATGACTACATGTATTATGCCCAGCCCTCAAAATTTCCACTCGCCTGCTAGCATTTGGCGAGTGGATTTAAGCTGGGGGCGAGTGGTGACAGGGCTGCATGACCAATCTCCCTCCAACCTGTACCTACACTTATAGGCCCAATTTGATTGGCGGCCAAAGAGGAAAGGTGCATGCTCGGGAAAAGTAGTCTGGTGAGCCGCGCACAGGCAGAGCAGTACACAGGTACTCTACTTACAATTCTCATTAAGCCATGGGACCTAACAGTATGACCTCTCTGAGCCTGTTCCCCCCCCCCCCGATCAATGTACCTGGAGAGCAGGGAGCCGGAAGTAATGAGTGAGGTGGAGGATTGCGAAAATGACCACTTAGGTTGTCCCAGGTAGGCAGTGCAGCGATCACTGAAAGTTGCCCTGACATGAGAGCGACAGCCTTCCAGTTTGTACAGTTTTCTTCTCCTTGTGCTCTCTGTAAGTGCCCAGCAGTTTGGCTTGAGCACTGTGAGCAGACTGGTCTCAATGTGTGCTGTGCGGTGTCAGTGTGCGCTGTGCTATGGTGTCAATGGCTGTGCAGTTGTGTGGATCTCAGCGCTTGATTGTACTCCCTCCCGCTGTGCTGCAGCTCCTCTCCTCACTGCCAGCCTGAATAAAAGGGCGAAATGGGGACATGCAAGCGTGGAGCCACACACTGGGGCTCCTGATAATGAGATGAATAGGAGAGGGAAAGAGAGAGAGGATGGATTGGAGTTGCAGAGGAGACTGAATCTATGGGAGTTGCAAGAGAACGGGGAAGAGTCCCGGTTCTAGTGCCCTGTGCCTCTGGTCTGCCCCCAGTTCCCTGTGCCTCTGGTCTGCCCCCAGTTCCCTGTGCCTCTGGTCTGCCCCCAGTGCCCTGTCCCTCTGGTCTGCCCCCATGCCCTGTCCCATTTTGTTAAAGTTGTTGGTAATATTTAATTGTGTAACTTGATTCTGCATTAAACATTTAACAGTGTCATTCCATGAGATAATCTACAAGGGCGTGTTTAGGGGCGCAATTAGGCGCGGGGCAGTGTATGAATGGTCTGTTAGGTGGGGCAACTGGTGGCGAGTAACTCTTGAGGCCTGGCTAGTAGCTCAGGGCTTGAAATTTTGAGCCCTGTTATGCCTCTGTTTGCATGATCGTTGTATTATATATTATGATACATATTACATTATTAAGTTTACATTTGACTCTTTCAATTTCTTTTTTCGGATTGATCACTAAGCAATTCCTTTTGACCACAGAGATTTCCCTGATAGGACTGTGATAGATCATCTATTTTTGATATCCTCAATAATTTTACAAACCCGTCCATGCCCCATTTAAAGTCCCATGGCCCATTTTCTTTTGTTCTTTATTATTACAGGGATGGGGGCACGGTCAAGGTAGTTTTGGTTTCCAACAGATCACTTCCTTTCTTTTAGCAGTGTTAATTTAGTCTACTAAAATGACTAAAACATTTTAATCGACTAAATGAATATGATTTTACTCAACTAAAATATGACTAAAACAATTGAGTTGACTAAAATACAACTAAAACTAAAATGCCATTTTAGTCAAAAGACTAAAATGGGAATAATACTAAAATGCCATTTTAGTCAAAAGGCTAAGACTAAAACTAAAATAAAATTTGACTTCAAAATTAACACTGGTTCAGACCTCAATACCATAAATAATATCATATTAGATTTTTAATTTCAGCAGTATATTATGAGTTTGGAAATTGTAGAGAAATGTTAACTAATGCATTACAATTTAATTACACTCATTAGATTTTAGATGACTAAAATTAGTTTTAGTCGACTAAAACGTATTGGAGATGTAGTTGACTAAATACAACTAAAACTAAAGCCATTGCAGAAGACTAAAATTTGACTAAAACTAAAATGCCTTTTTAGTCCTAAGACTAAAGCCATGTACACACGCTCGGTTTTGCAGAGTAAACCGAGCGTGTGTACGAGGCTTTCAGGTTTCTCTTTAAGAAAACTGCCCAGAATCTAGATGAGAAAAATAGAGAACATGTTCTGTATTTTCTCGTCATGAGATTCTCGGCAGTGTTTTTCTGTCGAGAAACCCGAGCGCGTGTATACTTACCTCTCCATGGAAACCCGCGTATGCTCGAAACGACTTTGACAAATGCCCACTAGCTTCCAAGGCATAGGTAGGGTGTAGCAAGATGACATGCTTGTCATAGTCGATGATGCCATTGTGTTTGTGCCATTCAAAAGAACAGCGGTTCTTTTGAATGGAGTGTCTGTACACTCGGCCGGCAAGAGATTCTTGCCAAGAATCTCGTCAGGAAAAACAACTTTTTTTTCCTGACGAGATTCTGAGCCGTGTGTACAGGGCTTAAGGCTAGATCTAAATTGAAATTTGCTGCCAAAATTAACACTGCACTGTTGGTGGTAAGCATGGGAATCTAGATAAACTTTGTACACAGTGCAGAGGTCTCCCTCATATTCATTCCTCTTCTTGTGGAATGGTGTGGAATGTGCCTCTAGTGTTAGGCTCTTTTCTATATAGGTCAAATGTGTTATGGTTAAGCATTCTAAACTTTTTAGGCAGATTTGCAGACAACAAAAATGTTTTTGAAGGTTTCAACACTAAGGCCGCGTACACACGATCGGTCCAACCCGATGAGAATGGTCCGACAGACCGTTTTGATCGGTTCACCGATGAAGTGGCCTGATAGTCTGATGTGCGTACACACAATCAGTCCAAAATCCGATCGGGTCAGAACGCGGTGACGTAGAACACAATGACGTGCTGAAAAAACGAAGTTCAATGCCTCCAAGCATACGTCGACTCGATTCTGAGCATGCGTGGGTTTTTGGTCCGATGCTTTTGCGTACTAACCATCGGTTTGGTCTGATGGTCAGGCGTCCATCGGTCCAATTTTAAAGCAAGTTTTAAAACTTTGGTCCGATGGACGACGGTCCGATCAGCCGTACACACGCTCGGTTTGGACCGATGAAACAGGCCTTAAAGGCCAGTTTCATCGGACCAAACCGAGCGTGTGTACGCGGCCTCAGTGTGTTGGATCCTTCTCGTTCCTGGGTGCTCCTCTCTCCAGCCACCACATCACCAACCTTTGTCTACAGATCCCACCACAGTCTTCTAATGTCTATTCAAAAGTGTAGAGGCTGCAGGGGGTATGTTCTGTCAATATGTGATTGAACAAAAAGAGAAAAATACATCATTGTCCCACCATCAGTGGGACTAAGGGTCTGCTGTTTGCTGAGCTAGCTCAACTGCTGGCAGTGTCATGAACTGCTCTGAAGAATCCACGCATGTGACGTATTATTAGAACATACATGAGCGAGGAGTTCTATGGCTGCTGGGGCCATTGATAAATGGCCTTTAGCTCTGTCCCCAGCTTACTTTGCAGACCAGTGCCACCAACTCTCTTTAGGCATAATGATAGTCATGTCATTCTCTCTATTTCCTGTAAGTCCAGCCTGTCAATGACATACTCTTTAGGGTAGGGTAGCATGGATCTCCCCTCGAAACGCGCCAGAGATCTGAAAGCTCCTCCGGCATGCTGGAAACGGCCCTGTTGATCTGGTCACTTTGCATTCATTATGGACTTTGAAATGCTTTTATGATTGACTCATTTGAAAAAAAAAAATTTCCTTTCTGTTTATACCAATAAACATTACTTGGGTAATGTGCGAGGCTGGTGTGCCCTTGTTTTTTTTCTAGACGAGGAAGCTACCATCACAAGACCGATGAGAAGACAGCAGAAAAATTGAAAACAATAGAAATAGAGGGCTTGACTGCAGCAGGGTTTGATTAATCCATGTCTGTTTTGAAGCAAGCCTGCACTTTGCCAGTGTGCTAGACTAAAACCTAAGCGTCAGCACTATCATATGAGAAGAGTCCATAGCTCTGTGCAAGCTACAGCTTCAGCATAACAGAGGAGTGGGAGAGCAAAGGAAAGGCGAGCATCAGTTGGTGGTGAAGTGGCTTAGGTGATTACCCCCAAGATCCTGTTCTTCCCCCTAAAACCACAAACCTAAAGCTGGGCTTCACCAGATTTTTATTTTTTAAGCCAGCAGCTACCAATACAGCAGCTGCTGACTTTAAAAAAATTAACACTTACCTGTCCAAGTCGCCTGCAACGCCGGCAGCCGAAGCCAAGTGGTAGCTCGGCTCTCGGCTTCCCCCGCCGCCATCCTCGGTAAGGGAATTAGGAAGTGAAGCTCTGCGGCTTCACTGCCCAGTTCCCTACTGCGCATGCATGAGCCATGCTGTGCAGTTTCCACTGGTCCCCGCTATGTTCTGGGAGCCAAGTGTTTCCCAGAACACAACGGGAGGGTGACGTGGAGGGGCCAGACTCCCGCAGGAGTCTATACCCGGAAGTGGTGTAAATACCTGTTTTATACAGGTATCTGCACCCCCCCCCCTGAAAGGTGTCAAATGTTTCACCGGGGGGGAGGGTTCCGAAAACAGGAGGTTCACTTTTGGGTGAACCTCCGCTTTAAAATGTTTTAAGGCTGAGCATAAGTGTCACCAGAATAGGGATGGATTATAAATACAAAGGCAGGATACAGTTATGAGTGAGGCATGTAGAATTTATTGTGTAAAATTTATTAAACAAATGGACTATTTGAAAATGTGGTCAATTTACTTTGACCAAATTACAAAATATAACATTTTTAGTGTGTTATGTTGGATAGCTTACATGCTTACCAACATATCTGATGTAAACAGAAATATACACTCAGGCTGTATCTGAGCATTGTGCAACCACAAACAACCACAAACAGAATTAATGTTTTACCATGTAAAAAGTTACCAGAATTTGATCTACGTGCAGATAACCATGTAACTACTCCTAATAAGATCTCAGCAGATGGTCTACGGCACAAGTGTCACTACTGGATACATAGGGCAGATATGTTACAGCTGAAGTTAGATGGAGTGTGCAAGGATATCAACGTTAAAGGGGTGGTTCACCCAAAAACCCTTTTTTAACATTGATTGAGGCTCGTTTTGTCAAGGGTAATCGGGTGGGTTTTTTTTAGAATCGAAGCAGTACTTACCGTTTTAGTGATGCATCGTCTCCGTCGCTTCCAGGTATGGTCTTCTGGTCTGGGCCTATTTGATTGACAGGCTTCCGACAGGCTTCCGACGGTCGCATACATCGAGTCACGAGTAGCCGAAAGAAGCCGAGCGCCGGTGCGGCTCTATACTGCGCCTGCGCACCGTCGTTCAGCTACTTTCTGAAAAACGTGACGCGAGGTATCCGACTGTCAGAAGCCTGTCGGAAGCCTGTCAATCAAATAGGAATGCCCATTCCTGAAGACCATACCCGGAAGCGACGGAGAAGATGCATCTCTAAAACGGTAAGTACTGCTTCGATTCTAAAAAAAAAACACCCGATTCCCCTTGACAAAACGAGCCTCAATCAATGTTAAAAAAAAGGTTTTTGGGTGAACCACCCCTTTAAGTGCAGAGTGTTGTAAATTAGGCAACAGAGGAAAAAATCACTAATTTGCAATTACTCCCCCTCCTAAAGTATTAGCCAATATGTATTATTTATTAATTTCAATAGATTGTCTGACTCACCAACGTTGATTTACAAAAGGAATAGAGGCTGTTCACCTAGCAAAGTGAATAGGGTGAAGCTATGTTCCATTTCCACCCAATCTTTTTTTTTTTCGCTTGAAAATAGGTACTCAAAGTTGACATAACATTGCAAGCTTTGCGAACAATCTCTACTACTTTAATGAATTACACCTATGGACATAAATTGTAAGAGAGTAAAAAACAGTAAAATACAACTGCTGTGTATTTCTGCAAGGAAACAGAGTCTGCATAGATAATGGTCAAATATGGCTGCCCCTGTGTACATATAGTATATATTTACAATCTATACAGAGAAATCAAACTTTTTTAAACCATGATACACAGCGATACAATTATTTACATGAGGCTCATGTCATTTACATGTACATAAAGCAAAGTCTAATTTCCATTAAAGGCCAACTCAACCCAAAGCACATTTATCAGTTTTATATGGCCACTGGCAAACTCAATACTTTCCTGGCTTTCTATATCTCTGAGGGACTCCAGTGGTGAGATAAATTCTGCAGAATCCATCCAGCTGCAGAGGCCATTACAAAGCTAAATGATGGTGTTATGCTCCCCCAGAGGTTTCTTCATAATGTAGATAAACAATAGAACAGTTAATTGGAAAACCCAGCTGCAAAAATATTAAGGCCGGCCATAGATGGAGCCAATTTCTTTTTTGCAACCATTGGGTTGAAGTCCCCCATCAACACAGTCCTGAAATCCCTCTCGCAGACCTGCTGTGTTCTTTCAGCAGGAGGGGGCACGGAAAGCCATTCCCGTCAGGTGAAGACAGTGAAAAAAAGAATGCATGTAAATTCCAACAGGCTGGATCTACCCAAGCTGATCGCTAAATCGACATGGGTACATTCAGCCTGCCCATACATGGTTTGAATCTTGTCCGGTTCCTACTGAATGTGTTCGAATCACTTATGGCCAGTCTAACACCCTCTTTGTGCCTTGTGAGTCAGGCATAACAACAAACTTCTGCAGGTTAATCTCACTACCAAAGTCTTTAAAAGACATAAGGAGAAGGAAATTCAAGCCACCAGTGCCCACCTATAGTCTTAAGTGGAGTTGTCCTTTAAGCTTCCCAAAAGTGTGGATTATGCCTTTAAGATTTTTTTTCTTCAAACCAGATAATGGTTATTGTTATGCATCTTGCAAAAGAATGCCCTCAAGAAGAAAACCATTCATAAACTAGGTTAGGAATAGAATGTTCTGTTCACGTTTTGTATCATCACAACCCAGCCCTGGCTCTGCTTTTCATAGCTAAACTTTAAAAATCAAACAATGTAATAATGAGCTAAAACATCTATTTAACAAGGATTCTCTTTAATTGTGAAGGCCATCCCTGCATTCTGCTGAGCTGCTCACAATAAGAAGTACAAAGTGTCGTCCTGCTGTGTGAGTAAACTGATGACTCACATTTAATATTGGGCTGAGCCAGGCGTTTCAACTCTGCCAAGTGAACTCCACAGGGAGCCCCACTTCAACCCACTCAGGTTTCCAACTAACAGAGCTGTATTTTCTGCAAACTGCTTAAGTTGGTCCTTATGATTTGCAAACTGCAGTAGGCTATAAAATGTGGTACACTGACAAGCTTCTAAGACAAAGTTCCTGGTAGGGGGAATTCTGGGAACAACTGCATAAAGTAAAAGTTAAACATCGTAGATCAGATTTTTAAAGAGTTAAAATACGACTTGATGGATTATTTCCCTGTGTCATTTCAGTTACAGCGATAAGCAAACCTGTAATCATATATTTTTGTTTCCTCAGAGTTTTTTTAAGTTTTGAAAAAAAAAAAGACTTTCCAAGGCTTTTATGTGCTTTAAATAACAATTTACATTTCTACATCACTGGAAAACCATTTTTATTAGCCTTGGACATGTTTATTTTGAATCCCAGGATCCCAATTTAGAAGAAATTTAGGAAGTGCAGAAATGCCCTGAAGACAGAAAGTCACCTCTGGCAGATTTGGAACTTGCTGCTTTTCTGAAGTTAAAGAAATGTTTAACTGCACAGATCAAAGATTAAGGTTTTATTAACCTGTCTGTATTATTACTTGTTACATGGCATTATGATTGTATTCGCTGCATGGGATTTTTATGCAAGAATCTGTAAACAGTTTGCATTCTTAATCCAATATTTTAAATACATTATGAAACATGTCTGGATTCAATTCTACATTTACTTCATTTATATATTTACGTGTTTACTTATACATTTTCTACATGTTTTATTCAATGTTAATACCATGAAGCCTATGTATACTTTAATAGGAAACATCATTTTTGCCTACTATGAGAAAAAACTAAATAAAAGGTAATAAAGTTAAAAAAAAATTAGGATCTTAGAAAATGTAATGGCCACCAACAGTGTAAAGTGGTTCTTCTGGATAGGGCTTTCTTCCTTGGTATCCCGTCATCCAGCTCCATCTTTCCATAATATCCTTTTTGCTTGCTTCTATCTCTCTCTAGCTTATTATCTTTTTTTAGTTTGTTTAAGCTAGAGAGGGAAGATGGAAGGTATAGGATTGGGAAGGAAATGTTCAAGATAAGGGGAAATGTAATTATAACCTATTATTAATATAGACATTAGCCCAATTTTACAATAGGAGTTATATTGAGACTATGTATATATGTTTGTATAATGTGTATTTATTTATTTATTTGTTTGTAATTTTGAAAAAAAATGTTTTAATAATTTTTATTTTTTTTAAAATAACAAACAGTGCGAGAACTATAAAAATGTAACGCATTTCGCTCTATAGAACAAGCTCACTCATTTGAGGTTGTGAGTAAGCGTTTTTTTTTTTTTTTTGTGCAAAATGCATTAACATTTATTGTTCCTGTACTGTTTTTTCTTGTTTTTTTTTATAAACTTTAAATAAAGTAGTTGAGGAAGTGCAGCGAATTTCACATCCACTTTTTGCATCTATACTGACATGAGCTGGGCTAGTACCCTCAAGATTTGTCTGCAGCAGGAACTGGATCGGCCTAACACTTTAATTTTTATTTAGATTTTGATTATACTTTTGATTGTAAATATAGACACAATTAGGGATGAGCTTTGAATTCGAGTCAAACTCATGTATACGCACAGGATGCACAGGACTCTTCTGCAAATCGCTCCACAGCTGTCCCAGAGATATGTGAATCAGCTCCATTGAGAGTAGGTCACAGTCTTTTATACTGCAAATTAGATGCGGCGATATCGGAAAATTTGCACTAGTGTGAACCCAGCTTATAGGAGATTTTCCAATCAGATCTTTGAGGCTTAATGTACATGGGGCGTGAGTGATTTAACTTGACAGATAGTAACTGACGTTTACAAAAAAAAGTCTGTTTTGCTGCGTTTTGTCGTGTTTAGTCGCAATTTGTGTTTAGAAGCTTTTTGAAACAAAAATGTATTTCCATTAAAAACGCCTGTATACAAAACACTGAACGTTGGGGAATGTTGTGTGAGAGGAGGATCTTGCAACTCCCAGATATTCACTCTTAGCAGGAGGGGAACAGAACAGTTTTCCTCCTGGACTATAGAGAAAGAGAGCTTCCTTCTGCTGTGAGGGGATCGGAGTGTGCACATCTCTATCCCTGAGTGCACACTAACCTGCTACAATCCCGCAGCCTATGACAGAAACTGGAGGCCTGTAACCTGTGTGCTGAGGATTGGATTCTCGTGAGGCAGATCCAGAAGTGAGCTAAGGTAAACAGTGGGACCAAAGTTACTCTATTGCTGGGACTGGTGATAGGGCATTGCTGTCCTTCAACTATTGCTGCTAGCAGAGATTGGGCTCACAGGGACTGAACATTTGACCAGCAGCCTTTACCACTGCATGCAGACTTTATTGGAACAGTACATATGAGCACCATCATTAAGAATGTTAACTGGCTGAAGAACTAGGGAAAAGGACTGTCTCTTCAGATAGCTGCTTTACAAGGACTTTACTATGTAACTATGTAACGTGCTGCCTATAGAAAGGGGTTAACAAAAGTGACCTGGGGAATGCCCAGAGAAAAACCAACCAGCTTGCAAAACAACCAATTAACCTGTCTAACAGTATGCGTTAAAAACATGGGTTTTGTTCGCACGCATTTGCAAACGCATGCGTGAGCCACAGAGCCGCGCCAAGGCACCCCTCAATCTGTGGTCCTAACACTAAACAATGAGCGTCCCCACAATGGAGGCACATGCATTTTAATGGATAGAAAGGGGTGCCTCTGCAGTAAGGTCTGGGTCTTAGCATAGCAATTCATATATGATTTGCAGACTATCATATATAGATTAATTTAACCATATAGATCCTTATTCTAAACTACTACATGGAGGACTATTCCTCCCACTGACACCAATGACAGGGCACATTTTCCTCCACTGACACCAATGATGGGGCACTATTCCTCCTACTGATACCAATGATGTGGCACAATTTCTCCCACTAACACCAATGATGAAGCTAGATTCTTCCCACTGACTCCAATAATGTGGCATTATTCCTCGCAGTGATAGCAATGATAGGGCGCTATTCCTTTCACTGATACCAATGATGTGGCACACTTCTTCCCACTGATACCAATGATAGGGCACTATTTCTCCCAGTAATACCAACTATAGAGCACTATTCCTCCCACTGATACCAATTATGTGGCACACTTCCTCCCTCTGATACCAATAATGTGGCACTATTTCTCCCACTGAAACCAATGATGGAGCTTGATTCCTCCCACTGAAACCAGGAAATGTTTTACTCCCACTGGCCATAGTTCGTCCCCCATCAAATTTGAAGGACCGTAAACTGGCCCTTTGTTTCGAAAGTTTAGAGACCCCTGGTCTAGAGAATTGTAATTGTCTTACACTCTACTTGTTCCTATATGTACATATTGCCATCTACTTTAGTCCATTACAATATAATGATTTTTTTTTATTCCTAACCAGTCTGGTGTATGTATCCTGATACTGAAAAGTAGTATGTGCAGGATATTTATACTTGTGCTTAGTAATAGTGGTGTAATATCCCCTTTGATTAACCTGGTATGTCAAAGGAGCTGAGGGAGTTCAAACAAAGAACATAGAACCCAATTTACTAAGTAAATTGCAGGGGTAGTGCTACACAAATTTTGCAGATTTTGCTAATTTTGCAGACACATGTTGCAGAAAACTTAAAATAAAAAAAATATAAAAGTTACATTCAGTTCACTCAAAGGTATCAGAGAAAGCTTTGATATTCTAGTGTTGATAGATGCTGAAGAATTAGACCACCTACTAGATCTCTTGAGGATTCTGCTGGCAAGATCTCTACACTTCAGTTCCAAGGCTTGTCCACCCACCAGGGCAATTATGAGGGGACCCAATTTTCCCAATTTTAACAGGAGTAGTAAAAACACCCCAGGGAAGGCAGACAAGCCCAAATATCAAGGTTAGAAAATAAAATCCATTGGATTCAACCTAAATATTTAAAGTTCACTTTTTGGGGGGGGGGGGGGGTGACCCTATTAAAAAAAGGTACTACAAAAAGGCTTATAAGTGTAAACCAAGACTGACATGTGTTTTTTTCTGACTTCTCTCATCAATACACTGGAGATTTCAAATCATCTCCTGTGTTTTCAGCACAATCAGCAGTAATAGATCTACTGTAAACTGCATCAGTAATAATTAATATAGCAGCTGTTCTCCAGTTTAGCTAAACATTCAGCTGATTTTATATTAGAGAGATGTAGTAGCCATTAGGGAGTGGAATTAAAAACCAACATCTGACGCCAGAGCTTGGACACTGAAGATAAGGCTGAGAGAGAACTACTGGAGACAAGCTGTCTCTCCTTGCTGATTGGGAATTGAAAAATATGGCTTGTTTTGTTGTTTTTTTTCACAAAAAAAAAGTAAAATGTATACAATTGGTCACAGCAATAATTTACCTTTATTCTCTTTTATCTGCATTCATTTTAAATGATGTAGTCTGAGTAAACAAATCACAAAAATAAATTACCGTATATACTCGAGTATAAGCCGACCCGATTATAAGCACCTAATTTTACCACAAAAAAAAATGGGAAAACTCATTGACTACATTATAAGTCTAGGGTGTCCATCTGCATGCCTCACTGTGCCTCACTTTGCCTCACTGTGTCCATGTGCATGCCTCACTGTGTCCATGCCTCACTGTGCACATGCCTCAGTGTGCCCATGCCTCACTGTGTCCATGCCTCACTGTGCACATGCCTCACTGTGCCCATGACTAGACTTACGATTAACATGGGAGTATATAGAAGGGGTGCCCGGCTTTGAAAAATCAGTGCTCCCCGGCTGTAGGTCCCCCAGACAGCAAACTTTGCACATTTGTAGAGAAGAACAGGGGCTACATTTGTGCCAAGTTTCGGGTCCTACCTATGGCCGGCCAGTACCGGGTCCCCAAAGTTAGCAGAGAAATTACTGTTTAACATGGGAGTCTATGGAAGGGGTGCCTGACTTTGAAAATTCGGTGCTCCCCGGCTATAGGTCCCCTGGACAACAAACTTTGCACACTTGTAGAGGAAGAGTGGAGCTATATGTGTGCAAAGACCATTACCGGGTCCCAAAAGTTCGGGTGATCAGGCGCAAAAAGGTGACTCGAGTATAAGCTGAGGGGGGCATTTTCAGCACAAAAAATGTGCTGAAAAACTCGGCTTATACTCGAGTATATGCAGTATATGCTAAATTGAAAAAAAGATTTTTTATTAGTTTCGAGCAATGTGCATGAGAGCATCGGTTCCCCTGGCTCTGCCCTCCTCAGTGGGCAGATTTATAGCAGTGGGTACACACTAGTAGATTATTTTTCATTCAACCCAGCAGGCTGAATATAAATAAAACTGAAGAGCACAAGAGGAGCCGCTGTACTAACATTTCAAGGTTAGTAGAGCAATCTCCCCTGTTGAGCTATTGTGCTCTGACAGGAGGACAGCCCCATCACTAGAACACTCGAGTCAGGCTGATCAGGAGCTGATCGTCAGACCTTTTATGGTCATGAATGTAAGCCGGTTTTTATTGAACCAGCTGATGCCAACCGATATTCGGCCCATGTGTACTAGGCTTAAGAGGCAAGGATTTCTTCTCACCCTCTGCTGTACCTCCGGGACAAAATGTATCGCAAAAGGAATGTTAGGAGTCCTGAATCCAAATGGGAAAAGCCATTGGATTTCCAGCTTAAGAGAGTATCTGGCCCATGCCTGAATGGACACAGGGAGCTGTGACTTGGCTCGGGTGCCCCTATAGCAGGGATGTGAAATTAGCGGACCTCCAGCTGTTGCAAAACTACAAGTCCCATCATGCCTCTGCCTCTGGGTGTCATGCTCATGGCTGCCAGAGTCTTGCTATGCCTCGTGGGATTTGGAGTTCTGCAACAGCTGGAGGTCTGCTAATTGCATATGCCCGCCCTGCAGCAAGCTGCTTGCTTTGGGGGCACTCAACAGAATGGAGGGGCCAGGAGAAATGAAGAGGGACCTGAGAAGAGGAGGATTTTGGCTGTTCTGTGCAAATCTACTGCAACAGAGCAGGTACATTTTAGAGGGTAGATTTTCACCCTCTGAGATACCTGCACGTGTATAGAGCTGTTATTTGTTGTTGTGTTATTTACTGTTTTTTTTTGCAAAACTGTCTGGCCCTGCCTCCACATGTACGTCATTTGTCTAGACCAGTGTTTCTCAACTCCAGTCCTCAAGGCCCCCCAACAGGTCAGGTTTCACTGCCTTAGTAATTCCCACAGCCTTTTCATCTGAGGGAAATCCTAAAAACATGACCTGTTGGGGGGGCTTGAGGACTGGAGTTAAGAAACACTGGTCTAGGCGAACGATGTGCACACTACTCGCTGTGCTTCCCAGGATATGCTCGTAACGTATCCCAGAAGGTAGGGTTGTCCCGATACCACTTTTTTAGGACCGAGTACAAGTACCGATACTTTTTTTCATGTAGTCGCCGATACCGATTACCGATACTTTTTTTAAATGTCATGTGACAGTTTTCAAACCACAATACAGACTAAGGATATTTTCTTTAGAATTATGAAGAACTCTAACTCAAGACATTATAAAAGAATAAAAAAGAGTAAAAATGAATAAAAATGTTTTATTTGCTTGTCACGCAGTAGTAAAAAACTCGAAGAATTTTCACAGAACATGTTGATAAATACAAAAAAAGTATTCGGTCAGGCATCGGGAGCATTTGCGCGAGTACAAGTACTCCCGCAAATACTCGGTATCGGTCCCGATACCGATACTAGTATCGGTATCGGGACAACCCTACCAGAAGGCATAGCCTTTCATTCAGGAGTGGCAAAGTGGTGAAGGAGGCGTGCCGATCGGACCTCTTGATGGTGTCAGAAATAACATGGCGGCGCGGGACAGACGGTGACAAGGCCTGAGAGGTTCTCAGCAGGACAAAGCTTGATCTGCTGGATAGGTGGGTATCTGAAATGTGCAGATACCACCTTCTGATAAACAGGTGTAAAATAAACAAAATACCTGGGGGGGGGGATGTGGAGATCCACTTTAATAATCATACTATGCTTATGACATCTTGTAATATTACCATATTACAAAAATGTGCCGTTTGCTTTCCTATTGAACGCATACAAAGTTTTTGCATGTTCTGTTGTGTTCATGGTAGAATTAAGAAACAGGCTTGATTTAGCAAGTTTGAATAACAGAAAAATAATGACACTTAAAACACCTGCTGCAGTTACAATATGTTACAATTTGTTTTATTGCTCCTAATACGATCGTTAGATCCTGAACTATTTAAGATACAATCACGGATACACAGTGTCAGGGGAAAAATTACGATTTAAAGATGAAAGATGATATTACCTTTGTGTCGAGTCTTTTTTTTGTAACAATAGTAAATTAATTGGACTAAATGCAGATCAGGGTTTTGACACAGACAGGGGTGATGTTGATTTCAGAGGCCCCAGAAAGCTTACCAGGGAAGGTGTGAGAGGTAATTAACTGCTACAATATTTTCCTTGAGTCTGCTCTTAATAAGGAAGTGGAACACTGATTGTAGAGAACAGTAACAGTTTATTATGTAGCACATTCCCATTGCTCTTGTTTTATGGTCTGATCAACCACATTTTACCTAACAATTTATTATGTTTACCATACAGACAATTAGGTTTTCTCACTTCATACCAACAGACAACATGGTGAGTTTGTTTTGTATCAACACTAACTTACTTGTCAGATATACGGATTGCTGCAGAGGACGTGCATCTGCTGTAGACATTAGACTTTGTGTGCAGCTCAGAAATGAGAGTTTAATGCTTGTTTGATGGCTTTTTACATTGGAAGTAAAAAAAAAAAAAAAACTAAATGACATCTTATAAAAATCTGCTGAATAATACCTTTCAATACTCCAGTGTTAGGAAAAGTTTGTGCATAGAATTTTAACTTCTGTCTTAAAGAGAACGTATAGTATGTACATTTTTTATTTTTTTTATTTACATACATTTAAAATACATATTCACATTCACAAGACACAAAGAAGTTATACTCCATCAGCAAGGTCTCTCCCAGTCAAAGATTTTAATGCAGAATGAGGTTTTAGTATGTGCTCTTTTGAAGAAGAAACAGACACTAAGGTCTACGAGGGCTGTAGAAACAGCCACTACATCTACGAGGGCCATAGAAACAGCCACTACATCTACGAGGGCCGTAGAAACACCCACTACATCTACGAGGGCCGTAGAAACAGCCACTATGTCTACGAGGGCCATAGAAACAGCCACTACGTCTATGAGGGCCGTAGAAACAGCCACTATGTCTTCAAGGGCTGTAGAAACAGCCACTACATCTATGAGGACCATAGAAACAGCCACTATGTCTACGAGGGCTTGAGAAACAGCCACTACATCTACGAGGGCCATAGAAACAGCCACTATGTCTACGGGGGCCGTGGAAACAGCCACTACGTCTACGAGGGCAGTATAAACAGCCACTATGTCTATGAGGGCTGTAGAAACAGCCACTACATCTTTGAGGACCATAGAAACAGCCACTACATCTACGAGGGCTGTAGAAACAGCCACTATGTCTAAGAGGGCCGTAGAAACAGCCACTATGTCTACCAGGGCCAATGGTGCCCTCAATGCTGAGAAATACACGAAGATATTTATCCATCATACCATACCATCAGGGAGGCATATGATTGGCCCCAAATTTATTCTGCAGCAGGACAATGACCCCAAACACACAGCCAATGTCATTAAGAACAATTTTTTCTGTAAATAACAACACAGGGTTCTGGAAGAGATGGTTTGGTCCGCACAGAGCTTTAATCTTAACATCATTGCCTCGATCTGGGATTACATAAAGAGACAGAAGGATTTGAGGCAGCCTACATCTGCAGACGATCTGTGGTTAGTTCTTTAAGATGTTTGGAACAACCTACCCTCCAAATTCCGTATAAGATGACCCCCTAATTTTACAGTTTTTTTAAGATTTTTTGCCTGTACTCACTGTATAAGACGACCCTCCTTCTGAGGCTTTCGACGCTTCATATTTCTTCCTTCTGGAGCCATATTCTTCTTCATTCTAGCTGGAGCAGGAGCTATATTCTTCGTCCTTCATGCTGGAGCAAATCACGGCGAGCGATATATTCTATTAATAAATACAAAGCCTGCTTAAACTGGCAGAGGCTGTAACATCAGCACACGCCTCTCTGATTCTCAAAGCCAATCCGAGCAGGCTCTGTTACTCCAATCTGAGCAGGCTCTGTATTCATTTGAATACATCGCTCACTGGGATTGGGTAAGCGGTATATACTGTATGTAGCCGAAGCTACACACAGTATTACCGCACATCCAGCAGGCATCCAAGCAGCTGACCCGGCATATAAGACGACCCCTGCTTTTTGGCCAGTTTTTTTAAGTGTAAAAGGTAGTCTTATACGCCTGCAAATACAGTACAGGTGTACCTAGAAGAATTGACGTTGTTTTGAAGGCAGAGGGCAGTGACACCAAATATCGATTGGATTTCTCTTTTGTTCATTTACTTTGCATTTTGTTAATTGATAGTGTTGCTCACGAATATTCGCATTGTGAATATTCGCTACGAATATTGCATATTCGAGTATTCGCGAATAACTCGAATATCGCGGCGAATATTCGCTATTTCGAATATTCATATTTTTTTAAATTTCGCAATCAATTTTGCAATCAATTTCGCATTCGCACTAGCGAAATTTCGCATTAGCAAAATTTCGCATTTTTTTTTATAAAATATAGCGAATATTCGTAAATATCAAATATTCGTGATATTTTATAAAAAAAAAAAAAAAAAATTGCGAAATTTCGCTAGTGCGAATGCGAAATTGATTGCGAAATTGATTGCGAAATTTGAAAAAATATTCGTGATATTTTATAAAAAAAAAAATATATATATATCACGAATATTCGATATTTACGAATATTCGCTATATTTTATCCAAAAAAAATAGCGAAATTTCGCAATCATTTTCGCTTTCGCATATGCAAAATTTCGCTATTTTTTTTAAATAAAATATAGTGAATATTCGTAAATATCGAATATTCGTGATATTTTATCAAAAAAAAAAAATAGCGAAATTTCGCAATTTTTTTTTTTATATAAAATATCACGCATATTCGATATTAACGAATATTCGCGAATATTCTTCGAAATATTCGCGAATATTCTTCGAAATATTCGCGAATATTCTTCGAAATATTCGCGAAATATCGCGAAATCGAATATGGCGTATTCCGCTCATCACTATTAATTGATAAAAAAATAAGCTATTAACCCTTTTATTTCTGAAAGCATTCTTAATCTACAGCATATTTTCATGTCTACCTAAAACTTTTTCATAGTAATGTATATACATGTACATGTACGTTAGTTTTTTTTTTTTAAGGTAATAATTGAGCAAAATATATTAAAGTTTTCAATTATAATTAAAGCAAAGCATTGGTCACAGTAAGGCCCCTTTCACATGGGGCAGTGGAGGTGCGCTGGCGGTATAGCGCCGCTAAAAATATAGTGCTGCTGGAATTGCCGCGAGTTGCGGCAGCTAGCGGTGCAGTATTAACCTCTGCTAGCGGCCGTGAAAGGGTTAATACCGCCCGCAATGCGCCTCTATAGAGGTGCATTGTGGGTGGTATTGCCGCGGTCTCCCATTGTTTTCAATGGTAAGGAGTGGTGAAGGAGCGGTATACATGCCGCTCCTCTCACCGCTCCAAAGATGCTGCTGACAGGAGATTTTTTTTTTCTCCTGCCAGCGCATCGCCTCAGTGTGAAAGCCCTCGGGCTTTCACATTGAGGTTGCTGGGGCAGGAGTTTTTCAGGCGGTATAGCAGCACTATTTTTAGCGCTGTATCGCCTGAAAAACTCCTCAATGTGAAAGGGGTCTAATTCTATTGAACCGTGCAGTTAACATTCCCACTAGCATTCCTCAGTCTAATATGACACCTAGGGTTTTTTGGACAAAAGGCAAATCCACTTTGCACTACAAGTGCAAACTACAAGTGCAAAGTGCTTGGAAGTGCAGTCGCTGTAGATCTTAGGGGGACATGCAAGGAAAATAAAAACCAGCATTTTAGCTTGCACGTGATTATATGATAAAATCAGCAGAGCTTCCCCTCATTTCAGATCTACCCCTCAGATTTACAGCGACTGCACTTTCAAGTGCACTTTCAGTGCAATTTTAAGTGCACTTGTAGTGCAAAGTGGATTTGCCTTTTGTAAATAACCCCCCAAGTGTTAAATATAATGTCAGGAAGGTGGCTATTGTGTCCTCTTTAGATATGGCACCTCAATCCTGGTATAGTAGTAGCAAAGGAAGGAGGGATGGGATTATAGCAGTGCCAGTCACAAGATTTATTTTAACTACTTGTCGACCGCCCAGCGTCATATTACTGCGGGACGGTGGCACTCCTGGGCGAGAGCCCGTAGCTATACGTCTGCTTTAATAGCGTCCGCTAGGGCGCGCGCATCCCCGCTCGCCCCCGAGTCCCGCGCGCGTGCCCGGCGGGTACGATTGCCGCCGGGCACCCGCGATTGCTTGTTACAGAGCGGGGAACGGGAGGTATGTGTGTAAACACATAGCTCTCGTTCCTGTCAGCGGGGGAAGCGCTGATTTTCTGTTCATACAATGTATGAACAGAAGATCAGTGATTTCCCCTAGTGAGGTCACCCCCCCATACAGTTAGAACACAAGCAGGAACACACTTAACCCCTTCCCTGCCCCCTAGTGTTAACCCCTTCACTGCCAATGGCATTTTTATAGTAATACAATGCATTTTTATAGCATTGATCGCTAAAAAAATGGCAATGGTCCCAAAAATGTGTCAAAAGTGTCCGAAGTGCCCGCCATAATGTTGCAGTACTGAAAAAAAATGCTGATCGCCGCCATTACTAGTAAAAAAAAAATATTAATAAAAATGCCATAAAACGACCCCCTATTTTGTAAACGCTATAACTCTGCGCAAATCAATCAATAAACGCTTATTGCAATTTTTTTAACGGAAAATATGTAGAAGAATACGTATCGGCCTAAACTGAGAAAAAAAATTTTTTTTATATATTTTTGGAGGATATTTATTATAGCAAAAAGTAAAAAATATTGCATTTTTTTCAAAATTGTTTATTTTTGTTTATAGCGCAAAAAATGAAAACCGCAGAGATGATCAAATACCACCAAAAGAAAGCTCTATTTGTGGGAAAAAAGGATGCCAATTTTGTTTGGGAGCCACGTCGCACGACCGCGCAATTGTCAGTTAAAGCGACGCAGTGCAGAATCACAAAAAGTGCTCTGGTCATTGGACAGCAATATGGTCCGGGGGTTAAGTGGTTAAAATAAATCATGTGACTAATCTTGTGACTGGCACTGCAAAAATCCCTTCCCTCCTTCCTTTGCTACTGTTAAATATAATGTTTTATGCTGAAATGGAAATATGAGACATGTTTTAGCTTTAGCCTTTAAAAATATATCTTTACACAAGCAACAATTTCATATATTAACTCTACAGATCAACTGATTATTATTTTCTGTAGCTACACACCCAAGTGTGCCCATTCTACCCACTGTTAATGCATGGTAATGTGGGCTAAAACAAAGGGCTGTGAATTTGCCTTGTGCTGCATTGCCATTCACTTTCAGTGGCACCTCAATACACATACATGGGGAAAACAAGCGCACCGCCCTCTCATTACATTGCAATGCACATAATAAAAATTGCCTTTAACAATAAATTTAGGGATGTTGAGAAAAAACATGTGTTAACACATACATGAAAATGCACACTTAGTGGATGGGCCCTCAACTGCTTCTTGGACACACCAGTCCACTACTTTCTATGTATCTGAACTGTTGCCTATCAAGCCAAGATTTGGTTCAGGAAAAAGGAGCTGACAAATAATAATAATTAAAAAAAACAACAACATAAAAGCCGCTTAAAGTCAGTCTTTTAGTAAGAGCCATAGGAAACAAGAAATACAGCATAATAGCCTCTCCCATGGTTGCCTATACATTGCCAGTGTTCTCCTGCATTGACCTTTACTGTAAGAACATAGGATGTGTTGAAACTGACCTCCAGATACTGTATAAATGATACATATAAATATAGCTATGTATTTATCATCATTAAATTAATGTTTTAAATGCAACTAGTGTAAGTACCTTAACTTGACTTGATTTCAGCCTCTTGCAATCTTCTTTACAGCAACACTCTGGAGACAGGTGAGCAGCACTATTAGACAATTAGGTGTGCCACATACAATTGTGCTGAAAAAACATGCTGGTAGGTGGAGAGAGCAGTGTGAGGAGAGAGGTGGCCTCACCAGACAGCAGGACACCATTGGTAAGTGTAACAAATATGTTATACGTACCTCCTCTGTGCAATGGTTTTCCACAGAGCATTCCAATTCCTCTTTTTTTTGGCTCCCCCATCAGTGGTCCTGGCTTCTTCCCCCTGCTGAGTACGTCCAATAGCAAGCCTTTTGCTATGGGGGCACTTGAGCACACTTGTGAATGAACATAGGACATTAACACACAGAGCATGGCTCGATCCTACCCCTGCTCTCTCCTTATTGGCTCACTGCTGTGGTTGACAGCAGCAGGAGCCAATGGCTCACACTGCTTTGTGAACCAATGATGAAAGAGACACTGTGAGAGCCGCTGCTCTCATGAACATTGCTGGATGGAGATGGGGCTTAAGATAGTATAAGGAGTGGTTGGGGGGAAGATGCACCCAGAAGGTTTTTTACCCTAATGAATAGAGCTGTATACATACAGTTTCCTTTTATGAATTTCGCCTGTGTGTTTATCTGTTTTCCTAGGGTTCAGCTTTAATTGTGTTATTTTTTATTTATTTTTTATGTTCAACATACAGAATAGATTTTTTCCTATGAAAACAAGAATGAATGAAAGTGAAAAATATTTTCAGCAGATTCACAAATACAATATATATTTCCTATGCACCCATAGATGATCCTGTCTGCATACTTATGTCCTGCTGTGTCTTTCTGCTTTTGGATGACTTTTTTAAACCACTGTAATTGTTTTGCATCTATAAAACACATAAATTATCCAGAATGTCTCTGTTCTGTAAAATAAATTATCTACTTGGAACACTGTCCTGACCACATAAAATTAGAACTTCAAAATGTCATACAATAATAAATATTTTAAAGTATATAATTTTAGGAGGCTGTCTTATACAAAAAAACAACTGCCATGGAATAACAAAATAAAATTCTCATGATAAAATAAGTCAAAGCCTAATGTAACCACAAAAAAAGCAAATAAGGGGTTCTTTTTAAAAACCAAGAGATGCATCTGTTTCAGAAGTGTCTTAATTGTACGATTTCCTAACAAACACAATGGTGTCCATTTACTAAAGACAAATAGGCTATTCATTTTTCAAGAGAATTTGCCCTTTGCAAGATAATTATCCCCCAAAGCTTAGTAAATGTGGTGGAATTTCACTTTGTAAATAATACCAAATCACATGCAACGAAATCAAAAAAACACATTGGCCCAGATTCAGATACAATTAGATTCGCGTAGCGTATCAGAAATACACTACGCCGCCGTATTTTACCTGGCTCTACGTGGAATCCCGGTAGATTTTGTCCAGTAAACGACGGCGGCGTAGTGTATTTCTCCCGGCGCAAGCCATCTATGCGAGTAGGGGGCGTGAAGCATTTAAAATAGGCGCGTTCCCGCGGCGATCGAACTGCGCATGCTCCGTTCAGATATTTCCCGCCGTGCATTGCGCGAAATCACGTTGTTACGTCATTTTTTCTTGAGTAGCGTCGTTTACGGACATTCCTATTCCCGAACGAGTTACGTAAAAAAAAAAAAAATAAATTAAATTCGACGCGGGAACGACGGCCATACTTAACATGGGCTACGCACCGTTAGACCAGCAAAAAGCTGGTCTAACAGTACGTAGAAAAAAATAGACGAAAGCGATTGCGAAGACCGCTCGTATCTTCGTGGATCGCCGTAAAAACACATTTGCATATCCCGACGCATGAAAACGACGCGGACTCCTCCCAGCGGCCGCAAAAATATCGCAGCGTAGATCCGAAGGCTTACGAAGATGTAAGCCTCTCGGATCGAAGCCCGAAGCCGCCGTATCATGGTTTGAGGATTCAAACTAGTGATACGGCGCGCGAAATTTTAAATTACTCCTGTCTAACACCAGTTAGACAGGCGTAATTGCTCTGTGAATCTGGGCCATTATTTTTTTTTACTTGAACATGGTTGGATGACGGAAGTCAGAGGAGCTCCATCTCTTTTTTTAAGCTCTGTGGTATTTCCCCTTGCAATACACAACTTCCCCTGCAAAGTAAACAGTCAGTTTTCCTTTAGGCCGCGTACACACGACCAAATAAATTGGACTGACAGACCGTTTTGATCGGATTTGTCTGCTGGGGTATATTGGTTTGATCGTGTACACACGATCAAACCAAAATCCCCGCCGGTAGACAGCGCGGTGACGTGGCGGTGACGTTGACGCTGCCACGTCACCAGGAAGTAAAACACTTCCGCGCATGCGTCAAATCCATTCGACGCATGCGCGGGCAGATATGTCTTCTGGTTAGCGTACTAACCAGTAGACATTTTGGATGGACGGGTTCCCAGCAGACAGATTTTAAAGCATGCTTTAAAATCTGTCTGCTGGAAAAACCCGTCTGTCCGCCCGTACACACGATCAAATTTGTCTGCTGAAACGGTCCGTCGGACCGTTTCCAGCAGATAGATTCGATCGTGTGTACGCGGCCTTAGGAAATCATCCCCAATGGCTACTTTAAAAATCTGCACAGAAACAAAACACTGAAGATAATTCTACTTTCTAAACTACTTTTAAATTTGCCCAAAAAAAATCCAAATTTTGAAGCAGTAAAGTAAAGCATTTCATGACATGAAATTAACGCAAATCAGTTTTCACTTTATAGCTGGCTATTGGTCCAGAGATAAACATTTAAAGCAGGCACTTTGGGAAGCCTTCCTTGTGGGATGCTCCAGGATAATCAGGGATTTCTATGGGACTGTATCCAGAAAAGTCTATGGGGATCGACTGCACAAGCGTAGATAGCAGCTCAAGTATAGCGCCAGTATAGTATACTATAAAAATTGTTCTTCTTTTACACTGTGAAATACTGTAAATCATAATCTCTTGGTGGTCCATACAATGAATCTGTGCTTTTCTCATGATGCAACCCATGCAGCTGTATATACTTTCCATGCCCTAGCTCACCCACCACAGAGAAGCCCTCAGTAAATCCAGGTATTGGGGTACATATGGCACAATCTGCTTTTTCCTCTTATATACCAGTGCTGGGACTTATACAGGATTTTTCCTCTTACTCCTGGAAGGGTAGCAAATGAAAGGTAAGAATTACAGCTTTGGGGATTGACTTTTAAGTAAACCTGAGTCTTAATCAGGCCATAGACTATACAATATGATTGTACAATTTCTATAATCGAGATAGTCTCTTATATATATATATACCACAATTTTGTATTAGAAGCCCTACTTTAAAGAAATCCAATCCATTTGTTTCTGATCTGGTTGGCTTTTGTATTATACAGTTGGTGGTAGACCAAAGCAGACTGTACAATCATATTGTTGTATGGTTAGTTTAGCTCCACACTGTTCACGTTCACTGTACTTTCCTTGGCAGTCACCCAGTCACTTTCAGCAAAATGTGTGTAGTTCAATCTTAACAATGAACTCCAGGACATAAATAACTTTACCCTTGCACTAGGTCCTCCCTCACACATGCTTCATTGGGGTTTATTTTGCCTTCCTCTTTAGGGAGGAGCTTCTTGTTCGAACATCGTCTGTTCGTACGTTCGTCTAAATTCGAAAAAAACGGGTCGTTCGCCCCAAATTCGAGTGACGCGCCACAGCCCATAATTCACTGTGGCATTGCGTGCTGATGATTGGCCAAGCATGCTGTATGTCCCGCATGCTTGGCCAATCACAACGCTCAAAAAACGGAGAGCCAGGGCTTTAGCACACGCCCCACACTATCAAAGGCAGCCAGTTGTACATATATTTATACACTGTATAGTTTAGCTAGATCAGCTATTCCTATTTGTCAGGCAGTTGATTGTGCTAGCTGAAGTCTTCTAACGTGTTGTATTGCCCATGTGCTGTATAGTTTGCACCTAAACGTACTTGGTGTTTACTGCACTTGTGCTGTACAGTTTGCACCTAAACGTACTAAGGGCCAAATTCTCGTAGATCCGCGTATCTACAAGCGGGACGTAGCGTATGCCATTTACACTACGCCGCCGCAACTTACTGGAGCAAGTGCCGTATTCTCCAAACACTTGCTCCGTAATTTGCGGCCGCGTAGTCTTAATGACCTAGCGTAAGGCCGCGTAATTCAAAGGGGGCGGCTTGTATTTAAATTAAGCACGCCCCTGTGCCAAACGAACTGCGCATGCGCTGGCTTTAAACGTAGGCCACTGCGCATGCTCCATAGTACGCCGCAAATACATTGGTTGCGACGTGAACGTAATTTACGCACAGGCCTATTCGCGACAAGTTACGTAAATGACGTAAACGACGGGAATACCCAATGCTGTCCCGACGCCCATACTTAACATGGCATACGGCAGACCGACGTAAGGTTACCCCTCATATAGCAGGGGTAACCTTACGCTTACGGAAAGGACGTAAACTAAGGCGAATCGGCGCAAAAACTTTCGGGAATCGGCGTATCAACTCATTTGCATATTCGGCGCAGAAATCGACGTAAACGCCACCTAGCGGCCGCCGTGTTTATGCATTTAAGATCCGACGGTGTAAGTGACTTACTCCAGTCGGATCTTAGCGTAAATCCGGCGTATCATGTTTTGGGAATACAAAACAATGATACGCCGGCGGGATTTTCGAATTACGCCGGTGTATCTGTAGATACACCGGCGTAATTCTTTTGAGAATCTGGCCCTTGGTGTTTACTGCACTTGTGCTGTATAGTTTGCACTTAAACCTACTGGGAGTTTACTGCACTTGTACCTTGGACCAGTAGTACAGCATTGAGTATATCACCTAAATTGTAATCCTCTGAGAAAAATGTAACAGGCACATTGCAAGGGTAACGTTTTTTTTTTTTTTTACCAGAGATCAACTTTATTTGAGCAGCACCCATCTTCATCTTAATTTGGAGTCACTATGAAACCCTAATGAATAGCATGGACTACTACATCATTACTACCAAACTTCTCTGCTCTCCTTCCCCTGCTGCCTCCCTTCCACACAGGCTAAGACATACAAAGTTTTCTCTACTGCTTGATTACTGATGAAGAGGTTACAAATCTTTTGCACATTACATTTTTTCAAACCTGGTTAAACCTCAAAATAAATAATAACCGCAAACTTAAAGCGGGGTTCCAACCACAATTAGCATTTTTTAAATGTATGTCTTTTCATCATGCGTTTTTATAATATAAATCCGGTCACTTACTATTTTACAATCCGCCGCCGCTCCACATAGTTTTTCAAAAAAGATAGTTTATAAAACTATGTCCACATGGTTGTCATTTTGCTTGTGGGCATTGTAAAGCAAACAAGCACTTCCTGGAAGTTTTGGATGGGGAGTGATAATTGGGTAGCGCACTGCATCCTGGGAAATTATGACACACATTTCCCAAGAGCATTAGCATGCTGAGGAGCTGAGGGAGATTTTGTGGGACCGCATAGCAACAGGCATTTACAGGTGATTAAAAAAAGTTTTTTCTTTGTGTTTTTTTTTGTTTTTTTTTTAGGTCTAATGAGCACAATAATGAAAAAAAAAATTGGGGATGGAAACTCCACTTTTAGTTCCATTAACAGCTTGCCGACCTGCCGCCATCATTTTACTGCAGCAGGTCGGCTCTCCTGGGCGAGGGCCCGTAGCTCTGCGTCGGCTCTTTTCGCGGCCACCCGCGATTGCTCGGTAGAGAGCGAGGACCGGGAGCTGTGTGTGTAAACACACAGCTCCCGGTACTGTCAGGGAGAGAAATGCTGATCTTCCGTTCATACAATGTATAAACAGAAGATCAGTGATTTCCCTCAGTCTGTCCACCCCCCCATAAAGTTAGAACACACCCAGGAACATACCTAACCCCTTCTCCGCCCCCTAGTGTTAACCCCTTCACTGCCAATGGCATTTTTATAGTAATCCAATGCATTTTTATTGCACTGATCGCTATAAAAATGCCAATGGTCCCAAAAATGTGTCAAAAGTGTCCGAAGTGTTCGCCATAATGTCACAGTACTGAAAAAAATCGCTGATCGCCACCATTACTAGTAAAAAAAAAAAATAATAAAAATGCCATAAAACTACCCCCTATTTTGTAAACGCCTAAACTTTTGCGCAAACCAATCAATAAACGCTAATTGCGTTTTTTTTTACAAAAAATATGTAGAAGAATACGTATCAGCCTAAACTAAGGAAAAACATTTTTTTTTATACATTTTTTGGGGATATTTATTATAGCAAAATGTAAAAAATATTGCATTTTTTTCAAAATAGTCGCTCTATTTTTGTTTATAGCGCAAAAACTAAAAACCGCAGAGATGATCAAATACCACCGAAAAAAAGCTCTATTTGTGGCAAAAAAAGGACGCCAATTTTGTTTGGGAGCCATATCGGACGACCGCGCAATTGTCAGTTAAAGCAACGCAGTGCCGAATCACAAAAAGTGCTCTGGTCATTGGGCAGCAATATGGTCCGGGGGTTAAGTGGTTAAACAAAAATATCTGGGTAGTTCTCTTCAATGGTTGTGTGACTGCAGAGATACCTTCTATGTCAGCAAACTATATATTACCAAAAGTATTGGGACACCTGCCTTTACAAGCACACAAACTTTAATGACATCCCAGTCTTAGTCCTTAGGGTTCAATATTGAGTTGGCCCACCCTTAGCAGCTATAACAGCTTCAACTCTTCTAGGAAGGCTGTCCACAAGGTTTAGGGGTGTGTTTATGGGAATTATTTACCATTCTTCCAGAAGTGCATTTGTGAGGTCAGGCACTGGGGTGAGAAAGCCTGGCTCACAGTCTCCGCTCTAATTCATCTCAAAGGTGTTCTATCGGGTTGAGGTCAGGACACTCGAGTTCCTCCACCCCAAACTCGCTCATCCATAAACCTTGTAGAGAGCCTTCCCAGAAGTGTTGAAGCTGTTATAGCTGCAAAGGGTGGGTCAACTCAATATTGAACCCTACTGACTAAGTGTCACGTACCTGGTAAGTGAGTCTGGCGTGCAGAGGAAGGCCTTTCGTTCAGCTCTGGCTCAGGGACCACTGATAGTGGCACAGCAGTCACAGGAGCATGGCGACGTATGAGTGCCTGCAATCAGTCCAGTAGTCTGTAAGTCAGCAGGGAGCAGATGGATGAGGCAGCAGGCAGTCTGAAAAATACAGCTGGATGCAGGAGCCAGATGACTTGATGGACTGGAAGTAGGAAGCAGGCCGGATGAGCAGGGTGCAGGGTCAGACAAGCCGGGTTGGAAACCGTTAGGCAGATCAGGCATAGACAGGTAACAGCAGGATAGTCGGGGTCACGAGCTGGGTCGGTATCAGGATAACATCAGACAGAATCAGAAGGCAGAAGCAGAGTCCAAGGCAATCTGGTGTCTGGGTATCAAGCAGACAAGCACAGGTTAACAGTGGGCTGGATCAGAGGTAACAGGAACACATAAAAAAGCTGCAGACTAAATAGCAATGAGTCAATGCAGAAGCCCTGTTTAAATCGCCTGCCTGGTGCCAGCATTAGTGGCGGGTGCACGCGGACATTGATGCATTGATGCATTGATGTGCCAATGCGCAAACTTCTAACTGTACTGAGGACCTGTCTTTCCTGACACTAAGACTGGGATGCCATTAAAGTTCATGTGCCTGTATAGGCAGTCGTCACACTACTTTTGGTAGTACAGTGTATCCATAAAAAGCTTTACACAATAAGCATTATAGTAACTGGATTCCATATTGTGTCAGATTGACAGTCACTACACACTTATGCATTCTTCATGAACTATTATATGCACATACAACTTTTATTTTATATGAAGAAGTATGTCTATTAAATCTGCCCAATAGTTGGCACTGGAGAGGAACTGATTAATTGCAGTCTTCATAACAATATATAGTTTTGAAGCTTTTTGGGATGCCTCTCTGGTACTATATATGGTAACTTTCCCTCTACTTATAAAATACATGTTGTTCCTTAACACATAAATGGGTTAATTGCAAGTTATTACATTTGTACAAATCAGCTCATTGTCAACATTACTATAGAAATGTAGCCAGAAAGAGTGCATGTAAAGCATACTAAAAGCAGATTTATGTCATCAAGTCTAACACTGCATTAATCATTTGGTAAGGTCAACCCCAGCTATCACAGTAAGTGCTTTAGTAAAAACGCCAAGTGAGACATAAAATAGGTCACTGGTACATATTCAGGTGATAGAAAAACAAAGTTGAGAAATGCTAGAAAATTATTTCTTGGCAACATGGTAATGTAAAGACTTGCCTTGAAAGGGAAATCATTAATCAAAATGTATACAGATTGCTTGACATGGAAATTAAGTCACACTTAGAAGAAGAAAAAAAAAGTTTAATTCGGTTGTTTTTCAAATCCAATGCTAAAACTCCCTAATACATATTAAAGAAAATAATTTGATACTAAACAAAAAAAAAATATGTCTAATCTCAGTGAAAATTAAACTTATCAGAACGCAGTGTAAGGACAGGGGTCATATGGGTCAGGCTGTGACTTGGCCTGTGCAGAGGGAGACTCCCTGCCTCAAGTCAATTTGGCTGAATCCTGCTGTTTTTACAGGCCAGTCTGGCCAAGAGATTATATTAGCTTGCCCTTTTAAGCAGTCAAATGCCATACACGAGACTCCCCAAAATGAATGTATTGTTTTGTTTTAACAGTATATTTCAGGCCCATGAAGTGAAACTATCCTTTGTCCATGTAGATCAAAGCAACAAGTTTATTTAATTCAGACCCTGGAGCTGTGCAGATTTTCCTTCACTTCTCATCCTGATCTGTTCATGCACAAAACAGATGTGAAGAAGACCTGTCTAAGGCCGGGTTCACACTGGTATGACAAACGCTCCGACATTGGGAAACTACACACCAAATAAAAAACGGCATGGGTTCCCCCTCTAAGAGCATACCAGGCCCTTTGGTCTGGTATGGGTTTTAAGGGAAACCCCTACACCGAAAAAACGGCATGGGGGCCCCCCAGTGTCCATACAAGACCCTTATCAGAGCATGCAGCCCAGCCAGTCAGGAAAGTGAGTGGTGATGAGCGAGCTCCCCCTCCTGAACTGTACCAGGCCGCATGCCCTCAACATGGGGGTTTTTATTTTAAAAAAAGAGGTACTGCTTACCTGCTCTGTGTAATGATATTGTGCAGAAAGGTTGCTTTCTTCTTTTTTTGGCAGTTCTCCCTCCTCCGTGTGCATCTCGTAGCATCCCATCCCGTAGCAAGTACCTGTGTGTGAACTCTTCCAAGTCGAGCAGTTTGCATCCATGGACACACATGCATAGTTCCAGTAAGTCAAGCCCCCAGTCCTTCCTCACTGCAGCCTAAGGCTCCACTGCCCTCTATTTCTCCTGTGCTGGTGCCTGGAGACAGCACCGGAGCAGTGACATGGAGGCAGGCAAATGTGTAGGGACAGGGGAGACAGGACAGGTGGTTTAACACTTATTAACCTAATGCAGGGAATGCATTACCGTATTTTCCGGCGTATAAGACGACCTTTTACACCAGAATTACACAGCCAAAAACCAGGGGTTGTCTTATACGCCGGGTGAAGCAGCACTGCCCGATGGATATCAGGCCGCCGGGTGCTCTGTAAAGCTGTATGTATTAAGTATATGTGCCGCTCAGCCAATCCTGGTGGGCGATGCACTCTTGATGACTACAGAGCTTGCTAAGCCTGCTCTGATTGGAGTAACAACCTCTGCCAATCTGAGCAGGCTGCTCGGATTGGCAGAGGTTGTTACTTTAATCAAAGCAGGCTTAGCAGGCTTTGGAGTCATCAAGAATGCATCGCCCGCTGGAATTGGCTGAGCGGCGCATATACTAAATACATACAGCTTTACAGAGCACCCGACGTATAAAGCCGCGTACACAAGATCGGTCAAACCGATGAGAACGGTCTGAAGGACAGTTGTCTTAGGTTAACCGATGAAGCTGACTGATGGTCTGATGTGCCTACACACCATCAGTTAAAAAAACGATCGTATCAGAACGCGGTGACGGAAAACACAACGACGTGCTGAAAAAAATGAAGTTCAATGCTTCCAATTTTAAAGCAAGTTTGCTTTTTTTTTAACCGATGGTTAAATAACCTATGGGCCCCGCACACGATCGGTTTTGACTGATGAAAATGTTCCTTCAGACCGTTGTCCTCTGGTTAACCTATCGTGTGTATGCAGCTTTAGACAACCCCCGGTTTTTGGCTGTGTAATTCCAGTGTAAAAGGTCATCTTATACACCGGAAAATACGGTAATGCATTCCCTGCATTAGATTATAAAATGGCAAATGCCAAACTCTTCGGTTTTTAACCACTGCTCAAGGGGGTCGTCTTAAACGGTGAGTAGAGCATTTACCACCGTTTTTAAACTCAACATTAAGGCTGCGTACACACGATCGAATATATCTGCTGAAACTGGTCCGCAGACCAGTTTCAGCGGACAGATTCGATCGTCTGTACGGGATAGCAGACAGTTTCCAGCAGACAAAAGTTTTAAAGCATGCTTTAAAACTTGTCTGCTGGAAAGCCGTCAGTCCGACATGTCCGCTGGTTAGTACTCCTAACCAGCAGACAAAAATCCCCCGCATGCGTCGAATGGATTCGACGCATGCGTGGAAGTATTTTACTTCCTGGTTCGGTGACGTGGCGGCGTCAACGTCACCGCCAAGTCACCGCGATGTCTGTCCGCGGGGATTTTGGTTTGATCGTGTGTACACTGATCAAACCAAAATAGCCCAGCAGACATGTCTGATGAAAACGGTCTGTCAGACCATTTTCATTGGATAAATCTCATGGGGCCAGATTCAGAGAGAATTAGATTATCGTAGCGTATCAGAAATACACTACGCCACCGTTTTTTACCTGGCTCTACGTGGAATCCAGGTAGATTTTGTCCAGTAAACGATGGTGGCGTAGTGTATTTCTCTCGTCGCAATCCATCTACGCGAGTAGGGGGTGTGAAGCATTTAAAATAGGCGCGTTCCCGCGGCGATTGAACTGCGCATGCTCCGTTCGCAAATTTCCCGCCGTGCATTGCGCGAAATCACGTCGTTACGTCATTCGTTGTTTGAGTAGCGTCGTTTACGGACATTTCTATTCCCGAACGAGTTGCGTAAAAAAAAAAAAAAAAAAAAAATTTAATTCGACGCGGGAACGACGGCCATACTTAACATGGGCTACGCACCGTTAGACCAGCAAAAAGCTGGTCTAACAGTACGTAAAAAAAAACAGACGTAAGCGATTGCGAAGACCGCTCGTATCTTCGTGGATCGCCGTAAAAACACATTTGCATATCCCGACGCATCAAAACGACGCGAACTCCTCCCAGCGGCCGCAAAAATATTGCAGCGTAGATCCGAAGGCTTACGAAGACGTAAGCCTCTCGGATCGAAGCCCGAAGCCGCCGTATCATGGTTTGAGGATTCAAACTAGTGATACGGCGCGCAAAATTTGAAATTACTCCTGTCTAACACCAGTTAGACAGGCGTAATTGCTCTGTGAATCTGGGCCATGGTGTGTACACGGCCTAAGGGGTCGTCTTATATGCCCAGCCACCTTATATGTCGGAAAATACAGCAAGCTAAAAATCATTTAGACTTTAGAAGTTCTATTTAGAACTACTTTAATGAAGTTAGGCCAGTGCAACATGGATTATGTTTGGTTGTTGTAGCCACTGCACTTTGCACTTGACCATAAAATAGAGAATGTAAATACTGTGTGTTGCACTCATTATCCTGTGTTAATGACAGTGGCCTTTGAGGAACGTAGGGTAAATACAGGCCTGGCTCTATTTCTAATTTGCATGATTAATTCTGATGCAATAAAAATGTAAAAACATTCCAACTTGTATATACAAAGTTTTATATACAGTATACCTGTTCTTTATTTGGACTGTTACATTTCCCTCAAAGCAGGAAAGTCAAATTATTCTCAGCTGGAATATTACAATTGTTCAGAATTTTCTGTATTTAAATTGTGTGCATGCTTGCACATCAGCCACAATACCAAGTCCACAGATAATGCTTATTATTTTAGGACTTATTTAGGAGTCATTCCAAACTATGCCTTTTTTTCCAAACCAACGAGCTGTTTGATTGGATGTTTTAGAGTGAAAAGGCTTAATTGTGATTAAGCAGGCCATACAAACTGTCTGTTAGTGCGGTGATAAGATATGGGGGCCAAAGAAAACATTTTATTCTGAATGCACAGTAAAAACCAGCTCTGTTATTTCAGCACGGTCTCAAATTAAGAATGAAATCTTTTGAAGGAATTCAAAACAAGCGCTCACAGATTGTGAAGGAAGGCAAATAGTAGAAATGAAAAAAAGGACACAAAGGTTTTTATTGCTCCAGAAATCCAACAGCCAAAAGAAAGAGGTAAGGAATTTTACTTGGCTTTTAAACAACTATAGATAATGAAATAAGGGCACCATATGAGTTCATTAACTTCTTCAACCTTTCTACTTGTCACCACTGCAATTTGAGTATATGTACAGTGTCTAACAAAAGTAAGTACACCCCACACATTTTTGTAAATATTTTATTATATCTTTTCATGTGACAACACTGATGAAATTACACTTTGTAAAGTAGTGAGTGTACAGCTTGCATAACAGTGTAAATTTGCTGTCCCCCCAAATAACTCAACACACAGCCATTAATGTCTAAACCACTGGCAACAAAAGTGAGTACGCCCCCTAAGTGAAGATGTCCAAATTGGGCCCAATTAGCCATTTTCCCTCTCAGAAGGAAGCCTCTTCTAAAGATGATGCACAAGAAAGCCCATAAATAGTTTTCTGAAGACAAGCAGACTAAGGACATAGATGACTGGAACCATGTCCTGTGGTCTGATGAGACCAAGATGAATTTATTTGGCCCAGTTGGTGGCAAGCGCGTGTCGCGGAAACCAGGTAAGGAGTACAAAGACAAGTGTGTCTTGCCTGCAGTCAAGCATGGTGGTGGGAGTGTCATGGTCTGGGGCTGCAATGGGTTCAGCATCATAAAGGTCCATCCCCTGCATTAATTTTCTTTGTTTTATACACATACAGTGCCTTAAAAAAGTATTCATACCCCTTGAGATTTTCCAAATGTTGTCACGTTACAACCAAAAACTTAAATGTATTTTATCTGGGGTTTATGTAATAGATGAACACAAAGTGGCACATAATTGTGAAGTGGAAGAAAAATTATAAATGGTTTTCATTTTTTTTACAAATAAATATGTGAAAAGTGTGGGGTGCATTTGTATTCAGCCCCTTTTAGTCCGATACCCCTAACTAAAATCTAGTGCAACTAATTGCCTTCAGAAGTAATCTAATTATTAAATAGAGTCTACCTGTGTGTAATCTAATCTGGGTATAAATACAGCTGTTCTATGAAGACCTCAGAGGTTTGTTAGGGAACCCTAGTGAGCAAACAGCATTAGGGAGGCCAAGGAACACACCAGACAGGTCAGGGATAAAGTTGTGGAGAAGTTTAAAGCAAGATTAGGTTATAAAAAATCTTTGAATATCTCACGGAGCACTGCTGAATCCATCATCCGAAAATGGAAAGAGTATGATACAACTGCAAACCTACTAAGACATGGCCGTCCACCTAAACTGACAGGCCGGGCAAAGAGACCATTCATCAGAGAAGCAGCCAATATGCCCATGGTAACTCTGGAGGAGCTGCAGAGATCCACAGCTCAGGTGGGAGAATCCATCTACAGGACAATTATTAGTCGTGCACTCCACAAATCTGGCCTTTATGGAAGAGTGGCAAGAAGAAAGCCACTGTGAAACATGGTGGTGGCAGCATTATCTTGTGGGGTTTCTTTTCTACAACAGGGACTGGGAAGCTAATCAGAGTTGATTTGAAGATGGATGAAGCCAAAATGCAGGGCAATCTTGGAAAAAAACTGTTAGGCCGCGTACACACGATCGGTCCATCCGATGAGAATGGGCCGACGGACCGCTTTCATCGGGTCATCGCTGAAGTGGCCTGATAGTCTGATGTACACACCATCAGTTCAAGAAACGATCGTATCAGAACGCGGTGACGTAAAACACAATGACGTGCTGAAAAAAACGGAGTTCAATGCTTCCAAGCATGTGTCGACTTGATTCTGAGCATGCGCGGGATTTTGAACCGATGCTTTGCATACTAACGATCGGTTTGGACCGATGGTCAAGTGTCCATCAGTCCGATTTTAAAGCAAGTTTTAAAACTTTAGTCCGAAGGACAACAGACCGATGGGCCGTACACACGGTCGGTTTGGACAGATGAAACTGAACTTCAGTCCATTTTCATTGGTTTAGACCGATCGTGTGTACGCGGCCTTAGAGTCTGCAAAAGACTTGAGACAGGGGCGGAGGTTCACTTTCCAGCAAGACAACAACCTTAAACATACAGCCAGAGCTACAATGGAATTTGAATCAAAGCATATTCATGTGTTAGAATGGCCCAGTCACATAAAATCCCAATAAAATACATTTATGTTTTTTATTGTAACATGACAAAATGTAAAAAAATCTCAAGGGGTAGGAATACTTTTTCAAGGCACTGTACAGTATTATCATGGGAGCTGCCTTCAGGCCAGTCATGTGACATTTTGGCGCCCTGTAGTGGAGGTAGACATCTATGATGCAGAGAATGATGGCATGCAGTGATATGGGTGCTGTTCTCTGCATCAGTCTCCTGTGATTCCAGGGCAGTTTGATGATGCATCCCCAGAGGGTGTCTCTGATGGCCTGGGCTTGCAGGAAATATTGAATGAATTAGGAACAGATATAGCCTATCTGATCTGAGGCTACAGTGAAAAAAAGTCTGAGAGCAAAATGTCAACATTGTGTATGTCACTGACAGTTTGTCAAACAGTGTCATGACGTGGGAAACACTAGTATGTATTAGGGTGTGATTAGATTAGGGTGATTAAACATAACCTGTGCTCCCTTATATCAGATGTTCATATTTGACATGTGCAGAATGAAAAGAATTGTTTTGAAAAAAATTGTTTAAAAATTATTTACATCAATTTGTTTAGTTAAATTAGTTTAATTCGTTTTCCGAATTTGTTTAGTTTTGTTTTCGAATCGATTCAAATTTTTCGAATTTAAATTTGGATCGATTCGAAACGTTTAAAACCAATTTTGAATAGTTTTCTAATTCGAAAATAGACTGTTTTAGAATAGAATAGAAAGAAATAGACTAGAATAAAAAAAATAAAATAATAAAATACAAAGAGCATAACCATCTTCTGAAATTTGAATAGAATAGAAAAAAATAGAATAAAAAAAAAACAACAGAATAGAATAGAAATAATATAACAATTGTCCAAAATACAAATAGAATAAAAAAGAATAGAGTAGAATAGAATATAAAATAACACAGTAATAACAAAAGTATAGAAAAAAACAACAGAATAGAATAGAATAAAATTAATATATCCATCTTCCTATTCTAAGCTATTCTTTTCTATTATATTTAAATTGGAATTGATTCTATTTGAATTTTGGGAGATTATTATATTCTTTCTATTCTAATCTATTCTATTCTATTGTTTTTTTATACTTATTTTATTTATTCTATTCTATTATTTTATATTCTATGATTTTATATTCTATTATCTATGTATTCTATTTGAAATTCGAATTTCGGAAGATAGTTATGTTCTTTCTATTCTATTCTGTTGTTTTTGTTCTATACTTCTGTCATGTTCTATTCTATTCTAATCTATTATTTTCTATTCAAATTCAAATTGATTCTATTTACATTTTGGGAAATGGTTATCTTTCTAATCTATTCTATTATTTTATATTCTATTCTTTGCTTGTGTATTGAAATTCAAATGTATTCTATTTGAAAATCAAATTTCAGAAGATGGTTATATTCTATCTATTTTATTCTATTCTATTTGTTTTAATTATATTATATTCTAGTATATTCTGTTCTTTTATTTTCGATTCTATTTTGTTCTGTTTTACGCTATTGTATTAAAAAATGTTCTATTCGATTCCTTTATTTTCGAGTCTATTTTATTCTCTTTGGAAATTCGAAAACAATTTGAATTCGAAAACATTTTGAATTTCGTCCGATTTTTGGATTTATTTAAATTCGGTACTATTGTAATTCAAAAATTCGGATACATCCTAAATTCAAAAAATTCATATTTGGCCAAATTTTTATTTTGGAACTAAACATGTCTAGTCGATATCAGAGCCCCCTTTTACATCACGAGTCCTCATCAAAGACCCTCTTTAAATTATGAGTAATCATCAGAGCCCCTTTGCAGCAGGGTTTCCTTTAGAGTGCCCCCTAGCATCAGGTGTCCCCATCACAATGCCCCTTTACATCAGGGTATCCATAAGCTTGCCCCCTTACACCAGAGTCTCCATCAGTGTGCCTTCTTACATCAGATGTCCCCATCAGCATGCCCCCTTACATCAGGGTACCCATAAGCTTGCCCCCTTACATCAGAGTCTCCATCAGTGTGCCTTCTTACATCAGATGTCCCCATCAGCATGCCCCCTTACATCAGGGTACCCATAAGCTTGCCCCCTTACATCAGAGTCTCCATCAGCGTGCCCCCTTACATCAGGTGTCCCCATCAGCGTGCCCCCTTACATCAGGGTCCCCATCAGCGTGCCCCCTTACACCAGGTGTCCCCACACAATGCTCCTTTACATCAGGTTCCCCACCAGAGTGCCCCCTTACACCAGGGTCTCCATCAACGTGCCCCCTTATGTCAGGTGTCCCCATCACAGTGCCCTTTACATAGATTGTCCCCATCATGTGCCTCCTTGCATAAAGTATCTTCATCAGAGTGGCTCATGGACCAGTGGATGCACTCTCAGAGACCTGGGAGGGCACAACTAAAATCTGGTAGGTCACAGCCCACCCCAGCAACCCCCCAAATCTGGCCCTGGGATGAATGATTTAAATTGTGGAATGCCCCGCCCCAGTAGTGTTGGCAATTTTTTAATAATTGTATTACTTTACGCATCTGTAATAGTTTCCAATTTCATAGCATATTTTTTGCAGAATATGTGTTTTGCCTTTGAATCAAAATCACTAGAAACAGGTTGATCATTTTCATTTATTTTTAAAAACATGTAGATCTGAGAAGCAGAGCTGGAAAATGGGCAGCATGAAAAAAGTTCACATAATCTCCTTCATAAGTACAATATGGCAAATTATGAAAAACTCAACTTCCAAAACAAAGAAATACTTGTCCTACCAGTTGGTAGGAATCTGAATACCATGATACATATCTCACTAAGGAAATATTGTAAAAATTATAAATTCATTACATTTTTGATTTTCACAAAATGTGAGAATTGTTGTGTCTACAGGAATACCAGGAATTTATTATGTTTAAAGTACGAAAGGGGTGATCTGCAAACCAGAGAAATGGCTAAATGCTTTGACAGCTCTGCTAAATGTATATCTTTTTCTTCTCATTTGTAGAATATTATAAACAGTAGGAATCATTTTCCTCTAGTGGAATGAGCTTTGGCTATGAATTAAGTACTCAATGTTTCAAATTAAAGTGCTCATTTTTCAAGATAAGCATCAGCATTTAAAAATGCTTAAGCATTATTAGTCTGCATGGAAACACTTTGAAATTCCACACTTTGGGGTAGATTCACATAGAATTAGATTAGCGTAGAGTATCAGAAATACTCTACGCCGCCGTTTTTTACCTGGCTCTACGTGGAATCCCGGTAGATTTTGTCCTGTAAACTACGGCGGCGTAGTGTATTTCTCCCGGCGCAATCCATCTACGCGAGTAGGGGGCGTGAAGGATTTAAATTAGGTGCGTTCCCGCGGCGATCGAACTGCGCATGCTCCGTTCCGAAATTTCCCGCCGTGCATTGCGCGAAATCACGTCGTTACGTCATTTTTTTTTGAGTAGCGTCGTTTACGGACATTACTATTCCCGAACGAGTTACGTAAAAAAAATAAAAAAATATTTAATTCGACGCGGGAACGACGGCCATACTTAACATGGGCTACGCACCGTTAGACCAGCAAATAGCTGGTCTAACAGTACGTAGCAAAAAAATGACGTAAGCGATTGCGAAGGCCGCTCGTATCTTCGTGGATCGCCGTAAAAACTCATTTGAAATTACTCCTGTCTAACACCAGTTAGACAGGCGTAATCGCTCTGTGAATCTGGGCCTTTGTTTTCCTAATACAACAACTGAGATATTCAAAGATACTTTTTCAGTTTTTTTTTAATGCCTTTTAATTAGACAACATTTTCTACAGATATCAGAGAATTATATATTTATTTTTTCAGGGCGGTATTCCAGAATAATCAAAATTCCGGGTGACATATAAGTTCACTGAACCACACGTATATATTTCATGAAAGGCTAATGACTTGTACACACGGTCGGAAATTCCGATTGTGTGTGGGCCCCATCTGACTTTTTTCCATCTGTTTTTAGAAATAGAACATGTTTTATTTTTTTCCAATGGAAAAAAAAACGATAGGAAGTTCTTATTGTCTGTGTGGAACTCCGGGGGAGAAAAAACCCACGCATTCTCAGAATCAAGTCGAAGCATGCTCGGAAGCATTGAACTTCATTTTTCTTGGCTCGTCGTAGTCTTTTACGTCACAGCAATTTGGACGATCGGAATTTGGTTTGACAGTGTGTATGCAAGACAGCTTGGATGGAATTTCCGACGGAAAATTCCATCGGATTTTACCCCATCGGAAATTCCGATCGTGTGTACAGGGCATAAGTCTGCTTTTTGGAAAAAAGAATGAATGCACTCACATTTGCAGAGCAGTATATGTTGTTTATTTATTAAATTATTTTCCATTTGAGTCTGCAAAGAATTGCAACTGTGAGTAGATTGTGGGTAAATTGTAGACTGTGAGGCCTCGTACACACGAGGGAATTTATCCGCTGAAAATGGACCAACGGACCATTTCAGCTGAGAAATCCGCTCGTCTGTAGGGGCCGGCGGACAGATTTGGACGGATTTCTCCGGCGGAAAAGTTTCAAAGCATGCTTTGAAACTTTTCCGCCGGAGAGCTGCCCGTCGGATATGTCTGCTGGTTAGTATGCCTAACCAGCGGACATATCTGTCCGCACATGCGTCAACGTCACCGCCGCGTCACCACGTTGTCCGACGGCGGGGAATTTGATCCGATGGTGTGTACAGCCATCAGATTAAAAGAGCCCGGCGGACATATCCGATAGAAACGGTCCGTCGGACCGTTTCCATCGGATAAATCCTATCGTGTGTACAAGGCCTGAGTGTGCTGCAGATTTTTCCTCCAGCTACTTAATGCAGAATTTCAGTTAGATACAGTAGCTGGAGGATGTGTCAGTTGACTACAAATGCAGTATTCAGTGCACTTGTGTTCCGCTGATAGCTACAGTGGTGGCACTGGCAGACAAGGCTTGTAGTTTATTTATTCACAGATCTCTTTAAAAGAATGACATGGGTGTGTGGGTGGAACAAAATGTAAAAACTATAGCTAGAACCGGGAAAAAGAACCCATACATGCTTGTTGTGTTACACTATGTAAATTATTATTGCTTTAAGCTCTGCTCCATTCTGTCTAGCTGAACTCTCTCTCCCACCGTAGTTCTGTATTTGTCCCCTCTACTTTCTGTATCTCTCTCAGTGCTTAGTATACCCTCCATGCTGAAACACCTTTCCATGTGGCTTACAACTGCAACATTTTTCTACCTATGAATATCCATCAAACCTGGATATCCCTCACGGACATATCCGACGGACAGGTTTCCAGCGGACAAGTTTCTTAGCATGCTAAGAAACTTTTGTCCGCTGGAAACCTGTCCGCTAGGCCGTACACACGATCGAACATGTCCGCGGAAACTGGTCTGCGGACCAGTTTCAGCGGACATGTTCGATCGTGTGTGCGCGGCCTAACACTAAGTAATTTATTGAGTTAAACTGTCTGAAGCGATGCAAGGGATGAATAGTACACCAGGTCATGTAAGACCTACATGAAGCTGGAGATAAAGTTTATCGCTTTGTAGTTGGTCCAGAACAATGCTTAAAGAGGAGGGCATGAGTTTGGAGGTTGGAGAGGAGCTTGGCACTGTGTTAAACCTAAAATATATCTTCTAAAAGGTGGAGTTAACCTTTCAAATTAATATATAGTGTATCTGTGACGTGTACACAATTTGCACTGTTATTAACCACTTAAGACCCAGGCCTTTAGGCAGGTAAAGGACCTGTCCAGTTTTTGCGATTCGGCACTGTGTCTCTTTAACTGACAATTGCGCGGTCGTGCGACCTGGCTCCCAAACAAAATTGTTTTTCCCCACAAATAGAGCTTTCTTTTGGTGGTATTTGATCACCTCTACGGTTTTTATTTTTTGCGCTATAAACAAAAATAGAGCGACGATTTTGAAAAAAAAACAATATTTTTTACTTTTTGTTATAATAAATATCCCCCAAAAATATATAAAAACATTTTTTTCCTGAGTTTAGGCCAATATGTATTCTTCTACCTATGTTTGGTTAAAAAAAACGCAATAATCGATTGGTTTGCGCAAAATGTATAGCGTTTACAAAATAGGGGATAGTTTTATTGCATTTTTATAAAAAAAAATGTTTTTACTACTAATGGCGGCGATCAGCAATCTTTTTTGTGACTGCGACATTATGGCAGACACATCGGACAATTTTGACACATTTTTGGGACCATTGTCATTTTCACTGCAAAAAATGCATTACAAATGCATTGTTTACTGTGAAAATGACAATTGCAGTTTGGGAGTTAACCACTAGGGGGCACTGAATGGGTTAAGTGTGACCTCATCTGTGTTTCTAACTGTAGGGGGCGGGGCTAAACGTGTGACATCATTGATTGTGTTTTCCTATATCAGGGAACACACGATCAATGACAGCGCCACAGTGAAGAACGGGGAAGCTGTGTTTACACACACCTCTCCCCGTTCTTCAGATCCGGGGACCGATCGCGAGACTCCAGCGGCGATTGGGTCTGCGGGTCCCACGGTCACGGAGCTTTGGATCGGGTCGCGGGTGCGCGCCATGGCCACGTGCCGCGGGCATGCGCCCACGACCCACGGCTGAGGCACTTAAAGAGGACGTACAGATATGTGCTTGTGCCCAGGCGTGCCATTCTGCCGATGTATATCTGCAGGGGGCGGTCCTTAAAGGAACACTAAAGGTTTGTTTTTTATTAGATCAATTGATTGCTGTAAGCTAGAGCATTTAAATATCACTTACCTCGTTTTTCCTTTTGACCTCCAAAATACAGAAATCCAGGTTTGAAAATGCCTTTTCCTGTCTCTCCTCTTCTTGCTTTCCACCAGCACCTGAGCCGTTTTGCATGGTGGAAAGCAGAATGTGCTCACCCCCTCCCTATGACTAAAGCCCTGCGTGAAGATGCTCTCTTATCCCTCACAGGCATGGAGGCTAAGCCTAATGGGAACTGTAGTTCCCATTAGGCCGTGATGTAGCAAGAATGAATGCGCACCGCAAACCAGGAAGTCAGTGAGAATAACGATTCAGGAGTGACAGAGGTGAATAAAATGGCTCGATTTCAACAGGTATCAAACTAGTTATAATGCAAAACATTACTTTTTACTTTATCAGCTACTGTCAGACTTTAATTTAAGAGGAAAATATTTTTGTCTTTACAACCTCTTTAAGCGGTTAATAGACTAACTGGAATCAATTTTTATTGTGGGATTCATTACCATATTCCAAGTACAGAAATATTGGCCAGATATATGTTCATTGGACAGCACAACCAGCACATTTGCTGAGCTATAACCTCCAGTGATGGTGAATCTTGGCACCCCAGATGTTTTAGAACTACATTTCCAACGATGCATGAGCATTATGGGAAATGTAATTCCAAAACATCTGGGGTGCCAAGGTTCACCATCACTGATCTTTACCATATTGATCTCAGTCACCCCAAGCTACCTGATGCTAACTTTTGTAATAAAGAAATCCAAGAAATTGTGAAAAAAGCTGGTGAGCAGACAGGCAGAACTCACAACATAAAAGGCGATTTTTCATGTAAGCTTATATTTTATTGTTTGTAGAGCCTTTGAGAGTGTGTTGATTGACAAATACAATTTGCTTTAACCACTTCAGTCTGAGGCCATAGTAAAAAGACGGCCTTTAGGTGGCTCTATAAATCCGGGAGGCCACTGGGGGGTGCGCACCCGGCGCGTCACCGCGATGCTTATGCACGTGCCTGGCGGCCGCGATGTCTGCCAGGTACCCGCGATCATCAGTTTTAGAGCAGGGACGAGGAGCTCTGTATGTAAACACAGAGCTCCACGTCCTGTCAGGGAGAGGAGACTGATGCTCTGTCCCTTGTACATAGGGACACAGCATCGGTCACCTCCCCCAGTCAGTCCCCTCCCCCCACAGTAAGAATCACTCCCAGGATACACATTAAACCCCTTCCCCGCCCCCTAGTGCAAACTACAAGTGCAAAGTGCTCTTGAAATTGCACTGAAAGTGCACTTGGAAGTGCAGTCGCTGTAGATCCGAGGAGGACATGCAAGGAAAAATACAGCATTTTAGCCTGCACATGATTGGATGATAAAATCAGCAGAGCTTCCGCTCATTTCAGATCTACCCCTAATGCCTTGTACACACGATCGGAATTTTCGATGGAAAAAGTCAGACGGAATTCTTTTGTCGGATATTCCGACCGTGTGTGTGCCCCATCAGACGTTTTTCAGTTATTATGTGATGTGAAAGCCTCATAAAGAAATTAACAACACCTTCTTTGCATCCTCTAACATAGTGATGGTGAACCTTGACACCCCAGATGTTTTGAAGCTACATTTCCCATGATGCTCATGCACTCTGCAGTGTAGTTGAGCATCATGGGAAATGTAGTTCCAAAACATCTGGGGTGCCAAGGTTCACCATCACTGCTCTAACGTAAGCCAAATCCTTGTTTATTGGTGTCTCACATGCTACATAAGAGAATAGAACTAATGAAGTCACCACATCAAATGATCGGTAAGCTGCAACATATAACATTTTTGGGTTTAACCACTTAAGGACTGCCCACCGCATATATATTGTGGCAGGGCAGCCCATAACGTACCTGTACGTCATTTCATACACGAGATACTGTGGTCCACTGCACAGTGGCGAGCCAATGCATGGGTCCGGCGGCCGCAATATCTGCCAGCCACCCGCAATCGCTTCTCAGAGAGGAAGAACAGGGATCTGCCAATTAATGCCTATCAGTGCGGCATTTCAGTGCTTATCAGTGCCGCCTATCAGTGCCCATTGGTTCTGCATATTAGTGCCTCATCGTCACCAAAAAAAAAAAAACAGTGATGATCAAATACCACCAAAGGAAAGCTCTATTTGTGGGAACGAAATGATAAACATTTTGTTTGGGTGCAGTGTTAAATGACCGCGCAATTGTCACTCAAATTGCGACAGCACTGAAAGCTGAAAATTGGAAGGGGGGAAAGTGCCCAGTATTGAATTGGTTATGATTTTTGTACTGCTTGTTAAGAATATGTAAATCATTTACTGTCTATGGTGTGGGCACAGGTACACTTTAAAATATTTGGTTAAACACATTTCTTCACTACATTATTGTCATCCAGATATTATTAGATGGCGATTCGCCTTTTGCATGCCAGGAAATGTAATGGGTCTGCAGCAAATTGTGGTTCCATATTAGCATTATGGTGTCTGCTCTGCTCTGACTGCCATCAGCAATAGTTTACTGTTGTGGTGTATGATTGTGCAACTAATTACATTAAAGGCTGTGGTAGATGAAACCATGATTTAATGTTGGTCCTGCACTGAATAAACCCACAAAGTGAAATCTGAATTGTGATGATCAAAAAATAACAGGGCTCCATGGGACTTCGATTCAAAGTTTAGAATCCTGTTCAATTCACACTGCACCTCTGTCTGATTTATTGAATGTCTTAAATACGAAAGTACTGAATAAATCACATTTAGAGGAACATATTAAGAAACTATAAGTAATGTCATATTGAAAAAACTCCCTGATTTAAAAAAAAAACAATAGCTTCCCCTATTAAAGCTGAACTTTAGGCTCCTCTACTGTACTACAATTTCATACTCTGATTTTACTGCACGCTGTGAGATTTTCATAGTGTGCATTAGAAGCTGTGTCGCCAAGGGTGTTCAGGTGTAGTCTGCCTAGGAATGCCGTTCTCCAGACTTTCGCTCATCAAGGTGATTTGATATTTGTTGTTATGACCCTGCGAGATATTAGGACACTGGATAGTGGTCTGGATCTCAGCTGCGGAGGTTACTCAGGTCAGAGCCACCAGTTACTCTATAGAAACACAGAGATTATGGGGTCTTTGTCATCACAGCCTCCAAAGAGAAACAACCTTTGTACTAGGATAGCTGTATAAGCAACATGCAGATATAGGGAGCGAAGCAGTGTACTGTATGGTCTGTAAGAGGCTGGGATGGTGTGTGGATTGCAAGAGGAATAGATCTATATGTAAACAGTAGGGACAGCCTGCAATCCTTATGGTGATACAGCTTACAGCAATAGATGACAGCACACACAGAAAGATCACAGTCCTAAAGATACTGCAGTATAGGCAAAGCTTAGCAACACAGTATTAGCCACATGGGGTACTTGCGGTACTGAAGTGTAGGTAGTTAGAATCCTTCCTTCTGGGTACTGAGGTCCATGTAGGCTTGTGGGGGTGCAGGCAGGTTGGAAGCGGTGCAATGGGTACAGGCTGGCTGGTGCTGCGGTCAGTAGGTTGTGGCAGATTGCTGAGGTGCAGGTGCTGGGTGACCTGAGTCTCTTGGGGTTGGTGTCCGGGTCCCTGGTGGCGGCAGGCGTCCAACAGGAATAAACGAACACCCTGCCGCCACATCAGGGGATTTAAATAGCGCGCCTGGAACGCGGAATTGTGCGGGTCGCACTTCCGCGTTCCAGCGTGGAGCGCAGACGTCCGCGCACCGGAAGTGACGCGGACGAGATGTAGAACGGAGCGCGGCTGTCAATACAATGTACAGCTGCGCTCGTTCTATCAAGAGTAACGCAGATGGCGTTACATTTGTACAACTCTTCCCATGAGCCAGCCCACTGCTTTAATCAGAAGAGAAGTACAGAGGCAGGGTGCTGTGATGTTTTTAGGAAGCTCTGTACAACATCCTGCTGATCCCTTCCACTAGCCATGAGCTGTCTGCATCGCATAGAAAATCACAGAAACTCAAACATGTTAAAAACAAAAAAGGAGGGCCAGATCCATAGAGAGAGTACGCCGGTGTATCTACTGATACGCCGGCGTACTTTCAAATTACCCGTGTCGTATCTTTAGTTTGAATCCTCAAACCAAGATATGACGGCATCTGGGTTTGATCCGACATGCGTACTCCTTCGTACGCCTTCGGATCGTAGATGCAATACTTCGGCGTCCGCTGGGTGGAGTTCTCGTCGTTTACCGCGTCGAGTATGCAAATGAGCTATTTCCGATGATCCACGAATGTACGCGCGGCCGTCGCATTCTCTTAAGGCGTCTCTAGTCGGCTTTTTCCGGCGTATAGTTAAAGCTGCTTTTTTGCGGCCTATAGTTAGACTTGTATAAAAAATTGTGTGCATATGAATGTCATATGCTACTGCGCTGACTTTATGTGTACTGTGAAAAAATCCCTTAAATCACATGCATGAATGATGTCAAAAATAACTAAACTTCAAATAGTGGATACTCAATGTGCAGTTTACATATATCAAAAGGAAAAAAGAAAAAAACAAAAGAGACCGCTAAAAAACAAAAAACTGTGCCAGAAAACAATAATTGTCCGACAACCTGCAAAGATTGTGGAAAATGTGACAGTCTCTTCACGTGGTAGTGCCTTGTATTTCTTATCACAATATTCGTGACTTTTCACCCTTAAGATAAGTGTCACCACCACCTTGTATATATTATGCGCTCACCAGACGTCAGGATAAATACAGCATGTAGTTTTGTTAATACCGATGGTCCCAAATGCTTACTAGCAGACCAAGGGATGGATTCCTCTCATTAGTATGTGCTCCTGTAAGGTTTCCTTGCTCCCCAAAAAAGAGAAACCTCACATGGTGTAGTATTTCGATAAAAACAAGGCAGTTTTAATAAAATAAATTGTGCACTCACATTTAAAAGTGTCAAACCGACACTAGTTTGTCCAGCGTTTCCTTTCCGGTTAGGTTGCGGTTCAGTATGTGGATGTGCCGCGGCGGAGGTGTGTGACGTGTTTCTGTCTGCAAAGAACTAAATTTCCCATACGCCTCTACGCGTTTCGCATTTGCGCATGCGTCATCAGGAAGCTATGGGGGCATGTTCTCTGTGTGTTTTTATATTATGTGTAGATGTTCAATTATTCCCTGTTTCCGGGATTTTTACTCCCGCCCTCACCGGATGTTATCCTTACACCATTTTTAAAAAGGTATCGTCATATTCTTAACAAGCAGTGACTATGGGCAAACTTTACAATGCTTTTTGGGCTTACATTCAAGATCATTAAAAACGTTAAAAACATTAGAATCATTAAAACATTATACTTAAAAACTTTTCTTAGAGAATTTTTCTTAGAGAATTTTTTAACAAGTTTGTGCATCCACTTATCACTATTTAGTCAAATAAATGTGTCTATGAGTCTTGAGGTTTAAAAAATAATATATAAAAATGAAAATAAAAAATAAAATAAAAATGAAAATAAAATAAAAATAAAAATAAAATTAAATACAATTAAATTAAAAATAAAATAAAATAAAATAAAATAAAAATAGAATAAAAATAATGATAAACCTCAAAAATCTTCCAAAAAACAGTTTAAATCCAACTCTATGTTCATTCCTTTCGGTTTGAATGTGTCCATCTTATAAATCCAATATGTTTCATTTCTAGAGATTTCTCTCTTTAAATTGGTGTTACGCCAATTTCTTTCTACCCTATCTATGGCATACATTTTTAATTTTGTTGGGTCCCTATTATGCATTTTACTAAAGTGCATCGAAACGCTGTGGTATTTAAAACCTTTTCTTATACTCCCTATGTGCTCTCCCAGTCTTGTTGATAGCTTTTTTTGTAGTTCTACCTACATGTTGTAGTCCGCATTCGCATTCCAGGACATAGGTAACATGGGTGCTACTACAAGTTATTAGTTTATTTATTTTGTACTTTTCCTTATTTGTATTTGATCTGAATTCAATAATTTTTCTAGGGCCCTTGACTGTGCGGCAAGGTTTGCACCTGCCGCACCTGTAGAACCCTTTTTGGTCCAAAAAGGACGACATCTTCTTAGGGGGATCTGGAACATTTTTCACAATAGTGTCCCGAATCCTTTTTGCTCTTCTATATAAAAATGTTGGTTTCCTTGGCACAATCTCCCTTAGTTGTGGATCTTCCAGGATGATCGGCCAGTACTTCCTCACTATTTTTTCAAATGTTTTATATTCGGTGTTGAATCCTGTTATGAAAGACAGGCCATTTTTTTCTTCCACAATTTTTTCTTTCTCCTTCAACATGTGTTTTCAATCCATCAATCCGACAGCATCTCTGGTTTTCTCTAGTTTGGCATTTTCGTATCCCTTGTCCACAAACCTTAGACTTGCCATGTTAATTATGGCCGTCGTTCCCGCGTCGAAATTAGATTTTTTTTAAATTTTTGCGTAAGTCGTCGTGAATAGGAATGTACGTAATTCACACTAGTTAAAAAAACGTTGTTGTGACGTAATTTACCGCAATGCACGGCGGGAAATTTCTGAACGGAGCATGCGCAGTTTGATCGGTGTGGCAACGCGCTTGAGCATAACGTGCCGTTACGTCGCTTGAGATACACTACGCCGCCGTAACTTACGGCGCAAAATCTTTATGGATTTGAACTAAAGCCAGGTAAGGTACGGCGGCATAGCGTATCTCACATACGCTGCCCCCATCTATTTCTATGTGGAACTGGCCCGGAGTATGTAATGAAAAAAAGGAGGTTTTGTTTTGAAATGTCATTGACACATTGATGAGGGGAAAAGGAGGAAACAGGTAAGACAAAGTTTAGATTAAACTTTAGCTTTAAGCAATAATCACTATTTATTCCAACTTTAATAGCACAAATTCACCTATGAGTGTAGAAGTTTAATTCCTTACTGACTAAACAAACTGCTACATCTTGAAGAACACATAAACCAACTAAACTCACCAAAGCAAATGCTACATCTTGGAGAATTTCCAGGATGTTTAAAAACACTACTTCATTACTTCTGCCTTACTTCCAGGACAGACTCTAGGTCATGATACAGGAAGGAGTTGCCCATCTCATCTCATTAGCACACACTCTGCATCATCTACCCTCAGCTGGGCAACTCCTTCCTGTGTCATAACCTAAAGTTTGTTCAGAAAGTAGGGCAGAAGTATTGGAGCAGAGCTGTTAAATATCCACAAAGAGAGTAATCTAAGTGTGGGTAGAATAAATGAAAAGCAGTTTTATTTTTTCAAAAATAGTACATTAATGCTATATTGGTACATAGGGGAACTGGAATAATTACATTAAAAAAGGTGAACAAAGATGAAATTAGCATTTAAGCAATGCTGTGTTTTTCCTTGCACTCTTACACTGTCCAGCTTGTAAGCTAGTCTGCCACTTGGTGGCCCTGTTCCAAATAATGTGGTAATAGGGAATTATGCAATTGGGTGTCAGATCCCCTTTTAGACAAAACATTCCTGTAGTGATATAATGGGTTGAGTTAGTGCCCATATAAATGCCAGGAGGGGAGGAACCTTACAAGACAGGGCATCAGAATAAAAACTCCCCACAAGCCACGTGATATAGTCAGCTACTGCTAAGAGCCGTTAACAGGGCTAAAGCCCCAGGTGAGGTAGTTAAAAACACCCAAAAGAACCAGCTGTTGTTGCCGTGACTCTTGTACAGTCTGCTGTGGACTGTAAGCGGGATGCAAAAGGCCTTTCAGGCCAGGCTAAGTGTACTCTGACATGGGTACTAGTACACCTGGGAGAAAAAATAACATCAAGAAACATGCCCAGCTGGTTAGAGCTATGAAGTGGGACATAGAAAGAAAGACAGAGCAGAATGATATGGATCTAGTATACAGGGAGCTGGGTCTTAAAACTATGGTGCTTCCAAGGAGAGAGGAGATGCTGTGGGAAGATAGACTAATAATTATCTGCTGGTATTCTGAGCCCCAGTAACTGCTACAGAATGTCTACTTATGCCTATGGCGTTTACAACAAACAGTTCTGTCAGTATGCCCAGGTCATATTGAATGTCACAGCCATCTTTGCAAGCTACAAGTTTGCAAAATATACTTCTTATGTGGACATTCCTTTCTTATTGAATGTAAAGACTCAAGGCTGGGGATATCATGGAGTGTTTCACAATATAGCCAATGTTTCTATGTACCGGCAGTAGGTCACTGTCCTATCCAAGAAGAAATGGGGCGAAGGTACTAGCAAATTGGTGCCAACACACAGCCAATCGTGGTCTCCCTTATAAGCTTCTAGGGAGAAAGAAAATTCCAAGTGTGAAGAAGCATGTGACTCACTAACTTTTCTTTTTATGTGATGTATTGTATTAAATAAAGGGTTACAATTTAGATGTGGAACCTGGGCACAGGATCTCTTTAAAGAATAAGTCAAGTTGCAAAGCCAAAAAATCATGTAGCACTATAAACTTGTACAGGTAGAGAGATGGAGGGTCAGGGGAAGGTTCAGGCACTCGATGCAGATCACTGGGGAACTTTTAAACTTCAAAAAGAGTCACGCTCACCACTTTCCTTCGAGTGGGTACTGCTGACTCGGATAGGCTACTCTCACTGGCCTAGCAACCGGGATGATGCACGGACAAATGGAAGAACAAGAACAACAGTCTCTGCCACAGGATCTAGTACAATGAAGATGGAATGTTCAATATCCCCCTGCCACAGGATTTAGTATTCGGATATCCAGCCTTACAGTTTAGAGCCTTTAAGCCGTCCCGGCACACTGTAAGGTAGCATAGGCTACGGTGCGTCCTCCAATAAAGTCACCAGGCTTTCCCCGAGACACCAGCCTTCCACTTGGTCCTCTCCAGGACAGGTCCTTCGATGGTTTCCCCATTGAGTGGCTTCCTACCTTAGGACAGACAGCGCAGGACCACCTCCAAAGTGTGGACCCCAGTCAGGACAACTGGGCCTACATGGCAAGGATGCAGCCTCGGGCCAACATGGCCCCACGGCTGAAATCAACCATCACACACCCCAAGCCCGGAGGGCCACGAGGCAAAAAGCCCCTAAAGATGAAGTCTGCCCCCTTAAGTACCCTTCCCCAGCATGCCCAGCGGGGAGACCACTCCCACTAGGCTGTTCCCAGGGGAAAAGCACCCAATACACTCTGGCTTGTTTGTATTCCAACATTGGCCTGGGGTGGTAACGCCACCTACAGGCAACAGTGGGAAGTCCTCCAAACACAGCCATAGCAGGAACAGAGGCGGTTTTACCCATACTTATACCAAAGTCTGAGCTAACTACCAGCTTAGGCATATACTGAATTTAACATAGTGCCTGGTCATCAGCATCAGGGTGCTACAATAAGTACAATCACTTTCAGCTCACAGTACTCACCTTCTGCCACTAAATGCTGGTCATGGAAGTTGGCATATGGCTTTCCACAAAGAAAAAAGAAAATGTTGCATACACCTTGTTCACAGATACGTCCTTCAGCCTCATAGGCTTGATTTCCACTTATCCTATTAACTTACAGAAATATTTGGAGATTATATATGGATTTAAATGATGGCTTAGTGGTTAGCACCCTGGTTCAAATTATAATCAGGACACTACCTGCATGGGGTTTGCATATTATCTCTGTGCTTCCATGAGTTTCCTCTGACACTCCAAAAACATGCTGGTAGGTTAATTGGCTCTTTTAAATTGGCCCTAGTACAGTGATGGTGAACCTTGGCACCCCAGATGTTTTGGAACTACATTTCCCATGATGCTCATGCACTCTGCAGTGTAGTTGAGCATCATGGGAAATGTAGTTCCAAAACATCTGGAGTGCCAAGGTTCACCATCACTGTCCTAGAATGTATGTAAGATAGGGACTTTAGATTAAAAGCGCTTTGAGGGCAGAAACTGATGTGAATGTAAAATATCTGCATAGTGCTATAAACATTGTCTGCACTATATAAATACTTATAATATATATATAATCGTATATACCGCGTTTCCCTGAAAATAAGACCTAGCGTTATTTTCCAGGAGGGCTGCAATATAAGCCCCACCCGAAAATAAGCCCTAGTTTAAAATGCTTTTAAAAGCCTATAATTCACTCTATTACAGTAGTATATAATGTACAATGTGTGTGTTTCTGTAATATAAATGTGAGGAAGAGAGCTCCAGTGGGTCACAGAAGCGCAGAGTGACGCTATAACGAAGGTATTTGGCACAATTATATCACAGAAACACACACATTGTACATTAAAAAATATTGTAATAGAGTGGATTATAGGATTTTACAAGCATTTTATCTCAGTTGAAACTGGGGATTCCTGACAGGCAGGGAGGGACAGAGGGGAGAGAAGACAGCACATTACATGGTAAGGCCTACCCTGAAAATAAGCCCTACTGTGTCTTTTGTTGCCAAAATTAATATAAGACCCGGGCTTATTTTCGGGGAAATATTATCAATTATTTTATATTAACAATTAAAACATGCATTGTTGGCTAATCACAAACAAAATAATATGATGAATGTGTGCAGTCATTCTATAATGGCCGCTCTTCCAGTTAGTTCTACGAACGGATAACATCTGCAGCAAATAAACCCTTCAAACATGTAATGACTTCCAGTATTTGACAGCAGCATGTTCATTTAGAAGTGGCTGAAAATAGTTCCTGGGCAGGATTGTACAATAGAGCTCAAGCCACTATTAGAGTTGGGTAAACCTTGGAGGTGTGAAGCTGTTATCCTCATACCTCCTGAGGAAATTAATCATTAAGTAGTTTAAATACACACTGTGACAACATGAATAGCCACACAGAACCTATGATTTAATACTGTGTTTCATCAAGGAAGAATTGCCATGTTGTTGTATTAAACTAAAAGAAATTACTGTGATTTCTATACCCCTGTTTTTGACCAGACCAAACAGAGCAATTTTGTTTTAAAGTGTTTCCCAATGTCTGTCCTTCTAGGTAACTCTCCATTCTTATACTAATTATATATATAGTACCTTCGATTATCATTCATTTAGAAATGTCCAGGACTGGATTAACAATTAGTGACAGTGGAGCCTTTAGGTTGCAGAGTCAAAGGGGAGGCTTTTTTTTACTACTGTATATTAAATTGTGTAAATATTTATTTTTAGTTATCACATCTCATGATAAGCACTTGGGTAATGGATGTGTTAATTTCCAGTCCCATGCTAAAGTTCCCAAGAAACACACAGACTGCACAATATGAATTGAAATGGCCACAACAGCCCTTTATGTAACCACAAAAACAATTAACAGCTTAACCAAATATAAACATACCAATAAATAACATAACGACTGTTGGTTACAAGAATAGATCTTTGGTGTCAGCTAGCTAAATAGGCTTAACAAAAATCCACACTCATCCTCAGCTGCTCAAGGACAGCAACATAATTGACTATTAAAGCGGGGTTCCGGACATAAAATATATATTTATTTGTAATCTCAAATACTTTTAGACATGTGCGTTTCTGTTCGTAACAAATGGATTTTCGTACAAATTTGTTAGTATTCGTACATTCGGATCAATTCGAACATCCGAATAGCTGAAAGTACTAAAATACGAAAATTACGAATAAGCAAAATAACGAACAAGTGAAAATACGAACGTACGATTGGACAAACTTACTAAAATACGAAACACCGAAAAAGCAAAAGAACGAAAATGACATCTATAACGAACGATTTGCATTCCGTATTTTAAATCCTCTGTTCGTAATTTCGTATATTCGTATTTTCATTCGTATGTTCGTATTTTCATTTGTGTGTTTTGTAAATCCGTTTCTTTGTCTGTTTGTAAATTTGTGTACTTGAATCTTTCTTTCGAATGGGCACTGGGCAGTGTAGTTAGTGAGTGATGTATCTTACTTAATATCTTAGCCAATCAGCGTATCTCTTTGGTGCTGAGTCACATTGGACAGTGTAAAGCCTCGTACACACGATCCGACTTCAAACAAACTTTTCCATGGATTTTTGTCCAAAGGGAGTTGGCCGGACTTTTGTTGCCGAAAAGTTTGTCTGTTTGCAGAGCAAACTTTTGTCCGATGAAAACCGAAAAAGTTTGTCTAATGGAGCGTACACACGCTTAGATTTTTTTGAAAACATGCTCATTTTGAAGTTTGTTGGCAAAAAGCGTGACCGTGTGTACGAGGCTTAAAGGGGTGGTTCCCCTAAAAATAAACTTTTAACATTGCATTTCTCTTCTTAATTACATCTAGAATCGGCTGGTATTTAAAAATAAATCCGTTCGTACATACCATTTTCGGCATGTAGTCTCACCGCCACTTCCGGGTCTGACGGTTGGGGTAGGGCGTGCCTACTTGATTGACAGGCATCCGATCGACGCATACAGCGCGTCACGAGATGCCGAAAGAAGACGAACGTTGGTGCGCATGCGCCGTATAGAGACGCACCAACGTACGGCTTCTTTCGGCATCTCATGACGCGCTGTATGCGTCGATCGAATGCCTGTCCCCAACCATCAAACCGGAAGCAGCGGTGAGACTACATGCCGAAAATGGTATGTACGGACGGATTTTTTTTTAAATACCAGCCGATTCTAGATGTAATTAAGAAGAGAAATGCAATGTTGAAAGTTTATTTTTAGGGGAACCACCCCTTTAAATATGGATTAGCCGCGTGTTGAAAATGAAACTAAAATACGAGATTGCGAATGACTGTGCCGCAATGTATTTAGTAAAGTACAAAATTACGAAGCCACCAAACGAAAATTATTATCTAACAAAATTACGAATTTCGAATCAACGAAAATAAATTAGACAGGCTTAGGCCGCGTACACACGATCGAATATATCTGCTGAAACTGGTCCACAGACCAGTTTCAGCGGACATATCCGATCGTGTGTACCGCCTAGCAGACAGGTTTCCAGCAGACAAAAGTTTTAAAACGTATCTGCTGGAAAACTGTCTGTCGGACATGTCCACTGGTTAGTTACGCCTAACCAGCGGACCGAAATCCCCCGCATGCGTCGAAGCATTTTACTTCCTGGTTTGCGGACGTCGCGGTGTCAACATCACCGCCACGTCACCGCGCTGTCTGTCCACGGGGATTTTGGTTTGATCGTGTGTACACACATCAGACCAAAATATCCCAGGAGACATGTCCGATGAAAAAGGTCCGTCGGACCATTTTCATCGGACATGTCTCCTCGTGTGTAAGCGGCCTAACTGATCATTCAGTATAAACGAAAATAAAACTGTTACAAAAATACGAACGGGTCCGAAAAGGAAAACTTGCGTCTTATGAAATATGAACGGGTCCGAATAGGAAAACTTGCGTCTTATGAAATACGAACGGGTCCGAATAGGAAAACTTGCGTCTTACGAAATTATGAATCTTTACAAATCTACAGAACGAGACGAAGCGAAAAGAAAAAAACACTTTTTTAAATACTTTACTATAAATATTCATTAAAACTAGGGCTGTTACTGATCAAAATTTTTGTGTTCGATTAATAGTTTTTTATTTTAATCGATTAATCGACTAATTTCGATTAATTATAAAGCACATACAGATCCAACAATTTTTAGCTGATCTCCTTGCAGGCTGATTCTCAGTGCAGCTACCAACCACTGGAAAAATGGATAGCAGGATACAAAAAACACACAAAGGCAGCGCTCGATAGGAATCGCATTACAACTTTTATAGTCTTTAAGTAGGTAACCAAATAAATATTGCACTGGAGATAAAATCTATGTAGCTACATAAACTGTAAAAATGGTGCGAGTAATACCAAACGGGACCAAAAGCAGTCATAAAAACAAGTATGATACTGGTATAAAAATGTGTACAATGATACCACTGCTGAATCCAGATGAGGAGGGTTTAACATCAGTTCTTTGGCATGTAGATGTCCAGTGAAGGAAACTATCACAACTCCCAGTGGATGGTTGTAGAATCCCAGGTTGATAGAGGGAAATGATAGAGGGAAGTGTAACAACCCTTGTGTGTGGCAGATAGTAAGGTCCCGCTGACATGCAGATATGAAGGCACAGCAAAGGAGCTCTTCAGATGGACACGCCAAGCCCCGCTGGTGCTTGTGACATTACCGGATGTCCGACGGAACTCCCTGAAGGCCCAGAAGCTGGCAGAGAGGTGAGTACCAATCAAAAGAATTTTAATCGATCAAAAAGATTTTGATCGATCAAAAAAATTAAGGATTAATCGATGAATTAAAAGTTAATTTGCACAGCCCTAATTAAAACATATTATTAATGCACGATCAGTACATGAATAGTGGCTAACACTTACCTGATATCTTTTCTCTTTTTTTTTCTTTTTTTTTTTTTAAGTTTCAAAAAGAAGTTTATTGTGAACTATTACGATACAATGACAAGAAAAATACAACCTTCATGTCTTGGATAAGCTTCGTAAATTGAAGTATGAACATTATATAGTAATGAAGATAGCTGGTAACACAACATCTCTTCAAATGATAAAAAATAATTATAAATAACGTTGACCTTCCTCCATAAGCTTAACACAGGGGGGGTTATCGTAATAAGACTCCAATTTAGCGGAGAGAAAAATTGAAAAAGAAGAAAGTCGCCGGACCAGGTGCCCCTTCCGGGTGCACTCAATACCTGGTTCCGGGAAATAGTATTCTTCACTACACCATCTCCACTAAAATAAGATTGCTCCCCGGACCTAGAAAAACAGAGAACTCCCAGATCCGAAGAGCAACCCAGTATAAGATTGAAAAAGCAGTAGAGTAATAGTTATCAGGGCCCCCAACGAAAAAAGATGTGACATAAAAGATAAGCAACAATTAGCTTTGGCTATCGAGGTAGCACCTATAGGAATAATAATGTCTAGAGGATTTGAAAATAAATAATTTCCGTCTCTTGGATACAGTAAAGTTACAAACACAAAAAAGAGTCCAAGAATCAATTTGACCCAGGCTAAAGGTTTTAGAGAAAAGAGGGAGAAGGAAGGAAAGGAAAGAGGGGAGAAGAAAGGTGCCAGTCTACAGAGTAAGAAATCATTCAAAGAAATCATGTCCCATTTACTCCTGGTATAAATGAAATGCCTAAGTAGGTGGCCCAGGGTTCCCAAGTTGCTTCAAAGTTAATGGTCGTATTCAAAATATGGCTAACCAGTTTCTCCTGTGTCATTATCCATGAGATCTTTCTTTTGGTTGCTGCTAGAGAGACTGAAGGCTGTTTCCATGCCTTAGCTAAAGTAATTTTTGCTCCAAGGAGTATAAAGAAAATCAGTCTACGAGTGTATTTGGAGGCTTTTGGGAGATCAGCGTTTAGCAAGGCTATCTGGGGAGATTGCTTTAAAGAAATACCCGTAACTTTTCTTATAAGATAAAACAACCTGTTCCAGAAGCTACGGATTTTCGGACACGACCACCAGATATGCCACATAGAACCCTGGGCCTGACAACCCCTAAAACAATCAGGAGAGGTAGATGGAAACATGACGGCAAGCCTCGTAGGTACCAAGTACCACCTTATCAATACCTTAAGGTTAGCCTCAATCAAATTAACATTTACAATACCTTTAAAAGCTCTTGTTACCATTTTGTGCCAATCCTGTAGATCCCAGGTTTCCTGAACATCCGATTCCCAAGCTACCATGAAGCGAAATTTGGATGAAGGTTCCATCAAAGACAGGTAAATGATAGAGATACCCCCTCTATGTTCCTTTCCCTGCCCACACCATTGCTCATAGGGTGTGAACCCTGGAGATTCCGATTTATGTTTCATAAGGGAAGAGATAAAGTGTGAGATTTGGAGGAATCTGAATTCTTCAGACTTGGGGAGATCTAATTTAACACGACAATGGTGGAGGGAGATAGGACCTGAGGTGGAGATGAAGTGACCTATTCTATATAGACCTTTATCCAACCACCACTGAAAGGCTCTAGTATCCATTCCTGGACTAAATTGGGGATTGTGAAATAAATTGGCTAGCGGTTTAGTAATCGAGATCAGCGAGGGTGAATGCTTCATCCTATCCCAGAGGGACAGAGATTGGGATAAAGTAGGGGACAGGATCGGGGGCCTACATGAACGGGGACACCAAAGTAAGAAGTCTAGAGTGTGTGCAGGTGCAGCCTGCTGTTCAATATTTAACCAATCCGGTTTTTCAAGTTTAGAATAGATCAATGAAAGTTGTGCTAATCTGGCTGCCTGAAAATATTTAAAAAGATCAGGAAGTCCCAGACCCCCTCGTGTTTTAGGACTGCAAAGAACCGAACGAGAGAGCCTATAGCCCTTTTGACCCCATATAAATTTAATTATCTTCCTCTGCATGGCCATAAGGTGACCCCTGTTGATCCCGATAGGGAGACATCTAAACAGATACAGGATTCTTGGGAGTAAAGTCATTTTTATCGAGGGGATCCGACCTATCCATGAAATATTAAAACTAGACCATTTCTTAAGATCTTTTTCTAGTTTACTGAATAACGGAGGGAAATTAGCTCCATATAATTGATCAAACGTTGGGGTTAAGTTAATTCCTAGGTAACGGATCGAAGAGGAATTCCATGTGTATCTAAAAGAGGACCTTAGATGGGAGAATGTTTCAGAGGATAAGGATACATTTAGCGCCTGAGATTTTGACATGTTAACCTTTAAACCTGAGATAACCCCGAAGGTATCTAGGAGCCCATTAATTGCCGGAAGTGAAGTAGTCGGGGAGGTGATAAAAAGGAGAACATCGTCAGCAAACAAAGCACATTTATGGATCGTTTGACCACACCTAACGCCTTCAATATTATGATTGGATCTGAGTGATATTGCTAAAGTCTCGATTGCTATAGCAAATATAAGGGGCGAGAGAGGGCACCCTTGTCTAGTACCCCTGGCGATGGTAATGGGGTCGGAATAAAATCCCTGTAATTTAATTCTAGCTTCCGGACTAGAGTATAGTGCCCCTAACATCCCCAGGAAGGAGTCTCCAAATCCCCAGCGTTTCAAGACGTTAAATAAATATGACCAAGATAAGGAATCGAAAGCCTTTTGCAGGTCTAGCGAGAGCAAAAAGCCCTCCTGACTGGGACCTCCATCCCACCCTGAGTGTAGTATAGATATGAGGTCAATTGCTCTCCTGACCTGGTCTGGGCCTTGCCTACCATGAATAAACCCCACCTGGTCTTTATGTATATATAAATTAATAAAGGAACTCATTCTGTTTGCTAAGATTTTAGTTAGGATCTTCACATCGTTATTAATTAAAGAGATAGGTCTGTAGTTCTCGACAAGTTCATGATTTTTATCTGGTTTGGGGATGACCGATATATATGCTGAGTTTAGATGAAGTGCCAACGGATTACCCGAACGTTTAGAATTAAAAAATTTAGTTAAGTGAGGGGAGAGAGAATTCAGGAAAGATTTATAATATTTGGATGAAAATCCATCCGGGCCGGGAGCTGAGCCTATTTTTAGGCCTTTAATCACTCCCATCGTTTCTTCAATAGTAATTGGGGAGTCCAGCAAATCAGCATGGGTCTTGCTCAAATTGGGGATGGGGAGAGAATCTAAAAAGGAATTAATGGACTGGGAGTCAGCCACATCCGAATTCTGATAAAGATTCTGGTAATAATCCCTAAAAGCACTCAAAATGCGTTGGGGGTTATGTGTAGAAGTTCCATTTTGCAACTTTATTTTAGGAAGGGTATAAGAGCGAAATTTAGGGGAAAGTTTATTAGCAAGTAAGGTGCTCATCTTATCCGTGTTTAAGTAGAATTTAGCTCCTGACCACTTGAAGGATTTTTCAGCCTTGACTGTTAGAGCCAAATTCAATGCCAATCTGGCATTATTAAGTTTATCCATATGGATAGAACTAGGATTTTTTTTATGTTGTTTACTAAGAACCTCAAATTCCTTCTCGAGTCTCTCAATATCCCGAGTTCTTTCCTTTTTCAGCTTAGTCGAGAGCTGGATAATCTTACCTCGGATCGAGGCCTTGTGTGCAGCCCATAAGGTTTCCGGAGAAACTTCTCCTGAATCATTAAGAAGGAAGAATTCTTGTAATGCTTTTTCTATTTCGACTATGTTAATAGGATCATCTAAAAGGGATTCGTTAAGTCTCCAATGGGCGGTATGAGGTCTGGTAAAAGATCCGCTCAAAGTCAGCACCACCATTGAATGATCCGAGAGAACCGTATCTTTTATAGAGGCTCTATAAACTAATGGAATATGAATAGAATTGATAAAAATATGATCTATCCTGGAAAAGCTCAAATGGGGATTGGAGAAATGGGTGTAGTCACGTTGAGTCGGATTAAGTTCCCTCCAAATATCTACTAAACCATGTTGGTGAATTAATTTCGCTACCTTATAACTCATCCTGTTGGGGTGGGACAATTGTTTTGAAGGAGCCTTAGATTTATCTAAACTCATATCGAAGGCTACATTGGAATCACCTCCCATGATCACAATACCTTCTAACAGTGATTCTAACACAAGCATCATTGACCGGAAAAATCCTGCCTGTCCGGTGTTTGGAGCATAATATGAAACAACTGAGAAGATTTGGTCTTCAATCAGTCCTTTCACTAAGATGTACCTCCCCTCCGGGTCCCTAAGCACGAAAGTGTCTTTAAACTTACACGCTTTCGAGAAGAATATCGCCACCCCCTTTGTTTTGTTAGTAGCATTGGCGAGGAAAAATTGCGGATATTGTCCATGAATAAAGGATGGGACATAACTGGGAGGGAAATGGGTTTCCTGAAGCATCACTACCTCTGATTTTTGTGAGCTGTAATAATTAAATAACTTCTTCCTTTTAATAGCCGAATTCAGACCCTGAACATTATGTGAGATAACTTTTAGCACTGAGCCTGACCTTTTGTTAGCAGCCATGGTGTGTAGGCAGGGAAAAATGGACAGAACATTTGGTACTCACCCACCGGTTCTGCGGGCAAGGAGTATGCGGGAGAATCGGGAACCTGGGATCCAGAATGTAGCGACCAGATAGTTGAACCTGTGTGCTGGCAAAATGAGAGAAAAAATTAGTAAAAGGAAGAAGGAAGAAAAGGAAGAAATAAGGAGAAAGGCCCATTGCGGGCCCAAAATGTAGGCAGGGGGTGGGACCCCCTCCTGCGTCGACCTGTAATGAAATGTTGTGGTCCAATATACGGACCACAAGTTCATCCCAGGAGCATGAAAAAACCATGCTCTGAGGATGAATGGAGGCACAAGACAACTGTCCCGGCCAAAACCAACCCATAAAAAACTACTATCAATAATAGTGGCAATTAGGCCTAAACAAACAACAGACAATCATAAAACCACATAAATGGATCCGTCAGCAGGATCGGTTCGAGCTCCCAGGTAATGGGAGGAGGGACCCAATAACAGGGGTTCAAACCCACCAGTACAAAGGAGCCCGGTCAATAATGCCTAATATTAAGCCTTAGGCAATCCCGCTGCTCCAAACAAAATAAAAATTAGCTACAGGAGGGGAACAAACATATATAAAAAAAAAAAATTCAAAATAAAGGAGCAGACGTAAAATATTGGACATTGGCCCCTCAAAAAAAGGATAATAAAAATAAAATAAAGTTCTTCAAAAGAGGATCTTCAGAAGAGTACAGTGATGAGAGCAGACAATCACTGCTGGTCAGGAGCAATCCTAAATGAGCGAGGCACAGAAAAGTAGTCGTCAATGGCTTCAAGTGATGCGAGAAGCGTTGGTACGGCGCGACTTGGTGGATTTCCAGAGTGGTGAGATTGGGCTAGTAGGAGTAGGGCGCTTAGAAGAAACTGCTTGCATTTGTGAGGTGTCCATCTCAGATTCCTGTGAGATAAATTTAAGGTCCAGGAAAAGCCTCTCTCCCTCCTGAAACGAGGAGAAGGAATATGTTCTTCCTTTAAACGCAAATTTTAAAGCGAAAGGGAAAGCCCACCAGTATTTGATCTCCCTTTGGGATAGAATGGCAAGTAATGGTTTGAGGGCTCTGCGCCGTTGGATAGTCATTGGGGATATATCCGCAAAGAACTGAATCTCACGACCTTGAAAAGATAGATGGGAATTCTGGCGAGAGAGTTTCATGATATCTTCCCGCACACTGAAAAAGTGAGGTTTCACTACCACATCCCTGGGGGTGCCATCCTTTCTAGGAGGGCCCAGAGATCTGTGAGCCCTATCAAGTTCCAGTTTATGCGGGGGTAGAGATGGTAACAGGGATTTAATTAGATCCTGAATAGCAGAGGGAACATCCGAGATGGATTCCGGGAGTCCCCGTACCCTAAAATTGTCCCTCCTTGAGCGATTTTCGAGGTCATCTAATTTGCATAGGGCCACGTCTAATTGTTCCTGCAGAACCTGAATATGATCAGTGTTTTGATTTGCTCTTGAGACCGTGATGTCCAATTTGTGCTCAATGGCTTCCATTCTGGATCCTAAATTTTGAAAATCTGTGCGAATGTCATTGGTTATTTTGTTTGCAGTATGGGCAAGGCCCTTCTCAAGGAGCTCAGAAAATTTCAGAAAAAGATCTCCTGCATTTTGAGGGATGTCAGAATCCAAGCCTCCTGGGGTAGCTACATCTTCCATATGGGGAGAATTAGCAGCCATAGGGGTTAACAGGAGATTTCCCACAGTGCGGCCTAACAGTGATTCAGTAGATGATGGGGACGGGGTCACCGCCGGGAGATGACTGTGTGAGGCCTGTGGTGTGAAGGTGAGCGTGGCCGGGGCAACAACTTGCCTGTTTCCTGAGAGACCTCCACCGAGCTGCTCTTTCTGCTGCGACGCGGCCGCCATCTTGGATTCGTCCACGGACCCCCTCGGCGGTGAAGCTCGGGCCCAAATCACGCCTGACTGTGCTCCCCAGCATGGAGGGGGAGAGGATTTGTTCCCCTATCGTGTCCCGCTAAACGCCAGTCTTTAGCTGGCTCGGATCCGGCTCAGGGAAGGTTAGCTGACCGGGACAGTGCGGAGCTCCCAGATCACGCAGCCATCCGGGAAGCCTCGCGCATGCGCACTCCACTTACCTGATATCTTGTCAGGAATCGTGTGGCAGTTTCCATTTTAGTGTTGGGCATTATGAAGCCCAGTTCATGTGTCTTCCTGTATTTTCCAAGAGAGGTGTATGGGTGTATGCATGCGCAATATAATGGTGCTCGTAGTATTGTTGTATTGCTGTATTGTTGCCATGACAACGAGCGGCGAAGGAGGAACGTCCCTCTCTATTGTCATGACAACCTTAATTGTGTCATTTCCTATGTATATATGGAAATAACACGATTTTTCAGAACAGTAATGCCCAGAGACTCCTGAGAAATTGGTGTCATAATTTCCCAGGAGGCCAGGAATGGAAGTTCATCCACCGCGGACTAGGTACTTGGCAGATTAGGAAATCTGCCACTAACAGCTATTTACAAGGTACAATTTGTTTACAGATTTTTTTTTTTTAATATTAAAGTGAAACTGCTGATGAAAAGTTTTTTTTAGGGTGGAACTCATCTTTAATGACTTTACAAAGGACTGTCCCCCCGTTATTATAACCAACACTAATGTGGTAGCAACATACCATCAGAAAGCTAGTTTGTACCCATCTCATCCTTTTATACAGACCTTCAAAATCACCCTAACCCACCAAGCTGCCATGACAAGCACATGGAAAACTATATCTGGGTGGGTTGGACAAATTTCTTTCTTCATTGACATTTTTGAATGAATGAATGAACAGCCCCTACAGATCCTGCCCCTGTTGCGCCAAAGCATCCAATCAGGTAATGCCTCTTGTTCCTGTTCTTTGGGACGATTCCCCATCCCAATCACGTAGCCCCTCCCTTACTTTTCTTTCCTCTGGGTCTGTCTTGTTGTTTAATGTGCAAATGATTGGGTATTTCAAGTAAAACTGGAATTTGCTTTTCACATGATTGGATGATTACATTGGATATTGACACAATTTGTTGAGTAAGGAGTCTAAGGCCCAGATTCATAAAGCAATTATGCCTGTCTAACTGGTGTTAGACAGGAGTAATTTCAAGTTTTGCGCGCCGTATCACTAGTTTGAATCCTCAAACCATGATACGGCGGCTTCGGGCTTCGATCCGAGAGGCTTACGTCTTCGTAAGTCTTCGGATCTACGCTGCGATATTTTTGCGGCCGCTGGGAGGAGTTCGCGTCGTTTTTATGCGTCGGGATATGTAAATGTGTTTTTACGGCGATCCACGAAGATACGAGCGGTCTTCGCAATCGCTTACGTCTATTTTTTTTTACGTACTGTTAGACCAGCTTTTTGCTGGTCTAACAGTGCGTAGCCCATGTTAAGTATGGCCGTCGTTCCCGCGTCAAATTAAATTTTTTTTTTTTTTTTTTTACGTAACTCGTTCGGGAATAGAAATGTCCGTAAACGACGCTACTCAAACAACGAATGAAGTAACGACGTGATTTCGCGCAATGCACGGCGGGAAATTTGCAAACGGAGCATGCGCAGTTCGATCGCCGCGGGAACGCGCCTATTTTAAATCCTTCACGCCCCCTACTCGCGTAGATGGATTGCGACGGGAGAAATACACTACGCCGCCGTCGTTTACTGGACAAAATCTACCTGGATTCCACGTAGAGCCAGGTAAAAAACGGCGGCGTAGTGTATTTCTGATACGCTACGAGAATCTAATTCTCTCTGAATCTGGGCCTAAGTTTCTATAGTAAATCAACCTCACTGTCGCAATATTTTAAACAAGGTTTGGACCAGTAAAATGAGAAAATTATTTATGTAAAAAAGTGCTTCTAACAAAGGGATGTTGCTTTGGGCTCCAAAAGTCTACAAGCTCCAATGATGGAAATAAGGTTCTGGATCCATACCTATTATCTATTATATTGTATCTGTACAGAATTTGTATATGACATTTCTTAAAGCATAATTCCAGTTTTACTATCAAGACAACCAACAAAAAATGGTTCATCCCTGAGTGCATGGGTGTTTTCTTTCCACACTAACTGCATGTGACATAGTTCATAAGGTTTATGCATATGTTGTAGACTAGAAAAGGTAAATTATAGGGTAAGGGAGCTTGTTTATAATGCTAAATGGGCTTTCCATGTTTTTTGTTTGCAGAACAATATAGACAGTTATTAGAAATGGCACTTTGACACTGGATTGTCACACACGTCACTATCCACTGCATTTCCTTTTTTGTCACTAAGTAGGGTGGGAGAGACTAAAGCTAAACTTCCAGATTTTAACAAAATATCCTCTAGGAACAAGAAGATCTAAATTAAATAATACAATCTCATAAAATGTTAATGTAAACGCAGTTTCAAGCTGGGTGTTCATCTTTTTTTTAACATGCTGTTATGGGATGACAACTGTCTGACAGTTGCTCTTCTGCACTGTCACCCTGACCTCCAGATGAAGACTACAAACAGTTGTGCACCTTTGGCAGGTATGGCCCATCATTGTTGCTATTAGGAAGCAGGTCTAGAGCAATGATGTGTATTTGGCACTGGAATGTACGTGAAACAGAAGTAGCTGAAAATGGCAAACAGTGAGATGCAAAATAGATGTAAAGAGGTGAAAACAGTATTTTGCAACAAAAGAAACACACAAAAAGGGCGATTGTTTATGACACGCAATGCTTACGAAAATAAAATGACATTCGTTTAAGGTTTAGATCTACCTTATTTCCTACAATTTCAATATCTCAACAGAAGTGTCCACAAGTACCATTTTGTTTTTGCATCCTACACATCTACTTCTCATAGTCTTTTGGAACAAAAACAATACTAATGCCGCGTACACACGATCACTTTTTGTGATGAAAAAAAACGATGTTTTCAAAAACGTCATTTAAAATCACTATGTGTGGGCAAAACGTAGTTTTATGTCTTCAAAAAAACGACCAAAAAAAAATTCGAACATGCTTGAATTTTTTGTGTCGTTTTTAAAAACGCTGTTTTTTGTGTCATAAAAAGTGATGGTTTGTGGGCAAAACGAAGTTGAAAACGACGTTTTTAAACCCGCGCATGCTCAGAAGCAAGTTATGAGACAGAGCTTCAATGGAACAGAGTGCCGTCGAACGTGTCTTACGTAACCTCGCTTTGCTAGAGCATTTTGGAAAAACGATTGTGTGTATGCAACGTCGTTTTGGAAAATGAAGTTTGAAAAACGTTGTTTTGTTTCATCACATGAAACAACGTTTTTTCTTCATCACAAAAAGTGATTGTGTGTACGCGGCATAACAATTTACAAAATGAATAATGATATTTAGCGTTAAAATTTAAATAGAAGTATGGGATTTAAAAATAATAAATATTCATACTCACCTAGATGGATGCTGCATTGATCTGATGCTGCAGCTATCCTCTTCTACACCAAAAACTGAGTGATCAAAGCCTGCTGATGTCTCGGGTCTGCACTGAGCACTGAGCGGTGACTATCAGTCGCCTTTCTGTGCTCTGCCCCTCCTGCTCACTGGAGTGCCAGACTGTGGAAAGGGTGGGAATGGCTGGCTCAGTCTCCCAATGGTATGCTCAGAGGCTGGCCAAGCTGCCACTTAGGCATGTGGGTGGATCTCTACATTATTGTCGGGATCCCTGCAGAGCCTGGATCCACTCTGTGTTGTCGCCGACAGTGGGCTTTAGCCTTCTGTCAGCTGGATCTAGATCACAGAAGTGCAGAGCTAAGTTAACCTCTGTGACCCACAGGGAAAGTATGACCAAAAGAGCTTTGGCAATACTTCTCCTTTAATTTATTAAGCTGCTAAACATTGCTGGTCTAGAATTAATAACTCTAATACGTGATAGCAAACCTTAGCACCCCAGATGTTTTGGAACTACATTTCCCATGATGCTCAACTATACAGCAGGGTGCATGAGCATCATGGGAAATGTAGTTCCAAAACATCTGGGGCGCCAAGTTTTGGCATCACTGCTCCAATATATCCTGAATCCAATTTCTGGATCATCACAGGATGCTATACCAGCAAGTCAAAGTTTCACTACCTACATCACAATACAAGCATTGATTCAAACAGGACCTGCAGTCATTAACACATGATGAGCATTACATAGCTACCTGCTCCCAAATCAGACCTGCAATCACAGAATCTGGCAGAGGAAAGAATATGAAAAGTCATGGAATCGAATACTAAGAGCAGCAATGCAAAAAGCAAAAGATGATACAGGAAGTTATGAAAAGGTGTGTCATGAAAATCATGTTCTTTAGAAAAACAAACCTTTCACCATGCCCACAAATCACCATATTACACACAAAGTACAGTTGGGTGCAACACAAAGGCATTGATTTACCAAAGACAAATAGACTGTTCACTTTGCAAATACATTTTCCCTTAGCTTAGTGCAGCCTTTTCCACGCAGGGTGCCTGGGCACCTGGGGTGCCTTCAGGTTTCTTCAGGGGTGCCTTGGCAAAATGTCTAAAAGTTTCCCAATTCTGTATACAAGCCAATAGGTGGATAAAACCTGCCTTTTAGTTACACAAAGCCACAAGTTTTCTTAAATAGATTTTTGTTGGATTATTCAGAAAGAAGGAAGAGAATAAAAAAATAACATTGTTTTTTAACGACTTATATTGTACTAATAAATTCACAGCAGGGGTACATTACTTATGAATAATCTTAGAAGCTTTCGGATATGAGCTGAGGAACAGGGAAACCAGACAATTCTAGAGATATAAAAGGGGGGGGGGGGGGTGACACCACCTCCCGAAACACCAAGAGGGATCATTTTTTCCCAAGAAAAATAAACATAATAAGGTGTCACACCCAAAGCCACAGGTTTCATGGCCAGCCGTTACAACCTTCTAGTCGTCTGTATCATAATGACCAATAATGTCACTGGTTTGTAAGCAGGATGTCAGCGCCTGCACAGAATCCTTGTTTGTCCCTCCCCTGCCCCACTCTGTGAGCACTGAGTTCACATTAGCTAGGTGAGGAAGAGAAAATGAAGGAGAAAAGAAACATTGGAATACTTGTCAGTACCTGTGTGCAAAGGTGTGTTTGCTCTGGAAGAACAAATCACTTCTAATGTTGGGTGTCCTACATGTGTGTGGATTGTTCTGCATTCTGTAAACCTATTTGTTTTTTGTTTTTTTTACATTTTAGAATGGGGTGCCCTGTGATTGTGCAGAATTTTAACCACTTAAGATCCAGACCAAAATGCAGGTAAAGGACCTGGCCAGTTTTTGCGATTCGGCACTGCGTCGCTTTAACTGACAATTACACGGTCGTGCGACATGGCTCCCAAACAAAATTGGCATCCTTTTTCCCCACAAACAGAGCTTTCTTTTGGTCGTACTTGATCACCTCTGCGGTTTTTATCTTTTGCGCTATAAACAAAAATAGATATAGCTATAATAATTATACCCCAATAATATATAAAAAACTATTTTTTTCCTCAGTGTAGGCCGATACGTAGTCTTCTACTTATTTTTGGTAAAAAATTTGCAATAAGCGTTTATCGATTGGTTTGCGCAAAATTTATAGGGCCAGATTCAGAGAGAATTAGATTAGCGTAGAGTAACAGAAATACTCTACGCCGCCGTTTTTTACCTGGCTCTACGTGGAATCCCGGTAGATTTTGTCCAGTAAACGACGGCGGCGTAGAGTATTTCTCCCGGCGCAAGCCATCTACGTGAGTAGGGGGCGTGAAGCATTTAAAATAGGCGCGTTCCCGCGGCGATCGAACTGCGCATGCTCCGTTCAGAAATGTCCCGCCGTGCATTGCGCGAAATCACGTCGTTACGTCATTCGTTGTTTGAGTAGCGTCGTTTACGGACATTTCTATTCCCGAACGACTTACGTAAAAAAAAAAAAAATATTTAATTAGACGCGGGAACGACGGCCATACTTAACATGGGCTATGCACCGTCAGACCAGCAAAAAGCTTGTCTAACAGTACGTAAAAAAAAATAGACGTAAGCGATTGCGAAGACCGCTCGTATCTTCGTGGATCGCCGTAAAAACTCATTTGCATATCCAGACGCATGAAAACTCCTCCCAGCGGCCGCAAAAATATCGCAGCGTAGATCCGAAGGCTTACGAAGACGTAAGCCTCTCAGGTCGAAGCCCGAAGCCGCCGTATCATGGTTTGAGGATTCAAACTAGTGATACGGCGCGCGAAATTTGAAATTACTCCTGTCTAACACCAGTTAGACAGGCGTAATTGCTCTGTGAATCTGGGCCATAGTGTTTACAAAATAGGGGATAGTTTTATTGCATTTTTATTAATATTTTTTTTCTACTACTAATGGCGGCGATCAGTGATTTTTTTCATGATCGCGACATTATGGTGGGACACATCGGACAATTTTGACACATTTATGGGACAATTGTCATTTTCACAGCAAAAAATGCTATATAAATGCATTCTTTACTGTGAAAATGACAATTGCAGTTTGGTAGTTAACCACTAGGGGGCGCTGAAGGGGTTAAGTGTGACCTCATATGTGTTTCTAACTGTAGGGGGTGGGGCTGGATGTGTGACATCATTGATTGTGTTTCCCTATATCAGGGAACACACAATCAATGACGGCGCCACAGTGAAGAACGAGGAAGCTGTGTTTACACACAGCACTCCTCGTTCTTCAGCTCCGGGAACCAATCGCAGGACTCCAGTGGCTATCGGGTCCACGGGTCCCGCGGCCGCAGTCACAGAGCTTCGGACCGGGTCACGGGCGAGCGCCCGTGACCCACGGCTGGGCACTTAAAGAGGACGTACAGGTACGTGCTTGTGCCCAGCCGTGCCATTCTGCCAACGTATATGTGCAGGAGGCGGTCCTTAAGTGGTTAAAGGGCGCTTTGACTGAAAAAAAGGTTGAGAAACACTGGCTTAGTAAATGTGTTAGGAAAAGAATACTTAATAATATGCAATTTTTTTTTTTTCAAGTGTAATTTTTCTTACACATGATTGGATGATGGAAGTCATAAAAGATTCAGCTTATTCACTACGCTAAGTGTTAATTCCCTTACAAACTATACAGCATCCCCTCTATTTGGAATAGCCAATCAATGAGCAAGGAGGTGACCAAACTGTGTTGCTTTACTGCTATAAGGAAAAGGTAGGTCACTAACTCTCTGATATTAGCATTTCTGCACTGGATGGGTGAAAATAGAAAAATCTGGCAGGAAAAACAGCTTCTATGCATTTATTTCAGCTGTGTAATTAGCTTTCAGTGGGACTTTAAATGGAAAACTACTTGCTTCCAGATTTTCAAACAGATTAAAATACTGGAATATTGTCTTGAAACCAGGGTTTCTGAAACCGGATAATTGAATCGCAATAATTAGCGTATATTTACAGCCAAAGAAGAAAACATAGAAAAGAAGATGAAAATATTTATAATAATCAACTAATTGAAGATCAGAAAGAACTTTAAAACAAAAAATGTAATGTAAATATTGGAAAGTCTGCTTTTTTCTACCATATACTTTCTTTGCAATTTTAAATGGTATGTCAAAAATAATTTAATTTTAGTGTTTTCTTTCTGTGGAATGTTCAACAGAGGAATTCCAGAATATCCTCAGAACCACAGGAAATTTGTGGAGCATTTCTCACAAGATCAAAGGGTTTGCCTATTCCTAGATGAGAGTTCCTAAAGAACTACGAGGTATAATGATAGCTGAAGTTCACATGAAATCGAAGGAAAGTTCAGTGATGCATACCTCTATCACCCTTGGGTATGCGGCGATTGAAGTCGGTGCTCTAGTGTACCTTATACATTAAATGACATTGAGCTGGCCCAATCAAATTAAATGAACAACATTTCACTGGAATTTGAAACGTGGCCAAGTTAAATGTATGGATTGGTTTCTTTCTACTCTTCACTTCCCCATCATTCCTAGCAACCTTTCTAATGTCTAATGTCTACTATGACAAATGAATCTTGGTAAGAAACATGCTCCAGACATCTCCGCAGAAAAATTCCTTCAGCAAGAAAAAAAAACGTTATCTACACATTTGCCTGTCAGGAAGTAAGACAAGCCAATCACTTTGCAACTACAAAAATGTAATGTGCAATCAACCCTTTTATAGGGATAATTAGACTAGGAAATACAGACATTGACATAGCTGGATAAATATTTAAAAAAATGGAAGTGTCAATTGTCACAAATAAATATACAGAACTAATCAAGGAATCATTGAAAGTATTAAAAAGACAGCAAGCAGTCACAACCAGTAGTTTGTAATTTATAATAGTTTCTAATAATTTTATTGACAAAAGGGGAAGACATCTTTTTCAAGTTATGTCTTCAACATAAATACACTATACAGTAAAACCTTGGATTGCGAACATAATTCGTTCCAGAAACATGTTTGTAATCCAAAGCACTTGTATATCAAAGCAAATTTCCCCATAAAAAATAGTGGAAACTCAAATGATTTGTTCCACAACTATTTAATCATAGGTCCTTCAGTTTATAGTCCAAAAATAAAATAAAAAAGTAAAAAAATATATATTTATACAGAATATTATTTTTACATACTGTCATTAGTCAGTGTCCCTCACCACCACCACACCAGTCATGTGGTGACACTGTACTGCTCTGTTGATAGCATGTGAAAACATTTTATATTTAATTTCTTAATTTTACAAAAAAAAAATGTACAAAAAAATTACAACTTAACCACTTCAGCCCCGGACCATTTGGCTGGCCAAAGACCAGATCACTTTTTGCAATTCGGCACTGCGTTGCTTTAACTGACAATTGCACTGTCATGCAATGTGGCTCCAAACAAAATTGACGTCCTTTTTTTCCCCACAACTTTCTTTTGGTAGTATTGGATCACATATTTAAATATTTTTTACTTTTTACTATAATAAATATCCCCCAAAAAATATATATACATTTTGTTTTATTCCAATACATATTCTTCTACATATTTTTGGTTAAAAAAAACGCAAAAAGCATTTATTGATTGGTTTACACAAAAGTTATAGCATCTACAAAATATATAATCACGAATATATATATGTGAGCCGGTCCTTAAGTGGTTAAAAAACTTGTCAGGCCTCTTATTAAATACCTTGGACTTTCTAACTGTCTACTTTCCAAAATCGGGTCATTGGGGGGAGGGGTACTATTACTAGCCTGGCATTTTATGGCTTTAAGAACCTACAGTAGATGGGGCCATCAGTACACCCAGATTGATTTTCAAATACTGTATATATTTCCAACAGACTAAAATAATATACACTGATTTGAGTTATTTTTACCAAAGAAATGTAACAGAATACAATTTGGCCTAAATTTATGAAGAAAGACTATTTATTTGCCAAATTTTAGAGCAGAAATAAAGAAAAACACTTTGGCCCAGATTCACGTACATCGGCGCATTATTGGACCGGCGTAGCGCACCACTTTTCCGTTAGACTTGCGCAATCTAGCCGCGTAATCCCGCGATTCACGAAGCTTTTGCGCAAGAGATTGCGCAAGCGTAAGGTTTTTTCCTGAGGCGTAAGGAGGAGTAATACAAATTGGGAGGGACGTGGGCGTGTTACATTGAAATGAGCCGTGACCCCATGCAAATGAAGGGCCGGCCGACTCGCGCATGCGCGCTTGAAGGAGACCATGGTCAGCTCCGATGTGCGCATGCTCACAACTCGGGAGCGGCGCAATCAGTGAAATTGGAAATGGACTAGGGCAACTTTATGAACTACGCAGACAGCATAAATAGACAGACACAAATGCACTTCCTTTGCAAAAATACATCCCTTTGTATCCCTCCCTCTACAGCAAGGTGCTTTTGTTTGTTTGTGACGTGTCTTTGAGATATTTGAGGACTGTTTTGCAGAGTGATTTTTGTCTTTTATGTGTTTTCTTTGTTGTTATTTTGTTTAAATTATATTTTTCCTGGGCATTTTTTATTTTTGCTCGTCATTTATTTAATTTTTTTGGTTCTGTTTGTGTATGATTTTGGAATGTGGGGGTGATATTCCTGCGGGAAAAGGGGTGTCACCCTCATTTGTGGTGGAGAAGTGATCCCCAGGTCTGTGTGAATGGTGTATGAATGTACAGTGACATAATTGGAGCCGTGGCATGGCGTTGCAGCTCACAAGTCCTGCATGGTGGACTGGTGCCAATCCAATGTGATGACGATGTGGTGTGTGTGTGCTAGGGACCACAGTGGTGTGCATGCATGCATTCTCATTGTGCCATGATTAATGTGTGTGTTTAACGTGCAAAGATGCATAATGTGAGCTGGCATGAGATGGGGTCATGAGATGGGGTACCAGTGCATATGCAGAGTCACCTTGAAGGGAAAAGACAAGAGGATGTTAGTCATGCATGTGCCACTTGTGAGGTGTGCATCACGGGAGGGGATAGTCATGCCTGACTCCCATGTCACTCACCAACCAGCCAGCTGTCCCCATACATGTTCTGTTCGAAATCTGTGGGGATGGGGCTCTGATTGTATATGTAGCTGTCATGGGTGTCATGGGTGGTGCCATGTGTTGGGCTGGTGATGTCCTCCTGCAAGGTTGTGGTAATTCCATGATGGCATGAGGGGTGAATCTGAAAATGCGAGACACCTCAGAATCACTCATGCCAAAGATGTCTATGCGTGTGTGATATATCAAGTGAAGAGTGAGGGGCTTGTATCAGATAAGAATATTGTATTAGATTAATTGAAATTGTAAATTTTATATAAGCAAATAAAAAAAAAAAAAAAACATCTCCCGTGCCCTCCTTAGTGCCATCCTCCGTGCCCTCCTCCTTCTTTGTTCATCTAAAGTCAGTAGTATAGCTATGCGCGACGATGCCCCTGGCATGTTGGCATACAGTGTTGCTTTATCTGACAATTAGACTTTTTTTCAAAATTTAGACCAGCTTTTAGGTCCTCTAACTTTAGACAGAACATTTTGCTGTTGCGCACATCGCGTAGCCTGCGCAGCAACTGCGTTTTTTTGTGAATCCCCGTAACTCCCTCATTAGCATATTTGACTAGCAAATCAATGGTGTGTCTAGCGCAGTTTTGCGCGAAGGGAAGCGAAGGTCTAACTCAATTACGCCGGACCAAAAAACGTAGATTTCTGGCGTATATTGTTTTGTGAATCGCGTGCAACTATACGCACGCGCACATTTAGACTTACGCACGCGCAACAGCAGTTGCGCACGCGTAATCGCTCTGTGAATCTGGGCCTTTGTTTCCCAAATTTTGGTCCCTTTTTTATTTATTTAGCAAGAAATAAAAAAAAATCTATGGTGATTAACTACTTCCAAAAAGCTCTATCTCGCTCTATCTCTCTCAAGAAAATATAGAAAATGTTATTTGGATACAGTGTTGCAAGACTGAGGAATTGTCATTCAAAGTGTGACAGCGCTAAAACCTGAAAATTGGCCTTGGCAGAAAATGGGTGAAAGTGTCCGGTATTGAAGTGGTTAAATAATGTCTCAGCCATATCCTGCACCTACTTTGCATGCAGAACAAAATATTACAGCGCACACATACAAAAATGACATTTAACTCTTCCGAGGCTATTTAAAACACCTGAACATTTTCAAAAAATATAGGGATTTAAGGCCTCTTTCACACGGAGCGGTCCGTTTTTCGGTTCGCTCCGTGTGTGTCCGTCGGCTCAGCGGGGGGGTCCCGCTGAGCTATCGGCGGACAGGGCGGTCCCCGCACACTATGCAGGGACCGCCCTGTCTCTTCTCCGCTATCCCCTATGGGGAATCGAATGAAAACGGACCGTCTGTCCGTTTGCATCCGATCCGATCCGCCGGACGGAAGAAAAATAGGGTTTTCTTCCGTCCAAAAAAACGGATGCGGATCTTGCGGACGTTAGCGGATGCATCATCCGCTAACGAACGCGATCCCATAGGGGCCCATTACAAGTCCGTAAACGGACTTGTAATAAGCGGACGAACGGTCCGCTCATGTGAAAGGGGCCTAAGTCACCATATGGCTAGATGGTGCTTAGGCCCACTAACTGCATCAAAGTACCCCATTATCAGTGGTTCCTACACTAGTCATAGAATAAAAGACCCTGCTTCATGGGAGAAATACACTCCTCTATATGGGAGGAATAAAGGACTCCTCCTATATCACAGATGGACACTAATAAGAGGTAATGGATAAGGACCAACCATAGGAATTATTGAAGCCGTGGTACACACGCACTGTAAGTGCAGGGATCCACTGTCAGTTTTTTCAGCAAAGGCTGTGCAGGGCCAGACAGGGCCACACAATTAAGATCTCTGGAGCAGGTCTGAAGACAAGTGAAGTGAAGTGCCACCCACATGGTAAAGTACTACCATGTGGGTTTCACTTCACTTAGGGCTCATTTACACTTGCTTCGACTTCAACACACTTTAAAGCGCCTACCACTTCAACATGCTTTTTTGGTATGTTTTTGATGCTTCTGCGATACTTTGGTGGTGCTTCAATAATACTTTGGTGGTGCTTTTGTGAAGTTTTAATGAAACTTGGTAGATGCCCTGTGTGTGTGCTGATATCTCCAAAACAAAGTGAAGCTAAAGCTGAATTAAAGCCTCTCTAAGACTGCAGATGCTTCAAGCTAGCTTTGTAATAAATAATAATAATAATGCAAGTCTTATATAGCGCTGTCTTACCCTAACTTGCCAGGCAAGCTTCCCAAGCCTCAGCTGAAGCTGTAGCTCATCAGGTCTCGAGGAGCTTATATAGTAACATAGTCACTATTACCCAACACAGTGGTACTCATTTTACCGACCTCGGAAGGGTGGAAGGCTGAGTGGACCCCACCGGCATCGAACCTGCAACCCTGAGAGTTCAAAAGATCACAGATTGCTGCAACGGAGCATTAGCCCGCTGAGCCATCTTACCGACTTTGTCATAGACTTCTATGGAGGCTTTGAAGATGCTTTGAAGCACCACTAAAGCGACATGGGGTATCATTTTAAAGCGAAGCTGAAGCAAAGCAAAGCAAAATGTAAACAGGGCTGTAAGCTAACCATTTTATTTACTGAAAGATGCTTTGACTGCCGTTCAGAGAGCTCTAAAAAAGCGTGTCCGAAGCCATTTTTTAAAGTGTAAATATATGCAAGCCCTAAAAATGAAAATTTTCTTTTATGGCATTCTAACCTACATGGCCTTTTGTGTAAGAATGCACATCGTTTCGTTAACCAAGACATTCAAATTATTAAGTGAGAAAGAACTCAGAGACTGGAACACTAGAGATTTGTGATTCTGAGCCATACACGGTATTTTCATATTATTCTACCTGGACAGAGTCTTTGATAAACGACCGCCATGGAAAGCTTTAGAAATAATGGGCAGGCATTATGTTTCTTTAAAACAGGTATGTTATTCTGTGAATTTATTGACTGCTCTATAAACTAACAAAGACAGACTTCACCCCTCTACAAAGCTCAGATGATGTGTTAGAAATGTGGAACAAATGTATGTATATCACATGTGGTGATGGTCCGCTGTGTTTGTGGTACAGATCCGTCGATTCACCTCTGTATAAATTTGTACCAGGCTAGTAAAAAAAAACAAAAATGAAACAATAATAGAAAAATCCATTAATTAATAACAGCAAGCCTGAGCAGAAAAGGTGTCCCATTTCCAAAGTGCTTACAGCGCAAGGTGCTGCTGACATGATCAAGATGGGAGAGCGTAGATTAAACTGAGCTGCACCCTCCATTGTACGTGCTAAACTTGGGTGGCGCTATTCAGTAAAGCTCTCTGTTTTCCCTAACAGCTGCACAGAGATGTACACTGAGCTCCACTCGGTGAATGCCATGAGGTTCTGATGGTGCTAAGCTCTTCACACCACTTGGGTAGAACTGTGTTTTATTAGAGACATCTTAATACTCAAACGTTTTTTAACTAACTAGGGCTTCAAGATTATCCTAGGGGAAACGTTGCAGCCAAATTCTGTACAGAAATATGGACCATTTCAATAAGAAATGAACAGAGTGAAACTTTTTTCCAGGGCAAAACAAGTGAAGACAAATGGGGAGATTAATTAGGTAGACAACATATAAATTAGCCAGGATGATGTAATCTACAGGGCCTTTATGGCTTGAGATTTAGTACTGAACGTGCCTCGGGGAACTCCTGAAATGTACTGGGCTGTAGATTTACAAACAGCAGAGTTATTTCAGCCGGGACGGCAGGATAGAATGTAGAGTACAGATTTTGGCTTTGATTCTTTAGCATGTACATGCTTCAGAGTAACAGAATGCCTTGTACACACGAGTGGAATTTCCGATGGAAAAAGTCAGACAGAAGCTTTTCACTTGTCAAAATATTTTATTGAATAGTACAGAAGTACAAATTGTATTGTATTGTACAAATTGCATAAAGTAAACACAATATCATACAGTCAGGGGTGAGAGAAGCTCAATGTTAATTAATTGAAAATGTAATAATAACTATTCAATAATATTGAAACAAGATCAATTAAAACTTTAGAAGGTATTTACAGTTCTTCAAAAGGTGTCAAGCCTAGAGATATTGTAAGAGTAACCTTCTTATTTGCGTTCTTGAGTAAAGAAACAGTAAAGAAAATGGAAGGAGAGAAGAATGGAATGGAAGGGGTCCGCAAGGTGAGGCCGAGAGCCTCCACCACAACTAGAGCGAGATGTATTTGTTCATATTGTTCTAGTCACCACGGCAAGATCAAAAGATGATGGCATAGCATATGCGATCCAGGGTTTCCACATTTTCTAAAACTGAGGGATCATGTCCGTATCTATAGCTAGCATCTTGGCATGGGTCATAGTGTTGTTCATTTTAGTCACCGCTTCATTTACCACTAACTTTGAAGATCTCCATGCTTTTGCCAAAGTCATTGGATATTCCGTCTGTGTGTATGCCCCATCTGACTTTTTCCATTGGAAATTCCGACGGAATTATATAGAGAACACATTCTCAATTTCTCAATCGGAATTTCCATTTGTCTGGATGCAATTCAGATGGACTAAAAACCATGCATGCTCAGAATCAATTCGACGCATGCTCTGAAGCATTGAACTTAATTTTTCTCGTCTCGTCGTATTGTTGTACGTCACCACGTTCTTGACGGTCAGAATTTGGTGTGACCATGTGTATGCAAGACAGCTTGAGCGGAATTTCGTTGGAAAAAACGTGTTAATTTTTCTGATGGGAAAACCGGTAGTGTGTACTGGGCATAAGAGTACATATGCAGCGCTTTCACACAGTAAACAAAAAGTCCTTCACAGTCCCATAATAAAATTAAGAGATTGGTAGACACACCACAAATGCACTATTAATGCAAAGAGTGATCTGAAGGTGTCCTCCACCAGTATCACAGCACTCCACGCCACTTACCTTCTGTTGTGGACCACCACATAAAGTGATCAGCAGCGCTCAATTAAACATCAGCCCCAATCGGTGCATCCAGAGTAGCCTCCTGGTATATTAACATCCTTTAATAATTATATTATATTAAAAAATGCAGGATAGAGGGGTATAACAAAACCTCATTGTGCAGTATTAGAAACAGGTCTCTATTTTTTATTTAGGTACAGCAGAATATTTACAAGCAACAAAACATAAAACTCTAATCAATCCAAAACAAGTTTCAAAGTTTCCAACCAACAAAATGGCCGACTTTCATGTGTGGTGACATTATGTGACCAGGCTCCACCCAACGCGTTTCATCACACAAAGACATCATCAGATGCTGCTGGTCATTTATGTACTGATTATTTTAGTGTTTATCCATATCAACAAGTTTTTAGAGGAGGCACATCCTAAAGTGGTATCAAATCCAAAAGCAAACATTTATTATATTGCAGCTTACCAATTCTTAGATGTGGTTACTGCATTATTTTTCTATTTTATGCGTTCTTTCCTTTATTTCCACCTGGTTATCTGGCAAGTAAGTCTGTTTTTTCAAAAGAAAAAGCTGTTCTGCAGATGTAGCAGTTACAGGGTTGAGACAAACCATTTACTACAGGGTTGCTTACAATGATCAGCTCTTATTTATTTATGCAAAACCTTTATCCCAAAAGGAAAAAAACTTTTGCTGTAATTGCTTATAAAGTGTGAGCTGGAGTTTGCCTTCAATTTGTTAGTGTATCTAAATCTGCTAGTACAACTAAAATGCCCCTCCCCAGACTGACAATGCTGCTGTTCATACATGCCCCATGCGCTCCTTCATCCAGAGAGGGGGCACTCTACTAATAGGATTGTGTTACTGGCTAGATCATTTAAAAACAACCTGGAATTTACAAAGCAGGGTGTGCACCAATCAAAGCAGCAGGAAACCTGAACCCCCTATTGGAGCAAAAATGGAATGTATGTATGGCTTTTTAAATACAATTTGGTTGTCTGTACATGATCGCTGCATTGTGTGCATAAGCTTTAGTACATCAGGCTAGACATGTGCAGACTGGAATATTTCATTTCGTCTTTTCGTTTGGAAAATACATGTATTTAGTTACTCCCGAAAATCGTTTTTGATTTATGTCATTTTCGTCGGGAAAGTTTTTGTCCGAAAACGACAATTTTCAATGCTTTGTCAAATTTTCGACAAAGCATCCAAAATCATCGTTCTGAATACAGTGAATAGGTAGAAAGCATTGAAAATCTTCGAATTTTCGTCGTTCAATTTCTACCTATTCACTGTATTCAGAACGCCGATTTTCAATGCTTTGTCGAATTTTCGTCGTTCAATTCGACAAAGCATTGAAAATCGGTGAATTGAACGACGAAAATTCGACAAAGCATCAAAAATCTTTGTTTTCGGACAAAAACTTTCCCGACGAAAACGACATAAATTAAAACGATTTTCGGGAGTAACTAAATAAATGTATTTTCCAAACGAAAAAACAAAATTAAATATTCGACAAAGCATCGAAAATCGTCGGATCTGAATGAAAACAAAAATAAAGCATTTTTTATGTCGGATCTTTCGGTTTTCGTTTCTCGCACTTTCGTTTTCGTTTGTTAAAACGATCACGAAATTAAACGACGAAAATGCATTCTAACGAAAACGAATGCACATGTCTACATCAGGCCCATTTTCTTGCACTATTAAAGTAAACCTGTAAGAAAACATAGGAGATGTGTTTGCTCACTTGAATTTGAAGTGGTTCTAAAGCCTTGATGTTTTTTTACCTTAATGCATTCCCTCCAATAAGGTAAATAACACCCCACTAACTATTTCTCTCCCCTCAGACAGCCAGGGGAGCCATTGGTTCCTGCTCAGGGGCGGCCAGTCCATTAAGGGTGCACAGGCGCCACCTTCCCTTTTTTCCCCTCTGCCATACCCCTATTCATGCATCCGGCCCCTTTCAAGATGCTGGGCGCATTAATTACAGTGGTGGGGGTGGTTTTTTGAAGCACCTGATTAGAGCCGTTTCCCGATTAATTGAGAGAACAGGTGATCCTATTGGATGCCTAGGAGGAGGAGGAGGGAGATGCACGGCGGAAGCCGTCGTAATGCACAGGAGGAGGAAGAAAGAAAGCTGCCGCTTGCCAGACACGCTACTCTCCCACCTGCTAACTAGGTGGGATAAGTGCGGGGCTTTGATGTCCTGACTGTCCTCCAGGGGGGGGTTTGCCACTGACCGTGGGGGCTGGTTGTTCCTGCCCAAAAAGAAAAACCACCAGCTGCCACTGTTCCTGCTGCTGTCAGTCAAATCCCATGAGTAAGGAGACATGGGCAAGGTTTAACCTCACTGCCTGTGTCTATAGATCCACGCAGTGTGGCTTCATATCGAGCCAGTAGGAGTGCCAGTGGATTCCTATGGTATAAAAAAAAACAAAAAGAGGAGGAGCATCAGCGAGGGACCCAAAAAGAGGAGGATTGGGGCTGCTTTGTGAAAATTTAAAACCATTGCACATAGCTGGTAGATATGTCATGTTTATCATTTTAAGAGAAAAAAAAGAGCATTTACTAATACTTTAAGAGATACAGGTTCTGAAGATTTAATCCTTATCCTTGGTACTCTATCTAGTGTGATCTCAAACAAGCATACAAGATGGGTGTTCAGACTTTTCTGGCTGTGTGCTTGATCCAGGACATAGGTAATGGGACTATGGTCAAGATGAAACCCTGAAGTCCTGATCTTTTAAAAACAGCAAGTAAGCATTTGCTGGTCCCTGTCTACACTTCTATTTCTGCAATCTGACGCAGTTTGGCCAGGCAAGGACACATATTTGCTGCCTCAAGTAGAGACAAGGTGAAGATGCCTAAGTGGAAGTGAAGATAAAGGAAGGCTGGACTATGAGGGGCTATTTCATGTGATGAGTAAGCATTTACAGGGTTTAGCAGCTGAAAGGAAGCAGCTTGGCGAACCTGTAGGACTGAATGTAGAAGAAAAGCCTAATTCTAACTCTTCTTAAAATTCATACCTCCTTTCTTGTGAAAAATTTCTTGTGAAAAAAAAAAAATCATACCTCCTGCATTCTTCTATCTATATCCTGCAAACCATGTATAAAAAAAAAGATCTGTGTACCTCCCTATTTTTAAGTGTACCTCCCTATTTTTAATCTGGTCCGGTCACATGATCCATGTGTCAGAAGGCTGCTGCAGGGGAGATGGGGAAGCACCTACAACGGCTAGGCCATCATAGCCTATGGATGACATCATGGCTCTCAGAATTTACAGCCATTGTGGAGTCCTCCCTTAGACAGCAGTGTCTGAGCTCCTAAATTATGTGATTGGACTGGATTAAAAATGTAAGTACACACATCTTTATACAGGGTATGCTGGATAGGTAGGATGAGCGGGAGGGAATACTTTTAAGAATAGTTTAAGGCGGAGCTCCACCCAAAAGGGAACGCTCTGCTTGTTTGCCCCCCCCCCTCCCTCTGCTGCCACATTTGCCACCTTTTAGGGTGTGAGGGGGGAAGCGAATACTTGTCAAAACCAGGTATCTGCTCTCACTTCCTCTCAAGATCGCCACAATCTTGTTCGGTGATCTGCGCAATTTTTGGCCCCTCCCCCTGCTGCCTTCTGGGAGACACGTATTAGCAGTAGGAAAAAGGCTGTGAAGCCACAGGCCGCGTACACACGACCCAGAACCTCGACGGGCAGAACACATCGTTCCGCCCGTCGAGGTTCTCTCCCGGCCGTCGAATTCGGCGACCCGCCCGTCGGGAATGGCAACCAGCCATTCTTCCAGGCGGGCCGTCGAGAAAATAGAGAGCGTGCTCTCTTTTTCGGCTCAACGAGCTTCCCGACGGGAAGCTCGCTGAGACCGTACACACGGCCGAGGTCCTCGCTGGAATGTGCATTCCAGCGAGGTTCTCGCTGATTTTCAGCGAGAACCTCGGCCGTGTGTACGGGGCCACAGGGCTTTACTTACTGTTTCCCTTAGTAAGGATACCAACGCCTGCACCCGGAGCCGATGGATCGGCTAGAGGTGGTGATATCGCAGGATCCGTGGACAGCCGCTCGCTACAGTATTTGTAGTGGCTGACTTTTAATTTGTTTTGTACAGGCTGGACCTCCTCTTTAAAGTCAGGCTTTACTACCACTTGAGGTCTTAATTCATTTGGGCCAACAAAGCTGAAAAAAAGCAGACTGAGCTGCTTACAATTCAGTTACTCCATGAAGGCCACTGTCAATAGGCTTTGGTCCATGGGCTAATGCAGGGTGCTTTTGACACTAAACACCACCCAAAAGGGAAAGTTCAGCTTTTAGTCATTTTGGCATGTCATTTTTTGACAGGTAACCACTCCCACTTCCACTCCCACTTCCACTCCCACTCGGATTGCTTTCTCCTCCAACCCCTCCCCCCTCTGGGACACATCATTTCTGGAAGCAGTTCCCGCTGTGAGTGAAAGCCAATCAGCGGGTCTGGCAGAGCCGATGTTCGCTGGCACCCTGCGATCATTCTCAGAAAGGGCCGAACGGCGGTCTGCCTATAGAACACGGAATATCTATGTCTTTCCCTAGTCAAAGCAACCCTCACACAGTTAGAAAGCACTCCCTAGGAGCATATTTAACCCTTTGATTGCCCCTGATGTTAACCACTTCCCTGCCAGTGTTATTAGTACAGTGACAGTTAGCGATCACTGTATTAGTGTTACTGGTCCCTAAAAAGTGTCAGATGTGTCAGTTAGGTGTCTGATTTGTCTACCGCAATGTGGCAGTCCCGCTAAAAATCTCTGGTCGCCGCCATTACTATTGAAAAATAAAGAAATAAATATAAAATTCCATAAATATATCCCATAGTTTGTAGATGCTATAACTTTTGCGAAAACCAATCAATATACGCTTATTGGGATTCTTTAACTAAAAACATGTAGCAGAATACAGTCATAGGTGTGCGCAGCCTGTAGCATTAGGGTGTGCACCTGAAAGCTCAAAACATGGTACCGATCTCTCACTGTGTTTATTCAGAAAGGGAAGGGGCCGGTAAATGACATTAGCCCTTCCCCCAATCATCCTAAAATATCATCTATGTGTGCCCACTGCTGTAGTCAATGGGAGAGGAGGGAAGCCAGCCATGCTGTGGGAGGGGGCCCTGCATACCAGGGGGAATCTGCACTGCAAGAAGTGATTAGGGTGTGCCTGGGCACATCTGGCACACCCTGTGCGCACGCCTATGCATACAGTATTGGCCTATGAGTAAATTAGATTTTTTACATTTTTTACATTTTTTTTATGGATTTTATAGCATAAAGTCAGAAATACTGGGCCAGATTCACGTACATTGGCGCATATTTTGACCGGCGTAGCGCACCTCCTTTACGTTAGACCGGCGCAATGTAGAGGCGCAATCACCGTATCCTCGTAGAATTTGCGCAGAAATTTGCGCCAGTGTAACGTAAATTCCGAGGCGTAAGGCTGAGTAATTCAAATTGGGAAGGGCGTGGGCGTGTTTCATTGAAATGAGCCGTGACCCCATGCAAATGAAGGGCCGGCCGGATCGCGCATGCGCACATGAAGCAGACCATGGTCAGCACCTCTCTGCGCATGCTCACACCTCAGGAACGGCGCAATCAGTGAAATTGGAAGTGGACCCGGGCAACTTAGGCCTCGTACACACGGCCGAGAACCTCGACGGGCGGAACACATTGTTCCGCCCGTCGAGGTTCTCACCCAGCCGTCAGATTCGGCGACCAGCCCGTCGGGAAAGGCGACCAGCCATTCATCCCGACGGGCCATCGAGCAAATAGAGAACCTGCTCTCTATTTCGGCTCGACGGCATTCCCGACGGGATGCTCGCCGAATCCGTACACAGGGCCGAGGTTCTCGGCAGAATCAGGATGCCAGCGAGGTTCTCGCTGGTTTCTGCCGAGAACCTCGGCCGTGTGTACGGGGCTTTAGTGAACTACGCAGAGAGCTTAAATAGACAGAGACAAACGCCCTTCCTTTGCAAAAGTACATCCCTTTGTATCCCTCCCTATACAGCAAGGTGCTTTTGTTCTGTTGTTTATTAGCGTTTGTTTGTTTGTTTGTGACGTGTCTTTGAGATATTTGGGGACGGTTTTGCAGAGTGATTTTTGTCTTTTCTGTGTTTTCTTTGTTGTGTTTTTTTTTTTAAATTATATTTTTGCTGGGCATTTGTATTTTTTGCTGGTCATTTAAAAAAAAATGTTTTGTTTGTTTCTGTGTGTGAATGATTTTGGAATGTGGGGGTGACATTCCTGCCGGAAAAGGGGTGTCACCCTCATTTGTGATGGAGAAGTGATCCCCAGGTCCGTGTGAATGGTGTATGAATGTACAGTGACATAATTGGAGCCGTGGCATGGTGTTGCTGCTCACAAGTCCTGCATGGTGGGCTTGTGCCGATCCAATGTGATGAGGATGTGGTGTGTGTGTGCTAGGGACCACAGTGGTGTGCATGCAAGCATTCTCATTGTGCCATGATTAATGTGTGTGTTTAACGTGCAAACATGCCTAATGTGAGCTGTCTCCTGGCTGCTCTTCCCTCAGAAGACGGGGTAGCCTCGGTTAGGGGGGGATTGTCTGGTTCAGGGGTCAGGTCATCACTTATGTCAATCTCCAGGCCCTTTCTCACTGCGAAGTTGTGCAGCATGCAACATGCACCGATGATCTGGCATACAAAGTTTGGGGAATACAACAGGGTACCATGGGGGGTTCCGTATAGGAGTCATGAGATGGGGTCCCAGTGCATATGCAGAGTCACCCTGAAGGGATAAGACAGGAGGATGTTAGTAGTGCATGTGCCCCTTGTAATTTCAGCATCATGGGGGGGACAGTCATGCCTGCCACCCATGTCACTCACCAACCAGCCAGCTGCCCCCATACATGTTCTGTTCGAAATCTGTGGGGATGGGGCTCTGATTGTATATGTAGCTGTCATGGGTGTCATGGGTAGTGTCATGTGTTGGGCTGGTGATGTCCTCCTGCAGGGTTGTGGTTAATTCGAGGATGGCATGAGGGGTGAATCTGAAGATGCGAGACACCTCAGAATCACTCATGCCAAAGATGTCTATGTGTGTGTGATATATCAAGTGAAGAGTGAGGGGCTTGTATCAGATAAGAATATTGTATTAGATTAGATTAATATATCCATCAAGGTTTTAAAGGGCTATTGAAAGATAGTGAGACCGTGTTTGTAATTTGTATGTATTTTATGTATTGATGTATATATGTATGTATATATTTTTTTAAATGTTTATAAAAGCAAATAAAAAGTTTTTTGAAAAAAAAAAAATCCTCTCCCCTGCCCTCCTCCGTGCCTTCCTCCATGCCCTCCTCCGTGCCCTCCTCCTTCTTTGCTCATCGAAAGTCAGTAGTATAGCTATGAGCATGGATGCCCCTGGCATGTTGGCATACAAATAAAGGAAAAACTGCGCTAATATTGGTAAAGGTAAAAAAGCTGCCACATACAAACAAAGTCAACAAAATATAGAAACGAAAAATGTAGCGCTAATATGAAAATCACATTTGTATACGGTGAGTATATAAGAGCCACTAGCACTGAACAGGGAGTGGCCCAAATGGAGTGCTCAAAGTAAATAGAGTTCCAAAGTCTATATGTAGACAGGTGGGTGATCATCCAATGAGGGGAAGACAAGCGAATTTCTATAGGTCACAATCTCATCGTGATCAGAGGAAAACGTAAATGCGCTTACCAGATGGGTTGGACTCAGGTACTGTACAGTAGTGAGTCAGACAGGCACTGTGGTATTTGGGAACCGGGACCACTGGAAACCGGAAGGCAGGATCACAACAGATGACTGGAATTGAGGCTGGGAATCCACATCAGACCCAGGTGTACCTTGAATGGTGTGGAACGTCAGGTTGTAGATTCCAGGTGGGATCCTTGAGCCAAAAATCAAAGGTTGGAGGCCTAGAATATGGCTGGGGCTCACCAAAGCCGCAAGGTGGATGTTATGTGGAAAGAGGAAGAACAAGAAGCTCCAATAGTGCAGATGAGTACAACCAATCAAGGTTTATTGATAAAAGTCATAAAAACAAAAATATGACATATATTAAAAAGTGATCACAGATTGGCAATATGGGGTGCTGCCCCTGTTGAAGGCTTATTCAGCCGAAACGCGTCGGGTTACCGCTATCTAGCACCCCATATTGCCAATCTGTGATCACTTTTTAATATATGTCATATTTTTGTTTTTATGACTTTTATCAATAAACCTTGATTGGTTGTACTCATCTGCACTATTGGAGCTTCTTGTTCTTCCTCTTTCCACATAACATCCACCTTGCGGCTTTGGTGAGCCCCAGCCATATTCTAGGCCTCCAACCTTTGATTTTTGGCTCAAGGATCCCACCTGGAATCTACAACCTGACGTTCCACACCATTCAAGGTACACCTGGGTCTGATGTGGATTCCCAGCCTCAATTCCAGTCATCTGTTGTGATCCTGCCTTCCGGTTTCCAGTGGTCCCGGTTCCCAAATACCACAGTGCCTGTCTGACTCACTACTGTACAGTACCTGAGTCCAACCCATCTGGTAAGCGCATTTACGTTTTCCTCTGATCACAATGAGATTGTGACCTATAGAAATTCGCTTGTCTTCCCCTCATTGGATGATCACCCACCTGTCTACATATAGACTTTGGAACTCTATTTACTCTGAGCACTCCATTTGGGCCACTCCCTGTTCAGTTCTAGTGGCTCTTATATACTCACCGTATACAAATGTGATTTTCATATTAGCGCTACATTTTTCGTTTCTATATGTTGGCATACAGTTTGTTGTCCAGCAAGTGTGACTGCTCAGCTCCTCACTAACAGTGTTGCTTTCTCTGACATGTAGACAGATTGTCTAATTTTATTCCACCTTTTATATGGTCTAATTTTAGACAGGACGTGCAGCTGTTGCGCACAGCACGTAGCCTGCGCTGCACCAACTTATTTTGTGGATCCCCGTAACTCCCTCATTTGCATATTTGAATAGCAAATCAATGGTGTGTCTAGCGCAGTTTTGCGCGGATGGATACGCCGGTCTATCGAAATTACGCCTGCCCAAAAAAAGATTTCATGCGTATATCGTTTTGGGGATGCGGCGCATCGATACGCATGCGCATATTTAGACTTACGCCGCGCATCTCCTGTAACGCCGGCATAATGACTCTGTGAATCTGGCCCACTGTTTTTTTTCTTTCAAAAATGTCTGCCTTTTTTGTTTATAGCACACAAAATAAAAAACACAGAGGTGATCAAATACCACCAAAAGTAAGCTCAAAAATATAAATTGTATTTGAGTACAGCATCACACAACCGCAAAATTGTCAGTTAAAGTAACGCAGTGCCGTATTGCAAAAAATGGCCTGGTTATGAAGGGGGTAAATGTTCCAGGGCTAAAGTAGTTAATTTGAGACAGTGTTGAGACCATTCAGTATTCATTGCAGGTGCAGTTGACCTGATTCTGAACTGCTTCAAGCTTCTGTTGGATTCCTGTAGACTTGTACAGAGAGAAAAAAAAACGGTCGACACAAACGCTAAAATAGGGGTCATATTTATAAATCAGTGAATGTGACATTCACCAAATATTCATTTTCCGGTCCCTGTGTTAAAATTTCAGTGACTGATTCACCTGCAGAGAACATTCTGTGAATATCATGTTCAATGCTTTATAAATATGCCCTTTACTGTCAGAGAGGGCTTACCTGTCATAACTAAAACATGACAACTAGACCGAATTCCAAGGGGCCCCAAAGGCCACAGGGACTCTTGTTTGGGAACGTGTATAACCAGCTCATCTGGGAAGATGTGAGCAAAATAATTAGACATATTTACAGTAACTACGTGAATACCTTAAGAGAAAAATGTGCAAATATGCTAGAAAATTGCTGTATACACTATAACAAGTATAAAAAGCAACAAAAGAAATCCCTGAATAACTGTAAATCCTCCCCATGGGCTCTTAGAGTTATTGGACCTCCTTTGTTCAAATAAGCAGACACACCTATTAAAAAGAATTTATTCAACAAGTACAAACCCAATATTAAGGGATATTTGCATTTGTTTCTGAGGTTACATAAAGATGCATTGCGGCTGATTTGTTTAACCACTTCAGCCCCGGAAGAATTTACCCCCTTCCTGACCAGAGCATTTTTTGCAATTCAGGACTGCGTCGTTATACCCAAACAAAATTGGAGTCTTTTTTTCCCCACAAATAGAGCTTTCTTTTGGTGGTATTTGATCACCTCTGCGTTTTTGTTTTTTTGCACTATAAACAAAAAATAGAGCGACAATTTTGAAAAAAAACAAACAATATTTTTTACTTTTTGGTATAATAAATATCCCCCAAATATATATAAAAAACATATTTTTTTTCCTCAATTTAGGCCGATGCGTATACTTCTACCTATTTTTGGTAAAAAAATCACAATAAGCATTTATTGATTTTGCGGTCGTGTGACATTGTACCCAAACAAAATTGGCGTCCTTTTTTCCCCACAAATAGAGCTTTCTTTTGGTGGTATTTGATCACCTCTGCGGTATTTATTTTTTATCCTATAAACAGCAAAAAAACTGCAACAATTTTGAAAAAAATATATATATATTTTTCTTTTTGCTATAATATATATCCCAATTTAAAAAAAAAATGTTTCCTTAGTTTAGGCCGATATGTATTCTTTTACATATTTTTGGTAAATATTGATTGATTTGCGCAAAAGTTATAGTGTCTACAAAATAGGGGATAGTTTTATGGCATTTTTATTATTATTATTTTTTTTACTAGTAATGGCGGCGATCTGCGATTTTTATCGGGACTGCGACATTGTGGCGGACAGATCGGACACTTTTGACACTATTTTGGGACCATTGTCATTTATACAGCGAACAGTGCTATAAATAGCCACTGATTACTTTGTAAACGACAGTGGCAGGGAAGGAGTTAAACACTAGGGGGCGATCAAGACTCCTCAGACCATGCAATGCTTTTTCAATCTTCTATTGTCCAATTTTGGTGAGCCTGTGTGAATTGTAGCCTCAGTTTCCTGTTCTTAGCTGACAGTAGTGACACCCGATGTTTTTTTTTTTGCTGCTGTAGCCCAACTGCTTCAAGGTGTTGTGCTTTCAGAAATGGTATTCTGCATACCTTGAGTGGTCATCTCAAACCAGTCTGCCCATTCTCCTCTGACCTCTGACATCAACAAAGCATTTTCGTCCACACAACTGCCGCTCACTGGATATTTTCTCTTTTTTGGACAATCCCTGTAAACCCTAGAGAGGGTTGAGTGTGAAAATTCCAGTAGATCATCAGTTTTTGAAATACTTCCGACCAGCCCGTCTGGCACCAACAACCATGCCATATTCAAAGTCACTTAAAAACTCTTTCTTCTTCAACATTTTGATGCTCAGTTGGAACTTCAGCAAGTTGTTTTCACCACATCTAGATGCCTAAGGCTCCTTACACACGGAGCGGTCCGTTTTTCGGTCCGCTCCGTGTGTGTCCGTCGGCTCAGCGGGGGGTCTCCGCTCAGCTGTCGGTGGACAGGGCGGTCTCCGCACACTGTGCAGGGACCGCCCTGTCTCTCCTCCGCTCTCCCCTATGGGGAGTCAGATGGAAACGGACCGTCTGTCCGTTTGCATCCGATCCGTTTGGCCGGACGGAAGAAAAATAGGACATTCTTCCGTCTGCAAAAACGGATGCGGATCTGGCGGACGTATCCGCTAACGGATCCGCTTCCATAGGGGGCTCATTACAAGTCCGTAAACGGACTTGTAATGAGCGGACGAACGGTCCGCTAGTGTGAAAGGACCCTAAATGCATTGAGTTGCTGTCATGTGATTGGCTGATTAGCAATTTATGTTACAAAGCAATTAAACAGGTGTAACTAATAAAGTGGCCCGTGAGGGTATATAAAAGTGCGGCAATTTTGGAAGACCTCTTGTATATATATATATATATATATATATATATATATATATATATATATATATATATATATATATACACAGTATGAATTGCATAATACATTGTGAATTTGTGTTTCTGTTCATCCATTCCTGAGAATTGCACAACAGGAAAAGGATGACGATATTTCTATTCTCAAAATATATATTTTTTTCATGAAATTGTTTCTTACTGTGTTTTTTAACCTCCTTGTAATATGCAATGTGACTTCCTTATACTCTCCTAGTTCACACGTCTGCAGCCTTTGTCTGGAGTCAATGCGAATGCCCAGAGGGCGGGATGACCGCCGGGCACCCGCGATCGCTTGTGACAAAGTGAGAACCAGGATCTGTGTGTGTAAACACACAAATCCCGGTTCTCTCAGGGGGGAGGAGAAAGATTGTGTGTTCCAACTAAGTATGAACACTGATCTCTCTCCTCCCCTAGTCACTTCCATCCCCCCACACAGTTAGAACACACCTAGAGAACACAGTTAACCCCTTGATTGCCCCCTAGTGTTAACCCCTTCCCTGCCTGTGACATTTATACAGTAATCAGTGCATTTTTATAGCACTGATCGCTGTATAATTGTCGATGGTCCCAAAAATGTGTCAAAAGTGTCCAATTTGTCCGCCGATAAAAATCGCAGATCGCTGCCATTACTAGTAAAAAATAATAAAAAATAAATAAATCTATCCCCTATTTTGTAGACGCCGTAACTTTTGCGCAAATCAATCAATATGCGATTATTGTGTTTTTTTTTACCAAAAATATGTAGAACAATACATACAGTATCGACCAAAACTGGGGAAGATTTAAAAAAAAAAATGGGGATTTTTTTTTATATCAAAAAGTAAAAGATATTGTGTTTTTTTTTTTTTTTCAAAATTGTCGCTCTTCTTTTGTTTATAGCGAAAAAAATAAAAACTGCAGAGGTAATCAAATACCACCAAAAGAAAGCTCTATTTGTGGGGAAAAAATTGTTTGGGTACAATGTTGCACGACTGCACAATTGTCAGTTAAAGTGACGCAGTGCCGTATTGCAAAAAATGGCCCGGTCATTGAGCAGCCAAATCTTCCGGGGCTGAAGTGGTTAAACCAGACTTTCTCTTTCATTTATACAGTGGTGTCCTGTATCCTCCCCCAGCCGTCTGACTGAACAGTGAAAGAGAAGCAGTAGACAAATAAGATCACTTGTCTGCTCTCTGCTTGTAAGCATGCAACTCACCTAATTGGCTCCCAGTCCTGCACTTTCTTCACCCCTATGCTTCAGTAGTACCCACACTAAAGGTTAACCACTTCAGCCCCGGACCGTTTTGCTGGTCAATGACCGGGCCAATTTATGCGATGCGGCACTGCGTCGCTTTAATTGGCAATTGCGCGGTCGTCCCACAAATAGAGCTTTCTTTTGGTGGTATTTGATCACCTCTGCGGTTTTCATTTTTTGCACTATAAACAAAAATAGAGCGACAACTTAGAAAAAAAATGAATATTTTTTACTTTTTGCTATAATAAATATCCCAAAATATATATAAAAAAACAATTTTTTTCCTCAGTTTAGGCCGATACGTATTCTTCGAAAATATCTTCCGTAAAAAGAAAAATCGCAATAAGCGTTTATTGATTGGTTTGCGCAAAAGTTCTAGCGTCTACAAAATAGGGGGTAGTTTTATGGCATTTTAGTGCCCGGCGGTGGTCGCGCCCGCCGGGCACACGCGTCAGCACCAGGGCGAGCAGGGGGCGCGCGCTCGCCCCTAGTGGCCCCAATGCAAAATCACGTCAAATTACGTTATTTTGTGCAGCCTAGCCGAGCTGCCGCCGTAAAACTACGATAGGCGGTTAGCAAGTGGTTAAACAAGTATTTCCCAGTTGTCTCTGACAGTTGAAGTGATTGTAAACCTCAGACATGAAATCTGGATAAAGCTAATATTTCTATCGTTTTTACTTGCCTCTCTCTCCCAACCACTAAATGTCATTTCACTCTGCTGTCTAGTTCCTGTTATCGGCACGAATGCCTTCTGACAAGTTTTCCTGACACCAAGCAAAAAAGGTGACAGGAGGAATTACTCTATGATTGTCAGCCTCAGCTCTGTTCCTGTGTGCTGTGTAAAGGAGGGGAGGGGGTGGGTGTGTGTCCCATCCCTTCGCTTCCCTAAAATCAGCTCTCAGTACTCTTGTTCAGTGTGTATGTCCTGGACTCGCTTCCCGTACTCCCGGAGTCTATGGGTAGCTATCTAGGCAGATGACCTTGCTCTGCGCACACAATAGTAGACTACTGTTTCTTATCTTGTGTCTTTATTGGCACGTTGCAGATTTCAATATACATGTGGATGACACACGTGATATGCGGTAAAACTCCGATGCCATGGGTGGGGACAGATTGCATGCAGACCTTGCTGCCTTGATCTTAAAGGGGTTGTAAAGACAAAAACATTTTTCTCTTAAATTAAAGTCTGACAGTAGCTGATAAAGTAAAAAGTAATGTTTTGCATTATAACTAGTTTGATACCTGTTGAAATCGAGCTGTTTTATTCACCTCCATCACTCCTGAATTGTTATTCTCACTGACTTCCTGGTTTGCAGTGAACATTTATTCTTGCTACATCACGGCCTAATGGAAACTACAGTTCCCATTAGGCTTAGCCTCCATGCCTATGAGGGATAAGAGAGCATCTTCGCGCAGGGCTGTAGTCATAGGGAGGGGGTGAGAACATTCTGCTTTCCACCATGAAAAACAGCTCAGGTGCTGGTGGAAAGCAAGAAGGGGAGAGACAGGAAATGGCATTTTCAAACCTGGATTACTGTATTTTGGAGGTCAAAAGGAAAACGAGGTAAGTGATATTTAAATGCTATAGCTTACAGCAATCAATTGATCTAATAAAAAATGAACCTTTAGTGTTCCTTTAAACATGGAGATACTGAGACCTTCACTTCCTGGCTAAAGAGGATATGATGATTTTGATGTCACAGCCTATCAGAGCTAACTAAGAATATTCACTATATTCTATCAACTATATTCATGTTTGGCCAGTAGATGGCGCAAGCATAACAGCTAACCTGAGACAACACACCTCTGGCTTACTAATGTAATAATACATTGTACACACAGTGAATTGTCCTTTTTGAACCTGAAAGGTATCCTGGAGGCACAACAGTGTAACTGCAATTCTCTGCCCCCTGCTTTGTGAAAAATCATGTTAAAAGAATGTACAGGACATGTAGCGGCAGATACAAAGGTACAACTCACAGTATGTAGAAGGATGTGTTTCATCTATGTGTATCACCTGAGGCCAATCATGTCAATGGGAATAGGTGGAGTTTACAACCACTTCAAAGCATGCAATGGGGATTATTTACTAAAGGAAAATCCACTTTGCACAACAAGTGCACTTGGAAGTGCAGTCACTGAAGATCTGAGGGGAAGCTCTGCTGATTTTATCATTCAATCATGTGCAAGCTAAAATGCTGTTTTTTATTCTCCATGCATGTCCCCTGAGATCTACAGCGACTGCACGTGTCGGACACTTGTAGTGCAAAGTGGAGTTCCCTTTAGTAAATAACCCCCCATGGTCATGAAAGTCTGATTCACAATTGGCTGAAATTGCTAATCCAGATTCACGAGACAAGATGTTCTTGGATAACAGCTTTATTTGCTACTACAGATCCAAAATATTTCGAAACATTTTTTTTCTCCCAGACAGTGATTACAAAACCAATTGCTGACATGGGTACATAGCGTATGATTGTATTATTGTATATTACACTCTAGTTGCATTTCTATTTAAATGTGAAGAATATCTATTCAAAATGTTAATGAGTATTTCAAAAATTGGTTTGCTAATATTGTTCTACCTAATACAGTCCAGTGATGAGTATAAGGGATAAGCCATCTGAATGGACATAACATTACATGGATCAAACTCACATCCTTTGGGTGCTAAGCTAGGAAATGTGTTATAATAATGGCACAACAGTGCCATCATGTGGTTGTATCAGAAATTACCATTAATGGTTTCCTTTTCAGTGGTGTGGATGTATAGGGTGAATTTTATTTTCCCGGCAGACACCTCATCTCCAACAGTAATTTATATACTGTGATAATGCAGCTTTTATGGGCTCAGAGATAACATTTTACCCTGAGACCCGTTTACATCAAGTGATATGGGAGCATCAAAGTTTTTCACATTTTTTGAGACACCATTTAATTGAATGGGCTGCCCCTCAACTCCAAAAATGTGCCAAAGTAGCTCCTTTAGACTTTTATTGAGCCAACCTTGGGACGTTTTTCACACGTTTTGTCGCATTACCAAATGCCCCTTTTCACACGTTTTCCTGTGATTTTAGAATGGTCCAGAATCCAGATCCGATTCTGAGTCACTCTTAGGCCGCGTACACACGATCGATTTGTCTGATGAAAAAAGACCGACGGACTGTTTTCATCGGATGTGTGGGCCCCATCGGTCTTTTTTTCATCGGTGTAAAAAAATAGAACATGTTTTTAAATTTTTCTATGGATAAAAAACGACGATAGGAAATTACGATCGTCTGTGTGGAAGTCCATCGGAGAAAAATCCACGCATACTCAGAATCAAGTTGACGCATGCTTAAAAGCATTGAACTTTTTTTTCGGCTCGTCGTAGTGTTTTTTACGTCACGGCACGGCACGGTCGAAATTTAGTCTGATAGTGTGAATGTAAGACTGATAAAAGTCAGCTTCACCGGATATCCGATAAAAAAATCCATTGGATTTTATGCCATCAGAAATCCGATCGTGTGTAGAGGGCAAAAAACTTTCTTTAGAGAATTATAACGCATGTCTGACAGATGACTCGGACAGAGTGATGCTGTCAGGAAAGGTTCCATCCGCTGGTAATATCTATCATTTGGCATGCAGTACTGAGGTCCACCAGCAGGTGTCTCCTGGCAGTTTTGAACTGTCAGGGGAACTTCTCCCCTGCTGGTGTTATGTCATCCTTGGGCCGCCAGTACTGGCGTCCACCAGCGGATGGATCCTGGCAGTGTGGAGCAGACAGCACTTTTTGCGCTCAGGTGTGACTTGAGGCCAATTACAGGCATTCTATGAATACCCGGCAAGTGCAAACATACCTTGCCCTGGTGTCGTCCTCGTGCCCTGATCTGTACCTGCTGTCTGATTATCTGAACCTGTTCCTGAAATCTGCTACCTGAGTTCCTGCTCCTGTCTTCCTGCCCCTGACCATCCATCCTCTCCTTGTTCCTGTGTTCCTTACCTCATCTGCTGATCTCCCGGTGTATGATCTTGGCCTGGCTAACGTTTATGTTTCTGGAATATCCCTTTGTCTATCTACCTATCTGCTATGTATGACCCTGGCCTGGCTATTGTTTATGATTCTGGCATTTCCCATTTATTGTACATATGGAGGTGGTTTGTATTTATATTATTCACTTACCTAAATAAATTTATATAATTCACTTACCCCCCACAAAAAGGGGGGGGGGGGTTCGCCCTGGGGACCTCTGGGCCCCCTACAAAAAAAATAAAATAAAAAAATATATAAAAATAAAAAAAAATATAAAAAAGGGGGGGTTGCCGTCCGGGGCCCTTTAATAAAAATAAAAAATAAAATAATAAAATATATATAAAAAAAAAAGAGAAAAAAAAGGGGGGTTGCCATTCGGGGCCCTGGGGACCTATGGGCCCTTTAATAAATAAAATAAAAAAAATTAAAGAAAAAAAAGGGGGTTGCCATTCGGCCCCTGTGTGACCTCCGGCCCCTTAGAGGTGTACTGCCTGTACCCCCCTGATGGTGGCCCTGTCTGTTTTTTTATGACACATTCACTGAGACACTGTGACAATCACATTAACCTTAGTTACAGTGCTTAGAAAAAGTATTCATACACCTTGAAATTTTCCACATTTTCCACATTTTGTCAAGTGTCAATCAAAAACGTTAATTTATTTTATTGGGATTTTAGGTGATAGACCAACACAAAGTGGCACATAATTGTGAAGTGGAAGGAAAATGATAAATGGTTTTCACACATTTACAAATAAATATGTAAAAATGGTGGCGTGCATTTATGTATTCAGCTCCCTTTACTCTGATACCCCTAACTAAGATCTAGTGGAAACAAATTCCTTCAGAAGCACACCTAATGAGTAAATAGAGTTTACCTGTGTGTAATCTCAGTATGAATACAGCTGTTCTGTGAAGCCCTCAGAGGTTTGTTAGAGAAACCTTAAGTGAACAACACAGCATAACATAATGAAGGCCAAGGAACACACCAGACAGGTCAGGGATAAAGTTTTGGAGAAGTTTAGAGCAGGTTTAAAAGCAAATCACTGAGGGGGTTATTTGTGAAAGGAAAATCTACTTTGCACTGAACGTGCACTTGGAAGTGCAGTCGCTGTAAATCTGAGAGGTAGATCTGAAATGAGGGAAGCTCTGCTGATTTTATCATCCAATCATGTGCAAGCTAAATGCTGTTTTTTATTTCCCTTGTATGTCCCCCTCAGATCTACAGCGACTGCGCCTCTAAGTGCACTTGCAGTGCAAAGTGGATTTGCCTTTAGTAAATAACCCCAATGTGTGGTGGATCACTGCACATCAGCCTGAACACACCATCCCCACTGTGAAACATGGTGGTAGGTAGCAGCATCATGTTGTGGGGATGCTTTTCTTCAACAGGGAAGCTGGTCAGAGTTTGATGGGAAGGTGGATGGAGCCAAATACAGGACAATCTTAGATGAAAACCTTTTAGGCCTCGTACACACGATCGAAATTTGTCCGCTGAAAAACGGTCCGATGGACCGTTTCAAGAGACATCTCCGATCGTGTGTATGGGCTAAGCGGACAGATTTGTCCACCCGACAGATTTCAAAGCATGCTTTGAAATCTATCCGGTGGGAATCTGTCCCGCCCGACATGTCCTGCTGGTTAGTACACTTACCATCAGACATGTCGTCCCACTCCGCCGCCGCACCGCCGCCGAATGGATTCGGCGCCATGCGCGGAAGTGTTTTTTACTTCCTGGTGCGGTGACGTGGCGGCGTCAACGTCACCGCCACGTCACCGACACGTCAGCGCGCTCTCTGCTGGCGGGGATTTTGGTTTGCTCGTGTGTACACGCGAGCAAACCAAAATCCCAGCAGACAGATTTGTTCAAATCTGTCGGACGGACAGATTTGAACAAATCTGTCCGCTCGTGTGTATGTGGGCCTTAGAGTCTGCAAATGACTTGAGACTGGGGTGGAGGTTCACCTTCCAACAGGACAACAACCCTAAACATACAGCCAGAGCTACAATGGAATGGTTTTAGATCAAAGCATATTCATGTGTTAGAATGGCCCAAAACTTTAGACCTAAATCCAGTAGAGAATCTACTTGAAAATTGCTGTTCACAGACGCTCTCCATCCAATCTGATAGAGCTTGAGATATTTTGCAAAAAGAAGAATGGGCAACAAATTCACTCTCTCTAGATGTGCAAAGCTGGTATGAGACATCCACAAAAAAGACTTGCAGCTGTAATTGCAGTGAAAGGTCAAACCCATTTATCATTTATCATCCATTTATCATTTCACTTCACAATTATGTGCCATTTTGTTTTGGTCTATCACAAAAAATCCCCAATAGAATACATTTTTGGTTGTGACATCACAAAATGTGGAAACATTTCAAGGGGCATGAAAAACTGTGTCAAGGCTCTGTATAATAGGAATGTGCATTGAGCAAATGTTATATCAATGATGTGCATAGTACAGTAAGAACCTTTTTCAGTTAAAAAACAGATGTTGGCAAACATCAGAGAATTTTTTTCATCCATTAACTTCTTGGAGCCCGGGCCATTGTAAAATGATGGCCACAAGGTGGCTCTTCAGGTCCAGGAGGCCCTCTATTGATGTCCTTGGCTCCTCCGGCCACGGTGGGTGGCGTGTGCGCGCGTGCCACCCACCGCGGCACTGAGGTTGCTGATGCGCATGCCTGGTGGCCGCGATGTCCGCCAGGTACCGCGCGATCGGCGACGCCGTTACACAGCCAAGGATGTGGATCTGTGTGTGTAAACACACAGATCCACGTCCTGTCAGGGAGAGGAGACCGATGGTGTGTCCCTTGCATATAGGGACACAGATCGGTCACCTCCCCCAGTTAGTTCCCTCCCCCCACATTAAGAATCACTTCTAGGGGAACATATTTAATCCCCTTCCTCGCCCCTAGTGTTAACCCCTTCCCTGCCAGTCACATTTATACAGTAATCAGTGCATATTTATAGCACTGTTGGCTGTATAAATGTGAATGGTTCCAAAAATGTGTCCAACGTGTCCGCCATAATATCGCAGTCCTGACAAAAATCGCAGATAACCGGCATAACTAGTAAAAAAATATATTTAAAAAAAAAATCATAATTCTATCCCCTATTTTGGAGGCGCTATAACTTTTGCACAAACCAATCACTATACGCTTATTGTGATTTTTATTTTACCAAAAATATGTAGAAGAATACGTATTGGCCTTTTTTTTAATTGGGGTATTTATTATAGCAAAAAGTAAAAAATATTGTGTTTTTTCAAAATTGAATGTCTTTTTTTGTTTATAGCGCAAAAAATAAAAACTGCACAAGCGATTAAATACCACCAAAATAAAGCTCTATTTGTGGGAAAAAAGGGCGTCAATTTTGTTTAGGAGCAACGTCGCACGACTGTGCAATTTTCATTCAAAGCGTGACAGTGCCGAAAGCTGACATTTTGCCTGGGCAGCAAAGGGGTATATGTGCCCAGTGAGCAAGTGGTTAAATATTTACATGCTATTTTTTTTTTTTTTTTTTATCAAAGAGGGATTTTTTTTTTCTTTAAGGAAGATATTTACATACTTTGAAAGGTTGAAAAAAAAACACAGGTCCATCCAGTTCAACTTATGTATGAGATTTTTATTTTCAATCAATGCCCATATCCCTGTATATTCTGCTTCCTAAAGAAGATATCTTTACGTTTCTTGAAGCTGTTGACACTCTCCGCTAGTGTCACATCCTGGAGGAGGGAGTTCTACTGTCCTGACAATTAAAAAGCCTTTCCACAATCTAAACCTTTCTTCTAACCTCAAATTGTGGCCACGTGTCCTCTTCAGGGACCTGCTTAAACAGTTTATTACAGTTATTGGAGATGCCTTTGATATATAATTTATAAATGTATAAACCTTGTGAGCTGCTATATTACTCCTAAAAGCTGCCAACACTTCCCACACTTCCAAAATATGTGATAGTACAAATTAATTAAAAAAGTGCAGTGCTAAGTGAACAGCATAAATATCCAATGTGCATATAGAAATGTAAATATAAAGGGCCAGATTCATAGAGCGATTACGCCTGTCTAAACTGGTTGTTAGACAGGAGTCATTTCAAATTCTCGCGCGCCGTATCACTAGTTTGAATCCTCAAACCATGATACGGCGGCTTCGGGCTTCGATCCGAGAGGCTTACGTCCTCGTAAGCCTTCGGATCTACGTTGCGATATTTTTTGCGGCCGCTGGGTGGAGTCCGCGTCGTTTTCACCGTCGGGGTATGCAAATTAGTTTTTACAGCGATCCACGAAGGTACGAGTGTCCCTCGCAATCGCCTACGTCATTTTTTGGCTACGTAATGTTAGAGGAGCTTTTTTGCTGGTCTAAAAGTGCGTAACACCATGTAAAGTATGGCCGTCGTTCCCAACGTCGAATTGAAATTATTTTTATTTTTTTAAAACGTAACTCGTTCGGGAATAGGAATGTACGTAAACGACGCTACTACGACGTAACGACGTGATTTCGCGCAATGCACGGTTGGGAAATTTGGGAACAGGAGCATGCGCAGTTCGATAGCCGCGGGAACGCGCCTATTTAAATGCTTCATGCCCCCTAACTCGCCGCAGATGGATTTTTGACGGGAGAAATACACTACGCCGCCGTCGTTTACTGGACAAAATCTACCGTACCGGGATTCCACGTAGAGCCAGGTAAAAAACGGCGGCGTAGTGTATTTCTGATACTCTACGATAATCTAATTCTCTCTGAATCTGGGCCTTTGTGTGATATATTCATATGATTTTTTTTTCCATAAATACCACAAATTAGCAATAACCCTTTCATGCATACGCCTATTTCTGACATTTGGTGTTTTACAAGTTAAAATCCTTGGGTAGATTCACATACACTTAATATTCCGCTGCGTAATCGAAATACTCTACGCTGCCAGTATTTTACCAGGCTTTACACACGAATCCTGGTAGATTTTTGCCCATACGCTACGGCGGCGTAGTCTATTTCTCGCCGTGTAATCGAAATACGCGATTGGGGGGCGTGAAGCATTTAAATTAAGCGCGTCCCCGCGGCGATCGAACTGCGCATGCTCCGTTCAGAAATTTCCCGCCGTGCATTGCGCGAAATCACGTCGTTACGTCATTCGTTGTTTGAGTAGCGGCGTTTACGAACATTCCTATTCCCGGACAACTTACGTTAAAAATAATAAAAGACGTCGGAAAACGTAGAAATTCGACGCGGGAACGGCGGCCATACTTAACATGGGCTGTCTAATATTAGAGCAGCAAAAAGCTTGGTATAGTGTTACGCAAATAAAAGATGACTAAAGGTGCCGTAAGAGATTGCGATTGAAGATCGTAATTTCGGGGATCGTCGGCAAAAGCTCATTTGCATACCCCGACGCGGAAAACAACGGGAAGTCCACCCAGTGGCCGCAATTTTATTGCAGTGGTAGATCCGAAGGCGTACAAACACTTAATCCAGTCGAATTGAAGCCCGCAGCCATCTATTCATGGTTTGAGGTTTTTCGACTAGCTAGAAAACGCGCGTAATTTTGAAATTACTCCAGTCTAACACCAGTTAGACAGGCGTAATGGCTCTCTGAATCTGGCCCCTTATTTTTTTGCTAGAAAATCACTTAGAACCCCCAAACATTATACATATTTTTTTTTAGCAGAGAACCTAGAGAATAAAATGGAGATTGTTGTCGGACGGTATTATGTGCGGCTGTGTTTTTAAAACGCAACTTTTGGGAAAAATTTACTTTCATGAATTTAAAAAAAATATAAAAAAATAAAGTTAGCTCAATTTTTTATTACGCCGACTAAATAGATACCAAAACATGTCACGCTTTATAATTGCACGCACTCATGGAATGGCGACAAACTACGATACCTAAAAATCTCCATAGCGCAACACTTTAAACTTTTTTTACCAATTGCCAGGTTAGAGTTACAGAGGAGGTTTAGTGCTAGAATTATTGCTCTCAGCTCTGACGATCACGGCGATAACCACACAAATCATGTGTGATTTGAACACCATTTTCATTATGCAGGGCAGCAACTTCCGTATGCGTTTTCTTTGTTGCGCGAGCTCGCGGGGAGGGAAGTACTTTAAAAAAAAAATCGTATTTATTTTATTTTATTTTTAAATATTAAAATTGTGTTTTTTTTTTTTTTTTTACATTTTGATCACTTTCATTGCAGTCACAAGGAATGTAAACATCCCTTGTGACAGTAAGGCCACGTACACACGATTGAATTTATCTGCTGAAACCGGTCTGACGGTTTTGTGATTGTGAAATCAATATGACTGGACACAAAGGCCCAGATTCACATACACTTAATATTCCGCTGCGTAATCGAAATACTCTACGCTGCCGTATTTTACCAGGCTCTACACCGAATCCTGGTAGATTTTTGCCCGTACGCTACGGCGGCATAGTCTATTTCTCGCCGCGTAATCGAAATACGCGATTAGGGGGCGTGAAGCATTTAAATTAAGCGCGTCCCAGCAGCGATCGAACTGCGCATGCTCCGTTCAGAAATTTCCTACCGTGCATTGCGCGAAATCACGTCGTAACGTCATTCGTTGTTTGAGTAGCGGCGTTTACGAACATTCCTATTCCCGGAAGACTTACGTTAAAAATAATAAAAGACGTCGGAAAACGTTGAAATTCGACGCAGGAACGACGGCCATACTTAACATGGGCTGTCTAATATTAGAGCAGCAAAAAGCTGGTATAGTGTTACGCAAATAAAAAGATGACTAAAGTGTGCCGTAAGAGATTTGCGATTGAAGATCGTAATTTCGGGGATCGCCGCAAAAGCTCATTTGCATACCCCGACGCCGAAAACGACGGGAAGTCCACCCAGTGGCCGCAATTTTATTGCAGCGTAGATCCGAAGGCGTATGAACACGTAATCCAGTCGAATTGAAGCCCGCACCGTCTATTCGTGGTTTGAGGTTTTCAACTAGCTAGAAAACGTGCGTAATTTGAAATTACTCCAGTCTAACACCAGTTAGACAGGCGTAATGGCTCTCTGAATCTGGGCCAAAATCTTCACACTGATCCACTATGTGATTGTGCAAACAATCTTCTTGTAACCTCCACCAGTTGTGCCCTCACCTTACAAGGCTTAATATATGCACCTTAGATAATAATCAATCCCGTGATACAGTCTCAAAAGTTTATTTAAAAAGTAAAGTATTATACTTACATGTTTGTGAGATAAAAGATCGCATATAAACAATGTCGGCTGGCAAAATACAGAAGCCTGTGCTCCTCTCGAACGACGTGGTGACGTCAATACGTGCCCTCACAGACGCGTTTCATCACAGATGACGTTTTCATAAGTGCAATATGGTCAGCTTTCTTTCCCTTTGAACATATCATTGAATCACGGCCACAGACTCTGTGAGACACCGAGGGGGATTTTAGCCTTCCAGTCTGCTTTCAGGCAGTTCAAGCTCAGCATTGCAAGCTAAAGGGCACGGCTGGGTTATAGCCAAATGCCCATTATGCTTGCCTTTTGGTAAGCATGTCTAAATTACGGTGTTGGGCACTTTGGGCCAGATTCACGGACATCGGCGCATTTTTTGACTGGCGTTAGCGCACCTCCTTTACGTTAGACTGCCGCAATGTAGCGGCACAATCACCGTATTCTCATTTGATCTGCGCAGAAATTAGCGCCGGTGCAACGTAATTTCAGAGGCGTAAGGCGGAGTAATTCAAATTGGGAAGGACGTGGGCGTGTTACATTGAAATGAGCCGTGACTCCATGCAAATAAAGGGCCGGCCAGCTCGCGCATGCGCGCATGAAGCAGACCATGGTCAGCACCTCTGTGCGCATGCTCACAACTCGGGAACGGCGCAATCACTGAAATTGGAAGTGGACCCGGGCAACTTAGTGAACTACGCAGACAGCATAAATAGACAGACACAAACGCACTTCCTTTGCAAAAGTACATCCCTTTGTATCCCTTCCTATACAGCAAGGTGCTTTTGTTCTGTTGTTTATTAGCATTTGTTTGTTTGTTTGTGACGTGTCTTTGAGATATTTGGGGACTGTTTTGCAGAGTGATTTTTATCTTTTATGTGTTTTCTTTGTTGTTTTTTTATTTAAATTATTTTTTTGCTTTTATTTTTGCTGGTCAATTTTTTTTTTTTTGGTTCTGTTTGTGAATGATTTTGGAACGTGGGGGTGACATTCCTGCCGGAAAAGGGGTGTCACCCTCATTTGTGGTGGAGAAGTGATCCCCAGGTCCGTGTGAATGGTGTATGAATGTACAGTGACATAATTGGAGCCGTGGCATGGCGTTGCAGCTCACAAGTCCTGCAAGGTGGGCTTGTGCCAATCCAATGTGATGAGGATGTGATGTCTCTGTGCTAGGGACCACAGTGGTGTGCATGCATGCATTCTCATTGTGCCATGATTAATGTGTGTGTTTAACGTGCAAAGATGCCTAATGTGAGCTGTCTCCTGGGTGCTCTTCCTCAGAGACGGGGTAGCCTAGGTTAGGGGGGGATTTTCTGGTTCAGGGGTCAGGTCATCACTTATGTCAATCTCCAGGCCCTTTCTCACTGCGAAGTTGTGCAGCATGCAACATGCACCGATGATCTGGCATACAAAGTTTGGGGAATACAACAGGGTACCATGGGGGGTTCCGTATAGGAGTCATAAGATGGGGTCCCAGTGCATAAGCAGAGTCACCCTGAAGGGATAAGACAGGAGGATGTTAGTAGTGCATGTGCCCCTTGTGATGTGTGCATCATGGGGGGGTACAGTCATGCCTGCCACCCATGTCACTCACCAACCAGCCAGCTGTCCCCATGCATGTTCCGTTCGAAATCTGTGGGGATGGGGCTAGGATTGTATATGTAGCTGTCATGGGTGTCATGGGTGGTGTCATGTGTTGGGCTGGTGATATCCTCCTGCAGGTTTGTGGTTAATTCCAGGATGGCATGAGGGGTGAATCTGAAGACAGTGAAGAGTGAGGGCTTGTATCAGATTAGATTATTATATCCATCAAGGTTTAAAGGGCTATTGAAAGATAGTGAGACCGTGTTTGTAATTTGTATGTATGTTATGTATTGATGTATATATGTATGTATATTTTTTGAAAAAATGTTTATAAAAGCAAAGAAATTTTTTTGGAAAAAAAAAATCCTCTCCTCCTTCTTTGCTCATCTAAAGTCAGTAGTATAGCTATGAGCATAGATGCCACTGGCATGTTGGCATACAGTTTGTTGGGCAGCAAGTGTGACTGCTCAGCTCCTCACTAACAGTGTTGCTTTCTCTGACATGTAGACAAATTGTCTAATTTTATACCACCTTTTATATGGTCTAATTTTAGACAGGACGTGCAGCTGTTGCGCACAGTGCGTAGCCTGCGCAGCAACAACGTTCTTTTGTGGATCCCCGTAACTCCCTCATTAGCATATTTGAATAGCAAATCAATGGTGTGTCTAGCGCAGTTTTGCACGGACGGATGCGCCTGTCTATCGAAATTACGCCGGTCAAAAAAAAGTAGATTTCTTGCGTATCTCGTTTTGGGGATGCGGCGCATCGAAACGCATGCGCAAATTTACACTTACGCCGCGCATCTCCTGTAACGCCGTCGTAATCGCTCTGTGAATCTGGCCCTTTATTTTTTGTGTGGAGTCACTGTGGTGCCACCCAAAGGAGAACTGGTTCTTCATATGAACTATTAGTTGCTTTAACATCTGCTTATATGTATTCAATTACATGAGGACTGGTTCTTAGTATGGACTTTAATTCTTACATTTTTTATTTTATATTTTTTGTTTGGTGCAGTTTTCTCTCTTTTTTTTCTTATTTACTTATGTGTGTATCCCACAATAAGCTGATGCCTAGTGTTGGTTTTATTTATTTTTTGTTTATTTTTAGTGTGTGTATGCCTTTTTTTACCAATGGTGTACACTAGACTCACTGGAATGCTTTAATTTTTCTTGCATGCGTGTTTGTACTCTGTACTTTTTGCTGCATTTAACCACTTTAGTTTCGGAAGGATTTACCCCCTTCATGACCAGGCCATTTTTTGCGAAAGGGCAATGAGTTACTTTAACTGACAATTACGTGGTTGTGCGACGCTGTACACAAATAAAATTGATGTCCTTTTTTCCCACAAATGGAGCTTTCTTATGCTGTGCTTTTTATTTTTTGCGCTATAAACACTTTCTTTTATAAAACACATCCAATAAAAAAATTTAAAAAATTAAATTTCTTCATCAATTTAGGCCAGTATGTATTCTGCTACATTTTGTTTTGTAAAACAAGTCCCAACAAGCGTATATTGATTGGTTTGCGCAAAACTTATAGGCCCAGATTCATAAAGCAATTACGCCTGTCTAACTGGTGTTAGACAGGAGTAATTTCAAATTGAATTTGAATCCTCAAACCATGATACGGCGGCTTCGGGCTTCGATCCGAGAGGCTTACGTCTTCGTAAGTCTTCGGATCTACGCTGCGATATTTTTGCGGCCGCTGGGAGGAGTTTGCGTCGTTTTGATGCGTCGGGATATGCAAATGTGTTTTTTACGGCGATCCACGAAGATACGAGCGGTCTTCGCAATCGCTTACGTCTATTTTTTGCTGGTCTAACGGTGCGTAGCCCATTTTAAGTATGGCCGTCGTTCCCGCGTCGAATTTAATTTTTTTTTTTACGTAACTCGTTCGGGAATAGAAATGTCCGTGAACGACGCTACTCAAAAAACGAATGACGTAACGACGTGATTTCGCGCAATGCACGCGGGAAATTTGCGAACGGAGCATGCGCAGTTCGATCGCGCGAGCCGCGGGAACACGCCTATTTTAAATCCTTCACGCCCCCTACTCGCGTAGATGGATTGCGACGGGAGAAATACACTACGCCGCCGTCGTTTACTGGACAAAATCTACCTGGATTCCACGTAGAGCCAGGTAAAAAACGGCGGCGTAGTGTATTTCTGATACGCTACGAGAATCTAATTCTCTCTGAATCTGGCCCATAGTGTCTACACAATAGGGGATAGATTTAGGGACTTTTTATTTTTTTTATATTTTTTACTAGTATGACCCCTTCAACACTGGGGCAGTTTTCAGGTGCTCTAGCACCTCCTGTTTATTGCAGTGTGTCTTTTCACACTGGGGCGGTGCGCTTGCGAGACGTTAAGAAAAGTCCTGCAAGCAGCATCTTTTGGCGGGTTGGGAGCGCTGTATTTAGCGCTCACAAAACATGTGGCCCATTACAATGAATGGACATGGCTTCCAAAACGCCTGCAAAGCACTTTTAAAGTGCCGCAAAAGAGGAGTTTTTACCCTTTTATGGGGTTGAAACCCGCCCTGTTAGCAGCACAAAACAGTGCTGAAACTCCACAAAAACGAGCGGTGCTTAAGCGCTAACAGCCGGGCTGCTTAATAGCCTAATGAGTCTGAATGTCTCAATAAAGAGAACCTGTTGCCAGAAAGCGTCACAGATGGGACTTTTTTGTCCCTATGTGATGAAAAAAAAGAGTTAAGTAAAAAAAACATATATTTTTTTAGTTGTAAAAAGTTGAAGTTGCACCCAAGCACCAAAAAACAAAACACTTTTGAGGCCCCCCCACCCCCACATATATGCACGTATAAACATAACGCAAGTGTCAGGGGCCTACACATTAAAATTCCAGTTGCAGTACACATGTTACATATCACTGCACAAGTCAGAGTAAGAGCTATAATTATAACACCAGACATCCTCTGTGACACTAAATTAATGACCTATTGGGGGCTTTTAAAGTGTCGCCTATTGAAAATATAGGGTACAGAAGATTGGCGCCATTTTACAGGCGGTGCAAATATAAGGTTTGACATGTTGGGTATCTATTTAATCGGTGCAACCTCATCTTTAATATTTTACCAAAAATGTATAGTACTTTATAGCATCTGTGTGCCCTAAAAATTGAAAACTGTATCAAATACTTACCGTAATTTTCCTTTCCTGACTCAAAGACATGGCAGCATACATATGATATACAGTGCTGAAATAAGTATTTGAACACCCTGCTATTTTGCAAGTTCTCCCTCTTGGAAATCATGGAGGGGTCTGAAATTGTTATCGTAGGTGCATGTCCACTGTGAGGCCTTGTACACACGAGGGAATAAATCCGCTGAAACTGGTCCGACGGACCATTTCATCCGAAAGATCCGGTCGTTTGTATGGTCAAACGGACCGTTTCGGACGGATTTTTCCAGCGGAAAAATTCCAAAGCATGCTTTGAAATATTCCGCCGGACGCATGTCCGTCGGATATGTCCGCTCGTTATTACACAAAAGCCTCGGACAAAAAACCCGCGCATGCTCAGTCAAAACGATGGGACGGGAGCACTCGTTCAGGTAAAACTCGCGTTTGTTTGGGACCTGGCACATTCGTCACCTAAACTCTCTATATAGTGTTCCGTTTAGATCGTTTTTTTTGTGCTTTCTTCTCTTGCTAGAATGAACCCGTTCTTTTGTCCAGATGTCACATACTGCTAGCTTGCATTTTCATTATTTATTTTTCTATTTGACACAGTTTGCTTGCCAGATGTCCCCACATTTGTTTATGTTCTCCACATTTTAAAAATTTCTCTCTTGGACTTAATGTTGAGTATTTAGTTTTTTTTTAAGATTTGTATTTAACGTGTTTGTAATATTTCAAATTTTTTTTTTTCTTGTTTCATCCTTTATTTTATTTTTTTTCACAAAAATGGACGCTTCTTTGGGGTTTACCAAGTTCAAACATAAAAGGCCCCCCCCCCCCCCTAAAAGGAGTTTGGGTCCTTTGCAAATGCCACATTTTGTTTGCCAAATGTCTGATGCTTACTCACCACAGTATTAAACACAATAGACAAGGTTTGAAAGTAAATACAAAAGCCATTTATTTCGGCCAAAAAATAAATTATAAATCACCAGAACGGCAGCACTTGATGAGATTGCAACATACATGCATACTTGGCAATTACAACATGATGAAGGACAAATTAAGTAACCTCAGGAGTCAATATCAAAAATCAGGATCAGCAGCACATGAACAAAGGAACCCAAGCTGTGCTACTACAACGAGCTCAGTTTTTTGGACAATAAACTGGATGGCAGGGATTCATCTTCTCGACTTCCTAGCAGACTTCCTTCCAGCGAAACTTCCACGGGTCCGTCCACGGAACCTTGCAGGTGGGGCTGATGTGGCAGGAGGAGGATGAGGATGATGGGGAGCAGGCCAAGCCGGATCCCACAGCACAGTGTCCCTGGTCAGCTCGTTCCTTTTCATCCTGGCCAGGACCTGATTTATAATGTCCTTGGCCAGGCTTTTTTGCTCCTCCCCCCCTTGGTTCAGCTCATTGGCCACAAATGCGCTATAGCATTCCGTTGGGTTGAGGGGGCTCTCATGATTTCGGCAGCCTCCCGGATGACCTGAAGGCTTTCATCATGCACCTCCCTTCTGCGCCTCTTTGCAGCTGGTGGCCTCATTTGGAGGGGAGGAACTTGGCTGATTGTGCTCAGCCTGGGCCTGGGGACCTGCTGCACCTCACTTGACCCGGCCTCCTCCTGGCTGCCACTCACCCCTTCCGCCTGGCTGACATGGGCCTCAGGAGCTGCCACCTCCTGGCTGGTCTCTTCTTCCTGTGTATAAAAAAGGCAACATGTTGTAATTTTTGGCACAATCAAGCACACACATTTTATTTCTCTAGACTTTTTTAGTTAGTATTAATTTCAATTAAACAGACTGTCCTTCTGACCCCTGCATTTGGCATCCCTGTTTGTTTTTTGTTTACAAGATCAACTCACGAATTCAAAATAATAATAGCAGCACAAAACTAGTTTTGAAAATACTAGACCTCACTGAAGATGGCCAGATCTGGCTCCATGTCAGCCAGCCCTGCTTCTGATTCTGCAGGGCTCCTGGGATCCGGGGAAGTTCCGGGGAGGAAGTGTTGAAACCGAAGCCCTGCCATCCAGTTCATCATTTAAAAACTGAGCTCTTTGTAGTACCAGAGCTTGGGTTCCTTCTTCTTAGCTGCTGCTGATCCTGATTTTGGATATTTCAGTTTTTTATAGACATTCCTGTAGCTTCTCCTGAGGTTACTGAATTTGTCCTTCACCATGTCGCCTGTGCAACTTGGCACCCAAGTGTGCAGGTATGTCGCAATTTCATCAAGTGCTGCCTCTCTCTTTCCAGTGTCCAAATAATGGGTGTGTCTGGTGTCCCAAAGAAGGGGCATATCCCGATATCGGGCTATTAATTCCATTGTAGCCTCCTTCCCTTTCATCAAATCCATTCTTTTGGGCTGCTTATCGAAATGAAGCTTCTCAATAGTAATGTCTAGAATAGAAATTGCCAATCAAACACAAAGCACAACTTTCCAAAGGCTCAGCTTTGTCATTCTTAAAATATGTGCACATTCATTCATTTTAGAGCATCTACTTTATACAAACACAGTGTCTTATGCTGCTACATAGCTGGCCTGCTCTGCCGCAATGTTGTAACCCCCAAAAAGTTGGCATTCAGAGTCCATGTTGCAAGTTGTAGCATGTAGTTAAGAACACATCCACCATGAATATGAATGCTAGCATTCACCTCAAGGCACTAGTTCATGTGTAGCTATCATGCCCCTCAGCATTGATGGCAGAAAACACTACCTACTTATCTCTGTCCAACCAATACACAACACTACTGGCATGATCTGACAGCATACTCAAAAATACAAATAAAGAGGAAAGAGCATTCTCTACATATATCTTGATGAAGTGATGTGTCCAAGCACTTTACTCTCTAAATGTTATGGTGGCCCCAAAATACATAAATAACAGTGGCCTAAAAAGGGTGCAAACAACATCTAAAAGCTCCATCCCCCATGCCTGTTCAAATTATATGCCTCTGATCCGATGTTTGCATTTACCTTCGTCTCTCTCTCTCCTCGTTTCCGCTCGAGTAATCTCCGCGTAACCTACGTAATCACGTCGTTTCCATTATATTCCCCACGCAATCAAGAAACGCCACCCTCGTCTCCGCCCATGACGTACCAATTTCTGCTTTCCACGCCCATCTGCAACGTTGATTGGAAAATATGGCGATGTCACACGAGCGCACATTAGCCTCTGATCGGGATCAGGAAGGGACACAGGCCGGAACGTCCCGATCCAGGCCAAAACGTTACAAGGCCACAAACATGTCTCTAAGAGATGGTGGAGTTGGTGTCCATCCTGCGACGGAAGGACTATGATGGTGAGCATGGCCCATACAGCACCCCTAACCGGAGGAAGTCAAAAATTATGGATAAGGCAGCAAGGAAACTTTATGAGATGTTTGGGGTCACCAGGTCCAAAGAGCAGCTCCGGAAACGCTGGTCCGACTTAAAACTGCGCGAGCCAGAGCAGTATCGCAAAATAAAAAGAATCATAGAAAAAAGTAAGTACTTTAAAATGTCTTTGGAGTGCCTATTTTTGTCGGAAATGTTTTGCCATGTATATTTCGCCATCTGCCTCGTTGGCCTGCTTGTATTTTTTAAACCCTGCCTTGTAAATTTAGTAATGTTTGTCTAATATAAATCCGACGACTTGCCACGATCGTAGTCAACATCGTTCCAATCACATCGTTTATCCTCAATCCGCGGTTCCAGGAACATCACACCTGGACGAGGCTATTTGGCGAAAAACATCGTTTTCAGAAACAATGTTGAAAATATGATGTGTTTGTGCAAACTAATAAGTTTATTTAAAAAGGCAATCAGGATTCAGTAATTCACACAGTGCTGAGATAACTTAATATACAGCTGTTTGGACATCTGTAATTTTGAAAACCTGTCTACACACATAAAATAGTAATTTGGAGTTTAGGAGAAGGGACTCCAAAAAAGACTTATTCAGGAGGCCAGCCATGTGTGTCACTTCCCCAAAAAGCCTCATTATATCACAGCTAGGGAGACATCAGCTAGCAAAAAAAAGGAACATGGTTTGTGCTGTAATAAGGCCAAAACTAGAATTGTAACGCCACTTCTAAGCAATGTTTGCAAATTAGTCCCTCCAAAAAGATCTGTTTGCTGATGTTTTTTTTTTTTTTTTTTTTTTTTTTTAGGGGAAAGAAGAGGACAGCGCTATGAGGAGTCAGGGAGGCCCACACTGTCTCCCAAACGGCCCGAAAAAATTGTTGAGCAGGAGGATGATGAAGAAGGAGAGGAGGAAGAAGGAGAGGAGGAAGGGAGAGAGGAGGAAGGCGGATTGGTGGAGGAAGGCGGATTGGTGGAGGAAGGCGGTTTGGTGGAATTTGGCGGATTGGTGGAGGAAGGCGGTTTGGTGGAATTTGGCGGATTAGTGGAGGAAGGCGGATTGGAGGAGGAAGGCGGTTTGGTGGAATTTGGCGGATTAGTGGAGGAAGGCGGATTGGAGGAGGAAGGCGGATTAGTGGAGGAAGGAGAAGTTGAAGAAGAAGGAGAAGTTGTAGAAGATGTTGAACTTGTCAGTACAACAGGTCAGTGACACCCCAGCTTTGCAGGGAAAAAGAGATGTAGATAGGCCTGCACCTTACTTACTTACAATGTTGTGTTTTTCCTTTGGCATTTTTAGGGGATGAAGATGGGATTAGCACATCTGTCGCTCCTATTTTTTCTCGTGCAAGTGCACAAATCCTAATACAGCAGATAATGGAGTGCAGCACCGATCTGGCCAATATGAGGGAAAGGATGGTGGTGATGGACCAAAACTTCAAAAACATGCTCGATATTTTGGGACGTATATAGAAGACTATCCCCCCCAGCTGCCCCCCATGCCCCCCCTGCCCTCACCCCTAACCACCCCACTCTCAAAGATGTTGTATAATGTTCGTTTAATATCCCCCAAAATTTGAGGAGGCACACACACACACGGGTTTATTTACTGAAGCTATAAGGGGCAAAAGCAGCATCACTTGGCATATAAAACAATCATCTTCCATGTTTGGATGCGAAGTCTTAATTGACTAAGCTTAATTTAGAAGCTGATTGGCTTATATGCACAAATAAGCCGGAGTTTGGACTGTTTAGTAAATAAACACCAATGTCTGTTCACATGTGCGTTCTGCCAGCACAGGACATTAATTGTATGTGCTTTGTGGGTGCAACCCCTTCCTTACTTATCAAGTAGGTGACAGAAAGGGGTTGCACCCACAAAGCACATACATTGATCACCCATGATGGCAGATAGCACATGTGAACATTTCGCATGGGATCTCATGTAAAAAAAACACCATTTGGCCCATCACACACACAGCATGTGTGCATCCTCAAATTTTGGGGGATTCCGGCGTGACCTAAGACCATGTTGTCTGGGTTTGTTATGCCAAATAAAAGGTTGAACTTTGTAAGTTCGATTGTTAGATATGTTTGTCAAAACCACAAAATATTTTTGGAATAAATAAATACTTTCTAAACCAAGTTTTCTAATTAAAACACAAAAATGTTCGTAAATAAAAAACAAATAAAAAAATTTAAAAACACACACACACCAGTGGCTTCTTATTTCTAACCTCAATACCCAGTTTGTAGAAGAGTGACTAGAATGTGCAATTGTGTGTATTTACTAAAACCTGCTAACTAAATTGGGCACAAGAAATGCACTAGTTTCAGAACCTGGAAGACAGATAAAAAGAGAAAAAGCAATAATGACAAACAACTGTATAAAGTCCAATGGTCAAATTATTTATTATTTCTTGGTAATATTTCTTTATTTTGGGGGCCGAATTATAAAGAAATATTAATCTGGCATAGCTATGGCCCCCGACCCATAAAGTACTCAACATATTTGTCGCGTACCTCACGAGCAGATTGGGTGACCGAGCCAGCGCGACCAGTGTCCAGCCCAGGAAGGGTATCTGAGGGTAGTCCTGCCTCAGCACCGATGTTGGGTAGGTACGTCTGGGAATGCCTGCGTAAAAAATTATGCAATATGCAGCAGGCAAAAATAACAGAGTTAAATTTATATTCCGCCAGATGTATCGCTGTCTGGAACAGGCGGAACCGGCTGGCGAGTATCCCAAAGGCATTCTCGACTACCCTCCGGGCCCTGGCCAGCCGGAAATTGAAGACTCTCCTCTCCGGGGTGAGGGTCCTCTGGGGAAAAGGCCGCATGAGGTGAGGTCCAAGTCCAAAAGCCTCGTCCGCTAAAAAAACAAACGGAAGTCCTTCCACATTGTCTTCATCCGGTGGCAGTTCAAGACCACCAGTTTGTAGACGCCTGTAAAATTCTGTCCGCGCGAACACTCCCCCATCAGACAGCCGGCCATTCTTCCCCACGTCCACATACAAAAATTCGTAGTCTGCCGACACCACCGCCATCAACACGATACTATGAAAACCTTTGTAGTTATAATAGTACGAGCCCGAAAGAGGTGGCGGCACTATGCGGACGTGCTTCCCATCAATTGCCCCTCCGCAGTTTGGAAAATCACAACGCTGGGCAAAGTGGGCAGCCACAGTCTGCCATTCCTGCGGCGTGGAGGGAAACTGTGGGGACAAAAGCAAAAAAACAATTAGCACTTTGGCACAGAAACAACATTGCAAACACTAGTAAAAAAAAATCATTCTGCAACATCACGGTATTAACATTTCCAAAAATTAGTGTATAGAGAGTATTTAGGGCAACAAATCTAGAGACAATTATTATCAGACTCCACATCACGCTGATAGGGCAATACACTTTTTTAGAGGGAGGGAGTTGAACTACAATGGAGCAGGACACCAAATAAAAAAAAAGGTGTTTTTGTCCCTAGAGATGATGATGCTGGACAGGTTAGTAGTGTTGAAGGTAAAAATATGCAGGTAGGCCAAACCACATTAACCTGGAAAGCTTAACAACATGCATGGGGAGAAAAGGGAACATTAAGCACACAGCATATTACAATCATGGTGACTAGGAAAACCAACACAAAAAGGTGAGAAAAATATGCAAACATTATTAAAGACACAGATTGTGATGTTAAAGGAGGAAACTTACCTTAATAAACTCCTCCTGCATGACTTGTATGATGGCAGAACACGTCTCCGGTATGATGATCCCAAGCGCCTGGGGAGAGATGCCTGTTGAGAACTTGAGGTCCTGCAGGCTCCTCCCAGTCGCCAGGTACCGCAACGTGGCAATAAGCCTCTGCTCAGCCGGAATGGCTTGGCGCATCACAGTGTCCTGCCTCGTGATATAGGGGGACAGGAGATCCAGCAGACGGTGGAAAACGGGGTCCGTCATACGGAGAAAGTTCCTGAAGTCATCAGGATTATTCTCCCGGATCTCCCTAAGCAGAGACATATGAGAGAATCGATTACGCTGCCGCAACCAATTCTTGGCCCAGGAACTCCTCCTCCTACTGTTCCTGTCCAAATCACTGGAATGCACACAGACTCCAGAACAAAACCCATAAACAGCACGAACTCGTGAAAAGTTGCGCTGCTGCTCCATCATGGCTTCAAACCGGCCGGCTGGTCAGTCAAGAACACACTCAAACAGAAAGCACCCCCAAATCCAGCAAGACCTGCAAAGATCGCACGTCAAACAGATACGACCGTACAGGACGGCACTGCAAAGCAGAAACGCCGCGTACGGCGACACTGAATGACAAATACGAGCCCACAAGCACACACTGAACCTGAAAATACGACCTGTTAAGCGGGAGACTGAAAAGCACGAATCAGCTCTAACCAAACCTTCGCTAACACCGAACTAGCAGAAGCGGAACAGAGGGCGGCGCCGATGGCTTCGTCATTCCCCTTTATAGTGACGTTGTACGTGGTTTACGTGCCCGCGTTCTGGTCCGCTGGGATTTCGGTCCGATGGTGTGTACGCTCATCAGACCAACGGACAAATTTGACTTATCCGCTGGGAAATATCCGTCGGATGTTTCCGACCGGATACATTCCCTCGTGTGTAAAAGGCCTGAGAGACATAATCAAAAAAAAAAAAATTCCAGAAATCACAATGTTTGATTTTTTTTAACTATTTATTTGTATGATACAGCTGCAAATAAGTATTTGAACACCTGAGAAAATCAATGTTAATATTTGGTACAGTAGCCTTTGTTTGCAATTACAGAGGTCAAACGTTTCTTGTAGTTTTTCACCAGGTTTGCACACACTGGAGGAGGGATTTTGGCCCACTCCTCCACACAGATCTTCTCTAGATCAGTCAGGTTTCTGGGCTGTCGCTGAGAAACACGGAGTTTGAGCTCCCTCCAAAGATTCTCTATTGGGTTTAGGTCTGGAGACTGGCTAGGCCACGCCAGAACCTTGATATGCTTCTTACAGAGCCACTCCTTGGTTATCCTGGCTGTGTGCTTCGGGTCATTGTCATGTTGGAAGACCCAGCCTCGACCCATCTTCAAAGCTCTAACTGAGGGAAGGAGGTTGTTGCCCAAAATCTCGCAATACATGGCCCCGGTCATCCTCTCCTTAATACAGTGCAGTCGCCCTGTCCTATGTGCAGAAAAACACCCCCAAAGCATGATGCTACCACCCCCATGCTTCACAGTAGGGATGGTGTTCTTTGGATGGTACTCATCATTCTTCTTCCTCCAAACACGGTTAGTGGAATTATGACCAAAAAGTTCTATTTTGGTCTCATCTGACCACATGACTTTCTCCCATGACTCCTCTGGATCATCCAAATGGTCATTGGCAAACTTAAGACGGCCTTGACATGTGCTGGTTTAAGCAGGGGAACCTTCCGTGCCATGCATGATTTCAAACCATGACGTCTTAGTATATTACCAACAGTAACCTTGGAAACGGTGGTCCCAGCTCTTTTCAGGTCATTGACCAGCTCCTCCCGTGTAGTCCTGGGCTGATTTCTCACCTTTCTTAGGATCATTGAGACCCCACGAGGTGAGATTTTGCATGGGGCCCCAGTCCGAGGGAGATTGACAGTCATGTTTAGCTTCTTCCATTTCTAATGATTGCTCCAACAGTGGACCTTTTTTCACCAAGCTGCTTGGCAATTTCCCCGTAGCCCTTTCTAGCCTTGTGGAGGTGTACAATTTTGTCTCTAGTGTCTTTGGACAGCTCTTTGGTCTTGGCCATGTTAGTAGTTGGATTCTTACGGATGGTATGGGGTGGACAGGTGTCTTTATGCAGCTAATGACCTCAAACAGGTGCATCTAATTTAGGATAATAAATGGAGTGGAGGTGGACAGTTTAAAGGCAGACTAACAGGTCTTTGAGGGTCAGAATTCTAGCTGATAGACAGGTGTTCAAATACTTCTTTGCAGCTGTATCATACAAATAAATAGTTTAAAAAAATCATAAATTGTGATTTCTGGAATATTTACTTTTGATTATGTCTCTCACAGTGGATATGCACCTACGATGACAATTTCAGACCCCTCCATGATTTTCAAGTGGGAGAACTTGCAAAATAGCAGGGTGTTCAAATACTTATTTTCCGCACTGTAGCTCCGCCCGTATATCCACCCACAGGACTCGTTTAACTCTCTATAAAAGTCTGACTAAGAGCTACTGTACCTCCCATTCTCCGTACAAAGCAAAAAGATCAGAGGGAGGGTTTGTATGCTGCCATTACTTGGCGTCAGGAAAGGAAAATTACGGTAAGTATTTGATACGATTTTTAATTTTCCTGACGCAAGACATGGCAGCATACATATGATACATAATGAGCTTTTGAGAGGGAGGGTATAATACTACAAACTTAGGCCGCGTACACACGATCGAATATATCTGCTGAAACTGGTCCACAGACCAGTTTCAACTGACAGATTTGATCGTGTGTACGGGCTAGCAGACAGGTTTCCAGCAGACAAAAGTTTTAAAGCATGCTTTGAAACTTGTCTGCTGGAAACCCATCTGTCCGACATGTCTGCTGGTTAGTACGCCTAACCAGCGGACCAAAATCTCCCGCATGCGTCGCATGGATTCGACGCATGCGTGGAAGTATTTTACTTCCTGGTTCGGTGACGTGGCGGCATTAACGTCACCGCCATGTCACCACGCTGTCTGTCCGCGGGGATTTTGGTTTGATCGTGTGTACACTGATCAAACCAAATCATCCCAGGAGACATGTCCGATGAAAACGGTCTGTCGGACCGTTTTCATCAGACTTGTCTCCTCGTGTGTATGCGGCCTCAGTCTTTATTTGACAATAGACATAGAAACTTGTATAGTCTTCCTCCTAAACTCTACTGTAGTAAGCACTGCTGGATCCACCCTGTAGTGTTTTAAGAATATATGATGTGATGACCAGCTAGCCTCTTTGCAGACTGTCTCCAGAGACAATCCTGCCTGAGTCGCCCAAGAAGATGACATCACCCTGGTTGAGTGATGAGTTCTAATCACCTCTGGAGGGACTTGAGAAGAACGTGGAATAAGATTCTGCCGCCCCCAATTCTTGGAGTCAACACCCTTCCCCCTGAAATTATGGCTAGAAGTAAAGCCGATTTTAAGGAAATATCCCATAAAGAACAGTCTGCTGTCAGAGTATGACGAGGGTTTGCTGGAAAATTGAGGACTACAGCCAGGTCACATTGAGGGGACCTAATTCTCTTGGGAGGGTGTAGACTAAGTACCACTGTCATGAAGTGCTCCACCAGCAGTTTTTTTGACCATTTATTTTGGGTATAAATCAAGATGGCTGAAAATTGCACCTTAAGCGAACTGAGCCCCAAATCCCATCTGAATTACATGAATGACAGGATTTAAGATACATTTGGGTCACTAGGGTCAAACTGAAGTCCAGCTGCAAAGCTCATGAACCTATTCCATATTCTGGAGTAGATGGCATTGGTTGACCCTTTTATGGAACTCTATAAAGTTCTAATACCCTCTGGAAAACATCCTAACACTTGCAACCTCTGCTTTACAATTTCCAGGTCACTAAGGTTAGTCGGGATAGTTGCAGATGTAGGGTATCTCCCTCAGACAAGAGGAGATGAGGAGTCACCGGCAGAGTGTGCAGTGTGCACATGCTGATATCCATTGCCAGAGAGACCCATGGTCTGAGGCCAGTAAGGAAAAAACTGTGAGGACTGTCAAAAAATCTCTGCATGAATTTCAGGATTAAAGAAATTGGAGGGAAGATATAGGCCAATTGCCCAACCCAAGGATGGGTAAAGGCATTTGTCCCCTCTGCCAATGGATGAGGGTAGAGTGAGAGGAACCGGTTCACCTAGTAGTTGGCTGATGAGGCAAAGTTGCGGGTATCTCCACTTGTGAATGATCCAGTGGAACACTTTGGGGTGAAGGGACCATTCATTGGGATCCTTCAATTGTCTGAATAGATGATCCGTTTCCAAAGCCTGGAAGATATATGGCCCTCAAATCTGGGAGATATTGCTGGGCCAATGTCATGAATGTTTCCACCTCTCTCAAGAGGAATTGACTGTGTGTGTCACCTTGTCGCTGTATATATGACACTGCTGCAGTGTTGTCCAGATGGAGTAGGACTGGAAGACCATGTATGTGTGGCAGCAACTTGTTTAATTTAATGATTGCTGGTAAGAGTTCCTGAATATTGGAAACTAGGCCCTGAGTGGGAAATTCCCATCTGCCCTGGATCTTGAGTGCCTTGCAGGTGGCGCCCCACCCTGCTGTGCTGGCATCTGTGGTAACAATGATCCATGGCTGCGGTCCTAATGGACCAAGCCCTTTAGCGTTTTTTTTGTATACCACCAGAGACTGGGGCCACCGGCTGGTGATCCTGATAGGCTGGGCTAGACAAACTCTTCCATTGAATCAGGAAGCCTTGTTGGAAAACTGAGTTTCCAGTGAGCCCAGAGGATCGTCGGAATACATGAAGCTATTGTCCCAAAAGGACTCATGCACTGGGATGCTGACATCACTGGTGCAGCCAAACCCTGTTGGAACGTCTCCCTAATTTTTGGAGAGTTTGAGGTGGCAAAGAAACTGAGGCCATCTGAGTATCGAATTGGGCCTCTAGGCAGACCATATTCTGCGCAGGCTCCAGCTGGTTCTGGTAATGCCTGTCCCACAACACAAATCTGAGGAACTGCTGGTATGACTGAAGGATCAGGACATGCTGATAGGTATAATGTAAGTCCACTGAAATCCTCCAGAATATGGTATGGAAAGACTCCATCTTGAGTCTGTCCGTATAAATTGATTTAGCTTCTTGAGGTAGTTGTGGAGGCTGCCGTTTGAACAGCCTTGCCGAAACTGGGTCACTTTGAGCCACCTGGCTCCAACTGCCTCCTGGGCAGGCCTGACGTTAAAAGGGCTTCTGGGTATCTTGGGGAGCCACAAGGGTCTTAGATCTCTGCGATATGAAGGTTGACTGTGTAGCCTTCCGATTCCTTTCTGAAGTCCTTGATGGGCGAAAGCCTCTGAAAACCCAGTACCTGTTTTGGCGCTTCTCTGGTTCGTTTCCCCTCTGGGCCTTCGATCTTGGAGCAGAAGACCTGAAATTCCTCCTGTAATCCTGGAGATGGCATCAAAAGGCATCTCACAGCCAATCTGCTTTGAGGATGGGTCAGCTGCCCAGGGTCTTTGCCACAGTGCGCCTTTGGCTGTGACTGAGCTGAGCATGGCTCTGGATGACCATTGAATGATGTCTATAGCTGCCTCACCTGTGAAGACCGTCAACAGTTTTAACTCATCAAGAGGCTTGATGACTTTCCTCTTTTGGCAGCTGTTTTTTTAATCGCATACTCCAAGTTCTGCGCCCCTACTCACATAGCACTTGCTACGGATATTAAAGCAATAATGGGTTTACAAGCACCACCTGCCATGAGGTAAAACTTTCTTAAGTCCATGTCAAATGTGTCAATCAAGGGTATCGTGAAAGGAAGAAGAGTCTTCCATCGGAAGTGTCACATTCTTGGTCAGTCTGGCGACTGCCGCATCCACCGTTGGTGGGTTAGATAAAGGAGTCGCATCTTCCTCCATTAGTGGACACCACTTCTGCAACCTATTGGTTGAGGAGGATTTTCTCTCTCCCTTTCCCATTCCTCTTGACACAGGCCCTCATTTCTGTCATAAGAGGAATGCTAGTTACCTGTTTCTTTAGGTTCCTCCTATGGAACCCAAAGGCTTGTTCACACTTGCAGCAGGATCTGTTATTGCACGGAAAGGCAATCTGTTCTTAGGTCACTTTTCAGAGGCATTTGATATTGTCATGTAGAGGGGATCAGTGTTTCTGCTATTCAATTTTCAAAGAGTGATTTGTACAATAATGTTTCAACTCGCATGGGGGCAGTCCATTCACTTGGCTGCCCTATATGTGCACAAAGCAGCACCTGATCCTATTTAGGGGTGACCAGCTTTGCACAATGTTTTTAAAGACATGTTCTAACGTGACAGCAGAATCGCATCCAGTGGCGGAATTATAGGGGTGCTGAGGTCGCCATGGTGACCGGGCCCCTTGCTGGAGGGGGCCCCGAGGGCCCCCTGTATACAGTGCTTCAAAAGAAGGAGCACAGACAAGTTCCCCGATCCCAAGCCGAACTGTAATCGGCACTGTGCGGGGAGCTCGTCACAGTCATTACAATCTGAAAGCAAAGTGTGTGCTCTTTGTCTCCCCCTACAGTGCAGTACCCAGCAGGAAGAGCTGCTAAGGTAAAAGACTGCCGTTTTTTATCTACTGTGTGTGTGTGTGTGTGTTTGCATGTGTGTATGAATGTGTGTGTGCATGTGAATATGTATGTATGTATGTGAGTGTCCATGTATTGAGACTCAGACTGCAGTGGTTGCTATAGTATACTAAAGTAAATGTATACAGAGCAAACTTTGTCTGCAGGCATGAAAGACAGCACCTGTGATCATCATTATCATGCTGAGTGATGATCACACTGTACAGCCTATATTATACTGTACTTCATGTGACTGTACTGTATATAGGCTATATACAGTACAGTCACATGAAGTACAGTGTAATTATCAGCATGATAATGATGATCACAGGTGCTGTGGCTGTATGTTTCATGGCTGTAGACAGTGTTTGCACTGTATATTTTTACTCCAGGCTTTTGTTCCGCAGAAATGTGGCACTTCTGAAATCTGCACTCTGTACGTAGCACACCGGGACTCTGTACGTAGCACACCGGGGACTCTGTACGTAGCACACCCGGGACTCTGTACGTAGCACACCCTGGACTCTGTATGTAGCACACCTGGACTCTGCACGTAGCACACCCTGGATTTTGCACGTAGCACACCCTGGACTCTGTACGTAGCACACCCGGGACTCTGTACGTAGCACACCCTGGACTCTGTACGTAGCACACCCGGGACTCTGCACGTAGCACACCCTGGACTCTGTACGTAGCACACCCTGGACTCTGCATGTAGCACACCCTGGACTCTGCACGTAGCACACCCTGGACTCTGCACGTAGCACACCGGGACTCTGGACGTAGCACACCCCGGACTCTGCACGTAGCACACCCCGGACTCTGCACGTAGCACACCCCCGGACTCTGCACGTAGCACACCCCGGACTCTGCACGTAGCACACCCTGGACTCTGTACTTAGCACACCCCGGACTCAGTACTTAGCACACCCCGGACTCAGTACTTAGCACACCCCGGACTCTGTACGTAGCACACCCCGGACTCTGTACGTAGCACACCCGGACTCTTTAAGTAGCACACCCGGACTCTGCACGTAGCACACCCTGGACTCTGTACGTAGCACACCCTGGACTCTGCACGTAGCACACCCTGGACTCTGCACGTAGCACACCCTGGACTCTGCACGTAGCACACCGGGACTCTGTACGTAGCACACCCGGACTCTGCACGTAGCACACCCCGGACTCTGCACGTAGCACACCCCGGACTCTGCACGTAGCACACCCCGGACTCTGCACGTAGCACACCCTGGACTCTGTACTTAGCACACCCGGACTCAGTACTTAGCACACCCCGGACTCAGTACTTAGCACACCCCGGACTCTGTACGTAGCACACCCCGGACTCTGTACGTAGCACACCCGGACTCTTTAAGTAGCACACCCGGACTCTGTACGTAGCACACCCCGGACTCTGTACGTAGCACACCACGGACTCTGTACGTAGCACACCCTGCACTCTTTATGAAGCACACCCCGAACTCTGTACATAGCACACCTTGAACTCTGCATGTAACACACCTTTAACTAATGGCGGATTTATCAGGGTCACAGCAGTCGCCGTTGCGACTGGGCCTGTAATTCCGCCAAGTCTGCCCGTTTGAGGTGCCCGACTGCCGCCTGCCAGTGTGAGGGGTCCACCTGACTGTCATGCCACTGTGGAGGAGGGGCCCTTCATGATTTCTTGCACCGGGGCCCTGAAGTCTCTAGTTACGCCACTGATCGCATCTGGGGTCCCCCGAAAGAATAACGGCACCTAATGCATGTTGTGCAGCGATTGTCACACAATTTAAAATCAGATTGTATGGTGTGTGATAATAGTTTTTTTCCCTTCTTTGGAGGAGGTTCCGGATCCTCCCATTCTAGTGCAGCTTTACTGCCACAATGATCGTAGTATTAGCACAAAATCAAAGCCTGCACCTTTAGGATCCTCTGCAGAGGAAGAGGCAATATCTTCTCTCTCTGCCTGAAAGGTTGGCTATAATACTGGGTCTGGGGAACCAGCCTACCTAATCTGCTGGGCTGGAGTAACCCCTAAAGTGCCTAGTACCCCTCCAGTTAGAGAGGGTTGAATGGCTTGGTTCAAACCTGGTGTAGTGCCCGCACTGTTCATCCACTTCTGTCCCTGGTTGCCCGAGATGACCTGAAAATTATTCCAGGGAGTTGGGGACTATTTTTGCTGAGCAAGGTTGACACCTGTTGACTCTCATACTCCTGGTCTCTTGCAAGCTGCCGGAAGCAGTTGCTGCAAAGTAACTTTTCAGGCATAGGGTCATCTCCTACATGACCAACATTTGCCTTTCAGGCACTGAGCCCTCGGAGTAGAAACTGTGTGCGTTCTCTTAAGCGTACATTTGCACCCTTTGTAATGGGGTTTGCCAGGACTGGAGGAGTCACTTTCTACCCTGAAAAATCCTGATGATCCAGAGGGCCTCTGGATCTCCTTTAGCGGGTATGTGAGAAGCGGGGTTGCAATAGATGAGAAGGCACTCTCATCAGGGCTTTTTTTTCCCAGCATCTACTTACTTACCAAAAGTTGGCCCTTTACTTGATAGTGTGGTGGTCTTGATTATGTGGCGGTAGGCTCATGCTGATGGAAGTACCGAAAGGTGCAAAGGGAACTGCATAGCAAACATAGAGGAAAATAAGAGGAAAGGCAAAGGGAAAAAAAAAACATATAGACACATATATACACATATACAGACACACGCACATATACATATATACACCTTCATAAAACATCAACATTTTACCTATAACTAATTATATTTGTTTTTAAACAATATTTAAATAATGTTTATTCCATTTAAGAAAAAAAAATACACATTTTGGTGAAGAAGACTAGTCTATTAGCATACTCAACCTGCCCATCCCCCACTTATCTGAAGCAGGTTGCTCCTCTGCAGCGATACTGTCTGTGATGCTGTCCGAGATCAAAGACTATCCGTATTGTTATGAAAAACCCCTTGACCCCAGAAGACCACCAGAAGGGGTTCCCAACCTTGTTGGTGCGTTTAGCGTGCCTAAGATGTGAGACTTCGCACTGGGAGAGGCTTAACCCAGACGGGAACTTCAACATAGTCGGCAGGTAAGTGCTTATCCTGAGTGTAACGGTCTAAAGGTGTTGATCTTTTGAGGACCTGTGGGTGGATTTAGGGGCGGAGCTATATCATATGTATGCTGCCATGTCTGGCGTCAGGAAATTACCTTTAGTGCATTGTTTACTTACATTTTTAGTTTCCTAAGACCTTTGTGGTACTATCTTGTGACATTAAAAAAAATTGAACTACCACTGCTTTATTCTCTATGGTGTCTGCTTTCAGAAAATATATATAATGTTTTTAAGGGGTTTATGCAATCTTTAGGCCTAATTTTTTTAAGGCATGTGTGCAAAAAAATACAAAAACGGCTCTGTCAGCCAAAGTGTTAAAATGTGAGTGTGGTCATAATTGAGAACTAATGATGAACTTGGGTGTGTTTGGACTAGATCTGCACCTATATAGGTGAGCCTGCCAGGAAGCATATAGGCCAAGCATCTGCAGCCAAGGCATTCTCTCCCCATCAGTAGCACATATACACGCCATTTGTATACGTGCAAATGCAATGCAGATAATGCCATTGCCACATAGATGATTGCTTTCTGGCATGCATTGCATATATAGCGTTGCTAACCCACCAGATTAAAGTTTACTGACACAACACCCAAAAATTACTGGCACAGCCAAGTTTTTACTGGCATTTTACAAAAGTTACAAAATTACAGTTTTAAGTGCACATTTCAGTATTTAAGCTACAAACAAGTACACAATCCAAATATCAATATGATTCAACTATTTAAGGTAGATATTGAGGTTAAAAAACAACAACATATTTTTGTTATTTGCTATATACTGTAGTAAAGGTGGATTATATAGCCCATCAGTTCTTGTCACCTATGTCCAACTTGAGAGATTTCCCCTTCATTTCTGTTTCATAGCCACCACTGAAAGTGAGGGGAAATCCCTAGCCTGGTAGCCAGCAGGATCACCAGAAATGATGTCCCCAATTCTAATGACCTCCTGTCTCCATCACACCATCCCTTTATCACCTCCTGTCTTCATCCATTCATTACCTCTTGTCTCCATCACACCATCCCTCCATCACCTCCTGTCTTCATCCATTCATTACCTTCTGTCTCCATCCATTCATTACCTCCTGTCTCCATCACACCATCCCTCCATCACCTCCTGTCTTCACCCATTCATTACCTTCTGTCTCCATCCATTCATTACCTCCTGTCTCCATCACACCATCCCTTCATCACCTCCTGTCTTCACCCATTCATTACCTTCTGTCTCCACCCATTCATTACCTCCTGTCTCCATCACACATCCTCCATCACCACCTGTCTCCATCCCTACATCACCTCCTGTCTCCATCCATTCATTACGTCTTGTCTCCATCACACATCCCTCCATAACCACCTGTCTCCATCCATTCATTACCTCCTGTCTCCATCACACTATCCCTCCATCAGCACCTGTCACCATCCCTTCATCACCTCCTGTCTCCATCCATTTATCACCCCCTGTCTCTATACCTTCATCACCTTCTGCCTCCATCACACCATCCCTCCATCACTTCCTGTCTCCATTACACCATTTCTCCATCATCTCCCATCTCTATCACCACCTATCTCTATTACACCATCACTTCATCACCTCCTGTCTCCATCCATTCATTACCTCCTGTCTACATCAAACCATCCCTCCATCACCCCCTGTCTCCATCACCTCCTGTCTCCATCCCTTCATCACTTCCTGTCACAGTCTCTTCATAACCTCCTGTCTCCATCCCTTGATCATCTCATGTCTCTAATCCTTCATCACCTCCTGTCTCCATCACACCATCCCTCCATTACCTCCTGTCTCTATCACACCATTCCTTTATATGGTCCATTAACCACTTGACCACCGGGCACTTAAACCCCCTTCCTAACCAGACCAATTTTCAGCTTTCGGTGCTCTCACAATTTGAATGACAATTACTCAGTCATACAACATTGTACCCATTTGAAATTTTTGTCCTTTTTTTCACACAAATAGAGCTTTCTTTTGGTGGTATTTGATCACCTCTGGGTTTTTTATTTTTTTGCGCTATATAAAAGAAAAACGACTGAAAATTCTGTAAAAAAAAAAAAAAAAAAAACTTGTTTCTGTCATATTAGCAGGTTATTTCTCACACACAGCATATGCATACCACAAATTACACCCCAAAACACATTCTGCTATTCCTCCCGAGTATGGCGATACCCCATGTGTGAGACTTTTACACAGCGTGGCCACATACAGAGGCCCAACATGCAGGGAACGCCATCAGGCGTTCTGGAACACCCAGACCAATTCTGACATTTCTCTCCTACATGGAAAAATCATCATTTATTTGCTAGAAAATTACATAGAACTCCAAAACATTATATATGCTTTTTTAGCAAAGACCCTAGAGAATACAATGGCGGCCGTTACAACTTTTTATCTTGCACGGTATTTTCGCAGAAATTTATTGAACGCGTGTTTTTTGAAAAAAACTGTTTTGTGCTTAAAACAAAACAAAACAGTAAAGTTAGCCCAATTTTTTTTCATAATGTGAAAGATGAAGTTACGCCGAGTAAATAGATACCCAACATGTCACACTTCAAAATTGCGCACACTCGTGGAATGGCGCTAAATTTCGCTACTTAAAAATCCCCATAGGCGGTATTGCAGAGTATCGCGCAGGGTATTGCAGAGTATTGGGGTATTGCAAAGTATCATGCAGGGTATTGGGGTATTGCCGAGTATTGGGGTATTGCAGAGTATTGGGGTACTGCCGAGTATTGGGGTATTAAGTATTGCCAAGTATTGGGGTATTGTTGAGTATTGGGGTATTGCCGAGTATTGGGGTATTGTCGAGTATTGGGGTATTGTCGAGTATTGGGGTATTGACGAGTACTGGGGTATTGACGAGTACTGGGGTATTGACGAGTATTGGGGTATTGCCTAGTATTGGGGTATTGCCGAGTATTGGGGTATTGCCGAGTACTGGGGTATTGTTGAGTATTGGGGTATTGTTGAGTACTGGGGTATTGTTGAGTATTGGGGTATTGTTGAGTACTGGGGTATTGTTGAGTACTGGGGGTATTGTTGAGTACTGGGGTATTGTGAGTATTGGGGTAATGTTGAGTACTGGGGTATTGTTGAGTATTGGTGGTATCTGGGGTATTGTTGGGTACTGGGGGATTGCAGGGTATTGGGGGATTGCGGGTACTGGGGGATTGCAGGTGGTTACTGGGGGATTGCAGAGTGGGATGGATGGAGGGATGGCTGGATCTGTGACTGCATTTGTCACAGATCCAGCCACAGCTCAGCTGCTGACACCCCGCTCCTCCCCCTCTCCTCGCACACTGTACCGAACGGTACAGAGAGGAGGGGGAGGAGAGGGAGGAACCGGCGTCATCAAATGACGCCGGTTTGTTTACAAGTGATCGCCCCGTCATTCGACGGCGCGATCACGTGGTTAAACAGCCGCTATCAGCGGCAATTTACCGTGATCCGTGATGCGCCGGGTCTTCTAGACCCGGCGAGCACGGACACTTTCGCCGAGCGCGTCCCAGGGGACGCGCAATCGGGAAAGTGCACGACGATGTCCCAGGGACGTCGTGTCACAGTAGCTCGACCGCGCTGTAGCAGTATTTTTGCTATAGCGCGGTCGGCAAGTGGCTAAACCATTGTAAAAACACTCCAAGTGGATAGTGAAAATGAATAGCAAAATAATCACAAAGAATAGGTGTGACTGTGACCAATAGGGTCTCAGAAAGGGTGAACGAAATTAAAAATGAAGGAAATAAAGAAAAACAATATATATATAACAAAATCAGGGTTTTTTTTCTGGGGGGAACTTGGGGGAACTCAGTTCCACCACCTTTGGTGCCTGCTCACCACAATCACTTGTACACACAGAAGTCTGGTTTCTGTGTTTACAAGTGACAGCTCTGCACTCTGTGTGTAAACCCCCTGAACTCTGCACTCTGTATGTAGTGCAATTCTGGTATTTAATGCCCCTTTAAGACCCTTCTACTGTTTGTGAAATCTGAACGGGGTCGTGGTTGAGTTCCTGCACCTATTTTCTGAGAAAAAAAGCTCTGAATAAAATAAATATATAGCAAAAGAAAACAGTCCAAAATAGTGTCCAGAGATCTTCAACTGGTGATGATTAGGTGAAATGCCAGAATAGTAAGATAGTGATCCACTAATGGTCTCCCAGAACTCTCACCTTAACCCGGTAGGGAAATGCATATAGCTCAAATTTATATATCTCCTGGACTCAGCCTCATCGCCTTCCACACTCCGGTGTTCTCCCAATCTCCCTTATAGCAGGTCAGTGCCCTCAGTGGTGAATGGGGAGGTCTATGAAAATGCTTGTATTTCAAGGGTAAAGAAGAAAACAAAAGGAATGCCCCAATGGTGAAGTACGTACAATAAGGGAATAATTTATTAAACCACAAAGTGAACTCTTACATTTAACATAAAAACAAGCTCATATAACAAGTCAGAGTTCGGCGTTAAATACGCCGTCTTACGTCTAACTGAGGACCTCCGGTGATGATGGACACTCGAATGCCAAAAAGTCTCTAGAGCGTTACGTCACGGAGCACGTGACTTCTTCAGGAGTGTCTAATTGGTCGTCGGGTCTCTCTATATATAGTGTAGTAAACCTGAAATAGCGGCTCCACCATTTTCTCGAAGCCCCTAAGAGGGACCTATACAAGTGTTGTACTGGGAGCCAGGCTGTGTAATACAACGCAAATAGATAGGTGCTTTTAGGGAAGTGTATGCTAAAAAAACGAACCAAGGTGGACATAAATGAGGCTATTACCACCAAACTTGGGTCCTGTAAGTAATAGTCCCATAATAAGAATAACAGGCATCCGGATATACAAAAAGTATTATATATATAATAAAAATGTGTGAACTATGGGACTGGTCATAGATGTGGAACACTAGTGCCATCTAGTTGGATGTTGAGGTGGCCACAAAACAAGGGGAAATGGTATATAAAACCTCACCTAAATATATCCTTCTATACGGAGAACAGGCCCGGGAATAGATAAATAAACATGACCAGACAATCGGTGATCGATGGAGCTAAAATGGAACCCTTCTATCAATTAATGGAAAAGGGGAACAGAATAAAAGCCAATGGGAAATATGTATTAAAAACGCATAAAATAATATAGGTCATGGGATGTAGCAAATCAATCCCTTTAGGTCAAATTAGGTTGACCCCTAAGGCCTTGTACACACGGCTGAATATATCCGCTGTGAACGGTCTCCGGACCGTTTACAGCGTATATTTACGCCGGGGTGTTTTGATCCGATGGCTGTACACACCATCGGATCAAATTCCCCGCCGGCGGACAGCGGTGTGACGCGGCGGTGTGACGTTGACGCCGCCACGTCACCGCACCAGGAAGTAAACACTTCCGCGCGCATGCGTCGGATCCATTCACAGGATACGACGCATGTGCAGCAAGATATGTCCGCTGGTTTGCCGTACTAACCAGCGGACATATCTGACGGCCAGCTATCCGGCGGAATTATTTCAAAGCATGCTTTGAAAATTTTTCCGCCGGATGAATCCGGCAAAAAGCGTCCGTTTGCCCCTACACACGAGGGGATTTTTCGGCTGAAATGGTCCGACGGACCATGTTCAGCGGAAATATCCCCTCGTGTGTACAAGGCCTCACAGTACCCTTACAGTAAAGGATGATAATAAAAACAATGTAACGCACATCAATGGAAACATTTTAATTGAATGATGTGGACAATGGGACCACAAAAGAGATAATAAAAATGTAAATGATGATGTAAATACAGAATAAACAATGAGAGGATGGCCCACTGGGACCTAAAAAGAGCTATGGGGGTTGTGAGATTCCATCATTCACAGGAGACCCTCAGTTAATTCTACATCCAATGTAGGTACAGTAATAGTAAATAACATGGTGTATAGGAAACATATATCTATGACCAACATTTTATAAGTGGATGAATGGGGGTGGGTGGGGAGATGCATATTGTCTAGCTTTCAGAGTAGCCAACTAGAAATTGCTTAACTACTTGCCGACCGCCCGCTGTCATATTACTGCGGAGCGGTGGCTTTGTCTCGCGGGAGCACGTAGCTCTACGTCCTCCCTTTAGAGGCTTGTAGGGCCCACGCGCGTGCCCGGCGGGTACGATCGCCGTCGGGCACCCGCGATTGCTCGTTACAGAGCGGGGAACGGGAGCTTTGTGTGTAAACACACAGCTCTCGTTCCTGTCAGCGGGGGAAACGCTGATTTTCTGTTCATACAATGTTCGACAGAAGATCAGTGATTTCCCTAGTGAGGCCACCCCCCATACAGTTAGAACACACCCAGCAACACACTTAACCCCTTCCCTGCCCCTAGTGTTAACCCCTTCACTGCCAATGACATTTTTATAGTAATCCAATGCATTTTTATAGCATTGATCGCTATAAGAATGCCAATGGTCCCAAAAATGTGTCAAAAAGTGTCCGATGTGTCCGCCATAATATCGCGAGTACCGAAAAAAAACGCTGATCGCCGCCATTACTAGTAAAAAAATAATAATAATAAAAATGCCATAAAACGACCCCCTTTTTTGTAAACGCTATACATTTTGCGCAAACCAATCAATAAACGCTAATTGCAATTTTTTTTTAACGAAAAATATTTAGAAGAATACGTATCGGCCTAAACTGAGGAAAAAAAAAAAATTTTATATCTTTTTTGGGGATATTTATTAGCAAAATGTAAAAAATATTGCATTTTTTTCAAAATAGTCGCTTTATTTTTGTTTATAGCGCAAAAAATAAAAACCGCAGAGATGATCAAATACCACCAAAAGAAAGCTCTATTTGTGGGAAAAAAAGGACACCAATTTTGTTTGGGAGCCACGTCGCACGATACGCGCAATTGTCAGTTAAAGCGACGCAGTGCCGAATCACAAAAAGTGCTCTGGTCGTTGGGCAGCAATATGGTCCGGGGCTAAAGTGGTTAAAAAACAATTTAGGTCAAACTCGACGTTCATACCTCTAGGGGTTAAGGTCTTAAGTGCATGTATCCAGCGTGATCCTTTCTGACTAATAGTGTGAACCTTATGGCTCCCTCTCCATGATGCCTTATATTTCTCCACTCCCCAAAATTGGAGTTGTCTAGGGTCATTGTTATGTACTTGAATGAATGAATGAATGAATGAATGAAAACTTGTATAGCGCGGCACATGCGAACTGAATCGCCTCTGGGCGCTTGTTGTTCCTGTCTCCTTTGATATCAAAAGAGATGTGTCTTGACCTTTTTCCTAAATGCTAGGTGGTTCTCCTCCAACCGAATGCTGGTTGGTAAAGCGTTCCATAGTCTTGGACCTTGGATCGCGAATCTTCTTTCTCCTTTGGACTTGAAGTTGGCTTTCGGAACCTGGAGCAGGTTCTGATTCGTGGATCGCAAAACGCGATTGGGGTTATGCGCCTTTATTATTTCGCATAAATAAAGGGGGGCATTCCCATGGACACATCTATGCGTAAGACAGAGAGCTTTAAAAGCAATTCTGTCTTTAACTGGCAGCCAGTGAAGGGCTCGCAGTGAAGGTGAGATGGATTCCCAAGGTTTTTTCCCTGTCACAAGTCTGGCGGCCGTATTCTGAACGACTTGCAGACGAGCGATTTGGTACTTGGGGAGTCCGAGGTAAAGGGCATTTGCATAATCCAGCCTGGAGTTTACAACTGCTCCCACCACGACCGGTAAATCTTCTTTAGGGATGAACGGAGTGAGTCTGCGTAGTAGGCGCAGTAGATGGTGAGATCCGCTGACTACTGACCCTATTTGTGCATCCATTGTCATAAAGGAGTCAAAAATGACTCCTAGGCTTTTGACTTTGGCGCTAGGGGAGATGAGCTTGCCCAAAATAGGCGGGGGGGTCCACGCTGTTGAAAGTTGATTCCTGCGCTTGGCGTGAAACAGGAGAAGTTATGTTTTCGTTCCATTGAGTTTAAGATAACTCTTTGTCATCCAGTCCTCTATCAAAGAGAGGCATGTCTCTAGATTGAGGTGGTGATCCTGTCTATTGCAGATGCGGAAATACAGTTGCGTATCATCTGCATATGAGTGGTAAAGCAGTTTTTGGCTGCTGATAATCTCAAAAAGAGGACGAAGATAAATGTTAAACAGCACTGGTGACAGGGGCGATCCTTGAGGGACTCCGCATGTCACTGTGCGTTTCTCAGACGTAAACGATCCTAACTTCACGGTTTGCGATCGGTTTTCCAGAAAAGAGGAGAACCAAGATAAATCGCCTTCTGCGACTCTGGCTACTTCAACAAGCCGAGTCAGCAGCAGTTTGTGGTCTACCGTGTCGAAAGCGGCACTTAGGTCCAACAGAACTAGAAGGCAGGATTCTCCTTCGTCTGCGGCCTTGAGAACATCGTCCCATACTTTCAGCAATGCTGTTTCCGTCCCGTGTCCGGGACGGAAGCCAGATTGCAATGGGTCAAGTAGCTTGTTGGTATCTAGATGCTGTTGCAGCTGTTGTACCACTACTTTTTCCATTATTTTTGAAAGTGTGTTGAGGCTTGTTATGGGACGGCGGTGGAGTGGGTCCTTGGGGTCCAGGGAGGGGTTCTTCATGATGGGTAGGATTGTACCCTCTTTCAACTGTGAGGGCACTATGCCCTCCAGGAAAGACTGGTTGATAAGCTGCGTGATGGGAGGAGCCAGGATGTAGGCGCATTCCTTCAGCAGTTTAGTGGGTATAATGTCATTTGGCGCTGTGCCATTACGCAAAGCGCCAATGATATTCTTGGTGGTCTCAATGGGGATGGGTTCCAGGGTAAACTTACCTGATATCGGAGAATTACTATGGGTGTTGTGTGAGAGGCTGCAGGGAGGGCTGAGGGGGGAATTGTTTTGCTGAATGCTTTCACGGATTGCCTCGATTTTATTAACAAAGTAATCCGATAGTTCATCACAAAATTCTTGTGTGTCCGAACTGGGGGCTTCAATGCAACTTGGTTTCATGGTCTGGGTGACCATCTTGAAGAGTTCACGGGGGCGGTTTAGGGCACCGTTGATAGCCTCCGAAAAATACTTTTTCTTGGCTTCGAAAATTCCTTTGTGGTATTTTCTCGTAGTCGCCTTGTAGATGGATAAATTTAGCTCTGAAGAACATCTTTTCCAGGCAGATTCTGCCCTTCTGCGTTCTTGCTTCAGTAACGACAGCTGGTTGTTAAACCAGCTGCGGTTGTTTTTCCGAATGCGGGTTATTCGTTTCGGCGCTACCAAGTCGGCTGACTGTAGCATGGCCGAGTTTATGGCATCCAATGTTTCAACGGCCGTTTGATGCGGCTGAGTTGTTTCTATCTTTTTCCTTAAAGTAGTTTTGAAGAGTTCCGAGTGGAGCTTCTTCTGACATCTAGTCCAGTGTATTGTCACTGGATTTGATGTTTTTGTTGCGGGGGGGATGGTGGAAATACTGAATATAATTGCATGGTGATCTGTCCATGGCAATTTTTCATTTTCCAAGATTTTTATTTCCAGAGCTTGTCTGAAAATAAGATCGAGTGTATGACCTGAGGCATGTGTGGGCCCACATACTAGTTGCTGTAACCCTAATCCTTCCAGGTGGTCAATACAGGCATCGGCAATGGGGTCTTGTGAGGAGTTGGCCCAAAGATTGAAATCCCCAAGCAGCAAAAGATGCTTGCTGTTGAGGGTATAAGTGGAGAAGAAATCCGTCCAAGATGATAGCAGCTGCGATTTTGGGCCGGGCGGCCTATAGCAGAGCAGAATGTGGACGGTCTCCTTTGAACTTGCTTGCAGTTGCAGAGTAAGGGTTTCCATGAATGGAAGAGGGTTTTGGCGGACTGGTTTGGTGATCGTAAGATGAGTCTTGTGGATCACCGCCAGTCCTCCTCCTCTTTGCCCTATTCTGTTTTCCGTAATAATACGGTAATTTTCTGGCACCAGTTCTCCAAGAATGGTGTTACAGTCGGCTTTGAGCCAGCTCTCTGTAATGAAGAGACAATTGGGCAATGTGTTGTGATACGCTATGTTTAGGACTTCCTTTAGCTATATTGCGAACATGTTCTTCTATCCTGACTTTGAGTGCTCTCTTAGTTCTGCCCACATATTGTAACTTGCAGTCACATTGTAGTACATAGATGACCCCCTCTGGCATCCTATTTATTTATTTATATTTATTTATAAAAATGCTTTTTGGGAGCGCAGTCATTACCCGAAGGCCTCGATGCGCTCATAGAACCACAGATACATGTACAGACACATCTCACAATACAGTATAATAACAATATAAAACCACATATCATATTTATCGGGGTATAGCGTGCTCCCGCGTATAGCGCGCACCCTAAAGTGGCCCCCATTCCTGTGGAAAAAAAGATTTTTATACTTACAGTTTTGGTGTCTTGCGCTGCGTCCATCGGCGGCTTCGGGTGTCCTCTTCGCCGGGTCCGGGGTCCTTCTGCGGCGTCCTCCCCGCTTGATCCTCGCTTTCCCGCGCCGAGTTTGAATACTGCGCCTGCATATACCGAGCGCAGTACACTCGCGTATAGCCGGGCAGGCTCGGCTATTCTCGCACTCACGTCCTGTACGTCCAGGACGTGAGCGCGAGAGGAGCCGAGCCTGCCCAACTATACGCGAGTGTACTGAGCTCGGTATATGCAGGAGCAGTATACTCGTGAATAGTCGGGCAGGCTCGGCTACTCTCGTGCTCACGTCCTGTACATCCAGGACGTGAGCGCGAGAGGAGCCGAGCCTGCCCGACTATACGCGAGTGTACTGCGCTCGGTATATGCCGGCGCAGTATTCAAAATCGGCGCGGGAAAGCGGGTATCAGCGTATATCGCGCACCTGCGATTTTGCCCTGATTTTCAGGGCAAAAAAGTGCACGGTATATGCCGATAAATGCGGTAATAACATTAAAAACTAAAACTGATAAAACTGCTAATATCTAACCCTAATTAGGGCCATACACCTGAGAGAATAAAAACGTTTTTAAAACGTCCTGAATTTTAACAAATCCTCTTCCGTCTTAAGTATAGAGGTAGAGAGTTCCAGAATAATGAGCCTCGTACATCCAGAGTCCTCCCTCCACATTTAGTTATTCTAAATTTAGGGACCGTCAAATTAACCTGATCAGCAGATCTTAACGATCTGCTGGGAACGTAACAGGTAAACATTTTTTGCAAATACCCTGGGCCTATCTTATGGATAGCTTTGTGGACGATGCAGCCTACTTTGAACGAGACCCATTCAGCAACTGGTAACCAATGCAAGGCTTTCAGAGATGGTGTAATATGAGCCCGACGGCCCACTCCCGTCAATAACCTAGCTGCCGCATTTTGGATCAACTGAAGCTTATGCAGAAGGGTTTTTGAGCACCCCATATATAACGCATTACAGTAGTCCAACAGACTGCCAATGAAAGCATTGATCATGTGGACTTTGTCCACCTCGTCAATGAAATCCAATGTAGAACGCAGGAGTTTCAGATGGTAATAGCACCCGCTTACCACCTGGTTTACCTGCGCCTCCAAAGACAATTTGGAATCCAAAATGAATCCCAAGTCCCGGACCTTAGTGGCCGGGATCGGGTATGGCTTAAACGAAACCGGCCAAGATGGAAAATCCGTTGAACTGGCTTTACTCTGATTGCTAATGATGATACATTCCGTTTTTGAGCCATTAAGTTTTAAGTAATTGGATCCCACCCAGGACTGTATTTCCTCCAGACAGGCTGCCAAATCCACCTGAACTTCCTTATTTTTAGGCAACTTAAATAGATCTGCGTATCGTCTGCGTAGACGTGAAATCTGAGGGTATGGCGCCGAATAATATAGAGCAACAGCCATTTGTAAATATTAAATAATATCGGCGATAACGCCGAACCCTGTGAACTCCTTAATACAATAGGTGTGTCCTGTGACAGTCCCAACAAATTCTGTTCTCTTCCCTTGAAACAGTTTGGTATGTCTGCGTGCAAAACAATTTCTATCTGGAGAAACTGAATACCAAAAACATGACAAAAACATTAAGCTGGTATGGAAGATTGACATCAAAACAGTGGATTTTCTGGATTTAACCATCACCTTGGATCAAAATAGAATTACTACCAAAACCTACTTCAAAAAAGTGGATACCAACAGCTATCTCTCTTTAGAGAGTTGCCACCACAAACCATGGCTCTACAATATTCCCAAGGGTCAGCTGATCAGACTTAAAAGAAATTGCACAAAAGATGAGGATTTCAGAGAACAAGCCAAACTGATTAGCAAAAGATTTGTAGAGAAGGGTTATGATGACCTACCTTGGATTCAAAGTCAAATCCAACACGTACAAGATCTGAATAGAAATGACATGTTATCTAATAAAGAAAAAGTCACACGTCAAAAGAGGATGCACCCTGTCTAATACTAGATTTCAATATCCAACACAAACAACTAGCTAAACTGGTACAACGCCATTGGCACATTTTGCTTAATGACAAAGATTTAAAAACCATCCTCTCAAGTAAACCTAAGATTATCTACAAAAGGGCTTCCACCCTTAGGAACATGCTAGTACACTCAGTTGTTGCACCTCCCCCTAAACCTAGTTTTTTCTTTTTTTGATGGAAAAGGATTCTTTCCTTGCAGAAATTGTTTTGCATGCAGACATGCCAAACTGTTTCAAGGGAAGAGAACAGAATTTGTTGGAACTGTCACAGGACACACCCATTGTATTAAGGAGTTCATAGGATGCCACACAGAGGGGGTCATCTATGAACTACAATGTGACTGCAAGTTACAATATGTGGGCAGGACTAAGAGAGCACTCAAAGTCAGGATAGAAGAACATGTTCGCAATATAGCTAAAGGAAGTCCTAAACATAGCGTATCATGACACATTGCCCAAGTACATAACAATGACCCTAGACAACTCCAATTTTGGGGAGTGGAGAAATATAAGGTATCATGGAGAGGGAGCCATAAGATTCGCACTATTAGTCAGAAAGAATCACGCTGGATACATGCACTTAAGACCTTAACCCCTAGAGTTATAAATGTCGAGTTCGACCCAAATTGCTTTAAAAAGCTCTGAAAGCTAGACAATATGCATCTCCCCACCCACCCCCATTAACCCACTTATATCATGTTGGCTATAGATATATGTTTCCTATACACCATGTTGTTTACTATTACTGTACCTACATTGGATGTAGAATTAACTGAGGGTCTCCTGTGAATGATGGCATCTCACAACCCCCATGGCTCTTTTTAGGTCCCAGTGGGCCATCCTCTCATTGTTTATTCTGTATTTACATCATCATTTACATTTTTTTCATCTCTTTTGTGGTCCCATTGTCCACATCATTCAATTAATATTTTTCCGTTGATGTGCATTACATTGACATCTGCAGTATGCTGTTTTTTTTTTTTCTTCTTCTGTACTTATCGTGGTTCTTATCCGGCTCCGAGCAGGGATTCCTGCGGGGAATAGGTGTTCCTAAGACAAGGCGTAGTCGATTGACGTGCTGCTAAAGTGCGTCACGCCTTCTGAAAATACCCAAAGTGACACTCGCTGTGTTACAGCGCTATCGGCGACAATGCGCCGCCATGTAGAGCTGACTGCACAGCGTAACGCCCGAGTGTCACTTTGGGTATTTTCGGTAAAGGGCGTGTGGCGCTTTGGCGCGCTTTACGCAGTCATCAATCAACTACACCTTGTCTTAGGAACACCTATTCCCCGCAGGAATCCCCGCTCGGAGCCGGAATAAGAACCACGATAAGTACAGAAGAAAAAAGCATACTGCAGATGTCAATGTAACGCACATCAACGGAAAAATATTAATTGAATGATGTGGACAATGGGACCGCAAAAGAGATGATAAAAATGTATATGATGATGTAAATACAGAAATAAACAATGACAGGATGGCCCACTGGGACCTAAAAAGAGCTATGGGGGTTGTGAGATGCCATCATTCACAGGAGACCCTCAGTTAATTCTACATCCAATGTAGGTACAGTAATAGTAAATAACATGGTGTATAGGAAACATATATCTATGACCAACATTTTATAAGTGGATGAATGGGGGTGGGTGGGGAGATGCATATTGTCTAGCTTTCAGAGTAGCCAACTAGAAAATTGCTTAACTACTTGCCGACCGCCCGCCGTCATATTACTGCGGAGCGGTGGCTTTGTCTCGCGGGAGCACGTAGCTCTACGTCCTCCCTTTAGAGGCTTGTAGGGCGTGTGCCGGCGGGTACGATCGCCGTCGGGCACCCGCGATTGCTCGTTACAGAGCGGGGAACGGGAGCTTTGTGTGTAAACACACAGCTCTCGTTCCTGTCAGCGGGGGAAAACGCTGATTTTCTGTTCATACAATGTTGTTCGAAACAGAAGATCAGTGATTTCCCCTAGTGAGGCCACCCCCCCATACAGTTAGAACACACCCAGCAACACACTTAACCCCTTCCCTGCCCCCTAGTGTTAACCCCTTCACTGCCAATGGCATTTTTATAGTAATCCAATGCATTTTTATAGCATTGATCGCTTATTAAGAATGCCAATGGTCCCAAAAATGTGTCAAAAGTGTCCGATGTGTCCGCCTTAATATCGCGCAGTACCGAAAAAAAAACGCTGATCGCCGCCATTACTAGTAAAAAAATAATAATAAAAAAATGCCATAAAACGACCCCCTTTTTTGTAAACGCTATACATTTTGCGCAAACCAATCAATAAACGCTAATTGCGATTTTTTTTTTAACGAAAAAATATTTAGAAGAATACGTATCGGCCTAAACTGAGGAAAAAAAATAATTTTTTATATCTTTTTTGGGGATATTTATTAGCAAAATGTAAAAAATATTGCATTTTTTTCAAAATAGTCGCTTTATTTTTGTTTATAGCGCAAAAAAAAAAAAACCGCAGCGATGATCAAATACCACCAAAAGAAAGCTCTATTTGTGGGAAAAAAAGGACACCAATTTTGTTTGGGAGCCACGTCGCACGACCGCGCAATTGTCAGTTAAAGCGACGCAGTGCCGAATCACAAAAAGTGCTCTGGTCGTTGGGCAGCAATATGGTCCGGGGCTTAAAGTGGTTAAAAAGCAATTTAGGTCAAACTCGACGTTCATACCTCTAGGGGTTAAGGTCTTAAGTGCATGTATCCAGCGTGATCCTTTCTGACTAATAGTGTGAACCTTATGGCTCCCTCTCCATGATGCCTTATAACATGGTTGTATAGGAAACATATATCTATGACCAACATGATATAAGTGGGTGAATGGAATATATTTTTCCTTCATTTTTAATTTAGTTCACCCTTTCTGAGACCCTATTGGTCACAGTCACACCTCTTCTTTGTGATTATTTTGCTATTCATTTTCACTATCCACTTGGAGTGTTTTTACCATTGTTACTTTGTGTTATATTTGTGTTACATTGTAGTTATTATTATTACACGCCCACACAGGGCACTCATTTGATTTTCCCCTGGGTGTTTACCTCACTCAAGTGTTAGCGCTTATCCCCCTTTTTTATATTACTATTTTCTGTATTCAGTGAACACTTTTTAGATACAGCAGCTTTCACACCTACATTGGGCTTCATTCTAGTCCTCTCAGGCCTTGTACGGTAACACACGGCTGAATATATCCGCTGTGAACGGTCCCCGGACCGTTTACAGCGTATATTTACGCCGGGGTGTTTTGATCCGATGGCATGTACACACCATCGGATCAAATTCCCCGCACAACGGACAGCGCGGTGACGCGGCGGTGACGTTGACGCCGCCACGTCACCGCACCAGGAAGTAAACACTTCCGCGCGCATGCGTCGGATCCATTCACAGGATACGACGCATGTGCGGCAAGATATGTCCGCTGGTTTGACCGTACTAACCAGCGGACATATTTGACGGCCAGCTATCCGGCGGAATTATTTCAAAGCATGCTTTGAAATTTTTCCGCCGGATGAATCCGGCAAAAAGCGTCCGTTTGCCCCTACAGACGAGGGGATTTTTCAGCTGAAATGGTCCGTCGGACCATGTTCAGCGGAAATATCCCCTCGTGTGTATAAGGCCTCACACTTCACTTCGCAGTAGCGCATTAGATCCCCCATTTCACTTCCATTAAACCATCCCTTCATCACCTCCTGTCTCCATCACACAATCCCTCCATCACCTCACCCTCCATCATGCCTGGCGGGATGCTCCATGACTTCACTCGCCGCACAACCTCTGTCCGCATCCCGGGCTCGGGTTGCCCACCATCCGGCATCGGCAGAATACAGAATCGGATAGTCTCAGGCAGCTCTGAAACTGTGCATGTGCAGTTCCAAGCTGCAGTTCCAAGCTGAGTCGATTACAGATATTTTTACTTGGGTGATTGCCAACACTGATATGTACAGGTCCTAGTCCAAACACACCAAAGCTTATCACTACTAAATCACTACTTAACTAAATTAATAAATCATATAGGATGCCAAAGGGGCAATATAGAAGGTGCAATTATGCTGTAAACATTCTACAATTATAAAGTCTTGTTCTGTGAAAGAAAGATTATACATCCAAATTACACAAAATCAGTTGCAATGTGCTATAATAATTTTTTATCAGTGAATACAATAAGAAAAAGTCCATCAACTTAAACTGATTGCTTGATGTGCTATTGCCATTACCGTAGTGCAGATATGGAACTAACGACACCCAGTAGGAATGGAGGTAACTAACTACTTACCAAACCACCATACCCTCTTTAAATAAAAAGGAAGGTCCGGTGGGGTTTGGGTACAGTTTGGGTAGATCTGTACTAAAACCATAGAATCGGGTCAGAAGGGACGCTGCCAGATGAGTGGTTAGTTTTCAGAAATAAAGGCAGACCATAGTATAATACTGTTTTAATATAAAAGTTTAAAAAATACACAGGCCAAGTGGCCGCTTACTTTCAAAAGTGCCTATGCCTTGGCACTAGGTAACAAACATGGATACTACCAGGTGTGTTGTGAAGCCGTCTCCACTCTCAGTTTCACTCGCATGGAAGTAGCGTGCGTTTAAATGTCTGGGAGTCCTAAACCTAAACCGGAAGTGGTCGGATGCTCTGGCACGACCAGGAAGTGCATCGACGTACATTTTGTCATGATAACGTTGTCAGGAAGCGTCCTGATCACAGAATGAATTCACAGATTTAAACTTGAGACAGTGCACTTTAAACAATCACAGTACTACGTCCCCCGACTGCACCCGATTCGTACCGTCACGATCACGTGACTTGCTTGGGGTTCATCTTATCATAATTTCATAATTATGACAAGATGGTACCGCACGCCCTCAACAAATATTCCCCCGTGATTTCGGACATATGTTGGAGGTGTGTCAGGGACCTAACCTGGCCAGCCACTGAATGGCGCACATGCGCGGTGAAACAGCGCATGCTCGTGCGTAAATGGTACACGTGCATGCGCGGCACGCATGGGCACGCGCGCACACTGGGAACCAATCACAGGCCTGACCAGCCTATTTAAACCAGCCCCTGTCTCATGTCAGGTTGCTGGTTTGTTGTCAGCTCCTGTTACTGCACCTGACCTCGTTTGACCCGGATTGCCTCACGACTCTGCTCTCTCTCCTGTACCCGACCTCTGGCTCGCATTTTGGATTTGCTGCTGTCTCCTGCTCCTGACCTCTGGCTTGCACCTCGGACTTGTTACCTTCTCACGGCCTTAACCTTCTGCTTGCACCCCAGATCCACCTTCAGTCCTAGCCCTGGAAACCCGTCTCAGTTTATCGGAACTGTCTCATTACCTGATCCACAGCCTGTCTCCAGTGATCTACTACCTGCTAAAGCTTCCTACTCCACACCACCTATCAAGCTTCAGTCGCTCCGCTGGTACCTGTGCCTCTTTGCACCATCCCCCCCTCCAGAGGGCGGAGTGCTCCAAGTCGCAAAGGTGAGCCGCCCTCTGCATCTCGGCCTCGGTGAGTACATACCTGACAAGGTGCCAGGAAGAAAGAGTGACTTTACTCCATGTTTTTTGGTCCTGTTCGAGGTCGGATTACCTTTGGAGGGAGTTAACAGGATAGCCCAGAAATTTACTGAGTACAACCTTCCGGTGAGATATAAAGTGTGGCGCTAGTGAGATACAGTATTAGGTGAATGGTGTCATCCAAAACATTGTAATTAGTGATGAAATAAATAAATAATACACCAAATTTAAGAAGGGAGTACACTGTATCAAGTGTGGTCCCTACACCTCCAAGAAGTAGTGAAAACCAGGCTTCTATCCACTGGTAGTGGAACTCAAGATGTAACTCCTCCAGTGGTCTCCTCCTTCTGTTAGTATGAACACCAAGGGAGACAATAACTCCAGGGAGCAGGAAGCTCTTAAGAGCTGAGCAATACAATGACCAGACTTCACCAACAAATGGATGATAAAAAAACAAAAAAGGAGAGAGAGCCTCCAAATAGTGTAAATCCCAATTAGATATGGGGTATTTATTGAAAAAAAAAAAACATATAAAATATTCAAACTAATGAATATATAAAAAAGGATTGCAATCATATGATAAAAAAGTACAGTGTGGAGCTAGCTTGTAGACCCGACTCTGTTTCGTCTACAAAGACTTTAACAGGGGTACAAGCCAGCCTGCCACCCCCTGCGCTTATATAAAACCCTGATTAGAATGGTAACACATATATCATGACACATATCGTCATGCTAAGAGGCGGAATCTAATAGCCATATCGGATTGGCCACTGCTCGAACTACATGTCCAAGTATACTTTGCGACTGTCAGGTGATACCACAGTCGATCTCAATTCTGAGCCTTAAGGCGGCCGTTTTTAACCAATTATAGCTTGTCTCATTATTACAAATATAGACTGCATTTACCGATTGGTTGAGACACACATGTGATACATTATGTGGACAATTGAATCCCCATGTGTTACTCGATCCCGGAAGTGGGATTTGAGACAGAACACACATGCTTGTTACCATTCTAATCAGGGTTTTATATAAGTGCAGGCAGCTGGAGGCTGGCTTGTACCCCTATCAAAGTCTTTGTAGACGAAACGGCGTCGGGTCTACAAGTTGGCCCAAGCTGCTCCACACTGCGCTTTTTTGTCATATGATTGCAATCCTTTTTTATATATTCATTAGTTTGAATATTTTTTTTTTCAATAAATACCTATATCTTATTGGGATTTACACTGTGTGGAGGCTCTCTCTCCTTTTTTTTTTTTTTTATCATCCATTTGTTGGTGAAGTCTGGTCATTGGATTCAGAGGTGTCAATAGGGGGGTGCGGGGGGTGCGGCCCGCACCTGGGTGACACCTGTCGTTGGGGTGACACCATCCGAAGTGTAGTCCTGGCCCCCTTTTAGCATTTTTTATTTGCCGGAACACTTCCGGCTGCGGCGGCCGCAGCTGGCCTGTTATTTCCTCCTCCTCTTGCACTATCCATTTAATCTCCACCCAGGTGGCGCGGCTGCTGCTGCACACTGCGTCCTCCTCTCCAGCTGCCGCGTAGAGTACCAGAGACTGAGATACGCTCTGAGGCCGCGCACATACGATCAGTCCATCCGATGAGAACGGTCCGAAGGACCGTTTTCATCGGTTAGCCGATGAAGCTGACTGATGGTCTGATGTGCCTACACACCATCGGTTAAAAAAACGATCCTGTTAGAACGCAATGACGTTTACGTGTTTTAACACAACGACATGCTAAAAAAAACCGAAGTTCAATGCTTCCAGCATGCGTCGACTTGATTCTGAAAATGCGAGGCCTTTTAACCGATGCTTTTGCATACTAACGAACGGTTTTGACCCATCGGTCAGGTGTCCATCGGTCAAATTTTAAAGCAAGTTCTCTTTTTTTTGACCGAAGGATAACTGACCAATGGGGCCCACACACAATCGGTTTGGACCGATCGTGTGTACGCGGCTTGAGATTGTGCGGTAATGAGCGGGGGTGTCGGATTGCAATGGGGGTGTCCGCTGCTGCCCGAGGTGCTGAGGTGAGCTGTTGTGAGTTATAGCTGGGAGGGGGGGCGCTGCTGCTGCTGGACACAGATGGGAGAGAGGGACGAGTGACATGTATCAAAGTTCCCTGGCCAGGGGGCGGGGCTTTATGTGTCGCTGAGCGACACGCCTATGGAAGGTTCTGCTATTATCGGCTAAAAACCGACATGAGGCCCACTCCGAAACTTGGGCTCAATGGAAAACATTTTAATTCTCGGAGGAAGGGAAGTCCCTTTTTGTACCCTGAGGTCATTTGAATATAGTGGGATTAGGAGGACTAGTGGGCCCTCCACAGTCAGATCGGCTCTGGACCTTGTACCTATCTGCCCTTCCCCTTCTCCCCCCTTTTTTTCTCTTTTTCTTTTTTTTTTTTATATACCTTTCATTTTCTTTAACTATAATATTTAGTAGGCTGCGACCTCTGTTATTGCTGGCTACTACTGTATTTTGTGGGCGTGCCTTAAAACTTAATAAAAAAATAAATTAAAAAAAAAAACACGCTGGCCAGTTGTAGGGGTTTTGAAGAGACTCAAGGACCTTTTAGCTTCTAGCACCACCTTTTGTTAGGTCCCCCCACTCCAGATTTAGAAATACCGGTACTTGATCCTCTCATTGTTTTGTTGTATTATGAAAATCTGTTTTACGTTGTGGTATTGCCAAAAGGGTCATTGTCATATGGAGGACCCATATACTGTATCTGTGGAAGTAAGTGGTACAATAGTGTTACATCTGCCACTCAAATATAAAAGGTATCTGTACAAAGATTTACTTCAAGCATGTGTACAACATAATTCCCTAAAATATTTAATAAGCTTAAAATTTGCACTTTTCTTTTGTTTTGAATCTTTTGCATTATGGAATTCTTTGGGAATATTTAATTAATTAATACATTTATAATTTTGTACTGTATATGTTTTACTATATACATATTTTGAATAAACAGTTATTTAACGCTTTATATTGGAGTCAGCACGTGTCTGTAAGGTTTTTTTTTTTTTTGCTCGTTATGTGCCCATTGGAGAGATTTCTCTGCAATGCCTATCCACAGAGATTCAACAAGGAGAAATGTATCATCTCAACAAATTAAGAGTGTGATCCAGCACCTGACAGTTGTCACTGCAACAGTTGTGCCCACGGAAAGATATCCCCTCTGCTCCTGTTCTGGGGACATCTGTAAAGCTTTAGCTTTCTCCTAATTTTTCCCTGGAAGATTAGATTGCAGCATGACTTTCAGTTTATTTGTTTATGACCAGTGGCGTAACTAGAACCTTCAGGGCCCCGATGCAAGAAACCAGGAAGGGCCCCCCCTGACCCCCAGATAGGGCTCTTTTCTCCGAGCCCGGTGGCGTTACAGGACCCGGTCGCAAGTAGGCGGCTGCATATAGATGAACCGATTTCTCCAGTTCCCCTTGCTTTTTTTCCTCTCCCTCCCGCAGGCATTCAGCGGCTGCAGGAGGAAAATGGAGAGATCGATTTTTCTATGTCGGTGTTTCGCAATCTTTTTCCAGTCAGGGCACCCTTAAAGTATACCCTTAGGTGAATGTGGCTACACTGCAACCCCCTTGCAACTGTGTGCATTGCATGCAATTGCAGCATAGTGATGATGTATTTAAGGGGTTAAAACAGGCAGTCAGGAAGCAACATGTTGCCTCTTCACCGGCTGTCAAATGTCTCTGAAAAATGATCCAAGCATGGATCGCTTTTCAGAGGCATAGCATTTTTTTAAGATACTATGAACAAGCAAAAAATAAAAATAAACAAATAGGTTCTGATTGTACACAAATAGGGGATCGGGATTAAAAGTGCATACATAAAATGTGCATACATACATGTAAAGACACATATAAAAACACATACACATATATATATATATATATATATATATATATATATATATATGCACATATGCACACACATATAAACCAGTGGCAGCTGGTACTCCAAATTTTTAGGGGGGCGCAAGCAAACGGAAAAATGCTTAAAAAAACATAATTTGCAGTGCAAATCAAAAGCTCTCACTGTGCCCATCAAATGCCGCCACTGTGCCCATCAAATGCCGCCACTGTGCCCATCAAACGCCACCACTGTGCCATCAAACGCCACCACTGTTCCCATCAAATGTCGCCACTGTGCCCAGCAAATGCTGCTACTGTGCCCCAAACTCTGCCACTGTGCCAAACGCTCCCACTGTTTCCATCAAATGCTGCCACTGTGCCCAAACGCTGCTACTGTGCCAAAATGCTGCCACTGTGCCCATTTAAACACTGCGCCATCAAATGCCGCCACGGTGCCCATCAAACTCTGCCACTGTGCCCATCAAACTCTGCCACTGTGCCCATCAAATGCCGCAAGTGTGCCCAGAAAATACTGGTGTGCCCATTAAATGCTGCCAGTGTGCCATCAAATGCTGCAACTGTGCCATCTAATGCCACCACTGTGAATCCCCCCTCGCCCCGTCCGACTCTTACCCTGTCTCGTGGGGCTGCGGGTGACTGCCAGGGTCCTCCATGCATCTCCTGCAGTCCTCATCTCCCGTCCTCTCCTCCTGATAAGTGTCCAATAGCCGCTCCTATTGTTTCAGCCAATCAGGTGATGGGTAACAGACCTGCACACCTGATTGGTGGAGAGGTGGTTCAGTGTTAGCAAAGTGAATATTAATTCGCCTTTCTAACACACCTAGGTGGACTGTGAGCGCCCAGCATGGCGCTCGCGGTTCACCTATTTTGAAGCCTATTAGAGACTATGGCTCTAATCAGGTGCTTCAACACCCCCCCTGTGATTCAGGCGCCCGCAAAGGAGCCGGACACCTAAATATGGGGGTGGCAGTGGTGGCATAGAGGGAGTGACTGGGGAGAGGGATCGGCACACATGCGCCCTTATGGATGCACTGCCACTGATAAACACATGCACATACATGCACACTCACACACATACAGTACATACATACAGTACATACATATACACACACATACAGTACATACATACATACAGTACATACATATACACACACATACATACATACGTACATACAATACATACAGTACATACAGTACATACATATACACACACATACAGTACATACAGTACATAGATATACACACACACATGCATCCATACATACATGCACACGCACACACACACATACAGTACATACATATACACACATACATACATTAGGGTGACCAGACATCCCCAGTTTCAGGGGACAGTCCCCTGATTGAGGACACTGTCCCCAGACCAAGTCTGTCCCTGGTTTTGTCCCCAGATTGGATTTAATAGGGGGCAGGGGCAATTTCAAAGACAATCAGTGCAGAATTAAAATAAAAAAAATAGAATTACACACCCCCGCTCTGCCGTGCCTACTAACATAGGGGGATTGTATTTTTCCCATATCTGAGCCCCTTTCTGATGATCATGTGCTGGTCGGAGTGGAGGGAATATTTCTTCAGTTTCGGGCGCATGCCCATTCAGCTCCGCTCGCATGTTCTTCTGCCTTGGCTCAAATCCTGGCCAGCCACCTGCCTATCTCCTTGCCTTCCCTGGCGGAGTGATATTCCTCCGCTCCCCATCCAGTAGTAGCCGGGGCCTGGAGAGTAAGACTTGAGAAGCTGTGAGGCGGGCGGCGATGAGCAGAGAGTCGCTGATTGTTGCCATTACTAGTAAAGAAAAAATATGTCCCCGGATTTCATTTAAAAATCTGGTCACCTTAACATACATACATATGCACACACACACAGTATATACATATACACACACACACAATATATACATATACACACACAGTATATACGTATACACACACACAGTATATATATATATATACACACATACAGTAGATAGTCATAAAAAAAAAAAACGGGAGACATTTACCTTGGCACTTCCTGCCGGGTACTGCACTCTAGGGGGAGACCAAGAGCACAGCACACACTTTCACTTTTGACACGCTCCTTCCCTGCACACTGTGCACAGTTCGCTGACGATCGTGAAACTCATCTCAGCCGCCCCTGCCGCTGCTCCTATCAAAGAGTAGAGGGGGCCCTCAAGGGCCCCCTGCAGCAAGGGGCCCGGTCGCCATGGCGATCTCAGCACCTCTATAATTACGCCACTGTTTATGACCTTCTTGAAATATAAAAGTTCATAGGCATGGTGGGAGGCGATTTCAGTTTTCTTTCTGCATAATCAACACAAAGGGTGTTATTTACAAAAGGCAAATCCACTTTGCACTACAGGTGCAAACTCCAAGTGCAAAGTGCAAAGTGCAAAGTGCATTTGGACGTGAAGTCGCTGTAGATCCGAGGGGGACATGCAAGGAAAACAGCATTTTAGCTTGTACATGATTGGATGATAAAATCAGCAGACCTTCCCCTCATTTCAGATCTACCCCTCAGATTTACTGTGACTGCACTTCCAAGTGCACTTTCAGTGCAATTTCAAGTGCACTTGTAGTTTGCACTTGTATTGCAAAGTGGATTTGCCTTTTGTAAATAACCCCTAAAGTGTGATACATATAGAAGGTGTCTGCAAAGTTTTTGAATTACCACTGAACACAGAAGACACATATTACATTGTTGAGACCTTTTTTGACAAGTTTATTTCTGTATGATACTATGGGGGTGATTTACTATTGAAGCTGCGCTGCGCCGGTACATGCCTTAATACATGCGCTGGATGAAGCCTTAATTAGGCGCATGAACCGGCGTAGCACAGCAGCGCGATGTGATTGATAAGTAAAGCCGCCGCCGAACTCCCTGTTAAAGTCTATGGGGGAAATCTTAATTGTGATTTTTAAAGGCTAATCTGCAAGTTTTGTCCTAAAAAGTGTTTGGGGACCTCAGTCCTGCCCCAGGGGACATGTACCAATGCTTTTTTTATTTTTTAAAACGGCCGTTTTTTCGGGAGCAGTGATTTTAATAATGCTAAAAGTGCAACAATAAAAGTGTAATTTTTCTTTAAATTTCGTACTATGGGGGGCTCTAATGTCAGTATGTGAAAAAGCGCATGTTTCCCGTGGTTAGAAATGTCTCTGCACAAAATTACATTCTCTAAAGCAAAAAAGCCGTTTAAAACTGACTCGCGGCAATAATGAACTGTCGGCTCAATTGCAGGAGAATTCATTCATAAAAAAAAAAAAAAAAAAAGCGTGGAGGTCCCCCCAAATTCAATAACCAGACCCTTTAGGTCTGGTATGGATATTAAGGGGAACCCCACCGTCAATTTAAAAAAAAAATGACGTGGGGTTCCCCCCAAATATCCATAACCAGAATTTAAGGGGAACTCCACCCCAAATTAAAAAAAAAATGGCGTGGAGTCCCCCCTAAAATCCACACCAGACCCCTTATCCGAGCACGTTGACCTGGCCGGCCGCAGAAAAGAGGGGGGGACAGAGCGCGGCCCCCCCCCTCTCCTGAACCAAACAAGGCCACATGCCCTCAACATTGGGAGGGTGTTTTGGGGTACCCCCCAAAACACCTTGTCCCCATGTTGATGAGGACAAGGGTCTCTTCCCCACAACCCTTGCCCGGTGGTTGTGGGGGGTCTGCGGGCAGGAGGCTTATCGAAATCTGGAAGACCCCTTTAACAAAGGGGCCCCCCAGATCCCCCCCCCCTGTGTGAAATGGTAATGGGGTACATTGTACCTCTACCATTTCACCAAAAAAAAAAATGTAAAGGGTTAAAAACGACAAGAGCCGGTTTTTGACAAGTCCTTTATTATCTTCTTTCTTCTTCTTTTCTTCTTTCCTTCGGGTTTCTTCCTCCATCTTCTTCTTCCTCTGCTTCTGTCTTGGGTCTTCTATTCCCGCATCTTGCCCGGAATGTTCTTCCATCTTCTTCTCCTTCCGCTGTCCTTCTCGTCCGCATCTTCTTCTTCTTGTTCTTCTTCGCCGGAGCCGCCGCTTCCAATTGAAATCCCCGCTGTCTGCTGGACCACGCCCCCCCTCTGACGCCACGGGCAAGCTCTTAGGAGTGTGCTGCAAGTGCGTCAGAGGTGGGCGTGGTCACATGTCAGAGGGCGGGAAATTCAATTGGAAGCTTGTGCGCGGCTTCTTCTTTGCCGGAGTCGCGGCTTCCAATTGAATTGCCCGCCCTCTGACATGTGACCACGCCCCCTTCTGACGCACTTGCAGCACACTCCTAAGAGCTTGCCCCTGGCGTCAGAGGGGGGCGTGGTCCGGCAGACAGCGGGGATTTCAATTGGAAGCGGCGGCTCCGGCAAAGAAGAACAAGAAGAAGAAGATGTGGACAAGAAGGACAGCGGAAGGAGAAGAAGATGGAAGAACATTCCGGGCAAGATGCAGAAATAGAAGACCCAAGACAGAAGCAGAGGAAGAAGAAGATGGAGGAAGAAACTCGAAGGAAAGAAGAAAAGAAGAAGAAAGAAGATAATAAAGGACTTGTCAAAAACCAGCTCTTGTCGTTTTTAACCCTTGACACTTTTTTTTTTGGTGAAATGGTCGAGGTACAATGTACCCCATTACCATTTCACACAGGGGGGGGCGGGATCTGGGGGGCCCCTTTGTTAAAGGGGTCTTCCAGATTTCGATAAGCCTCCTGCCCACAGACCCCCACAACCACCGGGCAAGGGTTGTGGGGAAGAGACCCTTGTCCTCATCAACATGGGGACAAGGTGTTTTGGGGGGTACCCCAAAACACCCTCCCAATGTTGAGGGCATGTGGCCTGGTGCGGTTCAGGAGGGGGGGGGCGCGCTATGTCCCCCCCTCTTTTCTGCGGCCGGCCAGGTCAACGCGCTCGGATAAGGCGTCTGGTGTGGGTTTTAGGGGGGACTCCACGCCATTTTTTTTTTATTTGGGGTGGAGTTCCCCTTAAATTCCACACCAGACCTGAAGGGTCTGGTTATGGATATTTGGGGGGAACCCCACGTCATTTTTTTTAGAAAATTGACGGCGGGGTTCCCCTTAATATCCATACCAGGCCTAAAGGGTCTGGTTATTGAATTTGGGGGGACCCCCACACTTTTTTTTTTTGGTGTTTTTTATGAATGAATTCTCCTGCAATTGCCAGGAGCCGACAATTCATTATTGCCGCGAGTCAGTTTTAAACGGCTTTTTTCATTCAGAATGTCACTTTTCACATGCTGACATTACACCCAGGGCCGCCATCAGGGGGGTACAGGCAGTACACCTGTAAGGGGCCCGGGGGTCCGGAGGTGCCCAGATGCCTGGAGGCCCCCCAGCACCCCAGATGGTAACCCCCCTCTTTTTTTTTTTATATATATATTTTTTAGTTTATTTTTTTATTATTTTTTATTAAAGGGCCAATTTTTGGAATTTAATTTTGTTTAGCAGTCTGGAGGTCCCCAGGGGCCCAGAGGACCCCAGGGCCCCGGGTGGCAACCCCCCATATTTTTTGTTATTAAAGGGCCAATGTTTTTTTTTAGGGGTCTGGAGGTCCCCAGTGGCCCGGAGATCCCCAGGGCTCCAGGTGACAACCCCCCCCCCTTTTTTTAAAAAACAAAACAAAAAATTATATATTTTTATATATTTTTTGTTATTTTTTTAACATATATATATATATATATATATATATATATATATAAAATTATGAAAGGGCCCAGAGGGCCCCAGATGACAACCTTTTTGCTTATAAAAATGTTATAAACATTTTATATTTTCCCCAGGTTGTTTTTTTTTTCTTTAATTTATTTTTTAAAGTGTATTTTGTGCGTGAAGTCGAGAGAGAGGAGCTGGACTTGGGAGTAGGCAGATCCTCCCCCCAGAGGCAATCGCCATCCTTCTCCATGCCCCCGGTGGCAATGGCGGGTGTGAGGGGGGCCTCCCACTCACTCCACCCTACCTGCTCCACTTGGGAGCCCGATGGGACAGAGGGACTCCCCCTATGAGGGAGTCTAGCCCACCCAGCCAGCCCTGTAGGTCCTTTGTCTCTCTTTATTTTAGGAGACCTCATGGCCAAAGTGCGTGCGTGTTAAACCAATTTTGTGTGCGTGCAAGTGTGGTGTTTTTTTGGGGGGGGTGGGCATACTAAGCACAGGCGTACCTTGCCTAGCACACCCACCGGGAGCTGGGCTGAGACCACCAAACTCAATTCACATGTAGCCGAGACCGGGATCCGAACCCTTGGCTGCAGAGGTGAACGGCTTGTCAGCGCAGTGCCATTCACGTTGAGCCACCACAGCTCCCACCCAATGTTATTTTTGTTTAGATATTTTTTTAGTTATTTTTTATTAAAGGGCCCAGAGCTCCCAAGGCAACCCCCCTTTTTTATATATATATATATATATATATATATTTTTTTTTTTATTTTTATTTTTCATTAAAGGGCCCAGAGGTTTATTTTTATTAAAGGGCCCAGAGGTCCCCAGGGCCCCCGGATGGCTACCACCCTTTTTTTAATACATATATTCTTCTATATTTATTTTTTTGTAAAGGAACCCCCCGCTTATCAAATTGCGGCAGCCCCCCCCCTTCTCAATTTCAGGCAGCAGCACCCGCCCTGTTCTCTGCTCCAGGGGGCCCATGCCTGAAGCTGTGTAAGGGGCCCCATAATTCCTGATGGCGGCCCTGATTCCCCCCCCCCCATGGTACGAAATTTCAAGGAATTTTTAACTTTTATTGTTGCACTTTAACCACTTCCATACCGCGCCTATTCTGGCACTTCTCTCCTTCATGTAACAATTATATTTTCTTCCTTGAAAATTACTCAGGACCCCCAAACATTATATATATTTTATTAACAAACACCCTAGGGAATAAAGTGGCGGCCATTTTTTCTTACAAATTTCCAACGGTATTTGCGCCAAAAATTTTCATGAATGACAAAACAAGAAAGCAGTAAAGCTAGCCCAATTTTTAGGGATAAGGTGAAAGATGATGTTACACCGAGTAAATAGATACCTAACTTGTCACGCTTTCATATTGCGCACACTCATGGAATGGCGCTAAACTTCGTTATTAAAAATCTCCATAGGCGACGCTTGACTTTTTTTCTCAGGTTACCACTTTTGAGTTACAGAGGAGGTCTAGTGCTAAAATTATTGCTCTCACTCTAACGCACGCTATGATACCTCACATGTGGGGTTTAAAGGGTGTTTACATATGTGGGTGGGACTTGCATGCGTGTTCGCTTCTGAGTGTGAGCTACTAGGGACAGCAGCATTTAAATTCATTTTTTTTTTTTTTACTTAATATTTTCATTTTTGCACTTGTTTGTCCCTTTGTTTGTATTATTTTTCACTTTTCTTCCTATTAGAAAAAGGAATGTAAACATCCCTTGTAATAGGACTAGTGTGTGACAGGTCCTCTTTACAGAGAGAGGCGGGGTCAATTAGACCCCACATCTGTCCTCCAGGCTGGAAAGCATGGAATTGAAAAAAAAAAAACATCTCATGCTTTCAGCTGCGATCATGTTCGTTCAGCACAGTGGTGTAGTGTGTAGCATGTTCACCTAGCAGCAAAAGGGTTGCTGGTTCGGATCCTGCCCGTGACACTATCTGCCTGGAGTTTGCATGTTCTCCCTGTGCGGGTTTCCTCACACAATCTAAAAACATGCTGTAAATTGGATCCTGTCTAAATAAGCCCTAATATGCAGTAGGATATTTAGGTTTTGTGCTGCCCTAGGCCTGACCAAATTTTGGCACCCCCTAATAGAAAAATGACCCACCCTTCCTGTCAAGGCCACACCCTGTTTTTTTATGACCCACCCAGGAATTTTCAGGGGACACACACAAGTTCTGTGGGGGGGGGGGGCGGGGGCACAGGAGTCCCTTAATTTGCCTAGTTTTTCGATCACTTCCTGTTTGGCTATGGGGCAGGAAGTGAAGGCCAATCTCCCCAAACGGGCAGGGATAATACAAAATAAACTGACAGAGCTTCTAACCCCCCCCCCCAACTCTATCCAAAATGAAAGGAAACAAAACAATAAAAGTGATGATTATAGTTCCAGTTTAACCCCAAATTTCAGATCATTTTATTGAGAGGCTTAAGAAAATATAACCATGCCAATAGGCCAGGATCCAGCGTTGCTAATATGTATGAATGTGTGTTAGGGACCCCCACAAACACCACCCAATGTTAAATCAACTATTTTCTTGTTTGTTTTGGGGATGCCTGCACCCCTGATAGGGTAAAGACACCTCACAAATGTTGTCACTTTCTACTTAATTCATTCACTTCCTGCCACATAGCCAAACAGGAAGTGAGGGAAAAACCTGAGTAATGTTTTGTTGGGGACACACAGATCAATCTAAATAGTTTCCCATTTTGGAAATTGCATTTTGCTGTGTACACCCCAAATTAGTATAGATCTTGGACTTTGGGGTCCATTTACTAAAGGCAAATCCACTTTGCACTACAAGTGGACAAGCAAGGAAGAAAAATAAAAACTTGGCGGGATTGGAAGTTAAAACCATCAGTGCTTCCCTTCTGATTTTCATTGCCTACGCTTCTACTGCAGAGCGGCTTTGCCTTTACTAAACCCCAAAGTAACTAATCATTTGGGGTGTACACTGCAGTACAATTTGCTTAATGGGGACACTAGTTAGATTGACCTGTGTCCAGAAGAAAAGACCATTGGTAGGGTTTTAACCTCACTTCCTGTTCAGCTGTGTGACAGGAAGTGAAGCCAATTATAAGAAAAGGGACACAAAGCCCAACCTAAAAACACTAGCAGGGGTTCAAAAACTCACTTGGCTTTACTCAAACAACCCACAATTAGAATAGGATTGTCTTGTGCTAGTTTCAAGCACAGCGCTGTAAATCAGCACTTTAAGCCTGTCCACCAATACACCACCCCCCCCCCCCCCCCCCCTCCAAACAGGCCCTGTTTGCAAGTTTTCCTACATCTTGCACATGTGCTTTAAAAAGTCAGTCTGGCCATCAATTCTAGGAAACAATACTTACCGCTTTGTCCTTCCTTTTCTGGTGACTAAACATTTCATGCATACACACCAGGAAAGAGCTTAGAGACAAATCACACTTGATGGTTTAGGCCCAAACTATTTCAGCTGCAGCGGTTGAAATCCATAGCATGAAAAAAATATCACAAAACAAACTTCAAAATTTGAAAGTAATTTTATTGGTCCACAAAACAAGGAAAGCAAAACAAAAAATTACAAATAAACACACAAAAAAATAAAAACAAAAAAGACCAACGTTTATTTCACAGTCATTGGAAAATAAATCATGCTTTTGAAATAACAGGATAGACCCACAGGATTAAAACATTAGCCATTAACATCTTGAGAAACATTTAGCAAAATTATGCAGCAGACAAAACATCAAAAAAACAAAACTTGCTCCAAAACATCTCTGTTTCGCTCCGCCATTACTTCCAGCCAGCAAATCTGCCCCCTCTGAGGGCAGCTGACACGTGCACTATCCCCGCTTTTTATAACATGTGTGCTAATGAACCAATTGGAAACACATGAAGAAATGTCAGCCTCTAGTTTGTGTGCACTTGTAACTGCTTACACCTGTTAAGGATGTCCTTAAATTACTAAGCCAAAAAACAAGCTTTCTGAGCATGCTCAGAAAGATGCATGTCATTTTCAGGCTCAAACACCCAGCTTATTTTTCTAAGTGTTCGAGCATGCCCAGTTCACTCGAAATGCATTACCAGAATCAAATCTGCAATGGCGGATGAAAGCATTAGAGGTGTTTTATTTTTTTTTGGTCCCCCTGAACTGATGCTTTACAACCTGAAGGGGAGGTCTTATAGAATTTTTACGTAACAAACATAAATAATAATAATTTAAACGCCCCTGTCCCTAGTAGCTTGCAGTCAGAAGCGAACACGCAGCATTTTTTTTTACGGTTACCAGTTTAGATTTACAGATGAGGTCTAGTGCTAAAAGTATTCCTCTCGCTCTTACGCACGCTATGATACCTCACATGTGTGGTTTGAAGGATGTTTCCATATGTGGGAGGGCCTTAAATGTGTAAGTCCCGCCCACATATTTAACCCCCGTTCAAACCCCACATGTGAGGTATCATAGCGTACGTTAGAGCGAGAGCAATACTTTTAGCACTGGACCTCCTCTGGAAATCTAAACTGGTAACCTGAAAATAAAATAAAAAAGTGTTGCCTATGGGAATTTTCAAGTACTGAAGTTTGGCGCCATTCCATGAGTGTGTGCAATATTAAAGTGTAACATGTTGGGTATCTATTTACTCGGTGTAACATCATCTTTCACATTAAGGCCATAAATTGGGCTAACTTTGGTGTTTTCTTAATTTGTAACCACTTGAGCCCCAGACCATATTACTGGTCACTGACGGGGCCAGTTTTTGCATTTCAACACTCCGTCATTCTAACTGACAATTGCGTGGTTGTGCGACGTGGCCCCCAAACAAATTTGGCGTCCTCTTTTTTCCCCCAACAAAATTTTTTTTTTCGTTTTTTTGGTGGTATTTGATCACCTCTGCGTTTTTTCTTATTTTTGCTTGAACCAAAAATATAGCGACAATTTTGTAAATAAAATGACAACTTTTTTACTGTTTGCTATAATAAATCTCCCCCAAAATATATTCAAAAACCTTTTGCCCTCAGTTTAGGCCGATACGTATTCTTCGACATTTTTTTGGTTCCAAAAAATCGCAATAAGCGTTTGATTGGTTTGGGCAAAAGTTATAAGTAGGGGTTGGTCTTATGGGTTTTTTAGGAATATATTTTTGTTTTACTAGTAATGGTGGCGATCATTGATTTTTCTGGCTACTGCGACATTGTGGCGGACACATTTTTGTGAGCTTTGGCATTTTTCTAGCGACCAATGGTATACAAATGCATTGCTTACTATAAAAATGTCACTGGCAGGGAAGGGGTTAACACTAGGGGCGAGGAAGGGGTTGATTATGTTACCTGGGTGTGTTCTAACTGTAAAGGGGGTGGGACTGTCTAGGGGAAATGACAGATCGCTGTTCATACATTGTATGGACAGACAAGCAGGCATCCCCCCCCCTGACAGGACCGGGATAAAGGGGAACTCCACACCAATTTTTTTTTAAAAATGGCGTGGGGGTCCCCCTCCAGGTGCACAACAGGCTCTTAGATTTGATCTGGAACATAAGGGGTTAAACCCACGCCAGACCAAACTCTTCTCCCAGGCACGCAGTCTGGCCGGACAGGAATGGGGGTGGGGACGAGCGAGCCCCCCCCCCCTGAGCCGTACCAGACCACATGCCCTCGACATGGGGGAGTGTGTGCTTTGGGGGAGGGGGGCACTGCCCCCCCACCCCAAAGCACTCTTGTCCCCATGTCGATAGGGACAAGAGCCTCTTCCCGACAACCCTGGCCGTTGGTTGTCGGGGTATGCGGGCGGGGGGCTTATCAGAATCTGAGAGCCCCCTATAATAAGGGGGCCCCCAGATTCTGGCCCCCCACCCTATGTGAATGAGTATGGGGTACATCGTACACCTACCCATTCACCGGGTGGAAAAGTGTAAACACAAATAAACCACACAGAATAAAATAATTTATTAGTCAGCTCTGGGGGTCTTCTGCCGGGACCCCCCAGCACCAGCCCATTGGGCCCCGGGCTTCACCGTTTTCTGCCGGGGGGGGGGGACGACACTCACCGATGCTCTCCGCCCTGTTCAGCCAGGACCCCACCCCAAAATAAGCTCTTTTATAAACGGGGGGGGGGCGGCCGAAAACAGCGGAGAACAACGGGGGGCGGAGCCCCTCCTCGGTCTTCTAGACGTTTTCTGCCGGGGGGTACACCTACCCCCCCCCGGTCTTCGCTGCTGCCTTCCGCCGGGGGGAGAGACACCCACCGATGCTCTCCGCCATGTTCGGCCAGGCCCCCACCCCAATTTAAGCTCTTTCACATTCGGGGGGGGCGGCGGAAAATGGCGGAGAACAACGGGGGCTTTGCCACTCCTCGGTCTTCTAGCCGTTTTCTGCTGGGGGGGGAACACCCACCGATGCTCTCCGCCATGCTCGGCCAGGCCCCCACCCCAAAATTAAGCTCTTTCAGATCCGGGGGGGGCGGCCGAAAACAGCGGAGAACAACGGGGGTGTCGCCCCACCTCGGGCTTCTCCGCTTCTGCCTGGCTCCTCCCGAGGCCAGGGCTTCTTTCGCCATCTTCCGCCGGAGGGCGCCACTCTCCAGGCTTCTCGTCGCTGTCTTCCGCCGCGGGGCACCACCCACGGGCTTTGTCGGCTTCTGCCTGGCTTCCTGCTTATGGGGGAGGGCGGCGGGCTTCTCGTCGCTGTCTTCCGCCGCGGGGTGACACTCGCGGGCTTCTTCTTCCATTCGATGTTGACACGGCGAGGTCCGGCGCTGAAATGCCGACAGAGCGGTGGGCACGGACTTATATTGGCATATGGCGTGGGCGTGGTTATGCCACCATGTGACCTTAACCCATGTGACATCACGCTTGTATATCAAGGCAAAATGTATTAAAACATTTTGCTTGTCTTGCAAAACGCTCTCAAACCAAGTTACTCTGAAACCAAGGTTTTACTGTATCAGCAAAGTATGCCTTAATCTGCTTCCGTTATTTGGCCAGTAGATGGTGATAGAGCATAAGAGTCTCCACTGAATTTCCAGAAAAAAAAAAGAGAAGGTTAAACCATATTCATTTGAAAAACAATTCACCAAAGCAAAGGTTCCCACGGTGCAGTTCCTAACCAACGGATGTGGACAATTTTTCAATCTGCATGCGGTTCTTTTTTGATGTTTTGTATATGATTTTTAAGAGTTGTTAATTTTCTTGTCTTGTTTTTGTTGACTCTGCAACAAACACATTTTGTTTGCCAAAATAGTTGACGTATGATTGCACATTCTAGTGTACAAGCCACAGTTTGGCACTTTACATTTGGATTTCATCATGATGACTATCTGAGGACAAAGCATATATTAATCATGCGGTCTTATACTTTCTGTAAGTAAATGTTTTACATAGGTCAATAATAGCTTGTGGTTATAGTATATACATATACATTCTTTGCACCGCCTTGGATTTGTGTACATATAAGTACTGTATGCAATATTTATGTGGTATACAGCTATGTAAAAGACCACATGGGAATAAAGTGGTAATGTGAATATTTTATGTTTAACCAAACTGCTTATATCATTTTCCAAAGAAATTAACCTCTAAGACTTTTTAAATTTATGCAGCTGTTTTCACAATTTTGTGATCTATTAAAACAAACTTGTACAAGCTCTAAACACAGTAAACTGAAAGCTAATTTTCAATGCACATTTCCTTTCCTTTGTCCTTCTGGTCCATCCAGTTCTGTCTCCACATTATTGGCCAGGGATGCCTAGCAACACATTTAGTTTATGGAACTGAAGCTGAGCAAAGCTGTGCCTGCAGTGCCGAATTTATAAAATAATTGTATTTGTTTTACTCTATTCCTTGATCATATTTTACATATGTCAAATTTTAGTTCCATTCTGTAGTTATCTGTATTTAAAATGACCCCGCTGTTCCTATAACAGAATAAAAACCGAGAAGATCTACAGATGCTGATGGTATCCGACACTTTCATATGTGTTGCACACCTGGTCCCCACTCTGAGCACTGTGGTTTCTTCTGCTGACTGTGAAGTCAATACAGAACACATTGGAAATCAAGCTGGGACAAAAGCAGGGGGGGGGGGGCAGAAGGAGAACGTGCCCCAGGTGCAGTGTTGCTCTGTGGATAGGGGAAGGCACTGGGAGCTTTGGTTGTTCTCTGGCACCAAACTTACAGCACTGACTGCAGCATTAAACCTGTCAGAATTATCAAGGGCCTCAATAGCTGCTGGATGGAGGACACTGCTCTCTCCTACCTTCAATAGCAGCCTACTGTCGGCACAAGAGAGTGGGCACACACTGAGAACACACCTTAATCTAAGCTTGGCAGTAAGAGTGGGCTGCTCTTCCTGTCTCCACTTTTGCTGTGTTCATCTTTGCCCTGGGAGCTAGATCAGTGTTTTTCAACTCCAGTCCTCAAGGCACACCAACAGGTCAAGTTTTCAGGATTTCCCTTAGATGAAATGTCTGTGGTGATTACTAAGGCAGTGAAACTGATCAAATCACCTGTGCAAAATAATGGAAAGCCTAAAAACATGACCTGTTGGTGTGCCTTGAGGACTGGAGTTGAAAAACACTGAGCTAGATGACCAAGGCCTGGCACTGGTAGATACGTAGAATGCGGTGGGAGGAACCAAAGTGCCCTGAGGGTTACTAATTTGACACCTGGTGTACTTTTGTAATGGCAGCTTTTTGCTTTATGATTAAATGTAATCACTATCTTTGTGGAATAAGTCCTAAATCTTGGTTTGTGGTAGCAGAGCTGGCCTTACAAGTTAATCAAGTCAAGTCAAGCTTTATTGTCATTCTACTACACGTGAGGACAGGGGCGGACTGACCATTGAGGAACTCGGGCACTGCCCGAGGGCCCCATGCCACTAGGGGCCCCATCAGGGTTGCCAGGCTCATTAAAACCAGGGACAGTATGTAAAAATCTGTGTGTTTTTTACATCTGTCCCTGATTAATCCAAAACCTACATGCTTTTGATGTGAAAATCCTGAGATTTTAGCTGCCCCGCCTCTGTACTGCCACCTAGCTTGGTGGCCATCTGTAAGCCCAGAGGCCCCATAATCTTCTATTGCCCGGGGGCCCCATGAGTTGTCAGTCCGCCCCTGTGTGAGGACATACGGTAGAACAAAATATCATATCTTACAGGACCACAGTGCTACATACTAATTAAAAATAATTATAAATATACAAAGAATAAAGGACAGTGAAGAACTTAAAATAAAAAATTATAAACCTATACACATTTGAGAACTACGTAACTGTAGATGTACTGTGTATGTCTAATGCCACATACACACGATCGTTTTTCGGCATGAAAAAAAAAATTGTTTTTCAGCATGTAGAAAAAACAAAGTTTTTCCAACTTCATCATTAAAAACGATGTTGCCCACACACCATCGTTTAAAAAAAAATGATGAGCAAAGCGCGGTGACGTACAACACGTACGACGGCACTCTAAAGGGGAAGTTCCATTCAAGCTCCCGTCTCCTAACTTGCTTCTGACCCGAAAAACAACATTTTAAAAAACAACATTAAAAAATGCAGCATGCTCAAATTTTTTTTGGTCGTTTTTCAGAAGATGAAAAACGATGTAAAGCCCACACACGGTCATTTTAAATTACATTTTTAAAAACGTTGTTTTTTTCATACCGAAAAACGATCGTGTGTACGAGGCATTAGAGTCTTTGTAGCAGAGTGTTTGTAAAAGTGTCTTGTTCATATTAAAGAGTAAAAAGGAGGGGAAGTGAGATGTTCCTGGTCACGCTATATAGGTTGTAGAAGAGATTTCAAAGGGGATTGGAGTTGAGGGCTCTCACAGCTTGGGGGGAAAAACTGTTGAGCAGTCTGCCAGCAGTTTTTCCCCCCAGGCTGTGGTGCTTGGTAGATTACCTATTATCACTATTGTCTATGGACAACCTAGGGGTACCCTAGGTAATGTTGTTCAAATATCAAACAGGCATTATGGTGCTTGGTTGTAGAGTTACCGCATTGTCATTGTTTGTAATAATTATTTTACAAAGTGTTGTTATGCTCTGGATTTTCTGGATATTGGTTATAGGGGAGTATAAGCAAACTTGTTACATCTGCTTTCAGGTGAAACTGTAAGGCCGCGTAAACACGTTCGAACATGTCCGCTGAAACTGGTCCGCAGACCAGTTTCAGCGGACATGTTCGATCGTGTGTACGGCCTATCGGACCATTTTTCAGCGGACCAAAGTTTCAAAACATGCTTAAAAACATGTCCGTTGGAAACCTGTCTGTCGGCAAATATACCTGCAACAGAGAAATATGTCAAACATGGGCCAAGTAGGTGTCCACTTTGGTTTTAGGGGTCACTCCTTTTAAATGGGCTAAGACAGACTGTATTCACATTTTAGCTGATGATCGTTTTGATAAATAATGCCACCGTTTTGCTGGGTGTAGATACTGCATATATTACCCCTCCAAAACCAATATAGTTTTGTTTAAAACCAGCCTATAATGCATTATACTCAAGAACGTATGAGAGACAAAGCCAGAATGAACACGCTGCATGCTTTCTGATCCTAAAACACTTCAGTATTGTCCTCTGTGGGGTGTATTTTTCTCAAGAGTGAACAATATCATTCTGTTTGTCATCTCTTATTCACGTCTATCACATATCATTCCAGGGGACAGGAATAACAGGGTGATAGCCCAGTGACTGACTCATGTGGAGAGCTGTGCAAGCAGTCTGAAAATTGGCACTAATAATTGAAACACATTATTATTATTATACAGGATTTATAACAGTTTGTGCAGCGCTTTAAATCAGGGAAGACAGTACAGTCACAATACAATTCAATACAGGAAGGATCAGAGGGCCCTGCTCATTAGAGCTTACAATCTAGAAAGGAGGGTCAAGTGGAACAAAGGGTAGTTAGCTGTGGGGGATGATCAGGTGGACTCAAATGAATATACAGTTTTTAGATGTGGGTAGGGTAGGCTTCTCTGAAGAGGAGGGTTTTCAGTGATGCTCTAAAAGCTAATAGAGAAGGTGATAGAGGGAGATATTGGGGTAAGGAGTTCCATAGGCTTGGAGAGGCTCTGGAAAAATTCTGGAAATGAGCATGGAAGCAGGTGATGAGAGAGCTAGAGAGTAGGAGGTCTTGAGAAAAATGAAGAGAACTATTAGGTTGGTATTTAGAGACTAGGTCATTGATGTAACCGGGGGCAGAGTTGTGGATGCTTTGTAGGTAATTGTTAGTAGCTTTAATCAAATTCGTTGGGCGAGCGTAAGCCAGTGGAGGGATTGACAGAGAGGAATAGCCGAGACAAGTAAGTTGGATGAGTCTGGCAGCAGCATTCATGATGGACTGAAGGGGAGAGTATACAGAGGTAAGCCAATGAGGAGGGAGTTGCAGTAATCGAGGTGAGAGATGACCAGGGAGTGAATTAAGAGTTGTGTGGTGTCATTGGTTAGAAAGGGGGTGTATTTTGAAGGTGTATTTTGAGAGTAATGTTAACCCTGAAGTCCTGTACACACAATCGGACCTTTGTCCGACCAAAGTCACATCGGAATTCCGACGGAATTCCATCAGATTAAAATAGAACATGTTCTCTATCTAAACTCTGATGGAATTCATCGGAATTTCTGATGGAATTACTCTGATGTGGCATACACACGGTTTCATCCTCTGTAAAGAAGAAATAAGGGTACCAACACAGCTTTATAATGATATATACAGTATATTATATGTTCTGCGTGTCACTATGGTGCTTACTTCATAATGCTGATTTTAATGTGGCGCTTTAAGTACTGGATTTTCAGCTTCCCCAAGCTTTTGGCAGACTTTTCCAATAAAACGTACAAATGTTGCCAAACATGCAAAATATGCCTGACTAAATCCAGCTAATAAGAAACAGGACCAAATGGTATTTCCCATATACTTCGCTGCTAAAAATGTATTTCAAGACAAAATATCTTAGCAAATCTTAAAATGACATTTACCAAAATGTAAACCTCTCTTTTATAGAAAAGCAAATTTCAGATGGTACCGATTTCCAGTTCAGTTCATAAAACGTAACATTTCAAATGACCGATGTCCAGTGACATGTGCTCACATTATATAGAATGTTTCAGATTAGGTGAGACTTTTCTGTCATCGTCTAGAAGTCTCTAGAAAGAAGATACAGATAGAAGCTGAACACTGTTAGACAGGAAAGGACAAGTTGTTAGCTTCTATTTTCATATTAGCTGTCAGAGTTTGAAGACAAAGGTGAAATAAAGCTACTATGTTAATGAGGCTACTGTTGGGTCAATCAAAGCAGGGAGGAAGGTTTGAGTGCCCTTCATATTATCTCTGATGACTGGGATTTTTTTGGACCTAATCTATGCCCACTTAGAAAACAATACCCCTTTCATACCACAATGTTGGGGAGATGTGCGGTGCAGAAAAATGTAGACATGCTGTGCATCAGATATCATCGCAGGTTACTGCAGCACACGCAGTTTGGAAACTTGCATGAAGTTTACATCCTCAATAAAGTTCATTAAAAAAATATATAAACAGTTCCGTGTGCTGAAACACTGTATCACCGCCCCCTCATCGTCCAGCAAAATGGAAACCAGCCTGCATACTAAAATTGAGTGCTTTAGCAGGCAACTAGTGTAAAAGAGCATTTAAAGTAAGCCTATTATTAGAGTAAGATGGGGTTTACATTTCTGATGCCCTTCTGTTAAATACTTATTGCCTGGTCATTATGCAATCCTGCATACTTGTGCCAGGCAAAGTTAATTTGCTGTGTAATTGCCTTGGTCTGTTTATGGTTTTCATGCTTAGTGTGGAACCTTCCAGAGCTTAGAGTGGGAAATTCATTGTCCAGTCTGAATATGTATCATACTTTGGCCAATCTCTGGAAGGTGTGCCAAGTAGGTGGTCAGATAGGTGGGCTTGGAGCCTTTGCAGACTTGTCTTCCCTGTGAAGGAACGAATTGATCAGCTTTAAGGAGCCACTTGCTCCTACAGCACTTCTGGACTGGATGCTGGACTACTCTCGCCACTAAATCACGCCCCTATTAACAAGATGGCTTGAAGAACACATAGTGTGGGATAGTAGTGTTCTCTGCCCCTCTTCACATCACTCTGCTCACAGTAGTATCCTATGCCCCCCTTCACATCAATTCACAAAAATGACCAATGTAGTGTCTTGTGCTTTTCCATCTTCACAATAGTGTCCTCTGCCCCCTTCACATTATCCCCTCCACAGTAATGTACTTTGCTCCCCCCCCACAGTAATGACCTCTGTTCCCCATACAGTAGTGTCCTTTGCCCCCATAGCAGTGTCCTTTGCCCCCCCACAGTAGTGCCCACTCCAAGGCTGTGTTCTCTGTTCCCCTTCATATGACCCCTTACTATGGTGGTGTCCTCTGTCCCCATAGCAGTGTCCTGTGCCCTCCCCCCTGCAGTGTCCCAGATCCCCTTTACATTACCCCCCCCCCCACTGTAGTATCCTCTGGCCCACCCAACGCAGTGTCATTTGCCCCCTTCACATCATCCCCTCCACAGTAATGTACTCTGCCCCTCTGCCCTCTATAGAGTAGTTTCATTTGCCCCCCTATAGCAGAGTCCTCTGCCCCTTCACATAACCCCCCCAACCCGAACTCACATCGGTGTGTAGGTAGCACAGGTCTACAGCAGAGTGGAAAGCGGAAGGCAGTACAATGCTGGATGGAGGGAAGGAGCAGGAGCTGCAGGAGTTATTATTGTTATATTACTAAGCTAGTAATTGGTTACCATGACAGCCTGGCATCCTAGCAGCCAATCACCTGCTGATTAACTCGAAAGGTTAACTGAGGTAGCTCCCCCCTCCATTCAGTATTGTGCTTCCTCCTGTTCTCTACTCTGCAGTAAAGATGAGAGTTTGGAAATTTTGGGGGAAAGTTCAGCAAAGCAGAGCCATGTCTACCCGTCAGCTGCCCGCGGTCGACAGATAGGTTGCGATCAACCGCTTGACCACCCCTGAGGCCAGATTGAATGGGCTGTTGCTGTGTGCCTATTTGTCTCTGCATTGCGTTGTAATCTATAGCGGGTTGGCACTACATTTAAAACTGTTCAGTGACTCAAAGCACTAAAATAAGAAGGTCAGCAGGACATCCAACATTTTTAGAAGTAGCAATAGCAGCTTTCATTTCTCCCTTATCACTTGTTTCCTTTAAAGCTGCCCCAACTATTTGCATTAAAAATGTCACAATACACAGCTGTATATTGTAAATAACGAAAAAAAAGGATCTCTATAATATATTATAACAAAAAAGTCTTTGAGCTCCAGGCAAGTAGCTGTGCCTAATCATAGTCCCTCAAGGTCTCCACCTGAGAGGAGCATCCCGATTTCTGCCCTGAATACTAGGATATTGGATATTGGAGGCATTAAACACATTGATGATTTTTATTATATGGAAGACCATTTTCCATTTTACAAGCAGACTTCCACCTCCCTAAAACTCAATATTATAGAGTGTTTAATGCTAAATCCAAACTTGCGGGGCACAGTTGTTCAGAGCGCTAGATGCCTTTATTAATATGAGCTTTATATCAGAGAGGCCAATCCTTATTTTATAACCTTTTATAAAACAAAAATATATTTCTTAAATTGCCTTCATTCAAGAAATGGGAATCTGACTTAGAGTCTTCACACTCAGAGATTCAATGGTCCATGTCACTGACAATAACTGGGTATAACTATACCCAGTTATTGTCCGTCACTACCTTAATAGCCACTTTTATCCGTGGAGGCATCTAGTCTTGGTGTTTTCCTCAGGATTCCCCCCTTTTCTTATGCAACTGTATAGGCTATGGCAGTGACCTCCTAAAAGGAGGAGTGACTATCCGTGGGTTAGCATCTTTCGCTGTTGGTGAGGCGGTGCTCACTTATATAGTTTTCCATGTCACTGAGCTCAATCTACAAAGCTGCATACTATTCCACTTTATAGGAACCCACCCAAAAAATCACCATGAGATAATAAGTTGTATAGTGGCTAAGTGGCTAAGTGATTAGCACTTCTGCCTAGCAGCAATAGGGTCATCGGTTTGAATCCCAAACGTGGCACTACCTGCCTGGAGTCTTCATATTTTCCCTGTGCCTGTGTGGGTTTCCCCTGGGTACACTTCAAAGACATGCTGGTAGGTTATTTGTCTCCCCTCTAAATTAACCCTAGTTTGTGTGTGTATGAAGTGTTTTAGGGACCACAGACTGTAAGCTTCATGAGGGCAGAGACTGATGTGAATGTACAATATAAATGTGAAGCGCTGCACAAATTGACAGTGTGATATAAGTACCTGTAATAAATAAATAAATCCCTATAGCCTCTACACATTTGGTAACACTCAATCAACAGCTTGCTGGAGAAATTGTGGCCATACTTGCACCATTTTACACATGCTTTGGCCTTGCAACCATCTCCTTCAATTTTGAAATACAAGTTCAGAAATATTGTATAAACATTCCTAACATACGTGAATGATTCTACATTTAGACCTCGTGCTTTACTTTCACATTTACCAGCTGTAATCTTTGCAGGCCTGAGTCAGGCTGACTGGCTAGAATTCCCCCAAACATCATTCATTCTCTATGAAGAAAGAAGGCAATTCATGTGGAGGCAAAACCCTAATCCAGTACAGGAAATGTCCGGAATGGAAAGGAGTTAACAACAAAGACTGTTAAATGAAAGCTGCTTTAAGTACTTATTATAATGGAAGCTTTGTTTTACTTTCACTTGTCCCAAAGACCACAGAATTCTCCAAAGGACAAGAAACAAACAATAACATAATTTTGTATTCATGCAAAGCATTTTACGGGAAAGACGAGTTCATGCCTCATGGGAAACCAACAATGATCTATCTATCTATCTATCTATCTATCTATCTATCTATCTATCTATCTATCTATCTATCTATCTATCTATCTATCTATCTATCTATCTATCTATCTATCTATCTATCTATCTATCTTCTCTATCATTAAATCTATACCCCCCCCCCCCCCCCTGTTTATCTATCTGTCTATTTTGAGAATGGAGTCATTTCAATTGATTGTTAATTTTCTATTCACTAAAGTTTGCTTGGGAAAAAATAATTATAGTCCATGTTTTTTTTTTTTTGTTTTTTTTTTGGGGGGGGGGGGGGCATTTTTACATTTTATTTTATTTCAGTATCATTAATTTAGTGTTCTCTTTCTTGGTGTTTTTTTTTTCCTTTCCTTTTATTATGTATCTGACCATTATGTCTACACTGTTGCTCTAAATGTTTTTTCTTTCTTTATTTTTCTGTGAACAAAAATGATAATGACAAAGGTGACAACGTTTTGGCACAAGAGACAATCTAGGGTATATGAGAAGAACTTACCTAACCTTTAAGATACTTCTTAGGCCTCGTACACACGATCAAATCTGTCTGCTGGAAACGGTCTGCTAGACCGTTTCAGCAGACAGATTCGATTGTGTGTACGGGCAAACAGACGGAAAGCATGCTTACCAATCTGTTGGCTGGGAACCCGTCTGCCCGACATGTCTGCTGGTTAGTACACTAACCAGCAGACATGTCTTCTCGCACACGCGCCGAATGGTTTCGACGCATGCGCGGAAGTGTTTTACTTCCTGGTGCGGTGACGTGGCGGCGTCACCGCCAAGTCACCGACACATCAGCGCGCTGTCTGCTGGCGTGGATTTTGGCTTACTCGCGTGTACACGCGAGCAAACCAAAATGCCAGCAGACAGATTTGTTCAAATCGGTCGGACAGACCATTTGGAAAAAAATATTTTTAATCGTGTGTACGAGGCCTTAGGCTAATTTTTAGCCCAAAAGCGCCTGAAAATGCTCCCAGTGTGAAAGAGGTCTAAGGGTGGCAGTCCTTTTACTATAGGGTTTTTTTCTCCATTAGCCTGCAATGAATTGGTTTTAGCAAGGGTTCCCTCAAAATTATTTTAGGGGTTCCTCTGGGTACAAAAGGTTGAGAAAGGCTGCTCTTGAAGATATAAACTTTATACCAGATCTACCAGATGGGCTGTTGAAGGCAAACATTTTTCAAAAAAAAATAAAATATAATTACTATTTGGCAAAAGATAATCAGACTATTTCATGCCAACGCTTTAGAATGATATACATCCTCTTTAGGGCTCATTTGAACCACAGTGTGATGACCTGAAATGCATTGTTAACCTCCCTGGTAATCCCAAGTCTGGCTCGGGGTTGAAATCCAGTACCATTAGCGGTATCCCCGAGCCCGACTCGGACTAGCATCTCAGTATCCAGGCAGAGTTAACTTACCTTGTCCCCTGGATCCTGTGCTGTCTCCCCGCTGTGTGAGCGAGCTGTCTCCTTTCACACAGTGCTGAGTGCCGCCGTGCTCCGTTACGACGCACAGGGGTGGAGATCAGTGCCAAATTGAAAAAAAATAAAAACACAGTGCTTTTAGACCAGCTAGAAAACAGCGATAATAAATTAGAATCACTTGCAGAATTGAGCAATAGCGATTTGTGGGGAAATTCATCATCAAACATTGAAAGTAAGGACAGCAACAATTCTGCAACTGAGCAAATTTCAGTGTTTTTGATTTGATTACATTATTTATTAATTTTTATTATATTTACATTATTATTTTTTATAATTATTTATAGTTTTTATTATATTATAATTTATGATTTTGTGTGTCAAACGTTATCATACCCGGGATGTTTACTAGACTATTGTTTGGACAGATTTAAAGGATCACTACAGGAAACATTTTTTCTAGCTAAATAGCTTCCTTTACCCTAATGCAGTGCTGTTTTCATGTCCTCATTGTTCGTTTGTTCGTTTTTGCTTTGAAGTAGCTGTAATACTTCTCTAATCTCCACACTTCCTGGTTGTCTGGCTCTTTATGAAAAAACTCATGGCAGATTTTCACTGTGGTCTAAGCTGTGTGTCTAAAACTCCTCAGTATCAGATTCATTTTAAAAACAAAACACTGCCCTGGATTTGTTTGTTTTTGTTCTGTGTGTCTTCTCTACTTCACAGAAACATGATATCATTTTAAAAACGAAAGTGAAACTAGAGGCACATTTTATGATTGATTTTTATCTATTTTTAATCATTTTTAAAAGGAATCAGTTAACTTTTATGTCTCTATACCCTGTAAACAGTCATTTCAGCAAAACATTTTTTTTTCCTTTAGTGACCCTTTAAGTGAGTTATTCCTAAGGCCCCGTACACACCAATAAATAAATCTGTTCAAATCGGTCTGACAGAGCGATTTGATCAGATTTGTCTGCTGGGCTATTTTGGTTTGATCGCTGTACACACGATCAAACCAAAATCCCCGCCAGCAGACAGCGCGGTGACGTGGTGATGACGTTGACGCCGCCACGTCACCGCACCAGGAAGTAAAACACTTCCGCGCATGCGTCAAATCCATTCGATGCATGTTTGGGCAGATATGTCTGCTGGTTAGCGTACTAACCAGCAGACATATCGGATGGATTGATTCCCAGCAGAAAGATTTTAAAGCATACTTTAAAATCTGTCTGCTGGAAAAATCTGTCTGTCCGCCCGTACACACGATCGAATTTGTCTGCTGAAACGGTCTGTCAGACCGTTTCCAGCAGATATATTCGATCGTGTGTACGCGGCCTAGGAATTACAGGCCTATAATATAAAACGCCAAATTTCCATGCAAAATAATGGTACTGTTTTCAGCACCTAAAATTCAGCCCCTAAAATCTGAAAGAATCATACCGTCAGGGAGGCTAAAACACATTACAATGTTTTCTTTTTTTTTCTTGTATGCAATTCACATGTGATGGAGCATGTTTACTTCCTACAGCACATCAGAAAGCAAAAAGTCCTACTTTTTTCAGGACGATAATGTGAACTGAATCCACAGGACATGAAGCAGATTGCCTTGCTCTTGTGTGTGTGTGTGAATGTGCCCCTAAAATCAATGCTTGCACGTCCTTTAGGACCCCTTCATCTAATAGCTATCATTCAGAAACTGTACTTAATTTTTAACCACTTCAATACAGTGCACTTAAACCCCCTTCTTACCCAGACCAATTTTCAGCTTTCGGTGCTCTCACACTTTGAATGACAATTACTCAGTCATGCAACACTGTACCCAAATAAAAATTGCGTTCTTTTTTTTCACACAAATAGAGCTTTGTTTTGGTGGTATTTAATCACTCGGGTTTTTTTTTTTTTGCGCTATAAATAAAAAAAGACGGTAGATTTTGTGAAAAAAATGCATTTTTCTTTGTTTCTGTCATAAAATTTAGCAAATTAGTATTTTTTCTTTATAAACGGGTGACAGGGCAGGTCACTGGTGGGTGACGGGTGACAGGGTACGGTCACTGGTGGGTGACAGTTGCACCGCTGATGGCAGTCTATTTATGTGACAGGTGCACTTTATGGGTGACTGTTGGGTGACTGGTGACAATTGTGGGAGGGAAAAGGGACAGATGTGGTGTTTGTGCAGACACTACAGAAACAAAGAACTGTAACTTACTGCTTCTAGCTCTTCTCTCCTCACACTGGAAACGATGTGTGAGGGGAGAAGAGCTGGTAACAGTTAATTACAGCTCTTTGTTTACACTAGTGATCAGAGCTGATCACGTGGTACACAGCCCTGACCAATGGCTGTGTACCATTGTCGGTGACGAGCAGTGTTCTCGGGAACACGCTGCCGCCGACGGGCACGCACGGCGCGATCGTGATCGCGAACATGCGCCGTGCACTTTGGGGGTGTTGCCATGTGTGATAAGCCATGACTTCATTACGGCCGATCAAGTGGTTAACAGCGCATCCGCGCCGCTGTTCACCCCTGTCGGTAACGAGCGGTGTCTCCGTGACACGCCGCTACCGACAGTATAGGGATGCGCGCATGCGATCGCACGCATTCCCTATTCAAATGACTGCATGTCATATGATGTGCAGTCAGGATATTGGAGTCCTCCGCCCGCCGTCGGTGGGCGGTGGACAAGTGGTTAAATCAAATATCAATTTTAATTTGACATAAAAAAAAAAAAAAATATATATATATATATATATATATATATATATATACAGTACAGACCAAAAGTTTGGATACACCTTCTCATTCAAAGAGTTTTCTTTATTTTCATGACTATGTAAATTGTAGAGTCACACTGTGGAGGCATCAAAACCATGAATTAACACATGTGGAATTATATACATAACAAAAAAGTGTGAAACAACTGAAAATATATGTCATATTCTAGGTTCTTCAAGGTAGCCACCTTTTGCAGCAGACACATCTCTAGAACAACTGTTAAGAGGAGACAGTGTGAATCAGGCCTTCATGGTAGAATATCTGCTAGGAAACCACTGCTAAAGAAAGACAACAAGCAGAAGAGACTTGTTTGGGCTAAAGAACACAAGGAATGGACATTAGACCAGTGGAAATCTGTGCTTTGGTCTGATGAGTCCAAATTTGAGATTTTTGGTTCCAACCACCGTGTCTTTGTGCAACGCAGAAAAGGTGAACGGATGGACTCTACATGCCTGGTTTCCACCGTGAAGCATGGAGGAGGAGGTGTGATGGTGTGGGGGTGCTTTGCTGGTGACACTGTTGGGGATTTATTCAAAATTGAAGACATACTGAACCAGCATGGCTACCACAGCATCTTGCAGCGGCATGCTATTCCATCCGGTTTGCGTTTAGTTGGACCATCATTCATTTTTCAACAGGACAATGACCTCAAACACACCTCCAGGCTGTGTAAGGGCTATTTGACCAAGAAGGAGAGTGATGAGGTGCTGTGCCAGATGACCTGGCCTCCACAGTCACCAGACCTGAACCCAATCAAGATGGTTTGGGGTGAGCTAAACCGTAGAGTGAAGGCAAAAGGGCCAACAAGTGCTAAGCATCTCTGGGAACTCCTTCAAGACTGTTGGAAGACCATTTCAGGTGACTACCTCTTGAAGCTCATCAAGAGAATGCCAAGAGTTATGTATATAATTCCACATGTGTTAATTCATAGTTTTGATGCTTTCAGTGTGAATCTACAATTTTCATAGTCATGAAAATAAAGAAAACTCTTTGAATGAGAAGGTGTGTCCAAACTTTTGGTCTGTACTGTATATATATATATATATATATATATATATATATATATATATATATATATATATATATATATACATAGATAGATAGATATAGATAGATATTTGAGTCATTTTTGTATGACTTTTTTTTAGAGATGGCATAGTATAGCCATTACAAATATTCAGTTGCTATGATGCCTAAAAACAAAGCTTTCTGGCTACACAGTTGATTCATAACCTTAATAATAAAATGTGGTTATTTCATTTGGATAGAATGGATGAATTTATAGTTTAGGGATCTCTATACGATTGCTGTAAAAGCAATTAGTATTCTGTATCACAGACAGTAATGGCCCTTGAGATGGAGATTAACAAGATGTTTTTGCCACGGAGCCTGTACACACATAGTTACAGAGAATTCATAATTGTGTAAAGGCAAATTCCAGTCAAATTGAAATTTAGGCCTTGCTATGCTTATGCTTTAATCTAGATATAGCTATATTCCTATATTCCTTTTATTCCTATTACAAGGAATGTAAACATCCCTTGTAATATAAAAAAAAATCATGACAGGACCTCTTAAATATGTGATCTGCAATAAAAAATAAAAAATGTTGTTTGAAAAAAAATAAAAAACACAAAGAATAAAGGTCTCTTTAAGATCTTTGTGCAGAAGTGACGTTTTGACGTCACTTCCGCTCTGCAGTGGTATGGAGCCGGGTGGGGGTCACCTTCCCCTCTCCCACCACTGATAAAAGTGATCTTGTGGCAAATCTGTCGCAGAGACCATTTTTATCTAAAAGCAGACCGCCCACTGAAGAAGAGGATGCTGAGGTTATGGCAGCTAGCTGCTGCCATAACAATGTTATCCCTCTTCAAAGTGCCACCATATTTTGACGGCGGAAGGACCGTAAGTGGCTAAAGATGGGAAAACTCCCAGCATCTCCAAATCTAAATGGATTTTTCTATGTAAAAACCCCATATGGCTCTTTTTGCACCAGAGTATACTTTTTTTTTCCAAAAACAATTTTATTGAGAAGAAATTTGAATACATACAGAGTAGTATATATAGCGTATAGAGGACTACACAGTATTGAATATACAATCGAGAACAGTTGACCAGGTACTAATACAGAAGAAAAATATCGTTAAAAGACAAAGAAAAACAAAAACCAAGAAAAAAGAAACAAAACCCCCAAAAAGAGAGGAACGGTAGCGTCACAATTGCAAGTATTGCATCTACAGCTTAAACAATAGACTAGCACGTCTGTATCCCAATAAAGCAGTACGGAGATTACAGTTACATAAAAGGAGGGTAAGGCCCCTCTCCCGATCATCATTGAGGGGGGAAGCGCTGGTGAAGTATGTCGGAGCCCATCGGAGTCACACCTCCTCCCACCCACCCCTACCGGGATCAATCTGTGGGTAGGGGAGGAGACCCGAAGAGCTCGACGACCAAGGACTGCAGGAACGGCTCAAACTACAGGGGAATTGCACCCTATACTGGATATTGGGAGTCCAACCTACAAGACAGGAGGGGAGAGGGATAGTGATGCACCTATCAGTGTGTGCGACGGACTAAGATCTAGACCGCCTAGCCTAGCAAGAAGCAGAGTGAGGTTGAGCATTGTCGGGTGGGGTATCCTGATCCAGGGTATCCCTATAATGGATCCAGCAGGCCCATGTTTGATAAAACTTTTCGTGCGTGTCGCGTGCTTGGTGTATGAGTCGTTCCATTTCTTCGACCCGTCCTACCCTAGTATGCCAGTCCTCAAGCGTGGGGGGCAGGGCAGTTTTCCAGCGTAGCGGGATGCACTGCGTGGCCGCGTTTATGAGGTGTAAGGTGAGAGATTTGTGATACTGAGCCCTGGATAGGGAGGTGTGGTGAAGGAGATATTGAGCTGGGGTGAAATCCACGGCGAGCGTCGTGATCTTGGTCACTCGCTCGTGTATTTCCCCCCAAAATGGCTGTAAGCGGGGGCACTCCCACCAGATATGTAAGAATGTGCCAGCGGCTAAGCCACACCTCCAACATTCAGGGGGGACGGCTGGAAAAATTAGGTGTAGTTTATCAGGGGTTCGATACCATCGGGTACAGAGCTTATATCTGTTTTCTTGAGCTGAAACGTTGATGGACCCTTTGTGTGTATGTTCCCATACCCGTTCCCAGTCGGCTTCTGATAAACTCGCATCTAGATCTTTATCCCATAATGTTTGGGCCGGTGCTCGAGGTTTTGTATGGGATAGAAGGATAGTGTATATTGAGGAGATTAAGTGCCGTTGGGGGCCCTGTGAGCAGCATAGTTGTTCCAGAGGGGTGAGGGGTCTACACCATGCAGAGGGTGTGGGAGCGCTCTGGAGAAAGTGCTTAATCTGCAGGAATTTGAAAAATGGCAGCGCAAGTTGTGGGAAGGCGGCAGCCATGTCAGCGTGTGTATACAGATTTGTGTTACGGAAGAAGAGGTGGGCTCTAATCTGCAACGATTGGGGGACAGTCGTAGTGTCTTTCGGCCTGATACCTGCAGGGAAGTCAGGGTTAAGAAGCAGTGGGGTCATTGGGCCTGGAGAGGGGGTTGTCCCGTGGGATCTACAAAGTGCCCTAAAGGTCTGTAAGGTGGGGCCAATCAGGGGGTGTGCCATACACTCCTTAGGGGTTGCGGGGGCACTGATCCAGGGAAGGTGGGAGATCGGAAAATTGAGGAATGCATTTTCTATTGCAACCCAAGCCTTATTGTCTGCGTGGAGATGCCAGTCTACCAGCCGTACAAGGTGACAGGCCTTGTGATACAGGGCCACATCGGGGACACCCATACCTCCCTTGTGTTTGGGAAGTGTTAGCTTGTCCCAGCTCAGCCTAGGGGGGCGACCGGCCCAAAGGAAGGTCCTACAGATCCCCTTGAGGGAGGTGAAAAAGGTCGGCGGCACTTTGATTGGGACCGCTTGCAGAAGGTATAAGATTCGGGGAAGCAAGTTCATTTTAAGTATGGCCGCCCTGCCAAACCAAGAGAAGTGCCCTCGCCCCCACCTGAGTAGATCCTCCCTAATCGTGTGTATAATGGGCAGGAAGTTAGCCTTATACAAATCAGTTAGATTGGCCGTAATCTTGATTCCCAGATATTGAATGTCGCTCGTATCCCACCGGAAGGGGAAATTGTTTTTGCACTGGGTGACCTCTGCATCGGGGAGGGAGACATTTAGTGCGGACGACTTCCCAAAATTAATTTTGAAGTTAGAAATAATATTGAATAGGCGGAAGTCTTGAAGAAGATTCGGGATTGTGACTATAGGGTTGGAAAGGAACAGCAGTATGTCATCCGCATACGCAGCTATTTTACATTGTTTTCCTGGGACATCTATGCCCTGGATGTTGGGATTATCTCTGATTTTGCGGAGGAACGGTTCCATAGTAATAATGAAGACAATAGGTGATAGTGGGCATCCCTGGCGGGTGCCATTTGTAATAGAGAAGGCGTCCGATAGGTGGCCATTAACTCTGATCCTCGCTGTGGGGACCGAATATAGAGCCATGGCCATTTGGATGAAGCGGGGCGGGAGTCCCAGTGCGCCAAGTGCAGCGGACATATAGTCCCAGGCCACCCTATCGAACGCCTTCTCGGCGTCTAGGGACAAGAAAAAACCTTTACCATGGGAAGACGTCAGCCAGTGGTGTATATTTAGGGCCTTGGTGGTGTTATCCCTGGCCTCCCTTCCAGGGACAAAACCGACCTGATCAGGGGAGATGATGTCGGGGAGCAGTGGTAGTATTCGGTTGGCTAGAATTTTGGCATAGAGCTTTACATCAACATTTAGCAGCGAGATAGGGCGGTAGTTGGAGACTAGCGTGACATCCTTTCCCGGTTTGGGTATCAGGGATATGTGGGCTTCTAACAAGTCTTTCCTATGTGGGGTGGGGGAAGTGACGTCATTATAGGTCGCTAGAAAATGTGGGATCAGGATATTCGAGTAAGCTTTGTAGTAACTGGCCGGTAGGCCATCTGGACCCGGGCTTTTCCCGGGCTTAAGCTGTTGCAGGGCAGAAAGCGCTTCCTGAGACGAGATGGGCAAGTCTAGATGGGATAAGTCCTTGAGGGGAGATTGCGGGGATCCGTAGTCACGCAGAAAATCCTGAATAAGCGTTTTCCTGTCTGGGACCGACGGCGACGTCGTGGGAGTGGGGAGGGTGTAGAGGTCGGAGAAATATCGGACGAACTGGTTCACAATGTCTGTAGAAGATGTAAGCGCCGTCCCTGAAGGGGTGGTGATGGAGTGAATGGTATGAGATGATTTCTTCTTCTGGAGGGCAGCAGCTAGCAATTTCCCTGACTTATTGCTGTGTTCGTAAAAGAGCTTGTTGGTTAGGGTATATCTGCGTTTTAGTGTTTTCTGGAGTTCCTCTAAAAGCTCTTGCCGAGCCTTCAGCAGTTCGGTGTGTGTTTGAGAAGCCAGCGAGCGCTTGTGAGCGCGTTCTAGCATCTTAACCCGATTGGACAGATCCGTTACTCTAGCTTTTCTCAGCCTATTACGTTTAGCCATCAGGGAGATGAATTCTCCCCGAACTACACATTTATGAGCTGTCCATACCAAGGTAGGGGAGGCTTCACCCCCCGCGTTTTCGGTGAAGTAATTTGTTAAGACTTCCGATACTGATCTAGAAAGGTCCGCATCCAGAAGGACGGAATCATCCAACCGCCATATCATTGATTTGGCACGGAGTGATGGTATCCGTAGGGTCATGGTGATTGGGTGGTGATCTGATAAAAACATTGGTTCTATTGTAGCTTCAACTAGGGATGTGAGGTCAGACTGTGTTAGAAAGAAGTAATCTATCCGGGTGTATTTTTGGTGTAGTGAAGAGAAATACGTGAAATCTTTCGTGTTTGGGTGCAATGTGCGCCACGCATCATGTAAGGTCAGTGTGGTCAGTTGTGATTTTATGGCTTGCAGGGCTCTGTATGTCAGGCAGGAAGAGCCATTGGACGTGTCAAGGGCAGGGGTAAGGGGGATATTGAGGTCCCCTCCCACTACTAGAGTACCTGATTGAAACGAAGTTAGTTGGTAGAGCACCGTGCGGAAATACGTAACTTGCTGTGAGTTTGGGGCGTATAGGTTGGCTATCGTGAGAATCCTGCCGTGTAACGTGCCTTTTACGAAAATATAGCGGCCCTGTGGGTCCTGCTGCACGTCCGTAACTTGAAAGGGGCAGTGCCTCGATATCAATATCGACACCCCCTTCGACTTTGCGGAGCCGTTGGTGGCATGGTAGACTATTGGGAAATTCCGGTCTCACCAGAGTATACTGACAACATGTGACTCTTTATTTAAACAATTGTGCAAGACAAAGTCAATGAGTCAAAGATCTAAAATCAATATTCTGTGTCAATGATTTTTATAAAATTTCAAAGAAAGATACAAATAAAAACAAACATTTGGTATATAATAGTGGCAAAATGCTATAGTATCTTATTTTATCATAAACATTTAAAGGGACAGGAAAAGAAGACAAAAAGAAATGGTCAATGATTGTGGAGTTAAAAAATTCAATCTCCGTCATATCCTATTCCTCCTGCCCCCCCCTCTTAGTCTTGAACATCCACGCTTTACACTTGCTCAATCACGTTTCCTGTTCTGCTGGATGTTGGCCTTTTGGGCCACACACCCTGACACTTGGTCCCCCAGGTGCCCAGGACCCCTCACCCTAAAGGTAGTCTATGTTCTCACCGGAGACGTCATGTTCCCTTTTCTAGTAGGGCCACTAGTTAAAAAAAATCATACATTGTGATTTCTGGAATTTTTATTTTTGATTATGTCTCTCACAGTGGACATGCACCTACGATGACAATTTCAGACCCCTCCATGATTTCCAAGTGGGAGAACTTGCAAAATAGCAGGGTGTTCAAATACTTATTTTCTGCACTGTATGTCCTTCTACACGGTTAAGTTAATTGCGGTCCCCTCCCGCTCACAGTGTGTTCCCTTGTGGGGTGTGCGGGTACTGGGTTGACCCTTGCTGGTCCGGTACTTACAAGTTCACATTTCTGAGTCCCGAGACCCCCACCTACACCCCCTATGTTGGTTTGATAACCTAGAAAGTTCCATCCTCTTACAGTACGTGATTGGTCACGTGCATGAAAGGTTAGCACTATAGTCATCCTTTTGAGTCCATTGTACTTCGCATATGTTTGTCTTGTATACTTTGTAAAGATGTTCTTTATGATGTTCTATGCAACGCTTTTGTATTTGTTGAAAATCAATAAAATGTTTTAAAAAAAAAATTCAACATTGTAGCAGGGGTCGTACTTGGGCCCTCCAGCTGTAGTGAAACTACAAATCCGATCATGCCTCTGCCTCTAGGAGTCATGCCTGTGAGTTAGGGTCTTGCAATGTCTCATGTGACTTGTAGTTTCAAAACAGCGGGAGGGCCGAGGTTGCCTACCCCGATGTAATGCTTAAGCATATGTTTGATTAAGACAAAGATCACAGACCTTCCTAGAAATTATCTATGTTATCATTTCAAATAACTGAGAGATTATTATTAATTATTATCTGGTTAAGTGTTGAAACAAACCATTCATAGATATATGACTGTGATTTCCTTGACCCAACATTCATAATTTTGGCTTCCAGAAAAATGTAAGAAATTAGTTTCTTTAGGAACATTAAGGACAGTTTAGTTAGGGAGAACCATAGAGGGTGATGTAGATAATAGTAATAATAATGATATATTGGTAATTTGAACAAGAACACCAAATATGGAATAAGATCCAGGATGATTGCATTGTCTAAAGTCCTTTGATATTTGCTTGGTGATGACATGTTTTGGGATCAGGAAAAGAAAACTGATCTATTGAGGCCTGGTTCACACCTATGCGTTTTTTGGTGCTTTTTGCTGAAACGCACTACAGTTTATTTAATATGGTTTCTTATAGCACACATTCACATCTATGCCTTTTTCACCCACTGCGTTTTTGGAAAGTGTCAGGGACTTTTTTAAATGCAAAGCTGTGCTTTTTTGGTTCAATAGACTTCAATGGAAAAGCTGCAGAAAAGCATGTAGTGCGTATTAGCCACGATTTTGCTGCAATTTTAAAGCGATTTTTTTTTTGCGATTTTTTTAAATTCCCCAACAACAAATTGGCTAAATAAAAAATGCAAAACGCAAATCGCGTCCAAATCACTGTAAAATTATGTGTGCAATAACACAAAATGCACAGCAAAAAAGCACTTCAGGTACATTGTTGTAATTTACTCAACAACTGTTACAGATTTGAGACAATATATATTTATTTGTTTGTTCTGTATTCAATTTTAAAATACCAATAAAAACATTGAGAAAAAAAAAAAAGCACTTCAGAAATGGATCAAAAGCAAACTGCATAGGTGTAAACCAAGTCTTAAGCCTATTTAATCAGAAAAATGTTTTTTCTTATAGTTGAGTATTAAACCAAATTAGGCAACCACAATTGGAAGTGATGATTGTCACAAAGCACATTGATAAATTAATTTCTGGTCTCTGGAATATGTTAATATTTTTATCTTCAGAGAAAGATCACCCTAGTGTTGATTGTATTAAGTAATAACAGGCCAATAGACTTGAAAAAATGTGCCAAAAAGGGAGCTGAAAGAAACAAAAACATCTGGCACTGGTCAGACTTCTGCATTTTACCATATTCTTTTTGTTTTATAATACAAAGTGCAGATTTATGATTCTGGAATTTACTTCTAGTCTGTGAAACCTCATCTTTAGAATTTCCTTGGGCTTCCTGTTTTTCTGCAGGCCATCTGTGAGTTCACTGGCTGTACAACACACAAGTCTCCAGCTAAAGCTGCAGAAAGGCAGTCAGCCAGCCATGTGCCTGGAACACAATACAGAATTTTGCAGATACCTGCACGGCCCACTTCATATCAATGCAAGGGCATGGTCATTATTGAGCTGGCATGTTTCCTTTCTGACCTCACATTCAGCCTATCTTCGTGTCACGCAGAATTGTTTGCATTGCCTTACTGATACAAATCAAGTTGAACTTTATATATCCAACTATGATACAATATTGTAGATTTAAAGATGATCTGAACCCTGGAAGCTGTACTCATACAAGACAGGCAGGAGGCAAACTACTAGTGACCAGCATTGCCTGTGTTACAATACTTCCAGAATCCCTGCCAGTACTTCCAATGGTAGTATCAGAATCCCTGCCAGTACTTCCAATGGTACTATCAGAATCCCTGCCAGTCTTTTCAATGGAACTTTAAAAATCCCTGTTGGTACTTCCAAAAGTACTCACAAAATTCCTTCCAGTACTTCCAATGGCACTCGCAAAATCCCTGCCAGGACTTCCATGGCACCCCGGAAACAATGCTGGCGAAAAGCAGCAAACCAGCTACCAGCTACCAGCTGTAAGCAAGAGCTATAACACTGAAGCATGTCACCTGTGTTGCTGACCTGGATTGTGTGACCATTCTCTCTCCCCCTGTTTTGTCTACTGTCTTCTTCATTGCTAGACTGTCTGATTAGATCCCTACCTGAACTCGCCTACTTTCTTGCCACCCGCTTAGTTTACTACCTACTTGCTGATTGACAAGATTACTTGTTTAATACTGACTAGACTTTGGTCTCCTGTCTTTGCATCATAGCCACCTTGTTTCCACTTTCCCTGGTGGGCAAATCTGAGGGCGATTAACTGGTGTCAACTCGCCTCAAATTGAGACTGCTGGCTCATCTCCATCATCAAGAGCTCTGGTGATGATCAGAAGAGAAATACAGGTGCCTCTAGGTTAGAACTGTAAACATTTTAATGAGATACAGGTGCATTATCCACTTACATGGAGGTTAAGGAAGTAAGGCACGAGTCCATCCACACTGGCGTGTCGTTCACTGCAGAGTGGCGTTCTGAACAGCTTATTTTTCTGCCTGAGGGGGAGAAATCCTAGCCAGCAGGATCTCTGGGACCACCGCAATGAAACCGAAGCTTGGACCAGGCCGATGGTGAAGGCTGGAATGCGGCGCCATGTCCCAGCCTTCACCACCGGCCTGAATCAAGTTAGCCCACCTCCTTCACACCTCAGATGCCAAAATTAACTTTAAATCTTATTATAAATGAAGATTTTATAACTCTTTAAAATGCAATGCTTCCAGCAGTCAGGTTTCACCTTCACTGGGGCTCCAGTAGCATCAAGTCTGTATATAGCACTAGAGGGTTTATTAACATTAATTATTGTCCCCCACAAGCCAGGCTCCACTTGCAGGTTTCTTGATGGACCCCATATGCATCTGAAGCCTCCTACACATGCACGGTTTTCTCGGCAAGAAAGCTGCTGGCAGAGCTTTCTTGCCGAGTAAACCGTGCGTGTGTACGAGGCTTTGAGGTTTCTCGTCAAGAAAACTGCCCAGAATCTAGACGAGAATGATAGAGAACCTGCTCTCTATTTTCTCGTCGTGAGATTCTTGCCAGTGTTTTCCTGCCGAGAAACCCGAGCGTGTGTGTACTTACCTCTCCATGGAAACCCATGCATGCTCAAAATGACTTTGACGCATTTGCGGTAGCTTCCAAGGCATAGGTAGGGTGAAGAAAGATGACGGCGACGGCATCAAATGTGAAGAGCGCATGCTCGTCATAGTCGATGACATCACCGCGTTCATGCCATTCAAAAGAACGGTGGTTCTTTTGAATGGACTGTGTGTACACTCGGCCGGCAAGAGAATCTTGCAAGAATCTCATCAGGAAAAATGTTTTTTTTTCCTGACGAAATTCTGGGCCATGTGTACAGGGCTTAAGATAAATTCCTGCTTTTTCCTCTTTTAATAAAACATCCCTGTGTGATTGCTGTACCTATCGTTCACTAGGTGCTAAAATAATCCAGCATTTCAAATTCTTAAAAAATCACAATGGTAAATACAGTTTTCTGTTTATAGTTTCCTGTGTAAAACATGATGTTAAGTTTCTGGAGCAAGTTATATAAGTTATGTGCATTTTGGAAACTATAGAAAATGTGTAATCCAGTCTTGTGTGCCAAATAGGACATGGGTTTTAGCTAAGTCAGTCAACAGTCAGCGGATTCTCCAGCATGCAAGTGTTTATCCAACACCACCAGTAGACTTTAAATTTTGGGTAGACTTAGTCTTCACAAAGGAAACATGTTTGTAAATGTATTCCCATCTTTAGTATACCAAGAACTAACCTAATACTTAAAAACATACCGCAAAATTACCACATCCTTACATCTAGTTTTGAACATTGTTGATCGAGGTTAGTTCAGTAATAGTTCCAAAAGTTTCCCAAAATCTCCTCTGGCACATCTCCTGAGCAATAGTAAAAACAGATGTGTGGAATTATAGATTTTAATCTTTTGATTCTCATTTTAACAGTGAAGAAACTGTTTTGTAACTTCTAGAAAATGTATTGCGTTAGAGCTGATGTGTTCCCACATCATAATCATCTTCACCATCAATATTCATTTGTTTATTCCACAGCAGTCTTGCTCTTGGGACCACACAACAGGTATCCGCTGTGTGTAGTATGAACAGTTTTTTATTGAAAAGCCTGTGGCGTGCAAAACACAACCCAAAAACTTCACCCGGTGCAGGAAAAAATGTGCACACACATAAAGAGTGAAACACAAAAAACTGCGATGGGTGCCATCGTCAATTGGTCCTCCGCAGAGGACCCAGCTCTGATCCCCCGGGGCGTTAGGCTCCAGACAGGGAAAAGAGTTATTGGAGTCCAAGCAGCCGAAACCACTAGGACCCCACTATGGCCCATGCAGTCGAAACTACATGGCCAAACATCCTCGGAGGGACTGCCAAGACAGAACCCTCCTCGGTGAGGCTCCCCCGAAGGGAGACCCCATAAGAGAAGGTGAACTAAGCCAGAAGGCCATGTCCACCTACTCCCAAGACTTTCAGAGTCAGGCCCGAGGACCAGCACCCTACTCGCCACACATAAAGTGCTCCAACCAAAAAAAGTGACAAACAAGACAAACAGGGGGAAAAATAAAAAAGAAAGTGGGGGAAAAGGAAGGTGGGAATGGTGAGTGGAAAGTGGCCATTGTGCAATACAATGGCCGGCCCTCTGGCCAGGAACAAAAATTCCTCTGGTCCTAGCCAAAAGGCTCGGCCCTAGAGGCAGGTGCTAAAAAGGTGTATGTGGAGATATGTGACCTAAGGTGCCACACGTTGAGTGCCCCTCAACACACAGTGCAATGTATGGCACCCCTGGACTGCCACTCCAGGGGCACTATCTCCACAGGCTTTTCAACGGACCCTGACCCCCGGTCCAGACCGACAGCACCCTTCCCAGCCAGGAAGGTAGGAGAAGAGGTTGGGGAGGGCCAGCCGCAGCCGAATACTACCCACAACCCCCAACTCTCCCACCTAATCACATTCGGGAAGTACTACCCGCCTCTCCCCGAAGGGATTAGCAAAGGTTCCCTCGCCGAACAACTGACTGGGGCAGACACCACCGAATCCAGGCCAAAGGCCAGGGTCCCGGCCCTTCAGCTTCGACCTCATGCCTCTCTGCCCCGATCAGAAGGCTTTCGCCTCTACGCCAATAGGCTTAGCGTCCACCGACTGCCATCCCTTTCCCCCTCGCCGAGTACTGGGGACAGTCAGTTTAGCACCACCTATTGGCAACTGATAAGAACAGATACTACACTTGATCTTAGCCAAAAGGCCAAAGGCCAAAAGGTAGTATGAACAGTGGTGTACCTTCTCTGACTATAGGAGGCTGGATGGGGAACATGCAGAGGTCTAAAAATGATCAGAGTACCTTCCGTATTTTGGAAGGCACTCATGGAGACTTCTGTCACCCAGAACAGCACAGGAGTCAATTGAATTCTTTCCATGCACAGAAACAATATGCTTAGGCTTTTGTTGTAAATACATGCTTAAAAGGGTTGTAAAGGTACATTTTTTTCCCTAAATAGCTTCCTTTACCTAAGTGCAGTCCTCCACTTACCTCATCCTTCGATTTTGATTTACATGTCTGTATTTCTTCTGGGAATTTTATTTATTTTATTCCCACAAAACTCAGCAATAACATACAATTATAATTAGATAAATACTAATCAACCTTGATGGACACATTCTGAGCTCCTGTCCCTAAAGTGAAACTATAATAGCACTGAAAGTTATTAATATATGTATGGGTCACTACCCACCTACTTCTTTGACTTTACATGTTGACTACACAAGTCTATTCTATAACATCTCTACCCATCAAAATTAATAATAAGACATAAAGTCCAGTCCTTCAGAAAACATTTCCCAAATTCAAGTGCAGACCTCATACAAGTGAAACTTTCTCATCCACAGTGTTCATAAACATTTTCTGTGATTTTGCTCACGAGTACCCTCAGTGCACCTCTTCACATGGACATTAAAGGGGTTGTAAAGGAAAACATTTTTTTTTCATAATAAGAATCCTTTACCTGCAGACATTCCTCTTTTCACTTCCTCATTGTTTGTTTTTGCTCAGAAGTTGCTCTATTTCTTCTCTGTTCTGTTCACTTCCTGCTTGTCTGATTTTACTGACCACCGTGAAGGGAGACTTTACAGCGGTGGCCAGTAACGTGCTCGCCCCCTCCTGGAAACTACATCTGTGTGGCAGGACACTCTCTACGCGTTAGAGACTTCAAGTAAGTGTGAATTACTGGGCGTGCCGCAATGCATACTGGGAAATGTAGTTCTTACATGAACAAATGAGCAAACCAGGAAGTGAATGAGAGAACAGAAACTAGAACGCCAGAGGTGATATAGATGAATGAATGAATGAATAAATTAATGACTTGTATAGCGCAACGCATGCGAACTGAATCGACTCTGGGTGCTTTTTCCAGCCAGTGTCTGCTTGACTGGTGCGGTCATTTTTACCCTGTAGGATCTTGACACGCTAGGGACACACAGTCATACACACATATATACATATATGAAGATGAAGGAATTTAATAGGTATTTACTCGTTTGTTAACAGAATCATTACACTATTCTGTCTGTCTACCTTGCAGACATTAATTTTAGGCAAAAAAAATGTTTCCTTTACAACTCCTTTAACTAAATATAAAAAATAACAAGATCAAATGTACTGTAAAATTAGAGGCTGGTATCCTTCACAAGATGAAAAGCTATACTCTGAGGAAGTGTAAAGAGTTCTCTCACAGTACATTCACCAAGCTCTGTCCTAACACCTTATGTTGTACTATGAACTTTATCAGGGGAATGCAGATGGTGGCATTTTTTTGTAAAAGGGCCTTGGTGAGGTGTAACCTGTTGGGCACACAGCCAGGAGTTTTGGAGTGAAAACTAGGGAACATACAGTATATACAACATAAATGTAATATACCTGGTAAAGAACGAAATGATGGGAGAGCTGTCCCTTACACCTCCTGTCCTGTTTGTCCCCTGAGATTGATGAAAGGGTAGGACAGGACATGGAGTGACATGGGCACCTGCATTAAGTCCTAGCTAGCATAAAAACTTTGGGAAGTGGAAGCTAAGGAACAGGAACTTGTTCTGGATGCCATCACAGGGCTTGCAGAATCAGTAAGAATGAATGTGATAAAACAGGCAGAAGTCGGCAACAGGCAGGCAGCAGAGGTACAAATTTTGAAGACAAGAGCGTAGGCAGGAGCCAGGCTGAGGTCAGTATTGCATGGGCAGAAGATGAGGCGAAGGAATAAGCAAGGTGCAGAGTCCAGAAGCAAGTCAAAGGTCAGTAACTAGAGAAGTCGAGATAAGCCACAATCAGAAGGCAAACATGGGTATATTGTAATACATAAAGAATCACTGCGCTACAATTACCTCCTTATTGCTTCATGCAGCTGATAGTGGCCCTGTGATTCACACAAATCTAACAGGCCCATTTAAAGCCTTATAAAACCACCAAAAACCACTTTGATTTCACTTACCAATTGACTGTGGATTTTGCCAAAATTACAAACACTTTAATCTCCTGATTTTTTACAAAACTTCAGGTAAATGGAAATGTTCTATCTTTTTGTTTATCCCAATAAAGAGATAAGTCATGATGACCATCCAGACCAGCTACTAAAAAAGAGATAGTGATCTCCTGGGGTCTCTAAGAAAGAAATGTTTGTAATCATTTGTTTTCATTAAAAACTGTTCTTTATTTGGCACAAGAATCACACAGTAAGTAAGTGCAAAGTTAGTTGGAATAACGGCTTTAAAATCAGATGGCTAAAATCACAGCAGAATACTGATCTTGCCACTAGAAAATGACTAATATTTAAAGAGGACAATGTCAATGTTCATTTTTTCTCAGGTACTCAAAAATCATCAGTTTACTTAGTGATCCTAATTTATGCTGATTTTATTGTGCTCAAGCTATCTTTATATTCACAGTTCTGTTAAAAACTCAGGGCCAGATTCACAGAGCCCTTACTCCGGTCTATCTCGCGTTAGACCGGAGTACTTTCAAATTACGCACGTCGATTCATTAGTCTGAAGCCTCAAACCATGAAACGACGACTTTGGCCTTCAATCCGACTGGCTTACGTGTTCATACGCCTTCGGATCTACGCTGCAATAATTTTGCGGCCGCTGGGTGGAGTTCCCGTCGTTTTCTGCGTCGGGGTATGCAAATGAGCATTTTCCGACAATCCACGAAGTTACGAGCGTCGTTCGCAATCTCTTACGGCATCTGTAGTCATCTTTTTGCCGCGTAAAGTTATTCCAGCTTTTATCTGGTCTAGTTTTAGACAGCCCATGTTAGGTATGGCCGTCGTTCCCGCTTTGAATTTCAACGTCTTTTTTAATTTTTTTTACGTAAGTCGTCCGGGAATAGGAATGTACGTAAACGACGCTACTCAAACAAAAAACGCCGTTATTTCGCGCAATGCACGGCGGGAAATTTCTGAACGGAGCATGCGCAGTTCGATCACCGCAGGGACGCGCCTAATTTAAATGCTTCACGCCCCCTAATCGCGTATTTAGATTCCGCCGTGAGAAATACACTACGCCGCTGTACCTTACGGGCCAAAATCTACTTGGATTCGGCGTAGAGCCAGGTAAAATACGGCGGCGTTGTGTATCTCTGATACTCTGCGCCAATGTAATTGTACCTGAATCTGGCCCTCAGTGTATATTTCTACATGCTACATAAAAGTTACATTAGCTCACAACCAGTGCCTGATCCTGTAATGAGTAATTCATTTTTTTTCTGTCTGTCTGAACATAGTGGCCTTTTCCAGGCTTAAAAGACTTTGCATTTTCTGAAACAGAAGCCCTGTTCTTAATGAATTATAATAAAGTAAAATGATATTGTAGCATATATTGCTGATAAGAAGTAGAACACTGTGCATTTAGATTAACCACCCCTGGAGGACATAGCCGAAGAAAAATAGTAACACCACTTGATACTAATTTCCTGTCCTCTTGCTGTATTTGCCTTGCATTTTTTTCAGTCGAATGTTTGCATTCATGTTGAGTGCAAGATTTTATTTTAATTTCCTTTGGCGTTTTGCCTTTTTATAGATTTATGTTAAAGCTGGAACTAGTTTTCATTAAGCCAACTTCATTTTCACATGGAATATAGTTTCCATTAGTTAAAAGAAACAGGCCACCAAAACCCACATTTTCTGTAGATGTCAATTTTTTTTATCAATTATTACTTTGGTATTTCACAGATAGGGATGAGCTTGGTCATACCCATGGGTCTGAGTCAAATGCTGTGATAGCTGGATATCCATAATGCACTGCATGGCAATAGAACTATGACCAGTAGGCTTAGAAAGGCCAATAAGGGAGCTTTTGGTTAAACCAGCCCCCATTGCTATAAAATGGGAGGGGGGAAACAGCCAAAGTGTCAGTAAATTAAATGATTAGGGTCCATTATAAAACTGCACTTTATTTCTGAATCCCCTTACTGTCTTGTTATTGAGGGTTGTTTTTTTTTTTCATTCTTTTATTTTGTGGTTGACATCAATTATAGCTGCTATCCTGTCCATAGCATTTGTTTTTACAAGGTTTTTCTTTAAAAAGCAGGCTGGTCTTATCTTTAGTGTTTTTATTTTTATTTTTGGTTGATAGTGCTTTTTTAAATTTTGGGATGCTCAAATCGGAACAGTCACTTGTTACTGACCATCTGTTCTCGGAGCTGCCTTTTGTTCACAGCACGCTGCCGCTCATTTGAAAGAGAGAAAAAAAAGCTAAGTGAAATAACAGTGTGTACCTAAACCCCCTCAGATTATATTATTCACATTCCACCCATCCCTATAGATAAAATAACACATAGGCATATACCAGTTAGGCCCACTATTCCAATTAAACTGCCCTGCTACTTACCAAATTTACACTGATATATACTCTTTAATATCTTTAATCTTGTAGTAAGATCCTAGCCTGTACTCTTTGTTACTAGTAAATTTAGGCTGCCCCTTGCTCATATAAATTTTCTTGCTGCTGGCCAGTTTTGCACTGCCCAAAAATGAAAACAGAAAGAAGAAAAAAAAAAGAGAGAGAAAAACAAACATGCAAACAGAGCTATGTTTTGTGTGGTGAATGAAACATAGTTAAACAGAGAGATTGTGGATTTTTGTAGCACATTTTTTAACTTTAGAGTTGGCCGTGCATGTGGATATAATATTATATAAAGTATATAAAATCAAAGGTGCTTTTCACATGATGGAAAAAGAAGGGTTTACCGACAGTGACTGCAGTGTTAGTGACAGTCCAGAGTCAACAAAGGACTTAACATAAATAAATCACCAGAACCAGATGGCTTACACACTCAAGTCCTCAGAGAACTTAGTCAAGTTATAGCCAGGCCTATGTTCCTAATTTTTGTGGACAGGATTGGTACCAGCTGATTGTAGAAAAAGCCAACATGGTACCAATATTCAAAAAAGGGCATGTTCCTAAGAATTATAGGCCAGTCAGCCTAACATCAATCGTGGGTAAATTATTGGAGGGCATGATTAGGGATTATATCCAAAGTTTTACTGAGAAGAAGAATATCATTAGTAGTAATCACTCAGCATGGGTTTATGGGAGAATGTTCCTGCCAGACCAATCTGCTAACATTCTACGTGGCAGTAAGCAGCAATCTAGATAGAGGGAGGCCTGTGGATGTGGGGAATCTATACTTTGCAAAAGCATTTGATACAGTCCCCCATAAGCGCTTAATTTACAAGATGAGGTCTGCAGGCTTGGACCAGGGGGGTTGTGCTTGGGTAAAAAACTGGTTGCAGGGACAGGTCCAAATGGTAGTGATAAATAACATGTACTCAGACTGGTCTGGAGTGGTGAGTGGGGTACTCCAAGGTTCTGTCTTGGGACCAATTCTATTCAAAATATTCATGAGTGATATAGAGTATGGGATAACTAGTTCCCTAAATAGCTTCCTTTACCGTAGTGCAGTCCTCCTTCACTTACCTCATCCTTTGATTTTGCTTTTAAATGTCCTTATTTCTTCTGAGAAATCCTCACTTCCTGTTCTTCTGTCTGTAACTACACACCGTAATGCGAGGCTTTATCCCTGGTGTGAAGAAAGCTTCTTGAGGGGGCGAGCAAGAGTGTCAGGACACTCTCTACTTTGCAGATAGAGAAAGGAGCTGTGTGTTAGTGGGCATCCTGACACTTCTGCTCGCCCCCTCCCCCCTCAATAAGCTTTCTCTACACCAAGGAGAAAGTGTTGCATTACTGTGTGTAGTTACAGACAGAACAATAGGAAGTGAGGATTTCTCAGAAGAAATATGGACATTTAAAAGCAAAATGGAAGGATGAGGTAAGTGAAGGAGGACTGCACTAAGATAAAGGAAGCTATTTAGGGAAACAAAATTTACTTTTACAACCCCTTTAAGTCTAATTCCCTGTACACACGAGTGGTCATACTGATGAGAACGGTCTGATGGATTTTTCCATCGGTTAACCGATGAAGCTGACTGATGGTCAGTCGTGCCTACACACCATCGGTTAAAAAAACTATCGTGTTAGAACGCGGTGACGTAAAACACAACAACGTGCTGAAAAAAATTACGTTCAATGCTTCCAAGCATGCGTCGACTTGATTCTGAGCATGTGTGGATTTTTAACCGATGGTGCCTACACACGATCGGTTTGGTCTGATGAAAACGGTTCATCAGACCGTTCTCATCGGTTTGACCGATCGTGTGTACACGGCTTAAGTCTTTGCGGATGACACAAAGTAATAAACTCACATCAGGGCATAGAAATTTTGCAGAATGACCTGAACATAATAAAAAAAGTGGGCAGATAAATGGAAAATGAGGTTTAATGTGGAGAAATGTAATGCACTTGGGGTCAAACAACATTAATGAAAAATATTCACTAGATGGAGAACAGCTGGGAGAATCAAAGATGGAGAAGGATCTAGGGGTACTAAGAGATAACAGATTGAGCAACAGCACGCAGTGTCAAGCTGCAGCTACCAAAGCAGGCAGAATATTAGCATTCATAAAAAAAAGGGATACACTCCAGGAACAAAACTATTCTGCCATTTTATAAAGCTCTGGTCAGACCTCATCTGGAGTTTTCCATTCAGTTCTGGTCACCAGCCTTCTGAAGGATGTGCTGGAGCTGGACAGGGTCCAAAGAATGGCAACAAAACTAATAAGGGGACTGGAGGACCTCAATTATAAGGAACGACTGCAAACACAAAATGTTTTCTCGCTGGAGAAAAGACACTTGAGAGGGGACATGATAGCAATTTATAAATATCTCAATGGTGATCCCAGCATAGGACATAAAAGATTCACTCCTAGGAAGTGTAAAAGGACACAGGGCCACACAGGGAGACTGGAGGAGAAGCAGTTAAACTTCAAACTGTGTAAGGGGTTCTTCACTGTTAGGGCAATAAGGATGTTGAACTCTCTCCCACAATTGGTGGTGGATTCAGAGAGTATGGATATCTTTAAAAGACTCTTATGCCCTGTACACACAATCGGTTCATCCAATGAAAACGGTCTGATGGATTTTTCCATCAGATATCGGATAAAGCTGACTTTCATCAGTCTTGCCTACACACCATCAGTTAAAAAAATGATCGTGTCAGAACGCGGTGACGTAAAACACAACATGCTGTGCTTCCGAGCATGTGTCGACTTGTTTCTGAGCATGCGTTGATTTTTAACCGATGGATTTCCCCACAGATGAACGTTTTTTTCCTATCGTTTTTTTTAACCATCAGATAATTTTAAAACAGATTTTAAGTTTTTTCACCGATGGGGAAAAAAAATTATGGGGCCCACACACGATCGGTTCGTTTCATGAAAACGGTCCATCAGACCACCGATCGTGTGTACGCGGCCTTAGATATACATCTAAAGCCGCGTACACACGATCAGGCCTGTCCGATGAAACTTTCATCGGACCAATTCGATGGTGTGTATGGCCCATCGGATAGTTGTCCGTCGGACGAAAGTTTTAAAACTTGCTTTAAAATCTGTCCGACGGACAACTGTCCGTCGGACAGATTCAATGGTTAGTACGCCAAAGCATCGGACCAAAAACCTGCGCATACTCAGAATCAAGTCGACGCATGCGTGGAAGCATTGAACTTCCTTTTTTAAGCACGTCGGTGTGTTCTACGTCACCGCGTTCTGGTCTGATCAGATTTTTGGTCCGATGGTGTGTACACACATCAGACCATCAGACCACTTCAGCCTGGTCTGATGAAAACGGTCCTTTGGACCAGTTTCATCGGACCAAATCTGATCGTGTGTACGTGGCCTTCAAGGACACAACATACAGGGATATGGGAAATTATTACAGACACTGATACACATGCACCTACACAGGTTGAACTGGATGGACCCCAGCCTTACCGACTATGTAGCTATGTAATTATGTAACCATAACAGTTTTTAAAAATTGTTGATTTGCTTCATAGCAGAGTCGTAGGGGTTATATTTTACATTGAGAGCTCCAGCTGCTAATTGCAGCATCTTTTAGTGGGCATCACTGAGTCGGCTCTCACCCAATCAAAAATGTCTGTGAGTGTGAGATAGGAGGGCTGAAGCATTTATTTTCATTTTTATGTCAGTTTTTCTAATATGACTACGTGTTACAGTCTGTAACACAGCAGGAAATCCACTTTGGATAGACATCAAATATGTATGGATTTGATGCAGATTCTTCTTAGGAGATCAAATGTGTCTAATCCACAACCTGCACCTAAAATTATAGTGATATTATTATTATACAGGATTTATTTAGCACCAACAGTGTATGCAGTGCTTTACAATATAAAGGGGCACAGTACAATTACAATACAGTTCAATACACAGAGCTAACAATCTAAAGGGATGGGGAGGTGGTTCAAAAGGTAATAGCTGGAGGGGATGATCTGACGGAGGTAACTCAAGTACAGTTCTTAAGTGGAGGTGGAGGTGGGGTAGGCTCCCCTGAATAACTTAATTTTCAAGGACCGCCTAAAGGGGAACAGGGTAGGAGCTGACTTGACATACTGGGAAAGAGAGTTCCAGAGGATCAGAGAGATTCTGGAGAAGTCCTGGAGGCTAGCATGGGAGGCGGTAACTAGAGAGCAAGATGTCTTGGCAGGAGCAGGGAGGACGATTTGGGCTATATCTGCAGATGAGGTTGGTAATATAGCTGGGGGCATATCTGGTATTAACCTGCCTGGCGGTATCCCCGAGCGTGACTCGGGGTGTTTTTTATTTGCTAAGATCGGTATCCCTGAGTCACGTTCGGGGTAGCTATGCAGAGCTTGCAGCGCACGCTGGCTTACCTTGTTCCTGGATCCAGCGATGCTTCCACGCTGTGTGAGCGAGCGGGTGCTCGCTCGATTCACACAGTGTCCCCGTGTGCCGTCGATCTCCGTTCCCTGCGACGTAAACGTAAACAAACACATTACATACAGTATACTGTAATCTTATAGATTAAAGTACTGTATGTAAAAAATACACCCCCCCCCCCCCTTGTCCCTAGTGGTCTGTCCAGTGCCCTACATGTACTTTTATATAATAAAAAAATGTTCTTTCTGCCTGGAAACTGTAGATTGTCCATAGCAACCAAAAGTGTCCCTTTATGTCAAAAATGGTTTTAGATCGGCTAGAAAACAGCGATAATAAATTATAATCACTTGCAGAATTGAGCGATAGCGATTTGTGGGGAAATTCATAATAAAAATAAATAAATAATGACAGCGACAATTCTGCAACTGAGCAAATTTCAGTGTTTTTGAGTTGATTACATTACTGAATATTTTTTATTATAATTACATTATAATTTGTTATAATTATTTATTTATTATATAAAAAATTATGATTTTGTTTTTCAAACTTTATCATACCTGGGATGTCTTGTTTGGACAGATTTAAGTGAGTTATTCCCAAGAATTTCAGGCCTACAGTATAAAACGCCAAATTTCCATGCAAATAATAGTACCGCTTTTGGTACGTAATTCCAGACAGAATCATACCGCCAGGGAGGTTAAAACAATGGTAATTTGTGTGTACCTTTGGGCAGATGCTCTGTATTAATGTAATTTTATCATATCGGTATTTATAAAATGACTGTTTTTAAAGAGCTGATTTGTATGAAAAAGCACTTTCCAGTTTGATAAAGAAAGATTACAAATGTGGATTGATTCTAACTGGCTTTACAGCATCAAATTACAGCTATTTACAAAAACACCATATCAGGAAATGTTTTCTCAACTCTTTTACAATACTGTAGTCAAATTAAAAGAGTACTTCTCATGATAGCCTTTAGCAATTTACAACAACTTATAACTGGGGCTGTGCAGACCTGGTAAACCACATTTAGATAACCCCCTGTCCTGCTTGCACTATCTCTGTAGAGTTTATGATACTGCTATGGATGTACAACTTCTCATGAAATTGCAATGGGTTTTATTATAACCTGCTTGCCCAGAAAGCTGTTCAGACTTATCATTTGGTTGCTGAGTTATGTACTTTTGAGAAAAAATAATTAAGGATTACAATGTGTTCAGTATATCTACCAATGATTTACTCAGACTTTACTACTGCCACACCTTCCCACTATATAGTTGCAAAGTAGGATTCAAGTTCCTTTACAAAGGTTTCTGCTGGCTTTTCTTGCCAGGACAACTTATTTACATATGCCACGGGTATTCCTCTTGTTGTCCTAAATGGTAAAATAATATTTATGGTGAATTTAGTCCCGACAAAGTAGTTGGCCATTCTTCCTAGCAACACAGTTTAACTAGCGGAGTGGGCTGTGGTCAATGATCCCTATGAAGTTGCAACCCATGCTAATAGTGTTGCAGCATCTGCAGTGCCCACACAATTACAAAACACTCCTTCTTGATGGTGGTGTATGCTACTTCTCCTGTTCCTCTCCTGACTGACCCACCTGGCTCAGGACTGTACCTAAGCTGTAGGTGGAGGCATTGGTTTGTAACAGAAACCAACAAATGAAATCTTGAGCCTTTAGCACAAAGCACTTGCCACTGTTGCCAGTGTCCCCTTCAAGGCATTCTTGCATGCATTCTTGCATGCCTATCTGAGAGTTACTGGGTTTGACAGTCAGATTTGCTGCTATCAGTTTGTCCAGGACATGTGTTTTTCCAAGTTAGGAATGAACACTAATGTCATCAAGTAGGCCACTTCAAATGCCACCAGCAGACAGATTTGATCGTGTGTACGAGGCCTAAGAATGACTCGCATAGATACCCATTGAAAAAAAACAGTGATACGACGGTGTATCTCTTTTGAGAATCTGGCCCATAATGTGCACACCTATGAGGGATAAGGAGATTAGTAGTTTATACAATAAATATATATGTTTTTAGGTCAGCTCACAGAAAGCAACAAGGATACTGCATCTCTGGAAAGATCAGCAGACATTTTCTGCAGTTAATAATATTCTTAGCTTGAATAATTAAAACAAATGCAACCACCACATCTAAGGACTAGTAAGCTACAATGTATTACATTTTTGTTCTTTGGTTTAGTTATGGTCTAACCTCTTGCAATCCACATATTGCATATATGCGATAGAGAGGCTGAGTTTTAATGTCCACATGCTGCACATATGCTTCCATGGGCAGCAGAGGTTTCTCTGCTGACAGTCAGCTCACTATATTCAAAAATAGAGAGTATAGCCTCAATTAAATCTGATGGATATTAAATAGATGTGCCACCATCCCGTTTGTTAGATAAGAAGGATGAGACCACATGATTAAGGACAAGAGGCTGCTTGAAACCAATTGGCATAGAAAATCACAGGTCAAAGGGTATTGGCTGGGACTTTCGATGCACTGATAGGAAACCATAAAGATAAGTAAAAAATTATTTATTCACATAAAACAATATACATATAAAAACATTAGGGACAAGCCCCACAGATCAGATCAAATCAAGTATTGTAAAAACAAATCCGTATATGTCTAATAGGTGGAGCCAGCCAGCAACCTCGACCAGTTTCGCGACGATACCGCTTCTTCACGATCCAGACATCTTGCCTGAATACAAAAAAAGTGGAAGACGATCTTAAGGTTTATTTTGCTAAAATGTTTGCCTTTTTGAAGCGTAAATCACATCTTCACTGGCATATAGAATACTTCAGACGGTATCTGTCAGATAATATTTGCCCTATTGGACTTCGTTTCCAGATCTTTCCGACCATCAAAGATCTCATAGCAGAATTCAAAAAGACTTGGGAAAATACCTTATTGGGTTGTAGCATTGAACTTATGAAATCCCTGGTAACACAAAACACCCAGGATATGATCATCCTTGATCAGAAAATCGATCGTCTCAATACACAATTTCTCCGTTTGGTCGGTAACTCAGTTTTTACTGATAGATGGAAAGAAATTAAAACACGTCTTGAGACCCTGAACAAGGAAATGATTATTAACAAACAAACTAAATTCAACAAAGATAAGGCTGCGTTTGCGGAGGGTTATGCCTACAAGTGGTCTACAGGCCAGACAGGCAGGAGAAACCCTAAACGTAACCAGCACTACACCAATCCCAATACTGAGGCTGAGTCTGATTCATCTGCCTCCTCAATGGTATCCCAACAAAGCAGTACAAGATTCCTTGCCACACCTGGAGTGAACGCAACTCGTAAGAGATAGAGATATGGTGGTGCAACCCCTCCTATGCTTTCGAAGAAAGAAAAGAAAGCCCCTAAAGGCACTAAGGCCCGTGTTCCAATTGCACGGGACCTAGTCGATACTAATTTACCTGTTGAGATCACTGCCACTTCTACATCACTCCATGGTGCAATCCCTAAGGTTCTTAATTCTACACTAATGACAAACAAATATACTAAAATTAATGACGATGCAATTTTTTTAGACCTAAAAAAACAACAACAGGGCAACTTGGACACCTTTGTCCTCAAAACAACCCAAGTACTACCACCTCCACTTCAGCCAACCCCTCTAAAAACACCCATTTAAACATTATTAACCTTACTTCTTATTCACTTTCCGAGGAACAATCCTCAGTCCTACAACTGGGCCCGGACTTTTGCCCTCTCGACCCTCTTAAGATCACACACACTATCAAAGATCTTTATCTATTTGCCCGTAACCTTACGTACAAATTCATTTTTCACCATGATCGCATCTTGGTAGGTTTGGAGTATGAGCTTGCGGAACGAACGAAGTAATTCACGATGGATGAATTCTGCGCGCTCCATGACCTTATGCTCCTCTACGACGAAAGCAATCCAGAGGAGTCGGACTCCTCTGTACCACCTATGCCTAGCACAGACCCTGTACCCACACCTGCTCGTCAACCATGTAAACCTTTTCGTCTCCCCTCTCGGCGATTCCCTGACCTTATGACGTGCCTGTCTATCTGGGCCTTTGTCCAGGCCACCATCCGTGACCTTAAGAGACAAGAATGGCACAATGTTACCCCAAACCTACTCCCTTCCCAAGACACACAAGAATTTACATAACCCCCCTGGTCGACCCATCCTGTCTGGTATGGGCTCACTCACCGATAATGCCAGCAAGTTTGTGGATGCCTTTCTAATGCCTCACGTTACTAGCCTCCCGTCCTATATCAAGGACACTTTCGATCTGCTTAGACACCTTGAGGGGACCCAAGTCCCTCCTGACGCCCTGCTCGTGGCTCTCAATGTTGAGGTGTTGTACTCTAACATCCCCCACGACCAGGGCGTGAGAATGGCTGGCTCCTTCCTCTACGAACAAGAAAATACCTCTTGGCCACTTGTAGAATTTATTTTACAGTTATTACTTTTTATTTTGACCAAAAACGATTTCACGTTTAATGATCAACTGTTCCTACAGACCCAAGGGTTCGCTATGGGGACTTTGTGTGCCCCGGCCTATGCTAACTTATATTTAGGTGTCTGGGAACGTTCCCTTAATGCTAATGACAACTTCTCTAAATTCTTGGACAAGATATTATTGTGGTATAGATATATCGATGACCTGTTTATCATGTGGACAGGATTTGCTGAGTCCCTGCTTGAATTTGTAACAGCACTAAACTGAATTCAATCTAAACTTTACGGTCCAATTTGATAATACCCAGGTCCCTTTTCTGGACCTGGTTATCATCAAACAACCTGATGGTACCCTCAGCACCGACCTTTACCAGAAACCCACGGCCGGGAATACCCTTCTGTATGCCTCCAGTGCTCACCCCAAACCACTGATTCGAAGCATTCCATTTGCTCAATACTTACGTATACGTAGGAATTGCACATTATCCAGTGACTACTTTGAAGTCGCTGTGACTTGAAGTCGCACAGATATAAGCGGTACTCAATGGAAATCATGGGGTACGATTTGTCATGTGACTTTGCATTCCTAAGTCGCAGGACAAGTCACACAAGTGTAAAACGGGCCTAAAGGGGACAACAGGGCTGGCTGGGAAAGGGTTAATCAAGAACCCCCCCTGTTTTGTGATATTCACTTAGCCTGATATCACAAAATGTAAAATATTTAACTTACTTTAAAGGGTTCAATCGCAACTGCAAGATTATTCTGTGAGGCTTAATACTACCTCATATAAACCTTGCCAAATGAATATAGACATTACTTTAACAGAATAATGCAGACAGTGACAGCATCAGCAGTTCTTCAGATACTAACAGAAGAGCAGTGCCAGTTCTATGTGAACCATTTACCATGTGGTTATGTATGATAATGGGGGTGAATATGCTTTTCAGCAAGTTATTAAACCCTTCAGTAGAAATTACCAAATACTGAATGCAGGTGACTCAGTATAAAATGTGAAGGATGTTTGGGGGGGGGGGGGGGCAGAATTTATGCTCTTGTTATACATATATATATATGTACTATACATCAGAAATGGAGCAATGGAGGAGTATGGGGAAGATATTAGTGACTAAGTAGGGGTTTTTTCTTTAGGAAGAACTGTTTACAGGGGAAAAATTACAAAATCGTTCTAAGATTTGCATGCGTCCTAGATTAAGTGCCTGCCTGCAAGCATAACAAGCTGAGATCATGGGGATTTCTGCTTCCTGTCCACCCTATAGCAGTTTTACTGCTACAGGGTGGCAGCTGTGTGCTGGTCACTTATATATATGTGATCCCGCACTTCTGGGTAGGGGGCATGCGTGCGCAGCGCTGGCGGCTTGTTTTTGCTGTGATTACACACAGATAGGCGGGTGCCGGGTTCTCAATGTCCTCTGGCACCTGCTGGTCAGCAGGCAGGGAGACAGAACTGAGATCTGTAAACAAGGCAGACCGCCATTCTGACAGGAAGGAAGGGATGGGGTTTGTGTTCCTGCAAGACAGGGAATAAATTCCATCTCTTCCCCTAGTAAAAGCACCTCACACAGTATAGTAAAACACTGGTTAGGCACACAGTTGACCCTTTGATCGCCCCTGATGTTAACCCCTTCCCAGCCAGTGTCATTAGTAGAGACAGTGCATATTTTTAGCACTGATCACTGTATCAGACCCCTTTCACACTGACAACTCGGGGGCGTCTGTGGTAATGTGCCATTGGTTTTAGCAGCATTTTACCATGGTTTTAGAGATGCATTTTGGGTGCTAGTGGGGCTTTTAACCCCTGCTAGGGGCTGTACAAAGGGTTAAAAGTCCCCGCAAAGCGCCCACGGCGAGGTGCTTTGCAGGCGCTTCGCTGGTTCTGCCCATTGATTTCAATGGGCAGGGGTGCTTTAGGAGCGGTACTTTAGAGCGTAATGTAAAAGTTTAACCTTTAACTTTTTAATGAAAAATGCGCTGGCACTAGTTTTTGGTAATATAGCACATAAAGCAGCTGGCATTCAAATCTCTGCAGCTGAGTTTATTAATGCTTATTTGTGTATTGGGGTACCATTCAGAATGAATGTCAATACGCATATAAAGCACATTTCAGTGCATTCCAGTAATACATGGTAAAATACATTACTGCAAGTTTGTTACGGCTCATGCTTTTAAATAAGCAGGCAAAACAGGTTTTGGCCTAGGGTGACCACGTGTCCCGGATTGTCCGGGACAGTCCCGCATTGTGCCAGTCTGTCACAGGCACCTTCACTCTGGGATAATACAGTGTCCCGGAATGAAACTGACACAGGTTCCAGCATGAACCCCTCAGAGCTTAAGATGTGACCTCCCCCCAAATAGTGAAGAACTACAGGTCCCAGCATAGATCTGTAAATTTGATGGGATCACACCTTTAGATCTCACGGGTTCATGCTGGAAATTTTGAATTGGGGGGGGGGGGTTACATCTTTAGATATTAGGGGTTCATGCTGGGACTGGTAGTCCTTTACTTTGGGGGGTTGTGACCACCCCAAAGTTAAAGGGGTTGTAAAGGTAAAAAAAATTCCCTAAATAGCTTCCTGTTCTTCATGTTCTTCTGTCTGTAACTACACACAGTAATGCCAGGCTTTCGCCCTGGTGTGGAGAAAGCCTCTTGAGGGGGGAGGGGGCAAGCAGGAGTGTCAGGATGCCCACTAACACACAGCTCCTTTCTCTATCTGCAAAACTTGCCTGCTCGCCACACCAGGGAGAAAGCCTTGCATTACTGTGTGGAGTTACAGACAGAAGAACAGGAAGTGAGGATTTCTCAGAAGAAATAAGGACATTTAAAAGCAAAATTGAAGGATGAGGTAAGTGAAGGAGGACTGCACTAAGGTAAAAGAAGCTATTTAGGGTAAAAATACCTTTACAGCCATTTTAAATACTGCAGGTCCCAGCATGACACCCCCCCCCCCCCAGAGCTGAAGATGTGAGACCCCCTGCCCTCCAAATAGTGAAGAACTACAGGTCCCAGCATAAACCTGTGAAATCTATGGGATCACAGCCTTAGATCTCAGGGGTTCATGCTGGGATTTGTAGTCTTTAAAATGGGGGGGGGGAGTCACATCCTTTAGATATTAGTTCATGCTGTGACCCCCTAAAGATAAGAACTACAGGTCCCACCATGAACCCCTCAGAGCTGAAGATGTGACCCCCCCAACCAGTGAACAACTACAGGTCCCAGGATGAACCAGTGAAATCTATGGGATCACAAGAAAAAAAGGTATAAAACATTTTTTTTTTTTTACAAAGGAGGTGTCCCTGAATGGCAGTTTGGAAATGTGGTCACCCTATTTTGGCCTCACTAGTACTTTTTTATTCTGGGTGGGAAAATGGCAATCACTGTCAAACTTCACTAACTGAAAATATATAGGCTGCATTTTTATGAGGCTTGATCACTAGCCTGAAGGATAAATAACTAAGGCTTCTCTGCTTTTAAAGCGCTAATATGATTGCATGAATTTTAGGCCAAATCCAAGCTATTGGTTTAATATATGTATATGCTATCACACAGTTTAAGGCTTGTACTGTGCAAGAGGGAATAGAACCCATTATGTGACTTGACATTTTCAAGGTGCTGTTATGAGAAATAACACAAAGCTTTTTGTCACTAATACAATAAAACAGTATGTGAGCATAAACGGAATGTTAGCAGCACATTAAGTCATATATTATCACTTCTAAAAGAAAAATGAACTTTTTGCAGGAAAGCAGTGAACATGGACTTGTCATAATGATGGATTCCTGATGAAAACAAAGATCTTTTGAGATTTTTGGCAAACATTTTTTTGACCAGCTGTAAAACATCTTTAAGGGATGCTGGAATTGAGGACCACAGGGACGTGTGCAGTAGATAAATACAGAGACACAGTAGAGTTGTTTGGGTATATTGACTTTATATAACTTAGATCTTATTCTCTGAATAATATATAATAGTCCAAGATATGTTCTTTTTTCTACACAGTTGCCAGGCTGTAACTTAAAGTGATATTAAAGGTTATTTATGTATTTGTTTTTGCTAAAATAAAAATATGTTATATTTATGGTCGTGGTCCTCTGACCGAGAGTGATGTGGATCACATAAACACGCGACAAGACTTACAACATAAATAGACCTGAAGTGTGCCTTGGTGGTCTGGTCAGTATGCCAAGAAAAGGGGGCATACCCAAAGTAAGTAATGGGTAGTTGTTGAAGAAGGATATGCTGAGAAGTGCCCTGAAAAAGGGAAGGGCGGGAGGGTGTCGAATGCGATTGAATGCGCAGACTCACGGACATGAGGTGATCTGGGAAGAGTCGGCCCAGTGACGTGTAGTACTGCACACTGAACCGACAAAGAGCATGTGTGAGAGGGCTGCTTAAATACCCTCCGGGCTCCTCCCATAAACTCAGGCCACCATACTGGCCTTCTTATTTATGGTCGTGGCCCTCTGACCGAGAGTGATGTGGATCACATAAACACGCGACAAGACTTACAACATAAATAGACCTGAAGTGTGCCTTGGTGGTCTGGTCAGTATGCCAAGAAAAGGGGGCAAAAGAGTCAGATAGGGAAATAGCTTATATTGATTTATTGTATTTATTGAGCCAGCTTGGTAAAGGCTTGTGCCATTCCTTCCTGAGGATTTGGGATGTATGTGGCAAAACAAGGAGACTTCCCAGCAGCCTGGTATCTCGATTACGTGGTCTGGTACTCCCTGTTGGGAGGCAGTTGAGGCTGCTCTAATTCAGAAAGAATGTCCAGAGAACCGACTGGGATTTGAAGCCCAAGTTGCTTAGGATTCTGACATGCTTGACAACTGTCTGCCACTCAGGGAGCTGGTTTAGAAAGGGTAGCAACAAGCTACCATCAGATTGGCTGGGTAGATGGAGCAGTAGTCGGTCGAGCACTGTCACTGGGCGTCAGGCATTGTTAGTCTGAAACAGGTTGAGGTCAACCCCCGGGGCTGGTTTGTTGCGTTTGCAGACTGAGAGTGTAGGGGTTCGAAAGCGAGTCGGGTGGCGTCGGAGCAGTGTCTGACTGCCGGAGCCACTGACTGTAAATTCACTAGGTTGTAGGGAACCGTAGAAGGCCTGGTAGATGGCTGCTTGGATGACTATGCTGGGCAAGGCCCTAAATGGGGAACAAGTAAGGATTTCAGACATGTCCCTAAAGAGGGAACTCTTGAAAGGTAGGCGCTCGCCACTGACTACAGGTTGGTGCTTCTGTATGCTCTGTAGAAGGGACTTGACTGCATGTGCTCGAGAATACTGACAGTTTACTGAGGTCCTGCAGGGACAGGAAATGCTGGACGCCATCTAGATATGGCGTGATAATATGGTGAGAAAGGGTCAGCTGCGTGTGGCAATACGATATGAAGGCTAGGACGTGTCTAACGTTGCCTATTGCTGCTCCAAAGGCAAGTGGCCAAAAATTAGCAGTTAGTGTTCCAAGCAGTGCGATAGGCCTTCAGTGTGTTGCGTGCCAAGGAGTGGTTAATAAGCTGGGTTGAGTTGGTGAGATGCTACTTCAATCCATCGTCAGCAATGACCAGGGTGGGACAGGGATGGTTATTGGGTCAGCTCCAGGCTCTTGCTGGAAAAACAAAGTAAGGTTGGAATGGGACAGAGCATCAGCTGCGATTTTGCATTTGCCTGGAACATGTCTACAGAAGATATTAAACTGGTGACAAAGTGACAGCTGCGCGAGCCTGCGCAGGAAGGACGTGATGGGGAGAGGCTTGATCTACCTTAATTGATGAAGTCGGCTGTGGCTTGATTGTCTGTGGTGAAGAACACTGTCTGTCCAGTTCAAGTGTGGCCCCAGACCTGGGCAGCTGCCACAATGGGGTACAGCACGAGGCGTGATGAAGACTGGGTGAAGCAGAAATTTAAGAGAATTTCTGGGGGCCAAGGTTTGGAGAACCAGCGGCGGACGAAAAATGCAGGCAAAAGCCTGTGGTGGCTCGGCTGACACTGCCGGGATGAATATTGAAATGCTGTTCTATCAGGTGGGGAAGTTGTCCCACATAGCTAAGTCTGCTACTGATGCTTGGTCTAGTTTGAGAACTTGGACTGGATCTTGCATTGGTGTGAGAAAATCAAGACAATACACAGGTGCTCAACAAGACGATATACGTGCACTCGCTGACCAACGTGCATTCGCTGACCAACGTGCACTCGCCGACCAACGTGCACTCGCCGACCAACGTGCACTCGCAGACCAACGTGCACACGCTGGTGCTGGTTGGAAACCTGAACTAACTGCAGGAAAAAAGACAGGGAAAAGATGAGTGGCCCGCGTGCCACTAAAGATGAATGGCCAACTGGGTGCCACTGTGTGTTTGTTTGGCTGATTGTCACTGAGGTGTGTTTGCAAGTTTAGTTTGTATTCGGGTTTGCACGTAGGTGCGTGCTGCAAAGTGTTTTATACTGCTGCAGACAATATTGTGCGGTTGCAAGGGTCTCAGTCTGGTTTGCTGAGACGATATCGCGTGGTTGCAAAGGTCTCGATGATTATGAGTTTTTTTTTGAGATGGCCTTGTGTGGTTGCACGGGTCTCAACAAGTGAGGGGTTGCTGAGACGATGTTGCGCTTGCAATGGTCTCAAGTGAGTGTCGGGCTGCTGAGATGACTATGTATGGCTGCAAAGGTCTGAACGGGTGTCAGGTTGCCGAGACGATATTGCGTTTGCAATGGTGTCAAATGAGTGTCAGTTTGCTAAGACGACTTTGTATAGCTGCAAAGATCTGAGCGGGCGTTAGGTTGCTGAGACGAGATTGTGTGGTTGCAAAGGTGTAGACGAGTTTGAGGTAGCTGAGATGGCATTTTGCAAGGGTCTCAAATGAGTGTCAAGTTGCTGAGACAATATTCCCCCCTTTTTTTTTTTTTTTATGAAAACGACTGTGAATGAAACGCTGGTAAACATGAGTTACCACATCTGGCTGTGTTTACAATCTGTTACAGGCATTGGCGTTTCGAATGCCTTTGAACATCCGTCTGAACCCATTTTTTTTCGAGAAGGTTTCTGAACTCAACTGCCTAGAAATGACTATAAATGATCCTGTGTACATGTACTGATAAGATAACATAGAGGAGTGATTGGGGATCCTGTGTAGACGTACTGATAAGATAACATAGAGGAGAGATCAGGGGCGGCTGAAAAACACCCATTTTTCTGGTTGCAAGGGTCTCAATGAATGCCATGTTGCTGGGGTGAGACTGCGTGGTCACAAAGGCCTTTGATGAGTGGGAGGTTGCTCGAGACGGTATTGCGTGGTTGCAAGGCTCTCAAAGAGTGTGGGGCTGCTGAGACGGTATTGCGTTTGCAAGGGTCTCAACAATGGTGTGAGGCTGCCGAGACGGTATTGTGTGGTTGCAAGGGCCTTGATGAATGTGGGGCTGCTGAGACGGTATTGCGTTTGCAAGGGTCTCAACAATGGTGTGAGGCTGCCGAGACGGTATTGCGTGGTTGCAAGGGCCTGGATGAATGTGGGGCTGCTGAGACGGTATTGCGTTTGCAAGGGTCTCAACAATGGTGTGAGGCTGTCGAGACGGTATTGCGTGGTTGCAAGGGCCTTGATGAATGTGGGGCTGCTGAGATGGTATTGCGTTTGCAAGGGTCTCAACAAGGGTGTCAAGCTGCTAAGACGGTTTTGCGTGGTTGCAAGGGCCTTGATGAATGTAGGGCTGCTGAGACGATTTTGCGTGGTTGCAATGGTCTCAACAGGTGTCAGGTTGCTGGGTCGAGATTGCATGGTGGCAAAGTTTTTTTTTTTATATATATATATAAATATATATATTTTTTTTGCGTTTTTGTAAGGGCCTTGTATTGCAAGGGTCTTAACAAGGGTGTCAGGCTGCTGAGACGATTTTGCGTAGTTGAAGCGGTCTCAACAGGTGTCAGGTTGCCGGGGGGCTGAGATTGCGCGGTGGCACCGTTTTTTTTATTTTTTTGCGTTTTTATATAAATTTTTTATTTTGCGTTTTGTAAAGGTCATGTGTTGCAAGGGTCTTAACAAGGGTGTCAGGCTGCTGGGATGATTTTGCGTGGTTGCAAGCATCTCAATGAGTGTGGAGCTGCTGAGACGATATTGCGTTTGCAAGGGTCTCAACAAGGGTGTCAGGCTGCTGAGACGATTTTGCATGGTTGCAATGGTCTCAACAGGTGTCAGGTTGCCGAGGGGCTGAGATTGCGTGGTGGCAAAGTTTTTTTTTTTTTTTATATTAGCGATTTTGTTTTTTTTTGCGTTTTTATATAAATTTTTTATTTTGCGTTTTGTAAAGGTCATGTGTTGCAAGGGTCTTAACAAGGGTGTCAGGCTGCTGGGATGATTTTGCGTGGTTGCAAGGATCTCAATGAGTGTGGAGCTGCTGAGACGATATTGCGTTTGCAAGGGTCTCAACAAGGGTGTCAGGCTGCTGAGATGATTTTGCATGGTTGCAATGGTCTCAACAGGTGTCAGGTTGCCGAGGGGCTGAGATTGCGTGGTGGCAACGTTTTTTTTTTTTATATATTAGCGATTTTGTTTTTTTGCGTTTTTATATAAAAATTTTATTTTGCGTTTTGTAAAGGTCATGTGTTGCAAGGGTCTTAACAAGGGTGTCAGGTTGCCGAGGGGCTGAGATTGCGTGGTGGAAACGTTTTTTTTTTATTGCAGGTTTTTTTTTTGCGTTTTTTTTTTTTTTTGCGTTTATATATATATTTGATTTTGTGTTTTGTAAAGGTCATGTGTTGCAAGGGTCTTAACAAGGGTGTCAGGCTGCTGAGATGATTTGCATGGTTGCAAGGTCTCAATCAATAAGAATTGGGTTACTGGGAAAGGATAGAAACACCTGATTTGTTTGTACCTTAAGCAAGCAGTATAGGGTAGAAGGACAATGACTGTATGAATCGTAGGTTCCGTAGGGGCCACTAACGAACGATATGGGAGACAACGAATAGTAGCAAATTGATAGGATATAAAGAATTTAATAACAAATTTTACTTGCGACAGTGGGCCATGCGAGTGAGTTTGCGGCGGACTGTGGCTGGAGTGAAACATGTAGGAAAGGTGTAGGGATGCCATGCATGGGGCAAAAAAACAAGGTTTGGTGTAGAAAATAGAACACGAGAAGTGCGTACGAATATTTTATAAGCTCCACTGTGGGAACCGAACATGATGCGGGTGACACCATGAGTGGCCACGAATTTTGACATTACAAACAAGCTAACAAATCCTACCTTGGACAATGAACATGCAACTGGGTTTGCTTGGACTGGAGTGGATGTTCAACACATCCGAAGAGTGTAGCGTGGTGTGGTGTGGCGCCATGCATGACGCAAAGGCAATAACTTTGGTAAATAAATGAGAGAGAAGAACCGTGTACAAACAATTCGTAAGTTCCACTGCGGAAACTAAAACGCACGGCATGGGGGAAACATAGAATGGCAATGGTGGAAAGTATGCAATGTATCTGATACAAAACGGTTATAAAGAGAAATGACTGATACAAAAACGGTTGTAAAATGCATTAAACAAATCCGATACGAATTGGAAGTAAGGAGTTTTGAACAAATCTGCTGTGAATTGGTTGTAGAGTGTATGCTACCAGCCACCCATCCCCCCAGGCTTATCAAGTGCAGACAAGGCAGCAGGTGAGTTCAATTACCACCTCAATCTGCCAAAGAACCCATACAAAGAATATATGCTAATCTCCAAATGAATGAGACAGCAAACATGGACACAAATATGAATATACAAATAAATAGTTTGTTTGGCAGGAGGAAGTTACAAATGTACCAAGCTTGTAACTAAGATGTTAGAACATGAGCAACAATAACTCAGAGGCAGATTTTTACAAAAGAAATGCAGGATAGGAAGCATAACGAATTGCAAGATTGCACATGATACAAAAGGTTTGAATACAACCTGCGACAGTAAGCGGGAACCGCCGTCGAAGACCATGAACGGAGAAGCCGCAATGCACTTGCGATGTCGAATGCGATTGAATGCGCAGACTCACGGACATGAGGTGAGCTGGGAAGAGTCGGCCCAGTGATGTGTAGTACTGCACACTGAACTGACAAAGAGCATGTGTGAGTGGGCTGCTTAAATACCCTCCGGGCTCCTCCCATAAACTCAGGCCACCATACTGGCCTTCTTATTTAAACGCTTCAACACAGGGCACCCACCCCCCCCCCCCCCCCAATTCCTGCTCAGGCCAATTCTCATACTTTAAATGACAATTGTGCGGTCATGCAACACTAAACCCAAATTACATTTTTATAATTTTCTTTCCACAAATAGAGCTTTTTTTTGGTGGTATTTAACCACCCCCAGGTTTTTTTTGCAAACAAAAAAAAAGAAAAAAGACTGAATATTATGGAAAAAAATTTTTTTTCTTAGTTTCTGTCAGTAAATTTTGTAAATAAGTAATTTTTCTCCTTCACTGATGGGCACCGCTGAGGCGGTAATGGCAGGCATTGATAGGCTGCACTGATGGGCACTGATGAGGTGGCACTGAAAGGCACTGATTAGGTGACACTGATGAGGAAGCACTAATATGCAGCATTGACGGGCACTGATAGGTAGCACTGACATGCAGCACTGATGAGCAGTGATAAGTGCCACTAGGGGGCACTGATAGGTGGCACTGATGGGCAGCACTAATGAGCAGGCACAGAGCACTGGTAGGCAGCACTGACTGGCATTACTGCTGGGCACTGATTGGTGGTACTGCTGGGGCTACATTAATGTGAAGCGAGGAGAGTCGAAAAACTGCACTTCCGTATGTAATCGGCTGTGATTGGACACAGTCAATCACATCAGCTCTTTACCCACGGCACGACTGCAGGTGTTCGATAGATGTGACACTGGGACAATGTCATATGACGGCACCCCAGAATGAGAGAGGATCCCGCTCGCTGTCGTTTTACAATACGGCAGGCGGGAGGTAGATAAAGTGGATGTAAACCCTCACATATACCCAGTCAAATTGAAAAGCCTCAGATGATACACAGAGACGAAAAAAATATCCCTACATAAGTTTTACTGTATATACAAAAACAGCGTGGGGGGGTTCTGCGTGTTGTGTGGAAGGTGGGGGCGCTGTTTTTGTAAACTCTGATCTCCCTCTGGGATGATCGAGCATTAGTTACTGGTATAGCCGTTTTTGAGTGGGTATCCAGGGGGACCATCCCTGGGTCTGTCCACCACATCATAGTGGACCTGAGTTTTTATACCTGACATACATGTGTTCTTTTTTGATATTCATTCTAATAAAAAATGTTGTAGTTAACTCTTAAAAGTGCAGCAGTCTATTTTCTTTTTTGTTTTTTACTGTTGTGTTATATTGTATTTTGGATTGCATCCCCCGATAATATCGGTGAGTACTACACTTTTTCAAACTTAGGTGGGCATCCCATATTTTCTCTCTTTGTTTACTATGGTAATTAGGTAAGGGGGAAAGAGAATAATACTCCCGCCCCCTCATAATTAAAAATGGAGGTCACAGTTACTAAAGGATAAGAAAGGATAAGAAATGGCAATTTGGGCACACAGCACTTTTTTTTTTGTTTTACTTTCTCCCCACAGGAGGTGAGAGGGAGAGGAGAAGGCTAAGGTAGAAGAGTGATGAAATTCAGGAGGATGTAGGATAGACCCATATTGTTGTTATTTATGTCAATGTAATATTGTGTGTATTTTAAATGTGATCCTTTTTAATCTATATTTGGGTATAAAAAATAAAACAAATTTAAAATCAAAAACCAATGGTGCTTTATAATTGGTCCAAGGCTCCAAGCTGTCTATTAAGCTCAATGCTTCTGACAAGAAGTGAGGGGCATTGTGAGCTCATCCTCTCACTCTGCTAAACAGCTTGTATCTGGCCACTCTGTATGTAGCTTCTGACAGGCTGCACAAGAAGCCTTGTATCTCTGGAACTATAGGTAACAAGAGCCCCACATTTTGACCAGTGGTGGGGTAGGACTTCAGCTACCTAGAGCTGCGACCAGGGCAGGACTTATGGTAGTGGGGGGCCCTGGGCTTGAGTCACTTTCGGGCCCTACCATTATGAAGTTTGAAGCTGCCGGCCCCTCCGTTAAAGTGATGGGACCGGGCCCCCTACAAGAGGCCCTATGGTACCTCCCATCAGCAGCCCTGGCTGCAGACACCCCACTATATATATATATATATATATATATATATATATATATAGCTGTGTATATAGATGTGTCCATCAGTACCCCCCCACACTTTTTATCAGCTATATGATATACAGGTATAGTGGCTTAGCTGCCCACCCTGAGATGGTCTGATAACCACGGACGGGAGGGTGGGAGTGCTGCTGGACACAGCTATATACACAGATATATACCGATTTGCAAAAGTAGTTCTCTCACTACTTTTGCTGATTTCAGGTGCGACTTCCATAGACATCTGTGCATGAAGCCACACAAGTAGCACCTGAAATCGCACTGACCTTGCTGCTTTGAAATTGCGCTACTTCAAGTGATTTCAAAGTAGCATCAATGTGAACCAGGGCTCTGTGACTAATAATGAATTATCTTTGTGAAAAGATGCTCTTATTGCTGTGCTTTTCAAGGTGTTCTTTCATGATGAGAAGTTGTGTGCGGCACATTCAAGGAGGTTGTAAACAGATTTGTGTCCATTAAATGATTCTTTCAGAAATTCTTTCAGAATTGTTTCTACAGTTTTACCTCCTGGGCAGTTGGTTCAATTCTCTAGATCTAAAAATCAATCCAGCAATTTTTAAAGCATTAAAGTAGTGTGTTAAGCCTAAATGGCTGCCACTGCTGCTTAATCTGCTGTGAGAAGAGGATGAGGGTAGAAGAGCAGACAGGCACAGCACTGGATCTAGATTGGGCTCATGTAAGAGTTTAAGAAGGGGCTGGGGGGAGTAACTTCTGAAAGGTTTTATATCTTAATGCAGAGAATGCATTAGGCTAAAAAAAAAATTTGCTGTTATAACCATGTTAAATTGATTGTAAAACCTTACATATGCCAACTGAACTGATTAACCTCAGGTAATACACAATGATGAAACAAACCCACCCAGATAAGTTGTGCATGTTTATCTGCAGTCTCTCTCCTATACAGCCTCCTGCAGCACACATTTTACCTCCATTGGTCAGGGAGGGCAGCAGACAGACCTGACCACAGACATCTCCCAATGTATCCGGTACGCCACCCCACACTAACCCCCCCAGTTGAGCCAAAAAGCGCACACAATTGACAACTCCCCTCCAGTCACCCTTTTGCCCACCAGGCCCCAGTCAGACCCGCACTTACCCAGCATAGATAACGGCTTCGGCTTCCCCCCTCCGTCCACTCTGTGTCCCGGTTGTCACTTCTCCTCCTGACCAATTGGGTCTTCGGACTGCCGGCCAATGAGGTTTTAGGACTCCCGGCCAAAGGGGTCTCAGGACCCGTTTCCTGATTGGCCAGGAGGAGAAACAGGAAGACATTAGTGAATTAATGTCACACAACAGGGTGGGCTCAGGGTGAAGTGTCCACCCTTTTTTAAGCCCATTAGAGGCTCAGACTCTAATCATGTGCTTCTAATAAAAAAGAAATCCATAGGAATCCATATGTCAGGTGCTCTACATGTAGATTAGAGGGTCGGGCGCATAGATTGGGGGGAGTGGTGCCTGTACACCCCTAATGAGCAGCAGGCACTGCATTGTACACAGCATGTCTCATACTGCACAGAGCTGAGCGCAATCTGAGACCCGAGTGGAGGGACACACCCTCTCTACACCGTCACCCAGGGACGAATGCACAGCTGAGTATGGTAATCACCTTCTATGTTTTGAAGGGGCAGGGCTGTCCCCCAGCATTTTATGATGTTGGCATAACCTGTAAAATTGTTCATTTTTCATTTCAGAGGTTTATAATCACTTTAAATATTCTAATTAACTTTAAGGGTGTTTTCACCTGGGCAGTCCTGATGGGAAGCTCTAGGCAAGTCTTTGAGTAGGCAGATGTAAATGGACATTTTGTTTACATCTACTTACCTCAGAATCTGTCCAGGTCTGGACCTAAATGTGAAAAAGGGGGGACGAAAATAAGAAATTTCAAAAAGAATTGATCAGGGAGGAACTACTGGGTTAGACTAAAGTTGTTTTATTTAACATCCACATATTAAATTCTTTAATAAATATAAAAAAAATACACCTATCCACAAAACACCATTAAAAAGACACTAGTCTGGATAAGCACACAGGTGGCCACTACAACCTTACATACCACATTCACCACCTCCTGCAGGAGTGTTTCATGCCTCTTGATGCCCGAACGCCCCTGAACTAATTACATAGTGGGCGATTCCACTAATTGGGAATATGCCTTAAATAATGGACTGGAATATACTGTAAATGTCCATGCAGATATTGATGCTACAGTACACTGAAGTACTAATCACATGTGGCAATATTAACTAGTCCAAGATGATGGTGAAAGGCAACAAAAGAGGCAGTGTTGCTGAAAGCTATAAGTGTTGTAATCACCCTGCAGGTATAAAAACCAGAGAAGGAGAGGGAGTGCGGGGTCAGTGTGTAAGGAACCTAGTGACAGTAATGATAATCATATAGAGTCACATGGGTATACATCCTGTCAGATTGATCGGGGAAAATACATCTCACCACACATAGCGTTGTTCCATCAGTCTCACTTCATTCTGTTGTCCATATGTCACAAAGCCGGCACTCATGCATGCACTAACAAAGTTTGGGCAATTCCTGCAGTAGGAGTGCAGCGTGCAACTGACAAATGTGTCCAGTGTGGACGTGGACAGGGGGCTGGGTTCCGGGTGATGGACCGTTCCTCTGAGTCCAGGACAATCAGTGCATAGTGGGAGTTAGCGTATCGCTGTACAGCCTCACAGTGCTGGCTAAGGACTATGCAGTGGGTCAGCAATTGGTCCGGGCAGAAAGGGGGTAAAAATGCTCAGTAGGCAAATGGTTAAGGGCCCCTTCACACCAGCAAGCCAGACTGATTGCAAGTCCACTGATGCATGCTCTGCGACACAATGATGATGTGCCAAACCTGGGACATCTGACTGTTTAATTTTTTTCACTGAACCTATCAATAGATAGAAGAAAAAGAGAAAAAAAATGAATATTCATTCCATAAAGAAAACAAATCACACCAACACACCCCCATCACGTACTCCCAAGGCCCTGCTATTAAATGTAAACAAAGAAGCCATGTCTTCCGGGTGACATCGTTTATCAAATATAGACATGACCACCATGTTTGGTCAGTGATTTCATGGACATTTCTTCGTAAACTTCACGTTTGCTGTAGCTGGATGAATACATTGCACAGGTGTGCCACTTCATAGGCAGGTTCAAGGCACTTCCCAGGCATTTTAAATGAATTTTGCTTTTTTAATGTTTCACGTAAAGCAATTATTAAAATTGTGCCTCTCCACCAAACAGATTTTTTTATACAATTCTTTTGTATTGGCCCATGTACCCCATGGCAGTGCCCAGCACCCCATGCTTGGCAAACATTTACCTACTAGCCTTAAAATTGGCCATCAGAGTTTTTTAACATTTGGCTAACTTTAACTTCAGCGTGGTTCTGATTCAGCACAAGAAATTTAGTCATGTTCTCCAAATCCACCTCAAACCAAACCCAAGGACATATGGCTCATCCCTATAACATATAGAGACCCAAGTAAGCAAATCTACTTCAGGCTTTTTCTGACATGCTGGTCTATGTGATCACAAGCATACCTCCCAACATTTTGAGATGCGAAAGAGGGACACCTACTAGAAAATGTATGTAGGTATAAGAAAGGCCCCCTTAAAGGAGAATTAACCCAAAAAAGGTTATTTAAATCCAAAAAGGGCTTTTTTTAACCACTACTTTTTATTACCGTATTTATCGGGGTATTGCGCGCTCCTGCGTATAGTGCGCACCCCTGATGTTGACCTGTAAAAAATGTTTTAAGTACTTTTAGTACTTACCGTTTTGGTGTCTTGCACGGCATCCGTCTTCAGCTTCTGCGGTGTCCTCCCGGCTTCTCCAGTGCTCCGGCGAGTCGAATCCCCGCTTCCCGCGCTCAGTTTGAACGCCTCTGCCGACATATACCAAGTGCAGTACACTCGGGTACATTCGGCCAGGCTTGGTTTCGCTCGTGCTCACGCATAAACGTCACAGAGCGTGAGCACGAGCGAAACCGAGCCTGGCCGAATGTACCCGAGTGTACTGCACACGGTAGATGTCGGCGGCTCACTTCAAACTGGGTGTTATGACCCTGCGTGTTATTAGGACACTGGACTACAGGTCTGGATCTCAGCTGCGGAGGTTACTCAGATCACAACCACCAGATTACTCTCTAAGTACACAGAGATTATGGGGTTTCGGTCATCACAGCCTCCACTGAGAACAAACTTGATATTGGCGTAGCTATTGAAGCAACATGGATTTAAACAGAGAGCAAAGCAGTACACTACACGGTCAGTAGGGGGCTGTGATGTTAAATGGTTAGTATCAAGGAAAGCTGTGAATGTTATAGCTAAGGGCACTCTGCAGTCCCTATGGTGAGAGAGCAACAGTCAGCAGTTAGCAGCAGACAGGTAGAATACAGTCCTTTAGTCACGGCAATGTGTACAAGTATAACAAGGCAGTATTGGCCACTTGGGGTACTTGCGGTTCTGATGTGAAGAATGAGAAGGTCCTTCCTGCAGGTTAAAGTGGTCCCTTTAGGGTTGAGTAGGTCCGGATAGTCTGCAGTCTGTGAAATGGGCACAAGCTGGGTGGAACTGCAGTCTCTGTGCAGTGGCCAACGTTGGGGAGAGAGAGTGCAGAGTCCAGAGTCTCCTGAGTAGGGTGTCCGGGTCCCTGGAAGAGGACGTAGAACCGTCAATAAAAGTGAGTGACACAGGACTTTGCCGCAGGCTCTGCTGTCGACCATTGCGTCAAGGGTAATCTTTTCTTGTTCCCACTGTAAGGTAAGAGCAATAAACATATATTGGTTAGAGGTAGTACCAGTAGCATTGAGCTTATTTATGTGGAAATCTTTACCTTCAGAATTCCTCTTAAGAAGGGGACAGTTGGAGACAACATGGTCAGGAGCTGAACAGTACAAGCAAAGGTTTTGAGCTCTGCGGCGCTGTTTTTCAGCAGACGATAGTGGTCCCTTGATGGCTCCAAGCTCCATAGGAACATCTTTGGGTGGTGACCTGGCTCTCTTGAACGGAGTAGGAGGGTATGTGACAGCACGTTCCGCTTTCCTCTCGCGAAGGCGTCGGTCAATAGCAACAGAAAGATGCATAAGGTCCTCTAGAGATGGAGGAAGCTCAACACGGGCAATTTCATCTTTCATTGCTTCCGTTAAGCCTAACCGGAATTGGTTCCGAAGTGCAACATCTGACCACTGGGTCTCTCTGCTCCAACATTTAAATTCTGTTATGTAGTCTTCCACGGGTCTTTTTCCCTGCTTGAGATTTCTAATTGAGTTCTCGGCAGTCAACTGTTTGTTTGAATCCTCATAAAGCTGGGACATCTCTTCCAGGAAGGTGTCAAAAGCGCCCAGGAGATCTCTGTGTTCTTCTAGGTAAGCATCAGCCCAGACTCTAGGTTCACCCCTAAGGTAAGAGACTAGGGTGAGGATTCTGACCCTATCGGAGTAGTAGGTGCGGGGGCGTAACTTCGAACATCAGACGACACGAGCTAACGAACTGACGAAAACGTTTTCTGTCCCTGGAGAAAGTTTCTGGAGGACAAACTTTGGGCTCAGGTCTCTCTCTGGCTTGTGCTAAATTTTGGTTGCGAAGAGCATCATTCTCTAGACGTAACTCGGTTAAGGAGTTGGTAAGGGTGTCTACCCTTTGTGAAAGTCCAACCAAATGATTTGCAAGCTCCGCTGGATCCATATTAATTTTTTGGGTTCGATTATTATGTTATGACCCTGCGTGTTATTAGGACACTGGACTACAGGTCTGGATCTCAGCTGCGGAGGTTACTCAGATCACAACCACCAGATTACTCTCTAAGTACACAGAGATTATGGGGTTTCGGTCATCACAGCCTCCACTGAGAACAAACTTGATATTGGCGTAGCTATTGAAGCAACATGGATTTAAACAGAGAGCAAAGCAGTACACTACACGGTCAGTAGGGGGCTGTGATGTTAAGTGGTTAGTATCAAGGAAAGCTGTGAATGTTATAGCTAAGGGCACTCTGCAGTCCCTATGGTGAGAGAGCAACAGTCAGCAGTTAGCAGCAGACAGGTAGAATACAGTCCTTTAGTCACGGCAATGTGTACAAGTATAACAAGGCAGTATTGGCCACTTGGGGTACTTGCGGTTCTGATGTGAAGAATGAGAAGGTCCTTCCTGCAGGTTAAAGTTGTCCCTTTAGGGTTGAGTAGGTCCGGATAGTCTGCAGTCTGTGAAATGGGCACAAGCTGGGTGGAACTGCAGTCTCTGTGCAGTGGCCAACGTTGGGGAGAGAGAGTGCAGAGTCCAGAGTCTCCTGAGTAGGGTGTCCGGGTCCCTGGTGGCGGCAGGCGTCCAACAGGAATGATCGAACACCCTGCCGCCACAGCAGGGGGTTTAAATAATGCGCCTGGAACGCAGAATAGTGCGGGTCGCACTTCCGCGTTCCAGCATGGAGCGCAGACGTCCGCGCAACGGAAGTGACGCAGACGGCTTGTAGAACGGAGCGCAGCTGTTAGAACTATGTACAGCTGTGCTCGTTCTAATGGTGGTAACGCAGATGGCGTTACACTGGGCACGGGAAGCGGCTATCGCCGTATATCGCGCACCCATGATTTTCCCCTTATTTTAAGGGGAAAAAGTGCGCGGTATACGCCGATAAATACGGTTTCTATTTATATTGGCTTTTAACATTTACAAATGCAGCCATTTAGGCTGCATTCACACCTGAGCGTAGCGTTTTGCTGTGATTTGTTTTAGCGTTTTTTACCACGTTTTGTCGTGGTATTTGCAGCATTTTTTACCACGATTTGACGCATCGTTATTTACCATGATTTTGGACAGGTCTAGGGTCACCAATGTTAAAAACAGAAAAACGCCCAAATACGCTCAATTCGAGTGACAAAAAAGGGTCCAAAACTTGTTTGAGCTTCAGGCGTTCGGCGTCAGGCGTTTTGGAGTGGAGATGTGAACCATCTCCATTGAGAATAATGTATTTTTTCCCCTCTACCGTTTTGGAGCTTCATGCTTCAGGCGACAAAATGCTCAGGTGTGAATGCAGCCTTAGAATTTGGATGAAAGATTTAGCTCTGGGCAAAACTTTTAGAAATATAAATAGTGCATTTTATATACAACTATATGGATCAGACCAAAATAAGGGACAAATTAGGAGGAATTTCTGCTTTTAAAAATGTCCTCCCTCCTCTAACGATGTTGAAGGATTATTTTTTTGGCGAAGAGCAGGTGCCTATATTTGGTAGGCTCCTGCTTCTACTTCCACTGAAATCACCAGACGATTCCACTTGAAGTCCCCGCCCACAACCTCTTGGGACACATCACGGGTCTAAAGAGGCTACATGACCATTCACAAAAAACAGTGCGACTCGTGCATGTGCAGTGGGAAGCCTGCTGTTATGCAGCAAGGTGTCACAAACCTAGACATGCCAGCACCGGAGACCTGAAGGCCGGCGACCTGAAGGCTGGGGAAAAACTGGCTTGGGTGAGGATGGTGTTGGATCTCTGGACAGGTAAGTGTCCTTATATTAAAAATCATCAGCTATAGTATTTGTGGCTGCTGACTGAAGAACTGCTTTAAAACTATATTGATAATATGGATGCAGAACCATTTACAATAAACTTACCCTGCGAGCATCTTTTTCTCCTAGCATTCATCTAATTCCCCTGGGGGCTCCCTCTAGCTAAAGTTGGTCTTTCAGCGTGACCTTATGTGTATGAAATAACACGTAGCAATTTCTCTTGTCAGTATACTGTTTACTCATTTTTTTATTTTTATTTCTTACATGAAATAAAGAGACAAAAAATATTTCCTTAATATTAATTATTGCATTATTGATATTTCCGTGGTGGTTAATCTAGCAGTTTGACTTGTCAGACATTACTGTAGAAAATTATATTTTAATGACAAGTTATTCTTCATCAAAAAAAACAGAGCATAATGGCCCAATGGAGAGATGAAACATAGAGATACATAAATTACCTGCATGACCCACAGCTAAGACCGCTGATGTGTTTATCTAGAGAGCTGTCACACTGTGCTTACTGGAAATCTACCATGCTTTGGAATTTATATTAATTTATACAAAAAGTGTAGACCTTTTATTTAATGTTAAAGCAGATCTCCCACGCCAAATCAATTTTTTTTTTCTGGTCTCTTTAAATGTCTAATAGCACTGCTGTGCTGCACTCACGTTTCCGGTGTCCCTCCGCCGCTCCGCTGAGATTCTGTCCCAAATAAATACTTATATCATCCTTTTCCACCCGTTGCCATCTTATGTGTGGGCGTTCTAATCCCACACGCAGGCACTTCCTCTTTGCGATGGATGCTGTCCCAGCATCCACCGCTCGATCTCGCGCCGGCGCACTGGCATCTGAGCTGTAATAGAGAATATTCAAACGCCCGCCTTTCCTTTGTTTACATCCGCGTCATTTCCTGTAATACGAAGTCCGCAATGTTTTGGCAAAGAGAGAGCTCTGAGAAACGTTCCCAGCAGACACAGTGCGGGACAGGAAGCAGAAGAAAACCCGACTTTAACCCGAGGTTAATAAGGTACTCTAGCAGTTATTTTTATAAAAATAGCCGATTATGCATTCATTAGGAGCCGTTTTAATATTAATGGAAAGTCGAATTGAGGGTGGAGCTCCGCTTTAAGAATAACTATATGGACTGCTTTATTTTTCTGGTAGTGAGATGAAAACATATGATTATATCTTGGCCCATTATTACTTTACAGTGTTACTAAACCTAGGACCCTGCATTCACTATATCTGGTCTCCCACAGTACACAGAACATGGAAATGCAATTATTTTAGTAAATATAAACTGCTAAATACCTTTTCTCATCAGCTGTATATAGCAGTCTTGTGACTTCTATCAGTGTCTGGCTGAAGCTTGTAGTAAAGTTTTTATTCTAATGTCCTATGAGGCTGAAGGACACCTGACCCTCGCTCCGGAGACGGCCATTATGGCTGAAATGCATTAAAGAGGTTGTAAAAAAATTCTCAAAAAAACAAAAACCTGCAAGACAAAGAAATAATTAGCTAGTATGCATCACATGTGCGGGAGCCGCATTTCTTGGCACGGGCTCGGAAGGAACGGCACACGTGGGATGTTCCTGTTTGGCTTAAATCAGGCTTAAAGGAGTTGTAAAGAAAGAAAAAAAATCACCTTAATGCAATCTATGCATTAAGGTGAAAAAACATCGGATGCTGACGGCCCTCCTGAGCCCCCATTATACTTACCTGACCCCTCGAAAGTCCCGCGTAGTCCCGAGATCCTCTTCGCCAGCTCAGCCATTGGCCGAGTGATACAGTGAGCCGCTATGGCCACTCGCTGTATCACTCGGTGTATCACGAGAGCGTGCCCGCAATTACTGACCACCATGCGAGCTCTCGCATGACTGTGGTGACTAATTGTGGGGAGGACCAGAGACAACCACCGAGGGACCCCAGAAGATCGGGGCCACTCTGTGCAAAACGAACTGTACAGTGGAGGTAAGTATGACATGATTGTTATTTTAAATGAAAAAAAAAATCCTTTACTAACACTTTAAATCAGAAAGTTAATGGGAGGAACAGAGAGTTCAAGGTTCAAAACAAACAAGATTTAAGGAAAGACATTCAAGGAATTGTCCATCCAGGTGGCTCAGCAACAGAGTCATTGCCGGATACAGCAGAGATTCCAGGTTAACCACTTAAGGACCGGACCAATATGCTGCTAAATGACCAAAGGTGTTTTTACAATTCGCCACTGCGTCGCTTTAACAGACAATTGCGTGGTCGTGCGACATGGCTCCCAAACAAAATTAGCGTCCTTTTCTTCCCACAAATAGAGCGATTTTTATTTTTTGCGATATAAACGGAAAAAGACCGAAATTTTTGAAAAAATATGATATTTTTTGTTATAAGAAAAATCTAATAAACTAAATTTTAGTCAAACATTTAGGCCAAAATGTATATTTAGCCACATGCCACATGTCTTTAGAAAAAAAATCGCAATAATAAAAAAAAAAAGCTACCTAGCAGCAACAGTGACACTAAGGCCAGAGAACCTCGACGGGCAGAACACATCGTTCCGCCCGTCGAGGTTCTCTGCCGGCCGTCGAAATCGGCGACCCGCCCGTCGGGAATGGCAACCAGCCATTCATCCAGGCGGGCCGTCGAGCAAAAAGAGAGCGTGCTCTCTTTTCGCTCGACGGGATTCCCGACGGGCGGGGCGAGCCAAAAGCGTACACACGGCCAAGGTCCTCGCTGGAATGCAGCTTCCAGCGAGGTTCTCGCTGGTTTCCAGCGAGAACCTCGGTCGTGTGTACGCCGCTTCATACAGCGATCAGAAAAATGATCGCTTAGTGACACTGGCAATAGGGGGTGAAAGGGTTAACTAGGGCGGGGATCAAGGGGTTAAAACATTTATTAGGGGGGTAGGGGGCTAACCTGGACCTAACACTAACTGCCTGTCACAGTAACTGTCACATTGACACTAAATGCAGTGATCAGTAAATATATGATCACTGCAATCAGTGACAGTGTGACAGGGGGCTGGGGGGGGGGTGATTTGAAGGGGTTAATGTGCCTATGTGTGTGGTGTCAGTGTGGTGTTGTGCGACTTACTTGTGATGTCTTCTCTCCTCTCGCCGGATTGAAAATACCATCACTTCCTCTGCCTGTGTTTACATTATACAGAGCAGGGAGGGAGCTGATTCGCTGGGAGCGATCTGGAGGGGGCGGACAAAAACCAACAGCCGCCCCCTCATCCCGGATCGCTCCCAGAGGCTTACCGACCGCCACAAGTACCGGGGGGGTCCCGATCGGACCCCCGTCCCACGTCTAGGCAGGGACGTACATGTAAGTCCATGTGCCTGTCCGTGCCATTCTGCCGACGTATATGTACATGCGGCGGTCGTTAAGCAGTTAAAGTCCAGGCCCTGACACCAGCCTTGGCACATCAGCCATGTGTTTCTCAAGACCAAAGGTTTTCTGTTTTTTTCCTGCAGTGGCTTTGAGCCATTGAAGTTAGCAACACAACTCAGTGGCAGCGACAGCAGCACATAGCCATAACTTGCAGCACACAACCTCTAGCATCAGTTCTTAGCTTTCTCCCCAGACATCCAGCACCAGTCTGTCACCAGATGTGTGTACATTCTAAATACCTCTACACTTCTATGTTTATTTTCAGTGTCCAGCATTGAGATACCTGTTTTCTATTCATCTATGACCTATTGACACTTTTATTAACTATACAAGAATTATTGTACTTAATTGTACTTTTATATTTATTTTGATTTAGTGTCCAGCCTTGAGACACTTGTTTTTTCAGACTATTTAATTTACCAGATTACCAGACAACCAGATTAATAAGACCTTCTGTCTACTGCTTGCCATTAAAATGATAAAATATTTGTAATTCTAACTTGCCTTTATAGTTTATTATGAAAATATGTATTTTCAGAGGACATTTATAGTTATTGTCTTAAGTTTATCCTAAAGTGATACTGTCAGCCATTTTACTGTATCTAGCTATGCATACTCTCAAATTGTCTGACAACAAATCTGTTAGGTTGGATCATTCGATCGTGTGTACACAAATCTGTCGGAATAAAATCCAATTGCTCGGAAGCAATGCTAACCATAAGGCCGCGTACACACGATCAGACAGGTCCGATAAATCTGGTCTGCAGACCAGTTTCATCGGACCAGTTCGATAGTGTGTACGGCCCATCAGACCGTTGTCCGTCGGACCAAAGTTTTAAAACCTGTCTGATGGACACCTGTCCGTCGGACAGGTTTGATGGTTAGTACACAAAAGCATCAGACCAAAAACCTGCGCATTCTCAGAATCAAGTCGACGCATGCTTGGAAGCATTGAACTTCGTTTTTTCATCACGTCGTTGTGTTCTACGTCACCGCGTTCTGGTCTGATCGGATTTTGGTCCGATGGTGTGTATGCACATCAGACAAGTTCAGAGTTGTCTGATGAAAACGGTCCATCGGACAAGTTTCATCAGACCGGTCTGATCGTGTGTACAGGGCCTGAGACAACATAAGTAAGAAGTTGCCCAAAGGGTGGCGCTAAAGAGCTGAAAAACCACATAGTACGTCTAGTACGTCACTACGTTCGTGTTTGTTGGTTGAAAAAGTTCTGCCATGTGTATGCATAACAAGTTAACGGACAACGCCCTTTGGATAAAAATCTACGGATTTGTCCAATGGAAGTCCGATCGTAAGTATGAGGCTTAAGAGTTTAAAAACCAGGAAAGCAAGGATAACACACTATATATACAATATTTAAAGTCTAGTTTATTACATCTCTCCATAAAATTCTAAGTATTGCTTTGTTAACAAAATGTTTAAACCAGCAGATCAAGAAACACATTTGATCTATAGCTGCAATATTATAACTTATAAAACATACAATACCTCATTCATAAATTGTACATATATATATACATTATTTGTCATTTTTACACTGGTTCTCATAGATTTTTTTTAATTATTTTGCCTTTATAATTATTATATTTGTTTCATGTTACACACTATTAAATTGTAGAAAAACGTGTTATGTGTGTGCACATAAATATATTTGTGAGCTACTTCTACTTGCCTAGATATGCCAATCTTTTCTACAGTGGTGACATGTTAATGTGGAGTTGTTTGAAAAAAAATATTTGTAAATGATTAAGTGGTTAAATAGGCAAAATTTCATATCAGTTCAAATGATAAAAACTGCTTCCTTTTTTGACAACTGTGGACCACATCTTACACTTATTGCCCTGAATTGCCTATACCAAGCAGTAATCACAGGCTGCCATAATCATCCTTCTTCCTATATTTAATCATCTGAACTGACCATACCGAGCTACTTAGTATACTAGATGCATTTCCATACCACACTTTCACCCTTTAGAGGTACAATTTTTGTAGACTTTTATTTGTTTTGGTATTTTGCAATTTATTAATAATATTCATTTTGCATAGTTTGGGGCCCAAATTGGCCATAAATGTGAGACTGCAACTTAATTTGCCTACAATCTAAATACCAACCTTCCACTTTAATTTTCAGATGAGTGATAGATAAGCATGCTATATCTTTGTTCTCAGCAGACACGCATGGTGGCCTTTTGATATCTGAGGTAACCATAATTCTGTGTTATTCTTCAAATAAATTCCTGTATCCTTGTGGAGGTCGTGGATTATCTGGCCTATGCTGTACAGAACAGGCTCCCCTACTGTTGACATTGGTGATGTCCACTAGCACTAACAGGATGGGTGGATGTTCATTTTTGCTAAATTAGAATGAAGCTAAGCCCTATAAACAGCCTGGGACAATGGAATTGAAGTGGTACCCTAACATGGATAGGGGAAGGGGAATATGTAACTAGTTTTGGGGATGTATAGCATTCTAATCCCTCTGACAACTCAGTCTCCAAGCATGTAACTATGTAACTAAACAAAAATACTCTTGGCTAAGTATTCATGTTATTGCCAATGGCAACCTGAAGAGGAGGAAATACATACAGTTACCTGTCTGATTTAAGTTTTCATCAGAAAAACTGTCAGCCAGTGTCTAGTGCTCCCCATAGACATGATTGGGTAACTGACTTCTAATGTCTACACTGTTTTTTCAAGATGCTTATATATACACACGGTATTACCAAAAGTATTGGGACACCTGCCATTACACGCACATGAACTTTAATAGCATCCCAGTCTTAGCTCATAGGGTTCAATATTAGGGTGGCTCACCCTTTGCAGCTATAACCACTTCAACTTTTCTGGGAAGGCTCTCCACAAGGTTTAGGAGTGTGTCTATGGGAATGTTTGACCTTTGAGAAGCGCATTTGTGAGGTCAGGCACTAATGTGGATGAGAAGGCCTGGCTTGCAGGCTCTGATTCATCCCAAAGGTATTCAATCAGATTGAGGTCAGTCAAGTTCCTCCACTCCAAACTCACTCAGCCATGTCTTTGTGGACCTTGCTTTGTGCATAAATCATTTGGTGGAGGGGGTGATTATGGTGTGGGTTTTTTTTTTTTCTGTTTTTTTTTTAGGAGGTTGGGCTTGGTCCCTTATTTCTAGTCAAGGGAACTCTTAAGGCATCAGCATATGAAGACATTTTGCACATGCTCCCAACTTCGTGGGAACAGTTTGGGGATGGTCCCTTCAGTTTACAACCTTATTGGCCTGCATAGAGTCCTGACCTCAACCCAATATAACACCTTTAGGATGAATTAGAACAGAGACTACTGTGAGCCAGGCCTTCTCATACACATATGTGCCCTACCTCACAAATGCTCTTCTGGAAGAATGGTGAAACATTCCCGTAGACACACTCCTAAACTTTGGGCACAGTTGTGCCTGGTTGCTCTATAGTGGAATGAAAAGGTGTTGCAGGGGTGTTGCTATCAGCGGCAGTTTGTCATTATATACCCGGTGCCCCACTTTCTAGATTAGCAGCATAAACTATGCTGGTGAAACCCTCCCACTGTAGACTGCAATGAGACATAGGAAACTTGTAAAGACATAAATGACAGAAGATTTGGCTCAGCCAGGGAAGGCAAAGGAAGTTTTGTATTCACTTTATGAGGCTTGCACATCATTTTTCATTAGGCTTGTGCATCACATAGTAACTGGATTTGGTACTTGTTTAAACTGTTATATAAGAGCTGTAGATGTACATTGAAGGGTAGGCATTTGGAGTTGACTGCATAATTACATAATCACCTCAAACTGACATTGCAATGATTATGCAGGCAAGTCCAGGTTGTACCATGGTGAGCCAAATATCCTGGACAGAATATTCTGCAAAACACTCACCAGATCTCTCATGTTCACACTGCAACTTCCCTTACCGCTCTACTTTCTTTCCTATTAGATGCAAAGTATGACGGACAGCCCTACTGGCAACTAGGGAAATGAAGAGAGCACAGAAAGGAGCAAGCAGAAGCGCAATCATAAGAGATTTGGTTATTGTTCGTTAAATACAACATTTTTCAGGGGCAGCATGAAGACACTGTGGCGATATTATTTTTTTGGATAGCTACAGGCCAGACCAAGACATGCATGCACAGTAAGTGGAGGACCTGGAGGGGACATTTTTTGGGCAATGGCTGTGTGCCTCTGGGTGGGGCTACACAGTAAATATTGCTGGAAAGGTACCTGTGGTCCTAAGTGATTTTAAATGATCACCTTTTAAAACCACCCATTTAGTTTAAAATAGAAATGAAAGGCAAAATATTTGTGTCTAGATATAAAAACATTATAAATACATGTGTTTCCCCTTTTCACAAGTGAGCACATTCCCTCTGTTCCCAGCTGCATAAGAGCCTGGAGGAGGAGAAACAGTACACCGATCTTCCCAGTGAAAGGCTGTGGGGGGGGGGGGTTCAAGACAAGTCTGATCATTGGAGGAGAGCAGGCTCAGTTCCCAGCACAGCTAGAGAGCTGACCACAATGTGTTCTCCTGCTTGGCGTGGCCAGTTTAACAGGAAAGCAGAGGTTCTGGCAGAAACACCAGGAATTTCACACAGAGGAAGCAATACAAAGAGAACATTATCCTTTTGCATACAAATACATGGCACAGCAGGCACATATCATGAATATGAAATGTTGGGTTTACACACTCTTTAAGGCATGTCAAATGATTTAATAATTGGAATAATGCTGGTACAGCATAATACAAACAGTACATACTACTTTCTCTTGAGGTTGGATCAGAATGTGAAGGAAACACAAATTGACTCAGCTCGCTGTATTGTGTGTGAACATGTTGGTGTGAAAGAAATTCAAAATATATCTCTAGAAGCCTTGTGCTTTCCAAAGTAGCATGCTTAATAATAGCTTTGTGCATAATTTTCAGTGTCTCCTATTTCCAGAAAGAACACATGTTTAACCTTGTTACAAGTCTTTTTTGGTATTATACACCAATGCTTCTTGTAGGTTGCAGTTAGTGGGTGGCAATATGCTGAGATATATGGATACATTGTTGAATCATTTGGAAACATTGTTCCACAACTCTTCACTTCTTCTTGTATAAATTGAATTGGTCATTATGCATCATACAAAATTGTTCTACACTCGTCCATTAAAAACAAGCTGTGGTCCTCCATTGCTGATGTTTTCAATAGTTTCCTGTTAAAACAAAGACAGAAAATATTTCACATTTGATTAAGCAGCACTTGCCATCATTGTATTATTATTAAAAAAAAAAAAAAAGTTTTTATCCGATATGGATTATTAAAAATTTAATTTAAAGAAGAATGCAGCTAGTAACCTCTTGCTATAGTAAAAATGGAGAGAATCTGAATTTCTTAAGCCTGGTAGAAGATTGTCATGATCAGATACTCTATTGTGTTCTCCAGTAACATACTGTTGTGATTATTAGAACCGTGTATGTTGCCATTACGTATTATAAAACCTTATTCTACTTTTTTTTTTTATCACCTGAACATGTTTTTAAAGGAAGATAAAAAATAGCAACTGTCATAAATGTATAATTAGCTTTCAGAGTTAGGTGCAGTGGTGGCTGGTGCTCAATATTTTGGAGGGGGCGGCAAACAAACCTCCCCCTCACTCGCAGGATACAGATGGGAAGGCGGCCTTACCTTAGGAGATGGGTTAGGGCTGCTGCTCCTCACTCCAGCCGAGGGAAGAGCCGGGGCTTCTCCTCTTGGCAGAGCAGACAATGCTTCTCCTCCTAGCCAAACAGGAAGTGGGCCCTAAACCCGATTGGCCGGGAGTCCTAAGACTCCCAGCTAATCGGGTCTCAGGACCTGCTTCCTAATTGGTCGGGAGGAGAATCAGGAACACAATAGTGAATAATAATTTGCTACTATCACACAACTGGGTGGGCTCAGGGTGCAGTGCTCTACATCCAGAGCCCACCCTTTTTTTAAGCCAATTAAAGCCTCAGGCTCTAATCATGTGTTTTCAAAAAAACAAAACCCAATTGAAATTCAGTGCCCTGCATGGAGATTAGGGGCTGGGCACATGGATTGGGGGGGGGGGGGCACTGTTAAGGTGCATATGGAAGGGCTTTAAACACAGCAAGCAAAACATAGTTCCCAGCACACTTGCTAGCTAGCCAGCAAAAAAAAAATACTTATACAAATTTGCATTAACAACAGAAGTTTTAGTTGCACAACATTGACAAATCTATGTGCTAGCTTGGATTGGGCTGGCAGTCACTGCACAGCAGCACAACACCCCATGCTGCCTTTTCAAAATATGAATAAAGTGTCACTTTACATATACAGTAAAAAAAAAAGTAAACAGTCGGATGTACAGAATCACACATGACACCGTCCCTTCACGGCATTCAAAAACTGGCCGCTGCGTACACACAACCATTTTTCATGACGAGAAAAATGCCATTTTTTTAACTGCTCATTACAAACGATCGTGTGTAGGCTCCAGAGCATTTTTCTTGACGAGATTTAGAACCTGCTCTATTTTTTCTCGTTTTTTACGTTGTTGTTTTTCTCATCCTGATAAATGGTCGTGTGTATGCTTTAACTAGGGGGAAACAAACGTGCATGCTCAGAAGCAAGTATTGAGACAGGAAATTAGCATAATCAGCCTAAAGGGTGGCGCCATTTGAATGGAACTTCCCCTTTATAGTGCCGTCGTACGTGTTGTACGTCACCGCGCTTTGCTCGAGCATTTTTCATCACGATCGTGTGTATGGGCAGGCATCACGTTGAGAAAAAAAAATAGTTTTTTTTACATGACATGAATAACGGTCGTGTGTACGCGACATAAGCGTTTAGCATTCAGGCTGTGTGATCAAGCCCTAAATTGTAGAGAAATTTCCTACCTTCCACATTTCAACCAATAATCTCTACTTTCTATGACAAATAAACACTTTCAATCAATTGTGTTAGGTTTGAAAGAGATTTATTTGCATGAAATATTCTCCCCAGGAAATATCCTTTGTTCCATTCAACGGGCACCTTTTACTTTATTAAAAGTAGCTTGTAATTTCACTTCTAATTGGCAGAAAATAAATTCCTCATATTTGTGATGGACAATGCCTCCACTACACAGCCATGCAAAGTATGAGTCATGTCATTTCTATTTCTGTTCCATTAGAGATAATTGATATGCTGCACAATGACATGCACAGTTTATTGCTGCTGGCAATGGTAATGCTGATCTTGGAATGTTTATATTCAGATCAGGAAAGTTTTTGCTGTTATTGAAAATATATATATATATTCTTCACTAAGTCATGCCCATTGTCAGCAAGATTACATAAAAAGCAAGCAGCAATGTCATTCAATGTCACTGGCCCTATACAATTGTGTTTCTAAATTATTGATTGAAGTATATCACTTAAATATCATAAAAGCTTTACCTTGTTAATGTAATTCTGAAAGTATCAGCATTTTACATCTGCAGCATTCATAAAAATACTACCCACTTGTTCTGCAATGAAGAACCTGGTTTAGGCACTTCCTATTATAGGATAACATCATTCTGTCTTTGTCTCCTAGTCATGCCCCTGTGTTGTCACCCTGTTACATGGTCTTCCAATGCAGTCTACAAGAGATTGTTTCAACATGCATTCTCAGGCCACGTACACACGATCAGACGGGTCCGATGAAACTGGTCCGACGGACCGTTTTCATCGGACCAGGCTGAAGTGGTCTGATGTGCGTACACACCATCGGGCCAAAAATCCGATCAGACCGGAACGCGGTGACATAGAACACAACGACGTGCTGAAAAAACGAAGTTCAATGCTTCCAAGCATGTGTCGACTTGATTCTGAGCATGCGCAGGTTTTTGGTCTGATGCTTTTGTGTACTAACCATCGAACCTGTCCGACGGACAGGTGTCCATCGGACAGATTTTAAAGCAAGTTTTAAAACTTTGGTCCGACGGACAACGGTCTGATAGGCCGTACACACCATCGAATTGGTCTTAAGACCAGTTTCATCGGACCGGTCTAATCGTGTGTCCACTGTTACCATCAGAAAACTGGCCCTAAGAAATGGCAAGCAGCCATCTCTGGAATACATTTATGTAGACAGGAAGTGCTGCAAAAGGGCTGCCTAAGATCAACAGCATTGAGATACAACAATAAATAGTAGTTTATTACAATACTGTCTATGATACACAGAGCTTTATCAAACTACATTTTATGAAGTTAGTGTTTGCATCTACTCTAACAAAATCAAGTAAGATTTTTTTATTATATAGATGGTAATACAGTAAAACCTTGGATTGCGAGCAGAATTTGTTCAGGAAACATGCTTGTAATCAAAAGCACTTGTATATCAAAGCAAATTTCCCCATAATAAATAATGGAAACTCAAATGATTTGTTCCACAACAATTTATTCAAAGGAACTTCAGTTTATATTCCATATAAAAAGATTACAGCAATGTGATAGGTTGTGTAACCATAAAATGTCCATCTATAATTGGAAGCCTCCATAAGGCAATTAGAAGCAAAAACCAGCAGGAGCTACAGAGTATAAAAGAGAAGAGAGGCGTCTCTAAGGCTGCATACACACAATCGGTCCAAACCGATGAAAACAGACTGAAGTGCAGTTTCATAGGTCCAAACCGACCGTGTGTATGGCCCATCAGTCTTTTGTCCTTCAGTCCAAAGTTTTAAAACTTGCTTTAAAATCGGACTGATGGACGCCTGACCATCGGTCCAAACCGATGGTTAGTACGCAAAAGCATCGGTTCAAAACCTGCGCATGTTCAGAATCATGCCGAAGAATGCTTAAAAGCATTGAACTTTGTTGTTTTCAGCACGTCGTTGTGTTTTACTTCACCGCGTTCTGACACGATCGGTTTTTGAACATCAGACCATCAGACCATCAGTCTGTGAGCCGATGAAAATTAACTTCAGTCCGTTTTTATCGGTTTGGACTGATCGTGTGTACGCGGCCTTAGTCTAGCAATATGTTGGTAAATGTTGTACCTTCATTAACCACATTGCTACACTTAAGCCGTGTACACACGATCGGTTTGTCAGATGGAAACAGACCGATGGACTATTTTCATCGGACAAACCGATCGTGTGTAGGCCCCATCGGTTTGTTTTAAATTTTTCCTATGGATAAAAAAACGATAGAAAAAAACGATTGTCTGTGTGGAAGTCCATCGGTCAAAAATCCACGCATGCTCAGAATCAAGTCGACGCATGCTCGGAACCATTGAACTTTTTCTGAGCCTGTCGTAGTGTTTTACATCACTGCGTTTTGGCACGGTCGGATTTTTGACTTTTTGCCTTTAGTAGGCAAGACTGATGAAAGTCAGCTTCATTGGATATCCGACGAAAAAATCCATCGGATTAGATTCCATCAGATATCCGATCGTGTGTACAGGGCATAAGAGGCGCCTCTCTTCTCTTTTATACTCAGTTGTGATGTGACACTACTTGTATATCAAAACATCACTTGTATATCAAGTCCAATTTTTTTTTTTAAATGTTGCTTGTCTTGCAAAACTATCTCAAACCAAGGTTTTACTGTATGGAAAAGAATATGATAAAATTGTGCAGAAACACTTTCATTTTGACCATACACAAGGGCTTAAATATGTTAGTGTACACAAAATAAGCTCTATACTTAAAGTATATGTCCAGTCAAAAACATTCTTCTTATTCTTAGTTTTGGGTAGAGTGGGGACAGTTTAGTAGTTGAGCTGCTATTTAGATGCAGTTCAGATGCAAGCCATGGCCTTAACAACAGATGACTTATCAGTTTTTCTCCGCTGACAGCTGAATGTAAAAAAAACATTGCTGGCAATAACAAATTGTGAAAAAAATGGCCTCCCCGACTCTTTGGGTCTGCTACAGATTTTAAGGGAAAGGCCACACCAATTTATTTATTTTTTTAAAACAGTGTGGAAAACCCCCACACCAAAAATGAACAAAAAACAAGCACCTTATTTATGGGGACAAGGGCCTCTTCCCCTGGTTGAGGGGGGCTGTGGGCAGGGTTCTTGTCCCCCCCTCCCGCCGCCATCCGGTTCTTCTCCGGGCTCTCCTGTGTCATCGGGGGCCCGAAGAGCGAATCGGCCGGTGCTGGCTGGGAAGCATAGAGATGACTGATGGCCAGATGGTCACCAGTCATCTCTATGACCGTCGGAACGCCCGGTATCCGGAGGTAAACAAAGCCACAATCGCGGCTGTCGGCATGAGATTGGTGAATTATTTTTCACGATCTCATGCTTGTAAGCCTGGAGGAGTGATATGGGGTCTTATTGACCCCACATCTCTCCATAAAGAGGACCTGTCACAGTGATTCCTATTACAAGGGATGTTTACATTCCTTGTAATAGGAATAAAAGTGATCAAAAATAAAAATGTAAAAAAAAGTGTAATAATAAAAAAATGAAGTAAAATAAAAATAAAATACATTTTTATTTATTTTTTAAAATGCCACTGTCTCCGGTAGCTCGCTCGCAGAAACGAGCATGCATGCAAGTCCCGCCCACATATGTAAATGCCGTTCAAACCCCACACTTGAGGTATCGTCGCGTGCGTTAGAGCATATGCAACAATTCTAGCACTAGACCTCCTCTGTAACTTGAAAAAAGTAACCTATAAAAAAATTAAAAGCGTCTACTATGGAGATTTTTAAGTACCGAAGTTTTGCATCATTCCATGAGTGTGCGCAATTTTAAAGCGTGACATGTTAGGTATCTATTTACTCTGCGTAACATCATCTTTCACATTATACAAAAAAATTGGGCTAACTTTACTGTTTTGTTATATTTTAATTAATGAAACCGTTTTTTTTTTTCCTAAAAAAAGGCCTTTGAAAAATTATTGCGCAAATACCGTGTGAGAAAAGTTGCAATGACCACCATTTTATTCCCTAGGGTGTCTGCTAAAAAAATATATAATGTTTGGGGGTTCTGATTAATTTTCTAGCAAAAAAATTGTGATTTTTACATGAAGGAGAGAAGTGCCAAAATAGGCCTGGTGGTCAAGTGGTTAACAAGGGGGCCCCTCCCCATGTGAATGAGTATGGGATGGATCTACAAAGAAGGTGTTGGGTGAGGTAGGTATATCTGTTTTTTCAATGTTCATATGTTTAAAAATATTTTATATTGTTTTACTAGTTATATAAAATCTCTGTTTTATTATTAAAAATGTAAAATATGTTGGGCTGGATTCAGATACAAAAATGTATCTTTCCGACGGCATAGCGTTTTCTCTTTACACTACGCCGCCGCAAATATTATGGGCAAGTGCCTTATTCAGAAAGCACTTGCTCCATAATATGCGGCGGCGTAGCGTAAAGTGCACGGCGTAAGGTCGCGCAATTCAAATTTCTGAAGTGGGGGCGTGATTCATGTAAATGAATCATGACCCCACGTAATTGACGTTTTTTTTGGCGGCGCATGCGCTGTCCGTGGACGTTCCCAGTGCGCATGCGTGAAATCACGACGCTTTTTTGTTAATGTAAACGACGTGAACGTAACTAACGTCGAGCCCCATTCCCGAACGATTTACGCAAACGACGTAACCGACGTTCAATTTGGCGCAGTCCCGACATCCATACTTAACATTGGCTGAGCCTGCTATAGCAGGGGTAACCTTACGCCGGTCTTACGCTTACGCAAACTACGTAAAATACGACATGCCGTCGCAAGTACGCTCGTGAATCTGCGTAAATAGCTCATTTGCATAATTTGCGCGAAGTGCCACCTAGTGGCCAGCGTAAATATGCGACTTAAGATACGACGGTGTAAGCGAATTACGCCGCTCATATCTTAGAAGAAAGCTGGCGTATCTTCTTTTCTGAATAGCAAAAAAAGATACGCCGGCTATTCTTAGTATTTACGCAGTGTATCTATAGATACGCTGGCGTAAATGCTTTCTGAATCTGGCCCGTTGTGCTTTAATTTCACTGAGTGTTATGAATTTTCTAAAGGTAAAATATTGCATTTTAGACTATCATTCTGATTGAAAGTTTGTCAGACTAGGTAAGAAAAAGGAAGTAAAAGGGATGAACTATTGAGCTATTTGGTTATGTGGACAACATACTTTATGTTTTCAACAAATCAATCTGTAAGCATGTGAAAGGACACTAAAGCTCAACAAACGGGTTAGAAAGGTAAATATAAACTCACAATTAATGCATATTTAAAATGCATAAAAAAATTAATTTTTTTTTTTTAAAGTAGTATATACAAGTATTTAGTATATACAAAACAATAAACATTCCCTTTAATATGACACAGCAGCATCTTCATGAACATGGACTGTGCCCTCTGTCCCTAGAGTTCCCATTCTCTTAAGTAACTTACTGCATATGTTCTTCAACCCCCGTCACCCAGAAGAATTAATGAAAATCATGTAACCCAAATAGACTCGTCACTGTACCTTATTAGCAGGATGTCACTTATTTTCATTAACCTTATGTTGTCCTATCAACCTATAATTTGCAAACAATGACAAGTATTAGCTGTACAGGTTTTCTGATGTTTATTGAAATGTCTCTCTTATTTTTGTTTATTTAATGACCCAACATTAGAGATCAAATCAAAAGAATCAGTAATTCACAAAGTCAGATTTACCTGAATTTTTGCATTTAGATGTGTATAATCCAAAGTGATTCACACAGTTCAGGAATCCAGCCAATTGTAATTTGTGGTCAATAAAATTAGTTTGGGGATTGATAAATCTGCATGCATAAAAAAATGTGAAATGCACAACTTAGTCTGATTTGTGGACTGATTTTTTTTCTCATTAACCTGAAAACACCAAACAGTTCTTTTAATATCAAGTGGGAATTTTGGTATCCCTAAATACAAATTGAAGGATTTCTATTGGCAGTAGATAGTTGTGAACATTTAACATTCTTATGCAACTTTTTAAGGCTAAACTCTAAACAATTACCTAAATATACAGATGAAATACATATGTATGTAACAACTATTTACGAGCCAAAGGATCTATAGTGTATTTCTGTCCATTCAGTTCTGAAATGTACACAGCTCCATTACACAGCACAGCCCTGTTTGGTGGTGCAGGGGATCTAATTTTTCTTTAATGCAGTTTAGTAACATAGGTGTCCTTTCCACCCTTGGCTAAGTGACTAGACAGTGAAAGGAGAAGCCACAGACTGATGAGCCCATCTCTCTATCACTTTGCTCTCTTTTTATACCAGCAAGCTCTTTGTTAGCACATGAGCACAACACTACTTACATTTAAAAATGCAATACCGCGTACCTTACAACCATCCTGGATTCCAACAAAATCCTGATGCCCCACGAATCCAGGCTTAAATCCTGGAGCCCCTTGCCAGAGTGAGTTCTGGCACTTGGTTCCACTGCTGTTTGTTGCAGAAGCGCATTAACAATACGAAGCATATGCCTTAGATCCTTGTTGCCACGATTGCCCACTGTGACAGGAAGTCAGCAGGGAGAGATGCCAGCTGCCTGTCACAATAATACACAGCAGGGCTGAGGGAATCTTCCACTAGGCTAGTCTTTGGCTCTGACATGCATCACATACAACCGAAGGAGGAGTTGGGGAGAAGGGACATCCTCTGTATTTGAGATCTGACAATTGCACTTGAGGGGACACAATGACCTGGCAGGGTGGGGGGCAGGGAACAAAAATTTGTGCTGGAGAAAAGGACAGGGGAATTGTTCTGGAGGTGATTTGGGAGGGGAGAGATCCACTCAGAGGAGTACACCAGCTCAGCGGGAGATCGCTAAGCTGGCGGATGACAGGTCCATCTCTGCTCACTGAGCGGGGAGGGACCTATCAGTGCCCTGCTGATTCCTATGGGGAGATCGAACGAAATGGACAGCATAGCGGATCGGATGGCTGAACCTATTACCATATGTCTGTCTTGAGAGGATCATATGGCAGGTGGGTGTCACAGACACATCTCCGCTGAAACCGCCTGCCCATAGGAGTCAAAGGGTGGCCCGTTCAGATCTGCCTGAAAAACAGACAGGCGGATCTGAGAAGCTGGCTTGTTCTGTGAAAGGGGCCTTACTCTTCACGTTATATACCCTAGACCCTTGCACTCTGCCTTATGTATTCCTAAACCCACCAATGACTTAGGCCACGTACACACGAGGAGACATGTCCGCTGAAACTGGTCCGCAGACCAGTTTCCGCGGACATGTCGGATCGTGTGTACAGCCTAGCAGACAGGTTTCCAGTGGACAAAAGTTTCTAAGCATGCTTAGAAACTTGTCCGCTGGAAACCTGTCCGTCAGGAATGTCCGCTGGTTAGTACGTCTAACCAGCAGACCGAAATCCTGCGCATGCGTCAAATTGCTTCGACGCATGCATGGAAGCATTGAACTAATAAATACAACCTTCAAAGCCTTTCTGGTTGTGCCCTAGCCTTCTTCCATCAAGTTCAACCATTGTTGCTAAAAAGACACACCACTGAGCGCCCCCTCCACTCCTAATATGTACAGTAATCCTTTAGCTAGGTGCCAGCACTTCCTTGAGGCTTCTATTAAATTTTAGCGTATTCTAGAATCTTTTAGGATCTCCCCAACAAGTGCCATGTTATGCCAGGAGTCCAATCCCGCCAACAACGCTACTATCATTAGCAGGTTAGAGGTATAGGTTACTAAGGGGCCAGGTTTTTAAGCCCATTCCTAGCCCAGGACCCAAACACTAACTGTGTACAGATGTTGAGTTCAAAACCCCATAACGCAGTCTATAAACCCAATCTTCTGGCATGATCCTGAGAATGCTGTTCCCACCAGAGCCCAGTACAAAGAACAAGGAAACCAATAACAGTTGAAGCCCATGAGAGGTTGATCACCCTGCAACTCTCTCATTGGACTATCCATCAGTCCTCCAACTAACAGCTCCTTTAGCTCCACCCGCTAACTATATCCAGTCTGCCAGTAGAGCAGTGCTAGTGATGCAAACATTGCAACAGAAGGGGGACAAAAATAAAAGGGACAAAGTTAAATCCTTCTTACATGCTGACCATTTTACCCCACTGCCCTAAGCACTCGCCTGTGGGTACTATTATGGTAAAAACAGCTGTGAATGCAAATAAACTATTTTAAATGTTCTAAGCAAATATGGCTAATGAGCACATTTTTGTCTCCACTCATAATTTTTTTTTTTTACTGTAGTAATTATGAAATGACACACAACTTTCCTTTTCACAGACAAATGTAATCAAATGAGTAACGCTACAGTATTAATATTCTGCAGATACTATATATTTGCACAATATATATAACCACATCTAATCTATCAAAGTACATCCAGTACATCAGTGCTATGAATGGGCCTACATTGCTTATAATTTATTCATTTATTTTTTTGGGTATCTTATTGTCACTGATATTATCATGACATATCCAGGCTGCAAAAACAAGGCAAACCAAAAGCTATTGATTGCAACAACCATTCTGATTTCAGCTGTCATTTTCTGCTGTAAAGTAAAAACTAATAATGAGCACTTTTCACTTACCCTATACTTAATACAACAAATAGCATTAGTCAGAGCAATGTTTAGATTAGCTTTCCAAGAAACTAAAATTTCATTACCTTTTCTGTCATTTCATGAGAGTGATGAAGTGAGTGTTCTCTTTCTAGAAACATCCTCCTTTGCTCATAACTGGCCAAGCGACAAGTAAGCCAAGTGGAGATGGTGCATCCGCTGATGCCTATACATGCGAGGGACAAGGAAGCAAGGTGCAAGGAGGACCTCTTGGATAGAGCTCTTAGAAACTGAGGCCTAGATTCACAAAGCGATTACGCCTGTGTAAATGTTGTTAGACTGGAGTAATTTCGACTTACGGGCGTTTTTACGCTAGTCGAAATCCTCAAACCATGAAAAGACACCTGCGGGCTTCATTTCGACTGTATTACGTGTTAGTACGCCTTCAGATCTACGCTGCCAGAAAATTGCGGCCACTGGGCGGACTTCCTGTTGTTTTTCGCCGTCAGGGTATGCTAATGAGCTTTTGCCTGCAATCCACAAAATTTCGCACTTTCAACGCAATCTCTTACGGCACCTTTAGTCATCTTTTTTTTCCGTTTCACTATACCTGCTTTTTGCTGGTCTAATATTAGACAGCCCATGTTAAGTATGGCCGTCGTTCCCGCGTCGAATTTCAACGTTTTCCGATGTCTTTTATTATTTTTAACGTAAGTCGTCCGGGAATAGGAATGTTCGTAAACGCCGCTACTCAAACAACATGACGTCACGACGTGATTTCGCGCAATGCACGGCGGGAAATTCCTGAACAGAGCATGCGCAGTTCGATCGTCGCGGGGACGCGCTTAATTTAAATGCTTCACGCCCCCTAATCACGTATTTCGATTGCGCGGCGGAAAAAAAATACGAAACAATAGCGTACGCGCAAAAAAACTACCTGAATTCGGTGTAGAGTCTGGTGAAATACGGCAGCGTACCGTATTTCGATTACGCAGCGGAATATTACGTCTTTGTGAATCTGCCCCTGAATGTTCAGGATGCCTCCAATGAGTCCACAGATGCAGCAGGCAGAAAAAAGAATCATCTAGAAGGTGGAAAACATGAAATATAATAACACATCTGTGCATTGCACAAAAAATAGCAACGACCCATTATCCTGTGGAAGAATAAAAAGATCAGTGAGAATAGCATTCAAAAACAGCTCCGATCTAAATAAAAACATATTGGCCTAGATTCACAAAGCGATTACGCCTGTGTAAATGTTGTTAGACTGGAGTAATTTCGACTTACGGGCGTTTTTACGCTAGTCGAAATCCTCAAACCATGAAAAGACACCTGCGGGCTTCATTTCGACTGTATTACGTGTTAGTACGCCTTCAGATCTACGCTGCCAGAAAATTGCGGCCACTGGGCGGACTTCCTGTTGTTTTTCGCCGTCAGGGTATGCTAATGAGCTTTTGCCTGCAATCCACAAAATTTCGCACTTTCAACGCAATCTCTTACGGCACCTTTAGTCATCTTTTTTTTCCGTTTCACTATACCTGCTTTTTGCTGGTCTAATATTAGACAGCCCATGTTAAGTATGGCCGTCGTTCCCGCGTCGAATTTCAACGTTTTCCGATGTCTTTTATTATTTTTAACGTAAGTCGTCCGGGAATAGGAATGTTCGTAAACGCCGCTACTCAAACAACGAATGACGTCACGACGTGATTTCGCGCAATGCACGGCGGGAAATTCCTGAACAGAGCATGCGCAGTTCGATCGTCGCGGGGACGCGCTTAATTTAAATGCTTCACGCCCCCTAATCACGTATTTCGATTGCGCGGCGGAAAAAAAATACGACACAATAGCGTACGCGCAAAAAAACTACCTGAATTCGGTGTAGAGTCTGGTGAAATACGGCAGCGTACCGTATTTCGATTACGCAGCGGAATATTACGTCTTTGTGAATCTGCCCCATTGCCAACAATTGAGGAGCTGCTAAGATGTCAAAACATAACATTGCTAGCTATTTTCTTTGCACTTTTTGCACTAACTTTTATCTTTAAAAAAAACAAATAAAAAATTATTGCGTTTCGTGTGAAAAAAAGGGTTACATATGCCTCTGGGCATACCCTGACTGAAATAACAACATTATAACAATCCTACAGATTTTAAACTATTCTATAGAACTTACTACAACTTAAACTGCTTGTGTCATCAAAATAAAGAGGTAAGGGAAAGGATGATGAATCCTGTTCTTCAAGTGACTACTTTTGGAAGAGGTGCTAAGGTTGAGGGTAACGTCTAAAGGAGAACCTTCAGGTAGTAGCAAAATTAGGTCTTCATCGCTACAAGGCTTTTAGCTGACATAAACATTTAAGGGGATGCAAAACCTATTGTGTTGCGTTTGTGCTGTCTGATTCTAACTATACGTGCCAAATTTTGTCAAACTTAGCTGGGCAGCATCTGGCGGGATAGGCCGCTTTGTATAGTGGCACCACTGAGTTGATCACCGGTTTCCATGTATTCAAAGTAGGTACCTCCGTTTGTTTCCACTTACCTAACTTTTATCTTGATGAATGACACCCTTTGACATTATGAGGGAATCAACAAAGCTTTTGTGCCACTGCCCACTGCCATACACCCTAGCACTCCAGTCCTGTCCTGTAGATGAGTGTTTCTCAACTTTTTTCATCTTTTTTCAATCTTGAGGCAACCCATTATAAAGTTTTAAAAAAAACTAGTTTTACATAACACAGCAACAACCACACACGTAGGACACCCAATGTTAGAGGAGATTATTCTTCCAAAGCAAATCCAACCTTTGCATACTAGACCTGATTAGTATTCCAATGTTTCTCTTCTCCCTCAGTTTCTCTCCCTCATTCAGCTAATATGAATCCAGAGTTGATGGAGAGGTGCAGTGGAGGGACAAACAAGGATGCTATGCATTTGCCCAACATCCTACTTGTCAACAGATGAGATCATTGGTTGTAAGGACACTGGTGGCTGGAAGGTTGTAATGGTGCACAATTTAAACTTGTGGCTTTATGTAAATGAAAGGCAGGCTTGTATGAGAAACACTACTTGATAAGAAAAAATTTAAGTACCTTTGTCCTATTATATAGAAAATTTGAATGTTGTGGAGGCAATATGGACTTTCATGGTACGGTATGAATTACAAAGTCAATTTACAAAAATATAAATGTATTTTACAAAATCATACATAATAAAATCAGCCTTAAATGCATAGATCCTAGACATTGGATGCTGCTATATGTTAAACATTCATTTATCTGACATACAAGGAACATTAGTTATAGATGGTCATTCCATACTGGATGTACGGATACTAATGTACAACTAATCCATTGTACACTCATCATGCTTCGGGGTTACCACCTTCTTCGGGAGTATAAGTCAGAAAAAGATCTACAAAAAAGCATATGCATCAAATATACAATAATAACATCAAAATATATACATAACTAGTGACAATTCTTAATTGTATATTGTCATGCATTAAGAGTAGAATACTGAGGTAGAGACTAATCCCTCTCATAGTAACCTACAATAGGAATGGATAGGACCCAATGGAAAGATGGAATTTTGAGCAATACAAACTCACCCACATAGCCAGCGCCAAAAACGTGGGAATCTCTAGATTGATGTTATTATTGTATATTTGATTCATATGCTTTTTTGTAGGTCTTTTCCTGACTTATACTCCTCAAGAAGGGGGTAACCCCGAAACATGTTGAGTGTACAACGGGAAGTTTAGTATCCGTACATGCAGTGCGAAATGACCATCTATATCTAATGTCCCTTGTATGTCAGATAAATGGATGTGCCACATATAGCAGCATCCAATGTCTAGGATCAATGGGGCAGATTCACGTAGATCGGCGCATTATCATTCCGGCGTAGCGCACCACTTTTCCGTTAGACTTGCGCAATCTAGCCGCGTAATCCGGCGATTCACGTAGCTTTTACGCAAGAGCTTGCGCAAACGTAAGGTTTTTTCCGGAGGCGTAAGGAGGAGTAATACAAATTGGGAGGGACGTGGGCGTGTTACATTGAAATGAGCCGTGACCCCATGCAAATGAAGGGCCGGCCGACTCGCGCATGCGCGCGTGAAGGAAACCATGTCAGCTCCGTTGTGCGCATGCTCACAACTCGGGAGCGGCGCAATCATTGAAATTGGAAATGGACTAGGGCAACGTTGTGAACTACGCAGACAGCATAAATAGACACACACAAACGCCCTTCCATTGCAAAAGTACATCCCTTTGTGTCCCTTCCCATTGAATCAAGTGCTTTTGCTCTGTTGTTCGTTAGAGTGTGTTTTGTAGTTGTCAGATTAGTGTTCTGTGTGATCTAGTGCTTGTTGGTAGTTTTGTGAAAGTGTATTTTGATAAGTGTTTGAGACTGTTTGTTTGATTGATATATTTCTGAGCGTTTGTTTTCTGGCTTTATTTTTTCATCTGATTTTTTTGTGTCTGTTTCTTGCTGAGTGCTAGTGTGATTTTTGGGTGTTCTTTTTCTCTTTGTGTGCTAGGGACCACAGTGGTGTACATGCATGCATTCTCATTGTGCCATGATTAATGTGTGTGTTTAACGTGCAAAGATGCATAATGTGAGCTGGCATGAGATGGGGTCATGAGATGGGGTCCCAGTGCATATGCAGAGTCACCTTGAAGGGAAAAGACAGGAGGATGTTAGTCATGCATGTGCCACTTGTGAGGTGTGCATCACGGGAGGGGATAGTCATGCCTGACTCCCATGTCACTCACCAACCAGCCAGCTGTCCCCATACATGTTCTGTTTGAAATCTGTGGGGATGGGGCTCTGATTGTATATGTAGCTGTCATGGGTGTCATGGGTGGTGCCATGTGTTGGGCTGCTGATGTCCTCCTGCAAGGTTGTGGTAATTCCAGGATGACATGAGGGGTGAATCTGAAGATGCGAGACACCTCAGAATCTCTCATGCCAAAGATGTCTATGCGTGTGTGATATATCAAGTGAAGAGTGAGGGGCTTGTATCAGATAAGAATATTGTATTAGATTAGATTAAATGGTAAATTTTATATAAGCAAAAAAAAAAAAAAACATCTCCCGTGCCCTCCTTAGTGCCATCCTCCGTGCCCTCATCCTTCTTTGTTCATCTAAAGTCAGTAGTATAGCTATGCGCGACGATGCCCCTGGCATGTTGGCATACAGATTGTTGGGCAACACGTGTGACTGCTGAACTCCTCACTAACAGTGTTGCTTTATCAGACAATTAGACTTTTTTTCAAAATTTAGACCAGCTTTTAGGTCCTCTAACTTTAGACAGAACATTTTGCAGTTGCGCACATCGCGTAGCCTGCGCAGCAACTGCGTTTTTTTGTGAATCCCCGTAACTCACTCATTAGCATATTTGACTAGCAAATCAATGGTGTGTCTAGCGCAGTTTTGCGCGAAGGGAAGCGAATGTCTAATTAAATTACGCCGGACCAAAAAACGAAGATTTCTGGCGTATATTGTTTTGTGAATCGCGTCCAACTATACGCACGCGCACATTTAGACTTACGCACGCGCAACAGCAGTTGCGCAGGCGTAATCGCTCTGTGAATCTGGCCCTATGTATTTAAGGCTGATTTTATTATGTATGATTTTGTAAAATAAATTTATATTTTTGTAAATTTACTTTGTAATTCATACCGTACCACAAAAGTCCATATTGCCTCCACAATATTCACATTTTCAATAGGCAGGCTTGATCCACCCACTTGTATACAGTTTTTGGGTAATTCCTGGGCATTTTGCCAAGACACCCCCTAAGACACCTAAAGGCATTCCAGGGTGCCTGGGCACCCTGGTTGAAAGAGGCAGCTGTAGATACTGACCACTATCATACTCTACAACACTCCAGTCCTTAAGATACTGCCCACTGTCATACCCTTTAAACACTTCAGTACTGCAGATACTTACCTTTGTCATAGCTTTTAATGCTCCTGTCACACAGATACTTCTCTTTGCCATACCCTTTTACCTCCCTGGCGGTATAATTATGTCAGATTTTAGGTGCTGAAAGCAGTACCATTATTCTGCATGAAAATTTGGCGTTTTATGTTGTAGGCCTGTAATTCTTAGGAATAACTCACTTAAATCTGTCCAAACAAGAGTCTAGTAGACATCCCGGGTATGATAAAGTTTGAAAAACAAAATCATAAATTATAATATAATAAATAACTATAAATAATTATACATTTTTTTAAAATAATGTAATCAAATCAAACACACTGAAATTTGCTCAGTTTTTGCTCAGTATTGTTTGATGATTTCCCCACAAATCGCTATTGCTCAATTCTGCAAGGGATTCTAATTTATTATCGCTGTTTTCTAGCTGGTATAAAACCACTTTTGATGTAAAGGGACACTTTTTGGTTGCTATGGACAATCTACAGTTTCCAGGCAGAAAGAACAGTTTTAATCATATAAAAGTGCATGTAGGACACTGGACAGACCACTAGGGACAAAGGGGGTGTGTATTTATTTCATACAGTACTGTAATCTATAAGATTACAGTATACTGTATGTATTGTGTGTATTTACATTTTTGAATTTGGCGCTGATCTCCGCCCCCATGCATCGTAACATCGGAGCTCGTCGGCACACGTGCACTGTGAATCGAGCAAGGAGACTCCGCTCAATCACACAGCGGGGAGGCATTGCAGGATCCAGGGACAAGGTAAGTCAACTCTGCCTGTGGACACTGCGAGGCGATCTCGAGTTAGGCTCGGGGTTACCGCTTTTGGTGCTGAAATTCCACCCCGAGCCCGACTCGGGAATACTGCTCAGGGGGTTAAGACTTCTGTTCTGCAGATACAGTCCACTGTCATACCGTCTAACATTTTGGTCCTGCAGACACTGTCGACTGTTATACCCTCTAACATTATTGTCCTGCAGATGCCCACATCTGTTATATCCTTTAACACTCCTACCCTATAGATACTGCCCACTGTCATATCCTCTAATGGTCCTGTCCTGCAGATTCTGCCCACTGTTAAACCCTTCAGCCAGGGGCATGATGCCAATAGGGCAGCTCTGAGTGTGGAGTGTACATAAGACCCGCGTTACTGAGCTAGTTGCCACAATTTCAGCAGCTGGATGCAAAGTGAAATTGGTTGTTATGGCACAGGCACCTGCTGGCCATACCACAGTGTCATTTGTTGCTGTGCCAGCATCCTAACAATCTGGACGTTAACAAACACACTTGCCTCAGGCGGCAACTAACGTAGGCTCTCTCCTGCCTCCGTTGTTCCTCTTTTGCACATAGAAGACATGTTTTTTTTGCTTAGAACAAAATTGTGTTAATACATCTTATTGACACTCCTGTATATAAAACACTTTTCCAGCTTTGCTTATAAGAACTACAACCTTGCCTGTTCTGGAACAGGCACACTGTTACTAGAATTTATTAACTTTATGAATTTCTTCTGTTAGGTAAAAACATTGTATTTCATAGTGTGCTTTAGTACTGAAAGTATCACTGCGTTTACAGTTTTGGTTAAATTATTCTTTTATGCCAAGCAATTTTACCTTTGACAGTTGGATTAATGTTGTCTAATTCTGCACAGATATTGCAGGCATCATTTAAAAGTTAACTACAGTTTAATTTACTTATTTTATAGCCACACTTTCAAACAGAGGCACTTACTATGAGTCCAGATTTCTTTTTTGCACAGAAAATGCCGCACACTCCACATATCAGGAACTGCAATGAAAAGACAAATGTGAGCCATAAACTACTAAATCATCCATTGTTTGCTGAACAGAATGAATTCTGCGCTTATGGAGCAGAATTGAAGAAGGGGATATGAATCTTCACTATTACATGAGGAAGTTTACCGCAAACTGACTCACATAATTGAAAATATCCATGTAAGTTATGAAAGTACTCTCTGTGAAAATGCTGCAGCTTTTATGCTCTCAACTATTCACAGGATTCACAGTGTAATGCACACAATTAATGATATAGCATTTTAGTTTGTACATAAAAACATTTAACACATTGTAATTTGCATATGCTAAGCAGAGATTTAAATATTTATTGCTTTATCTTGCATGAAGTGAGATAGTGTTTGAACCCCAACCAGGTCTGTACTTCTGTATGGGATATCTCCCCAAACTACTGAAACACCTGTGACAGACTTACCTCTGCATTTCAGTTGAGCTATTGATGGACCCCCCCCCCCATAGGATTATGCCTAGTACACACGATCGGTTTTCCTGGCGGTCAAAAGACCGCCAGGAAAACCAAGGGGAAAACCGGGAACCAGCTCGGTCCCTTTTTCCCTGTACACACAGACGTTTTTTCCATCAGGAAAACTGCCAGGAGAACTTTGGTCGGTAAAACCGGCCATGTGTATGCTCCCTCACAGTGTTTCCCATAGGAAAACATGTTCTCATTTTTTTCCCGTTGGGAAAACTGCTAAGGAGCATACACACGTCCAGTTTTCCAAAGGAAAACATGGCAGTGTTCCCGACGGGAAAAAACATTGTGTGAACTAGGCATATGACAAAGAAATTTATTTTTTGTAAATGGAGTATGTAATGGGTGGTTATACCCTGTTAGCTGGTCCTACCTTACTAGTCTCTTGTCTGTCAGGGGGAAGGACCAGTCATGTTAAAGTAAAAGGCAGGGAAGATCTGGAAAATTTAGTGTGGCAGTAGAGTAGAAATGGAGCAATAGAGAGACTAGCAAGCGTTTCCTTTTGTGGTACGCAGGTAAGCCTAATGCCAACAGCAGGAATTGGGAAGAGTGATTTTTGGATCAGTCCATTTGATACAGCCTTGTGAACATCACCGCACCCCTTTTAAGACACCCAGACAATAGGAACAGTTGTGAAAATTTGCCAGCCATGTTTTTTGGAATTGTACCATAAGTTTGGACTTTGTCTTTTCATGCCTTTGGACCATAAAACATAAATCCTAAGTTGACATTTACTGTGTAAACTGTTTAAATCCTCAGTAAAAGAAACATTAAATAAAAAAATGTTCAGCAAAGATGTTCAGAATTTGAAGTTAAACTTGGCTAATTAACCATTTCTCAACAGCCTAGAGTGATGAGCAATGTTGCATATTAAATATGCTGGACTGGTTGTTAGGTCTCTGTGAGACACAAACCAATACCCAGGGGAAATCGTAATCTAGCATCCAGTTCGGGGCGGGAGTAAGGCTGTCTGTACATTATACAATTTTCCTATTAACTTTGCTTTAGATTTACAAAAAAACATATAACATGAGGTCAAACCTAAACACTTTCAAATTTGTATGCAATCAGGCAGGCCCATGTACTACATAGTTGAAGGTAAATCTTAAGGAAATTGAATAAGAAATTTGTATAATATATGGCCAGCCTTAGTGCTTGTTTGGGGATGTTGGTCGTGTAGTCACCCATGGTCCTCAGGTGTTTGACGGAATCCCCTATAGATTAGACCTGTAACCACTGGGAGGTTGAGGACTTGAGTAAAGTTCAATTAGTGATTTCTGACCAGGCTTAAGGATGAAGAAGTAGTAAGAATCTCTGTGTGCATAAAATTGGTGCGGGGGGTCAGAGCCTCGACTTGCCAGCCCTGCAAAGCTGAAAAGTTTTATATATGGCGTATCTCTATATTAAAACTCCTGTATAGTTTGTATTGCCTTATGTGGCTTATTTTAGGTTATTCACCATATGTTTGTCCTGGCGATAGTTGTTACTGAGACTGAAAGTGAGGAAAATACTAAGTTTTGATTGTCACCAAAACAGCAATAGATGACAATTCTCCCAACGACAGCAAGTGGGCAATTCCTTTGGATGGATTTCCTTCCATTTCCTGTTGTGTTCACCAGTTTTGGCCTTTGATAAATTGTATTAAAATTATCGTATTTATCGGCTCTAACAAGCACCCCAATTTTAGGAGGGAAGTTTAAGGAAAAAAACGTACATTTTAAATAAAGAACTTTGTTAGGGTCACAGCTCATCAATGCACCCTGTTCAGTGCCCATCTGCAGCCATTAAATTGCCCAACAATGCACCCTGCTTAGTGCCCATCTGCAGCCATTACATTTCCCAACAATGCACCCTGCTCAGTGCCCATCTGCAGCCATTAAATTGCCCAACAATGCACCATGCTCAGTGCCCATCTGCAGCCATTACATTTCCCAACAATGCAGCCTGTTCAGTGCCCATATACAGCCTCACCTTTCTGATAATTAAAGCCACGATCTCCTGTGTACCCGGCGCTCCATCACTCACAGCCACACCTCCTGGCCTTGCTCATATGATAGACAGAACAGTGGCCCAATACGGGGCCAGGAGGTGTGGCCGTGCGTGATGAAGTACCGGGTACACAGGGGATCGCGGCTGTATGTAATTCAGCGGCGCTCTCTCCTCTTCCCTCCGAGACAGCATGGATCGGCATATAACACTCACCCACAAATTTCCCCTTTTTTTAAAGGGGAAAAAAGTGTGTGTTATACGCAGAAAAATTCAGTAACTATAGCAAATGAGAAATCTCCCTAAAGAGAGGGAAATGCCTTTTTAGACAGATGTGACTAGTAAAAGTATCCCTCATTGAAAGATTATATTGCTGTCATGACAACACAACATTTTGTATTTTCTCTACCTCCCAGTCAAGGTGACAGTGACCAGCACTAGCATAATCTCTTCACTATTCTATTAAAAAAAATGCATTTAGATACAATTTGATCAGCAATCAAATCCTATTCTTGCTGCCTAACATACAACAGATTTATAGTTTGCCCTTTGCAATAAGTTTATTTTTTTTTATAAAGCATTCAAACCACTGATGGATTCTGCTTTATGAATATTTAATATATGCAACAATACTTCCAATCCACAGGTTTATTGTTTGTTTACATACCGTCCATTAATTTTTTACTGTCTTATGCATGGCAGTTGACTATAAATATTGTTGACTATTTTTATTTACTTTAAGGGCTGCACATTATCCAATCTATGTACTGTATCTTTTAAATAATGGATTTGTATACCTACCTACACTATGCATGTTGTGGTGGTTTAAGCACAAGTGGTTTTCTGTATAAAATCATTTATCTTTTTGTATCTTCACCCTACCTAAATGTAGGCCCACAAGAAAGTTTTGTTAAAGCGGAGCTCCGGTCACAAACTTGTTTTATGTATTTTTTTTTGGCAATTTAAATATCATAGTATTAAACATCACATTACTCAGACTTAAATACCGCCAATCGATCATACAATTATAATACAACTTGCCTGGTTTGCATCTGTACATTTTTTTTAACTCCTCTCAATGGAGAGGTGCATGCTGGGGCACCTCTCGATATCATTAGACAAGTATTATTAGAGCGACGCTCGTAGTCAAGTTTTTGTGCCGTTGTCATGGCTGAGGAGGAACGTCCCGCCTGTCAGTGCCAATCAATGCCGTCTGTCAGTGCCAATCAGTGCCAGCCAATGCCACCTAACAGTGCCAATCAGTGCCTATCATTTCTGCCTATCAGTACAAATCAGTGCTTTGTACTTATTTACAAAAGGCAAATCCCTTTTGCCCTACAAGTGCAAAGTGCACTTGAAATTGCACTGAAAGTACACTTGGGAGTGCAGTCGCTGTAAATCTGAGGGGTAGATCGAAAATGAGGGGAAGCTTTGCTAATTTTATTATCCAATCATGTGCAAGCTCAAATGCTGTTTTTAATTTTCCTTGCATGTCCCCCTCAGATCTACAGCGACTGCACTCTAGTAACATAGAGAGATGGGATCACTGTGGAGTTTTTTTGCATTTTCATTTCTGGGTGGCGAAGTTCTTAAAAGACAATTATTGTTAAAGTTGGGACATTCTTTTCATATTTGATGAACATTAATTTGCTTGAGAGATTGTGCATTCATGTATTAACACATAGAGGATTATTTAGTAAAGGCAAAGCCACTTTGCCCTACAAGTGCAAACTACAAGTGCAAACTGCACTTGAAATTGCACTGAATGTGCACTTGGAAGTGCAGTCGCTGTAGATCCGAGGGGGACATGCAAGAAAAATAAAAACAGCATTTTATCTTGCACATGATTGGATAATAAAATCAGCAGAGCTTCTCCTCATTTCAGATCTACCCCTCAGATTCACAGCAACTGCACTTCCAAGTGCACTTTCAGTGCAATTTCAAGTACACTTTGAACTTGTAGTTTGCACTTGTAGTGCAAAGTGGATTTTCCTTTAGTAAATAACCCCCATACTGTATTTTATGTGGGAGATAATTGGGAGAACCACACTTTTCTGATTTATTTATATACGTATCTATCTATCTATATTATATATATATATATATATATATATATATATATATATATATATATATATATATATATATATATATATATATATATATATATATATATATATATATATATATATATATGCATACACATTACAATGGGGTTACAGCACAGTGAATATACACTTTTAGCTAGTAAATTTGCAATTTCAGGCATCCCTGCCCTTTATAGTTACCAACGTGCACCGTGCCGTGGAAATGATAAAATAAATGCTCAGGTCCAAATAGCTTCACATATACAACACATGAGAAACTGAGTAGGTGTTACCACTTGCTAATCCCTTTCCTATAGTAAACTTTTGGGGATTCTTAGTTAAATATATATATACTGTGTGTGAGGTAGTATTCACATACAGTATTTACTGCAGGCTGACTGGATATTATTTATGACATACCGTTTTTTTGCAGAGCAAGAGTAATATTCTATTGATATTTATATTTTATAGGCATCACATCAGCACTAAAAATAAGGCACTTCTGGATAAGTCAGTGCAAGATTACATTTTTCAATTCAGGTTTTTTTTTTTTTTTAGGGGGTGCAAATATTTTAAGCTCATTATGCTCTTAATTATTAAATACTTCCTTACTAGAACAAATGCAGGGGACAAGGACACGAAAAAATCAATGACTATTAGGTCCTCCATATGAGCCTTAGCCTGACATTCTTGACCTTTAGCCTTTGTGAAATTTATCATTGCATTAATGATTGTCATCCCTACACCTGATTGGATGTTATTGACAACTTTCCTATTTATTAAGCTGACGTGTCTCCTCCAGCCTTTTGCTGAGTATCTTGCTTTTTTTTGTCTACTGTTTTTGGCTTATAGCTTCCAGTATGAAGTTTCACTTACAGTTGTAATACTTTCTATTCTCCTTAGCTTTATACTGTAGTTATTATGTGTTCCTTGTTCTGTTTTGTCAAGAAAAGCCGTTATGTTCAGAATCAGAAAGATCAATGATCTGATCAACAATGGAAAGTAGTGAGGGGTCCAAACAGTCCCTACTGCTCTGTTCTTACCAGTGTAACTATAAGAAAAATCTTAAATAAGTTATTCAGGCCAGATGCTCAAAACCATCTGACATGTAGCAGATAAAAACCATTGGTAGCAGCCTGGGAATTTAAAGGAAAACCTCCTCTTTTAACTCTATTTTCCACAATTCTGCTCATAAATACAGATTTATTTTTTATTAAAACAGAACCTTTGTGAAGCTGCTCCTAATCTTTTCTAGTGTTCTCAGTCACACTTTACTGCACACTCATAATTATGGTCTTATACTCTAAGTCCTACAAAAGAACCTTAGAATATTTAAAGCAACCCTGTCACATACTGGAAAATGCTCAACACACATAATGCACCTGTGAAGAAGAAAGACACTGATATTGCTGCATGTACCACTGAATGTCATTCTGTTACTGAGAAATCATCCCCTGAAGTCTGCAGGGAAACACACTTCTGAGAATGTCAGTCTTCTGTGTCCTTTCCAGGAATTACTAACACCCCATTCCACTACAGAACACAGTAGTGATGTGGAGGTCGGTGGAGGAAACCGCTGGCACCAATACTGGGACATCCTTCCCGATGGGCTGCAATACTAACAATACTAAGGCATTCTTCCTCCCACTGACCCCTGTGTAAGAGGAATTTTGCCTCCCGTTCACACCAAAACAAGAGTCAGTCTCATTTTCACTTACCACTAATGTAAGTGTCATGTTTTCTCTTTCTGATACTAATGTAAGAGACAATGTTCTTCCCTCTGACCTCCAATGTGAGGGACAGTTTTCTTCTCACTGACCTCCAGTGTAAAGCCTCGTACACACACTTGGTTTACTCTACAAGAACCAGCAAGAAAACTGCTGGCAGAGCTTTCTTGCCGAGTATACCGTGCATGTGTATGAGGCTTTAAGGTTTCTCGTCAAGAAAACTGCCTAAAAACTCGACGATGAAAATAGAGAGGAGGGTGGAGGGGGGATTATAGTGTGGGGTTGTTTTTCAGGGGTTGGGCTTGGCCCCTTTGTTCCAGTGAAGAGAACTTTTCAGGCATCATCATACCAAGACATTTTGGACAATTTCATGCTCCCAACTTTGTGGGAACAGTTTGGGGATGGCCCCTTTCTGTTCCAACATGACTGCACACCAGTGCACAAAGTAAGGTCCATAAAGACATGGATGAGCGAGTTTGGGGGGAGGAACTTGACTGACCTCAACCCGATAGAACATCTTTGGGATAAATTAGAGCACAGACTGCAAGCCAGGCCTTCTCATACAACATCATTGCCTGACCTCACGAATGCGCTTCTAGAAGAATGGTCAAACATTCCCCTAGACACACTCCTAAACCTTGTGGATATCCTTCCTAGAAGATTTGAAGCTGTTATAGGTGCAAAGGGTAGGCCAACTTGAACCCTATGGACTAAGACTGGGATGCGATTAAAGTTCATGTGTGTGTAAAGGCAGGCATTCCAATACTTTTGACAATATAGTGTATGTTCGGAGGTAGGATGGGTTCTAATGCCTATATGCTGCATTTATGCATCCATATTGACCATGGTTTCTGTGCTGAGAGCATATTCACTGCATGCTTCCAACAAAGTGGCCAAGCTGTCCCCAGACTTGTTTTAAGATTGGAAGCCCCTGCCTGACATCACTTCTCGTCGCCGAGAGCCGTGTGCGCTCCAGGCTGGAACGCACGCCGCCAAACAGTCACTTCCAGGTTTCGCTGTGCCCGCAGTGCTCTGCCACGCTTCTTCCCTGGACAGCAATCAACAAAACCTTCACTAGAGAAGCCACCATCATCGGCTGACGATCCACAGTGACTACACTTCCCTTTTTAGGAGCACATTTTGTACTACTTTTTAGTGAGTAGCCATTTGGCTGTTTTAATTAATAAATTCCATATTATCAGACATACTGCACTCAGTAGGCGCATTTTTTCTCTTTGTTTTGGACAGACTTTTGGACATGTGATGAGCATTTACATTGATCAGGAAGTCTGTTTTGCCTCTCAACATTAAGACCCAGCTAAAGGGCTTCTAGGGAAGGGCAATACAATAAACACACTATAAACACAAATAAAAACAAAATATAGTACTTACATTTCCATGGGATATGTCATAGTAAAATTTTAGAAATTATATATTTATATTTCGCTGTAAACTGTTTTTAAAGTATATGTAAACCCTAACCCTAACTATAAACATCTCTTATTTTCTTTTTTTTTTTGCTCTGCTAAATATAATATTGAGAGTGTTTTGTTATTCTATTTGATAAATTAAAGGTTATCTGTTGTCAGAATTCTTGTGAGGTAAACCCCTTCCTGTGCTCTCTGGGTGTTAACAAGGAGGGGTTATGGAGATGCCGTGAAGTTGGCAGGGCTGACACCACGTGCCTAGGAATTTAAACCTGTGTTGTCATGTTACAGTGGAAGGTAGGGGCATACTATATTTCTGATTATTTTCTGTTCTTGCTTGTTTAAATGCATAATGAATTCTTTAGTTGTACTAAAAAAGGTTATTTTAAATGTTGCCTTGATTTACACTGTAAGTCATTCCAGGCATTAGGTTTTACCGCCTGCAAATATCATTGTTTCTATGCTAACTCTGTTTTGTTGGAGAATATTTCCATTGACAGTAAAACCCTGTGGAAAGATAGCCGCAGTGTGTTTTATAGAGAAGCAGACAAGGGAGACAAGAATATCAAGGTGCAATGAAATGAACTTAAAGTATATATACTGTATATATTGCCTGTTCATCAAGATATATTGTAATTGAATTAGAGGTGGGAGCAATCCAGTGGCTGATGGCTTGCAGAGTGCATTGCCAGTAAATTATATAGCATGGCTCTGGGTCTTTTCAAACTACAAATCACTAAGAAAAGCCCACCGTTAATTTTTTTCAGTCGTTGGCTTTAATATACACATGGCCAGTGAAATCTGACTTCACAGCTATGTATGTAGGTGTGTAAAAGCAGCGTGCCAAAACATATCATTATATTACAGCCTGTACACTTAAATCAGTGCACACTATAACTGGATTCGGAGCTAATTAAATATTTCATATTCATTATATTTAATTTTCTACATATTTTACAGGCTGTTGTCCCATATTTCATATATATATATATATATATATATATATATATATATATATATATATATATATATATATATATATATATATATATATTGTGAACTTTGGGGGTTCTTTAGCTCAGCGAGACAAGTGCTTAAACCGTGATAATGAAAAAAAAAGTGTTTTTATTTGCAAAACCAAACCAAAAACAACGCTTACTTCAGCATGGGGAAAATCATCAACACAAAAGTCCTGTTTGTCTTCAGCACAAATGAAAAGTCTCTTTTCCTTTCAGCACAGCAAACAAAACAAAATACAGGCACATACGGTTTGGTGGGTCTCTCAGTCCTTCTCAGCAGGCTTACAACTTCTGCAGACACCTTTACTGCTACACTCCTCCACCCTCTGTCAGCACTTCCTCTCCTTTTAACTGACTTCCTGGTTAAGGTTAACTCCTTGCGTACCTGAAGCCAGGGGTCAGAAGGGGAGGCTCTCTTCCCTCCCAATTGTCACTTCAGAGCCTCCGAAATTCCGGACCCCCAAATAACATAAAGAGAAAAACAGAGAGCACCGTTAGCTCGTCCTCTCTGGATCTATTTTAACTTTCCGGAACCTCTCACCCCCTCTGGGTGACCTCCTGAACCAGCGTTTAAAGGGACCAGATTCCAAAAATTGGCGCTATGTAGCGTCCATCCAGGACCCAACCCTGGCGTCCTGTACATATCCCCCCCCCTCTGCCTCAACGCGGAGGTGTTGGAGGCACCACTCGCCATCATACAGTGGACTCGGGAGAGGGCATCGGCATTCTGATGCTGTTTCCGGGGTCTGTGCTCCACCACAAAGTTAAATTCCTGCAGAGACAGAAACCACCTAGTTACCCTGGCATTGGTGTGCTTGTTCTGTCTCATCCACGTAAGAGGAGCATGGTCTGATATGAAGCGAAACTTCCTGCCTAGGAGAAAATACCGTAGGGAGTCCAAAGCCCACTTGATAGCAAGACATTCGCGTTCCACCACCGCATAGTTTTTCTCAGCTGGCGTCAGTTTCCTACTAAGGAAAACTATTGGATGCTCCTCTCCGTTGATTTCTTGAGACAGAACTGCTCCTAGCCCTTCACTTGAGGCATCTGTCTGCACTATAAAATCCTTAGAAAAGTCCGGCGCTACAAGTACCGGGTCCTGGCATAGTGCCGTCTTAAGCCTTTGAAATGCCTTTTCAGCCTCGGCATTCCATTTGATCATGATGGACTTTCGGCCTTTGGTGAGGTCAGTCAGCGGTGCCGCAATGGTGGCAAAGTTGGGGACAAACCTCCTATAGTACCCCACTAGGCCTAAAAACGCTCTGACCTGTTTCTTTGTTAGGGGCCGGGGCCAGCCCTGTATGGCCTCTACTTTGCTCATTTGGGGCTTCACTAACCCTCTACCTACAATGTATCCTAGATACTTGGCTTCCTCCACCCCAACCGCACACTTCTCCGGATTGATGGTGAACCCTGCCCTTCTCAAGGAGTCTACCACTGCCTGTACTCGGGGAAGGTGGGAATCCCAATCCGTACTGAAAATGACAATGTCATCCAGGTAAACGGAGGCATACCGTTGGTGGGGACGCAAAGTTTTGTCCATGGCCCTTTGGAATGTGGCGGGGGCGGAGTGTAAACCAAACGGCATTCTCTTGTATTGGAAATGACCCTCCGGGGTAGAGAAAGCTGTTTTCTCTCTGGCCTCTTTGGTTAGGGGAATCTGCCAGTAACCTTTTGTGAGATCCAGTGTGGTGATGTACCTGGGCGGACCCAACCTCTCAATCAGCTCATCTACCCGTGGCATGGGGTATGCATCGAACTTGGAGACCTCGTTGAGTTTTCTAAAGTCGTTGCAGAAGCGGAGAGTACCATTGGGTTTGGGCACCAATACGATCGGACTGGACCACTCGCTCTGCGACTCTTCGATGACCCCAAGTTCAAGCATCCTTTTCACCTCTCCAGACACTGCCACCCTGTGAGCTTCTGGGATACGGTAGGGTTTAAGCCGGACTGTCACCTTGGGCTCGGTCACAATGTCATGCTCGATGACATTGGTGAGTCCTGGCAACCCTGAAAACATGTCCCTATTCCTTTGCAGAAACTCCTTTGCTTGCTGGGTTTGGGGCCTAGTTAGGGTAGCCGCAACCTGCACCAGGTCGATCCCTACCTGGTCCCCTGACTGTACCGCCACCACTGCGGACACCGGTTCTCTGTCTTTCCAGAACTTCAACAAATTTACGTGATAAATTTGGTAGGGTTTTCTTTTCCCTGGTTGGTGTACCTTATAGTTTACCTCACCCACTTTCTCCACTATTTCAAACGGACCTTGCCACTTGGCCAAGAACTTGCTTCCTACCATTGGTATTAGGACAGCTACCCTGTCACCTACTTGGAACTGTCTCACTGTAGCCGACCGATTATATACCCTTCTTTGGGCATCCTGAGCCTTCTGCATGTGCTCTCTTACCAGCGGCATCACCTTAGCCACCCTTTCTCGCATTTGAGAAATATGTTCCACCACGGTTTTGTGCGGGGAGGACTCATTTTTCCCATGTTTCCTTTACCAGATCAAGCAACCCCCTGGGCCTCTGTCCGTACACTAGCTCAAATGGTGAGAAACCCGTAGATGCCTGTGGTACCTCCCGGATAGCGAACAATAGGGCAGGGAGCAACATATCCCAATCTTTCCCGTCTTTCTGGACGACTCTTTTTAACATAGACTTCAGAGTTTTGTTAAATCTCTCAACTAGGCCATCGGTCTGTGGGTGATAGACGGACGTCCGCAACTGCTTAATCTGAAACAGCCTGCACAAGTCGCCATCACCTTGGACATAAAAGGGGTGCCCTGATCCGTTAATATTTCCTTGGGGAACCCGGTTCGTGAGAACATTTGAAATAACTCCCGGGCAATGGCCTTAGAGGATGTTTTTCTTAACGGGACTGCTTCTGGGTATCTAGTGGCGTAGTCCAGGATGACCAATATGTATTGGTGCCCCCTTGCCGATTTTACCAGGGGTCCTACAAGATCCATAGCGATCCGCTCAAACGGGACCTCAATAATTGGCAAGGGTACTAGGGGGTTTCTATAGCGAGGCACCGGGGCAGTTAACTGGCAAACAGGACAAGACTCACAATATCTTTTTACCTCAGCCTTCACCCCTGGCCAGTAAAACCGGTCGGTTATCCTGGCCTCCGTTTTCTCCGCCCTCAGGTGTCCTCCTAGTGCATCGTTGTGGGCTAGATCAAGGAGCATCCGCCTATACGGTTGAGGGACCAGCAACTGTTCTATGGGTTCCCCTCGGCTCTCAACCACACGATAGACTAGGTCCCCCTTCAATGCAAAATGAGGAAACCTCTGATCTGCATCTGGTATCTGTGAAACCCCATCAATGACAGAAACCTGCTCTCGAGCGTTGACCAGGGTAGGGTCCTTACAGGGTACGTCCAGGTCTGGATGCACTGGCCTCTGAGATGTTTCCCCCTCACCCTCCTCAACCGGGGTAAGCTCCTCGTCATCCTCCCCCAGCATGACTTGTAATGGGGAGACTTCCCCCCCCTCAGAGGTCAACTCGGTTTTCAGACCGGACACAGGACTGTTATTATTAGAACTAAGATTTCCTGCAACGTCATTATCACTACCAAGTCTCTCTACATTAGAGGGGTGTGTTGTGGAGGTTTCAGGCCCGGATCCCCCAGACTCTGTCCCTTCTGAACTTGGTGTCCTTAGTTCACCTGGCAGACCCGTCTGTACCTGGTTCTATAATTCCAAAAATATTGGACAGTCCCGCCCCACTATGATATCATGTATCAAGCTTTTTACCACCCCAACCTCCTGTGTAACCGAGGTTTGACCATAGGACACAGTTACTGGGACCAAGGGGTACTCCTTGGTGTCCCCATGGATACACACTACCCGTAGGGTCTTAGTTACTGGACCAATCCTTCCAAGTACCCGGGCATGTACCAGCGTGACCATGCTACCAGAGTCCAGTAGAGCCCTGGCCGGAAGGTGGTTTACCCACACTTCACACTCGAACTGTCCGGATGCCAGGTCAAGATGCGTGGCGCACACTCTTTGTGCATAGAAAGAGCTTCTTCGGGCAGCCCCGCAATCCATAGGCTCCTCCTGGAGCGGGCACTGTGCCCGGGTATGCCCCCAGGACCGACATCGCCAACACTGAATGTCTCCCATCTTTGGCACAGGAACCGATCTCTGTGGTCCTATGGCAGACGGTGTTGATCTGCGGATGCCAACATCTGGCAAGGCTTCTCTCCTCGGGGTGGTGGCTGGTCTGGGTGTCCTTGGTGTGAGTTCCCGACGCTTGGCGGGCCCAAGCAGGTCCTCCACCACAGTGTACCGTTCGACCAGCTCGACCAGCTGGTCAGCGTTAGTGGGGTTTCCATGGCTTACCCAGCGCTGTAGGTCATCTGGTAGGGACCGTAAGTACCAGTCCATCACCACCCGTTCCACCATTTGTGGTCCTGTCAACTTTTCCGGCTGCAGCCATTTTTTAACTAACTGAATTAGTTCATGCATTTGAGACCTGGGTGGTTGGTCCGATTTGTACCGCCAGCGATGCACCCTCTGAGCCCGGACAGCTGTGGTCACCCCCAGGCGGGCCAGGATCTCAGCTTTTAGACGTTCATAGTCTTTGATGTGCTCAGCTGGGAGGTCAAAATAGGCCTTTTGTGGGTCACCAGTGAGAAAAGGGGAAACAATGCCGGCCCATTGGTCCCGGGGCCATGCTTCTCTCTCTGCTATCCTTTCAAAGGTGGTAAGAAAGGCTTCCACGTCATCGCTGGGTGTTAATTTTTGCAAGAAATGGCTGGCTCTAACAGACACTGGGTTGCTAACGGCAACGGCCGATTGCTCTTGTCCCTGAGTCAGCCTCTGTAGTGCTTCCTGCAAGGCAGCCACCTGTGCTTGAGTGGACTCCTGCTGGGCTGTAAACTGGGCGGCTAGCAGCCGTGTGTTTTCCTGCTGCGCAGCTATAGCCTGTGCCAGGGCCTGCTGCTGCTGAGCCATCGCTTCCTCATGGCGACGGTTGGCGTCTGCTGACGCTTGCTGCTGGGTCACAGTGGCTTGCTGCTGGGTCACGGTGGCTTGCTGCTGGGTCACGGTGGCTTGAGCCAAAGCCCTAATGACCTCTTCCATGTCGTTGCGTGCTGTTTGTAATGTCTGGGCTGACTTCACCCAAGACATGCCATAAGTACACTGTCTCTTTAAATGTCAGTTTTTTAAACGGTTTTTGCGCCTGCAAATGCACTTTGCCCGCATTCGACACCAGTTGTGAACTTTGGGGGTTCTTTAGCTCAGCGAGACAAGTGCTTAAACCGTGATAATGAAAAAAAAAGTGTTTTTATTTGCAAAACCAAACCAAAAACAACGCTTACTTCAGCATGGGGAAAATCATCAACACAAAAGTCCTGTTTGTCTTCAGCACAAATGAAAAGTCTCTTTTCCTTTCAGCACAGCAAACAAAACAAAATACAGGCACATACGGTTTGGTGGGTCTCTCAGTCCTTCTCAGCAGGCTTACAACTTCTGCAGGACACCTTTACTGCTACACTCCTCCACCCTCTGTCAGCACTTCCTCTCCTTTTAACTGACTTCCTGGATAAGGTTAACTCCTTGCGTACCTGAAGCCAGGGGTCAGAAGGGGAGGCTCTCTTCCCTCCCAATTGTCACTTCAGAGCCTCCGAAATTCCGGACCCCCAAATAACATAAAGAGAAAAACAGAGAGCACCGTTAGCTCGTCCTCTCTGGATCTATTTTAACTTTCCGGAACCTCTCACCCCCTCTGGGTGACCTCCTAAACCAGCGTTTAAAGGGACCAGATTCCAAAAATTGGCGCTATGTAGCGTCCATCCAGGACCCAACCCTGGCGTCCTGTACAATATATAGATATATAGATATATCATCTCTGCCAATCCCTTCACTGGTTTCCCCTACCCCACCGTGTAAAATTCAAAATGCTAACCATAACATACAAGGCCATTCACAACATCGCCCCCATCTACATCACGACCTCATCTGCAGACATTGCCCAAATTGTCCCCTCCGCTCCTCAAAGGACCTCCTGCTCTCTAGCTCCCTTGTTACCTCTTCCCATGCTCACCTTCAGGATGTCTCCAGAGCCTCTCCCATCCTCTGGAACTCCCTGCCCCAGTATGTCCGATCAGCCCCTACCCTGTCCCCCTTATATTTACAGCGACTGTACTTACAAGTGTACTTTGCCCTTGTAAATTGCACTTTTAGTGCAAAGTGGATTTACCTTTCATAAATAACCCCCATAGTGTATATACTGTATGTTCATGTTAATTATTTGTTTCATCCAAGACTGTACAGTGACGGTGCATCGATAGAGGGTGCCGGAGCGCCGCCCCCTTTGGTTCTCGCACCGCCACTGATTACAATAACATAGATTCATGCATTGCATAGTGGTGCCAATTGATGGCACATTGGCTGTGTTTGATGGCATGGCACAGTGGTGACAATTGATGGCACAGTGGCTGCATTTGATGACATGGCACAGTGGTGACAATTGATGGCACAGTGGCTGTGTTTAATGGCATGGCACTGCATTTTATGACATGGCACAGTGGTGACAATTGATGGCACAGTGGCTGCGTTTGATGGCATGGAACAGTGGCTGCGTTTGATGGCATGTCACAGTGGTGACAATTGATGGCACAGTGGCTGCGTTTGATGGCATGGCACAGTTGCTGCATTTGATGGCATGGCACAGTGGCTGTGTTTGATGGCATGGCACAGTGGTGACAATTGATGGCACATTGGTTGCATTTGATGGGCCCAGTGGCTGCATTTGATGGGCACAGTGAGCTACAATTGTTTTTTTTTTTTCGTTTGCACCCCCCAAAAATTTTGAGCACCAGCCGCCACTGCATTCATAGGTGTACGCAGCCTATTGCATTAGGGTGTGCACCCTAAAGCTCAAACACACATGTGTGTGTGTGCCTACATATATATGACACTGGAACATTGATCCCCCTGCTGGCACAGTGAAAGAGAAGAGTATAAACACTTCTCTTATGGCAGAGTCGGTAAGAGGGAGATCTTTCCCATGTTCCTGCTGCTACAGTACACAGAGTGATAATTTTAATGCAAATTGGTTGATTAGGGTGTGCCTGGGCACGTCTGGCACACCCTGTGTGCACACCTATGCTCTCATTAACACAAGCTGCTTGAGTTTGTGAGTATGCAATGCCTTGCTCCAGTCCATTTTGGGCCTAGTTTTTCTCTGCCACATCGTGCAACATATCTTGTCAAAGACATATAGACAGTCCAGCTGCAATGGGTAACCTCAGCCCATACTCTCAGCACATACACTCAATAACCAGCGAAAAAGACTTTGCGAAAAGTACAAAAATGTAATTTGAGTTGGAGCTTTGGTGTGTTTTTGGAAAAGTCTTGCATGGGGTGAGCCTAGGTTTTACTCTCCACTCAGCTCATGAGAAAATGTCCCCAACCTCTCTCCATCCATGACAGCCTGGACTCTGCTGAACCCCCTTAGTTCACCTCTAATGCCCTGTACACACGATCCGAATACTGTACGACTTTTTCCGCATAATAGTCGCAAGTGGAAATTAAATAGGTTAATAAATACACCTATATATCCTCTCTCTACTTATCATATCCCACCTCGGTGGGCTATACTTGTAGGGTCTGTAACAGATTCTATCTACCCTATTGGTATGACAGTATACATTCTTCCACCGTCCTCACTGCAACATATATTTTGAGATGTTTCCGTGGCGTGGATTCACACTATTTTCTAATAAAGTCACGAAAATTCTCGTACGACAGAAAAAAAAAATCGGAAGTGATGTCAAATGTTGTAATGTGTTTGTATTGTATTTTTGGATGACAACTGTACTGACTAAACAAAAATCGTACGATCTGGTACTGTAAGAGAAAAATTTTCGTGCATGTCCGATAAAATAATATTGGATGAACTGTCATGATTGGCTCTCGAAAGCTCTGTACTAACGATCCGATTATCGTACGATTCTTCCTCGGACGATATTTTTCGTACGGTGTTTGGATTGTGTGTGCGGCCTATAAGAGTATATTATCAATATAGTCCGGCAGGGAATCTACTATAGGGCTAGTGACAGCATTACTTAAATATAAGTGGGTAGGCATGCCAAGTTTATTTGCAAAAGTCTACTGTTGTAACTTGCTTGAAAGTCAGAGGCAATTTTCTTTGTTGCTTAGGTACAAAAAAAAAAGTATTAAAACAAAAATAGTTCAACTCAGGAGGTCATTTTGTTCTCGTTATTATTATGTTTTCCATTGCGCTCATTTAAAACGTTCCTAAATATAAAGCATTAATCATTCAAGCAGTCATCAGAAAAAGGGTACGTGCAGTAGTGGCTCCTGTTCAAAAAAGAACCTGTCATTCATTGATTAAATTATGCATACTACAATACAATGCAAGGGTAAAACATTATAAAGTACTTCATAGAAAACATACCATTTTCATGTATGTTGCAGAGAAATATATGATCTGTTTTTTAAAAACATGAATTAAAAATCCAACACAAAGTTTCGACTCTACCTAGCAAGTGAAGAAAACCTGTCTTATTCATATTTAAGAAGAAAAAAAAAGGCTTCCGTTACATATCTTTTGGCGGAGGACCTGATGCGCAAGAGCCAGAATGGGGATTCGAGTGTCTAAACACACAAATCCCCGTTCTGACAAGAGAGACAAACCTGTGGTTCCTAGTAATTAGGAAAAATAATATATCTCCTCCTCCAGTCAGTATACTGCCCCCACAGTTAGAAACTCACACAACAAAACACATTTGTCACCTTGTTTTGATCGCCCCCTAGTGTTAACCTATTTTTTTCCAGTGACATTTAAACTGTAATCAGTGCACTGATTGCTGTATGAATGTCAATGGTCCCAAAAAAGTGTCAAAAGTTTGCAATCCGTCTGCCGCAATGTAGAAGTCCTGCAAAAAATCAAAGATCACTGACATTACTAGTAAAACAAAATAATAATAAAAATGCCATAAATATATCCCCTATGTTGAAGACGCTATAACTTTTGCGCAAACCAATCAATATATGCTTATTGCGATTTATTTTACAAAAAATATGTATATATTGGCAAAAACTGATGAATAAATGTGTTTAACCGCTTAAGGCCCGCCGCACGCCTATTTACGTCCACAAAAGGGCTCGGACAGGCAGATGGACGTAAATCTACGTCCTTGCCTACTAGCGGTTCGGGGGTCCGACCGGGACCCCCTCCGCTGCTTGCGGCGGGCAGCTTACCTCCGGGAGCGATCCGACTCGAAGGGGCGGCAGTTCGTTTCTGTCCGCCCCCTCGTGATCGCTGCCAGCCAATCCCGTGTGCCGCCGCCGTGTCACTTCTTCTGCCGGTAAAATGTAAACACAGGCAGAGGAAGTGATGCAGCGCTCATCTCGGCGGTATTTTCAAACCGCCGAGATGAGAGAAGAGGCACAGTAAGTCTGCACCAACACTACACTGACACCAGTACACATAGGCACATTTAACCCCTTGCGATCACCCCCCCCCCACCCCCTGTCACTGAATGCAGTGATCATATATGTATGATCACTGCATGTAGTGTCAGTGTGATAGGCAGTGTGACAGGCAGTTAGTGTTAGGTTCAGGGTAGCCCCCGTACCCCCCTGAATAAAGTTTTAACCCCTTGATCACCGCCCTAGTTAACCCTTTCACTCCCTATTACCAGTGTCAGTAAGCGATCATTTTTCTGATCGCTGTATTAGTGTCACTGTTGCTGCTAGGTAGCTAAAAAAGAAATATTCCTTTTTTTTTATTACTAAAGACATGTGGCTGAATAAATTTTGCCCTAAATGTTTGACTAAAATTTCGTTTATTCAATTTTTCTTATAACAAAAAGTAAAAAATATTGTTTTTTTTTCAAAAATGTCGCTCTATATTTGTTTATAGCACAAAAAATATAAATCGCAGAGGCGATTAAAGCGGTTGTAAACTGCAAAAAAAAAAAAATTCCCCCACACCTGCAAGGCAAAAGTCATAACGAGCTAGTATGCACCGCATATTAGCTCATTATGAAATACTTACCTCGGAACGAGGTGTAGGAAACTTACCTGGTCCACACCGAGCGAGATCTCTTGACTTGGCGTGTCTTCCGGGTATCGCCGCTCCAGCGCTGTGATCGGCTGGGATGGCGATGACGTCACTCCCGCGCATGCGCGCGGGAGATTTAAATCCGGCCAGGATGGCGGTGGCCGGTCCTTTGGCCGTAGATTCCCCCCTGCGCATGCGCCGCTGCGCATTGCGAGGGGAATATCTCCTAAACCGTACAGGTTTAGGAGATATTCTTTATACCAACCACTTTAAATACCATCAAAAGAAAGCTCTATTTGTGGGAAGAAAAGGACGCAATTTTGTTTGGGAGCCACGTCGCACGACCGCACAATTTTCTGTTAAAGCGACGCAGTGCCGAATTGTAAAAACGCCTCTGGGCATTTAGCAGCATATTGGTCCGGGGCTTAAGTGGTTAACCGCTTGCTTACTGGGCACATATACCCCCCTCCTGCCCAGGTGAAATTTCAGCTTCCCGCACTGCGTCGCTTTAACTGACAATTACGCGGTCGTGCGACGTGGCTCCCAAACAAAATTGACGTCCTTTTTTCCCCACACGTAGAGCTTTCTTTTGGTGGTATTTGATCGCCTGTGCGGTTTTTATTTTTTGCGCTATAAACAAAAAAGAGCGACAATTTTGAAAAAAAATACAATATTTTTTACTTGTTGCTATAATAAATATCCCAATTTAAAAAAAAATAAAAAATTTTTTTCTCAGTTTAGGCCGATACGTATTCTTCTGCATATTTTTGATAAAAAAAAAAAATCGCAATGAAGCGATGGTTTGCGCAAAAGTTATAGCGCCTACAAAATAGGGGACAGAATTATTATTTTTTATTATTTTATTTTTTTACTAGTAATGACGGTGATCTGCGATTTTTATTGGGACTGCAACGTTATGGCGGACACATCGGACACTTTTGACAAATTTTTGCCACCATTCACATTTATACTGCGATCGGTGCTATAAATATGCACTAATTACTGTATAAATGTGACTGGCATTGAAGGGGTTAACACTAGGGGGTGAGGAAGGGGTTAAATGTATTACCTGCATAGTGTTCTAACTGTGGGGGGAGGGGGGTGACTGGGGGGGTGACCGATCTGTGTCCCTATGTACAAGGGACACAGATCGGTCTCCTCTCCAGAGACAGGACGCTGTCTCTGTGTAAAACGGCAATGAGAGATGATCTCATATGTTTACATATGAGATCATCTCTCATTGGCCGCGCAGATCGCATAGCAAACGGCCATTTTGATTGGCTGTTCGCAGCGATCTGTGATTGGCTGTGTCCAAGGGACACGGCCAACACAGAATTTCCCCGCGGCGCGCTCTGGAGCGCGCGGGGAACGCCCAAAGGTGCGTATGTCAAAAGACGGCGGCTTGGAAATTCAGGTCTGCGCTGTAGCCGTCATTCGGCTATAGCGCGGGCCTCAAGAGGTTAACCCCCGTGGCGGTATTCCCGAGTCTCAGGTTAGATTTCTGTGCTGCGATCGGTAACCCCGAGTCAGACTCGGGCTCGCCTCGCAGAATCCACAGGCAAGGTTTACTTACCTTGTTCCTGGATCCAGCGATGCACCCGCTCGCTCGATTCACACAGTGTCCCCGTGTGCCGCCGAGCTCCGTTCCCTGCGACGTTACGACTTATGGGGGCGGAGAACGGCGCCATATTCAAAAATGTAAACAAACACATTACATACAGTATACTGTAATCTTATAGATTACAGTACTGTATGTAAAAAATATACACCCCCCTTGTCCCTAGTGGTCTGCCCAGTGTCCTACATGTTCTTTTACATAATAAAAACGGTTGTTTCTCCCTGCAAACTGTAGATTGCCCATAGCAACTAGTGTTGAGCGGAATACCCCATATTCGATTTCGCGATATATCACGAATATATAGTAGAATATTCGAGAAATATTCGCTAAAATCGAATATTCGTGATATTTTAGCGAATAAACAATATTGCGATTTTTCGCTAATGCGATTGCGATTGGGGTTGCGATTTCATGTTGCGATTGTGGTTGCGATTGTTATTGCGGTTATTGCGATTCTCGTTCGCGCATGCGCAAACGCGAGAACAACACGCGACCAACACGCGACCATTTCCTGGATCCGTGCCAGTTACCTGACAGCTCGTTTTCGCAATTTTGTGCTGCCTACTTGCCTAATCCTTGGGAGTGAATATGGTGGGAAGCAATTTTACACCCAGTGAGGAAAATATGCTGATTAGTGTAAGTATTTTCACCACTGTTATTTCCTTAGCTTTAACTGCATTTTAGACTAGTTTAAAAGTTAGTATATAAGTTCAGATATTAGTATTTCCCAAACATTGTGTCTTCTGCTGTTGCAAATCTACAACTACCAGCATGCCTGCACAGCTGCAGACACCCTGGTTGGTAAATGTGTATTTATGCACTTTCCTTGCTATTTAGCATAATTAATTTAACATGTTGTGGACATAGTACGTATGCGAACGTCCTGACTTCAGGGTCCTTAAGGCCCAAGGACGTTCGAATACATATTGCCCTTTAGATGTTGCAGAACTACAACTTCCAGCATGCCTGGGCATTAGGGTTGCCACCTTTTCGTCAAGCCAAACCCGAACACTTTAGCGACGCACGTCAATTTTTTTGTAGCTTATCCTCGGGAGGTACCGACCCGTGCGTTCTGAGGATAAGACTGACAGGCGTCTCAGCCAATCAGGTAACCTGATTGGCTGAAGCGTCATCGAGGGCAGGACGAGGGACATCGAGGGACATAGAAGCCAGAAAGGTAAGTGCCAGGGGGGTACTGGGCACGGTGTCGACAATTGGGGGCACATGGCGCGGTGGCTGCATTTGATGGCATAGTGTTGATGGCAATGGCACGGTGGCTGCGTTTTTGATGGCATGGCACATGGTGGCTGCGTTTGATGGCATGTGGCTGTTTGATGCATGGCTGCGTTGGTGGCATGGTGGCTGCGTTTTTGATGGCACAGTGGTTGCGGATGGACTGCGTTTTGATGGCATGGTGCTGCGTTTTGATACATGGTGGCTGCGTTTTATGGATGGCACGCACAGTGGCACTGCTGTTTTTGATGGCATGGTGGCTGCGTTTTGATGGCATGGCTGCGTTTGGCATGATGGGCGTTTGATGGCACACTGCATGGGTGGCACTGCGAATTTTTGATGGATGGCATGGTGGCTGCGTTTTGATGGCATGGCACATGGTGGCTGCATGGTGGCTGCGTTTTGATGATGGCATGGCATTTTTGGCTGCGTTTTGATGGATGGCATGGCACGGTGGCTGCGTTTTGATGGCATGGCACAGTGGTGGCTGCGTTTTGATGGATGGCACATTTTGATGGCACTGCGTTTTGATGGGATGGCACAGTGGGCGTTTGATGGCACAGTGATTTTGCATGGGATGGCATGGCATGGTGGCTGCGTTTTGATAGCATGGTGGCTGCGTTTTATGGAATGGCACAGTGGTTGCATTTTGATGGCACGGTTGCTGAGTTTTGATGGCATGGCACAGTGGATGCGTTTTGATGGCATGGCACAGTGGTTGCGTTTGATGGCACAGTGACTGCGTTTGATGGGATGGCACAGTGGCTGAATTTTTATGGCATGGTGGCTGCGTTTTGATAGCATGGTGGCTGCGTTTTATGGGATGGCACAGTGGTTGCGTTTTGATGGCACGGTTGCTGAGTTTTGATGGCATGGCACAGTGGCTGCGTTTTGATGGCACGGTGGCTGCGGTTTCATGGCATGGCACCAGCCGCCACTGGCAGCATGCGTAGACCAGACCTCCTCCAGGGCCCCCCTTTATATCAGCATGCATCGACCTCCCCCAGGGCCCCCCTTTTATTAGCATACAACTCGACCTCCCCATTTTTAAATGTGCCCGGGTTTCAGATGGCTTCAAAATCGGGCACATGTGTCCAAACCCGGACTGTCCGGGTGAAAACCGGACAGGTGGCAACCCTACTGGGCATGCTGGCACTTCTAGTTTTGCAAGTTCTGCAGGCCCACATTTTTCAGACCACTATACACGGGTCTCTAAACTGTGGCACCCTAGATGCAGCAAAAGTAAAATTCTTACCATTCACTGACAGACCATGGCTGATGGTAGTAGTAGTTTTGCAACAGCTGGAGGTGGACTGGTCTTGAAACCCTGAGTTAGGTAACAAACGCGCAGTGTTTTGCAACCATTCTGCCTCCAGCTGTTGCAAAAGTATAACTCCCTGCATGCAACTGGCTGCAATAACCCCCCCCCCCCTTCCCCAATGTGAATGTACAGGGTACATTCACATGGGCTGGGACTTACAGTGTGCTTCTAGCTGAAGCAAATTTGGCGCTGCAGCTCAAACCCTCAGCGGGAAACTACTGTGAACCCCACGCCCCTCTGACTGTACCTTACAAACACGCCACCACACTAAATATAAATTAAAAAACAAAACATATACACGTACCCCTACATAGCCACCCTCCACAACAACAAAAAAACATCTGGTACGGCACTGTTTACTAAACGGAGCCTACAGCTGTTGCAAAACAACTCCCCAGTATTACCGGACAGCCATTAACTGTCATTGATTAATAAGGCGAGAATGCTTCCAATTGTTGAATACCATAGATTTCCGTCATATATCCATAAGGGTTTAAACAAAAGTATTGTAATATACTTTGTTCTTCATCTTGCAGAGGTTCCTGCAAAAGGGCTATGATGAGGAGCGGACGCATGCAGAAAAAAATAAAATGATCAGCTCCATAATTCAGGAGTTACAAGAGCAATATGGCAGCACACATGACCGCTTAGCCGTATTAAAAAAATGGTCCGACCTGAAGAGGCGCCACATGGACCAGGTAAAGCGTATAAGGGAGGAATATCATCCAGGTAAGTTATTGGTGACAGTTATGTATTTTTTTTTTCTAAAGTGTATTTTCTGCATGTACTCGAGAGAGGAGCCGGACTGCAGGAGTTGGGAGTAGGCAGGCCTCCCCCAGAGGCAATCTGCCACCTTTCTCCATGCCCCGGGTGGCTTTGAACCTCAACGGGGCAGAGGGACTCCCTATAAGGGAGTGAGAGTATTTGCCCGCTCAACCAGCCCCGTTAGTCCTTAGCCTCTCTTTTTAGAGACCGCGTGGTCAGAGTGCGTGCATGTTAAACCAATTTCGAGTGCGTGTGTAAGTGTGGTGGTTTTTGTGGGAGGGGGGTGGGCGTACTAAGCGCAGGCTTACCTCGCATAGCACTCCCACCGGGTGCCGGGCTGAGACCACCAAACTCAATTCACATGTAGCCGAGAGCGGGATCCGAACCCCTAGCTGCAGAGGTGAATGGCTTGTGAGCGCAGTGCCAATCGTATTGAGTCACCGCAGCTCCTTTGGTGACAGTTATGTAAGGTCATATGTAATTAATGTAAGGGCAGATGTTGTTAACCCAGACGCCATGTTGTGGTAACATATATCACCACCACCAGCCAAGGTATTTATAGTACTGTTGAAAAAAGACATGGGACAGCAGACAGGAACGCAGAAGTTATGTGGGAACATACTTTTCCCATTGCTTTGCATGGGACTTTAAACAAAAACCCCAACCCTCACAAATGGGGGTAGTTAAGGGATAAATTAACGATCCTATACTTTAAGTGGACGTAAAAGTAACATATGACCAAGTGTTATCGAAATATCTACAGCTGTTATGAAGTAACATGTATTTTCCATAGAGTAGAATGGGACTTTAAAGAAAAACCCTGACCATGGCAAATGGGGGTGGGTAAGGGTTAAACCACCTATCCTATGTTTGTGGCTGACATATAAGTAACCTGTGTGCCAAGTTTCATGTAAATATCTTTAGCCATTTGGACGCGATGCTGGTACATACATACATACTGTACATACACACACACACACACACACGTTGAGTTTTATATATATAGATTCCCACTAAATTCCTGTGTTAGGCGTGGGCTTGTCATAGTAATCCCGTGTGATCCATCCTTTTTTTAACATGAGATCGTCTGAACAAAACAAAGGAGACAAAAACAGTTCATTTTACCATGGTGGCAGCCCAGCTCACACTCAGTCCCCTGTAGTGCCCGCAAGACCCTTTAATATAACATTGTCCCATTGGTTAACTGTCTATATAAATTTATTTGTATTCATATACAATACAGCAGAGTTCACAGAATTTGCATATGTTATTATAAAACATTTTCACATATATGGACATTGTGTTATTATAGATGTTGCTCTACCATCTGTGCGCCATAAACGCAAAAGGCGACAGGCCGCAGAGGAGGATGTAGAGGAGGAGGAGCAGGAGGAGGATGCAGAGGAGGAGAGTAATGAGGAGCATCCAGGGCCCTCCAACTCGTCAGCCACAGCTCTTGTGGAGGAGGAAGATGAGGAGCTGCAACCCGCCCCCCCCCAAACTTCTGGTGGTGTAGGAGAAGAGGAGCAGGAGGATGACACTCTTCCTGTGACCTACGGTCAGGAGGGTAAATATGTGCACAAAGATTAATAACATTTCAAAAACTAGAAATGGTAATATTTCTAGGGAAATTGTGTGACGTGTTCTTGCCTTCACCAATACTCCAGACGGGAGACGGTGCCCCTGCAGATGTAAATGTGATGCAACAATGTGTCTATCCATTGATCCATTAAAAACTGCTCCATCAAAACCTATCCCATCAAAACTGCACCATCCTATTAGCCCCTTCAAAAACTGTTTGCAATGGACTGGTTGCTATGGACTGGCGTGTTTTGCAATCAAATGTCTGTATCCTGAAAACCATTTGTCCGATCACTTAGCCGTCGACACGTGCAGTAGCAGCAGGGACAGCTGAACATTTTGATATAAGATTTGTGTAGGTCGGCCTGAAAATGAGGGAGTGGTCGCAGTTTTGAAATCTTGTAATGATTTTTCAGTTTTAAAAATCTCACACTCTAAGCTTCACCATTCATTTCTATGGGAAAATTTTGCCACAATAACAACGATATTTCGCAAACGATTTGGCGAAACGTTCCACAAAGTAATGGTCCACTATTCGGGAACAATCTGCTCATTTTGATATATGACTCGTCTATGTAGCGTAAAAACTGTGGGAGGAGTTAGGGTGGTAAATTTGGCTATAAGAATAAGAATAATAATATATATGTGAGAGAATAGTAAGTGATCTTGCTATGCAAGACCACCTAATAAGATGTAGAAAAAAAAAGGACAGCATTTAAAGCTTACCCGTCAGATTTCAGAACAATAATATGGTATTTATGATACAAGTATATGTGCTAGACACATAACAATTGTATAGACATGATAATGATTGTTTAATAAGCAACATAAATATTATATTGATTTTGTAACGCTCTTTGAAATCCAAATGTTTTTTTCTTTTATCCTAACAGTTTTAAAAAAGATGGTTGACAGAAAAACCGAACTTGAAAACATTGCAGCCAAAATACAAGCAAACGAACGGAAGATTCATTTTTTAATTTCTCAAAATGGGCAGCTGTTTCAACGCCAACGAGACATTTTGGCTCTGATGGGAGAAGACCACAAGAAAATGTTCGCGGTCAGTCATGCCAAACCCCCGGACTATCGGTGCCCCCAACACCGGCTCTCCCTCCTGACCAGGCCCTGACTCCAGGACGCCACCAGTCACCTCCTGATCATCATCATGATCCTCCTCCTCCTCCTCGTCCTGGGCCTGGTCTTGGTGGAGCAGTGTTGCCTCCTCCTGCTCCACCAAGGCACTCTCCCCAGCTCCGAGCAGGCGATCTAGTGCCCTGTCCAGCAGGAACACTATAGGGAGCACGTCGTTGAGGCCGACATGCTCCCTGCTCACCATCTTGGTCGCCTGCTCAAAAGGGGCCAACACATGGCAGACCTGGTGTATCTGCCCCCACTCCAGACTGGTGATGTACGGGAGTGTGTGTTGTGATGGCCCGCCAGTGCCTTGCTCCAGCAGGTACTCCTTCACCGCCCTTCGCTGCTCCCACAACCTCTCCAGCATGTAGAGCCTGGAGTTCCACCGCGTCACACTGTCCACAATCAGCCTGTGAAGGGGCAGGCTGTTGTCCCGCTGCAACTTTGACAGGGACGCGGTAGCGGTTGGGGAGCGCCTGAAGTGGCTGGCAATCCTGCGTACCCTTAGCACAATGTCACTCAACCCGGGATAGGTGCGCAGGAACTTCTGCACCACTAGGTTGAGGACATGTGCCAGACAGGGCACGTGTGTCAGACTGCCAGCCTGGAGGGCGGAGAGGAGGTTGCTGCCATTGTCACAGACAACCAGACCTGCTTGGAGCCTTCGGGGTGTCAGCCACTTCTGGACCTGAGCCTGAAGTGCGCTCAGCACTTCTCGTCCAGTGTGTCTCCGTTCCCCTAAACTAACAAGCTGGAGCACGGCCTGACAGCGCACGTGCCCCACACTTGAATAGCTACGGGGGCGCTTGCTGGGAGGCTCAGCAGCTGCGGAGACAGTGGCTTGAGGGAGACCAGCACTTCTCCCCTGGACACCCCGGGGCAGCACCACAAAATCAGATGCCGCCAATCCCTCCCCGGCGCCTCGGAGGGAAACCCAATGGGCCGTGAAGCTTATGTAGCGCCCCTGCCCATGCCTGCTGGTCCAGCCATCCATTGTCAGATGCACCCTGTTGCTGACAGCATGATCCAGCGACAGGGTTACATTCTGCACAATGTGCTGGTGTAGGGCAGGGACACCAGTCCTGGCAAAGAAATGGCGGCTGGGGACACGCCATTGGGGTTGGGCCTGCTCCAACATCTGCCTGAAGGGGTTGCAGTCCACTATGTTAAAGGGAAGCAGATGTTGGGCAATAACCCTTGCCAGGAGCCCATTGAGGGAACGCACACGTCGGTCTGAAGGGGGGAAGGGAGTGTTGCGTTCAAAGGCGTCAGAAAGAGACGACTGGCGCCGGACGGCAGTGCGGGACACCGAAGAGGAGGGTGATGATGTGGAGGTCTGGCTGCCGGTACCAGTACCTCTACTAGAGGGAGCGGGGGGGCATGACCTGCTGGTAGCCGATGAAGCTGTGGCAGGGGCTGCTGTACCCTGCACACTTGTGGTGGTGGCGCTGCTACCACCAACACGCTTCATCCGGTCATGCTCCTGCCAGTGGTTAATCCGCAGGTGCTGGTTGAGTGCCGTGGTACCCACCCGAGCCAAGCACTTCCCTCTCTTCACCTTGGCACGACAGAGCTGGCAGATGGCTACTGTCGGGTTATCTGCTATCAAGGTGAAGTAGGCCCAGACAGGTGACTTCAGCGTCGCCCTCCTGTCAGATGGGGTGACGCTGACTTCCACCTGCTGGGACTCGGTGCGCACAGGTGGAGCTGCCTGCTGCTGCTGCTGCTGCTGCTGCTGCTGACACCTCCTGCTGCCATCACCAGTGGAGACCCTGACGCTGGTCTCCCTGGTGACCTGGCGCACCGTTTCCCCAGGGTGCCTACCTTCCTCGTCGTCACTGATGCTGTGAACCGACGAGGCAGGTGGCACCCATGTTGGGTCACCCTCCTCTTCGCCCCCAGATATGTCAGACCCAGGGCTGACATGTGGTGGTCTGAAGGAGACATCTGACATGGAGCCGCTAGCCTGGCTCCGATGTCCCCTCACAGACGCATGGGTCTGACTAGGTGCTGGTGTTTCCTGCAGAAAACCACCAGCACCACCATGAAGGGAGGTCTCTGGGCTACTGACAGCCAGTACCCCATCCTCCTCCTCCTCCATTAACCCTTCAAAAAGGTCCTGACCATCAGCACATAAATCTATGTCTGCATGATCGAGGGCCTCCCCCAAGATATCCATGTCACTTTCACCCTCAAACAGCATGAGGCTGGACTCGCTGGGGCTGGGTACTAAAGGCACCGGTGTACTGATGGTGGTGGTGCTACTTGGTGTGGCTACTGGTGATGACTGAGTGGCACTGCTGTGCCCCATGTACTCCACCACTGCTGGAGCCTGGGAAGGCAATATCGGGCGGCTGCCCGAAGTGAAAAACTCCCGGATGAGGCGGACTCCCCTTCCACCCGATCCTCTACCAGTAGTAGGGGCGCGAGAGGTACCCCGTGCTGGCAGCGACCCAGCACTGGGAGTAACTCCCCTACCCCTGCTGCCACGACCACGGATGCTGCTCATGCTGATATGGGGGGGTGGGTAAACTTTATTGGGGGGGGTAAATGTGATAAAAGAAAAAACAGGCACGCAGACAAACACCTAGTAGCTATGCCACTAAACAACACTTAAACGAAAGGTAAATTTTTTTAATTTTTTTTTTTTTTTTTTTTAAACTAACTAACTGACTGACAGACAACAGACAAAAACTGACTGGGCAAAGAATAAAATCAATAAACACACTAATATAGATAGAACAGTGACTCTGCTAACACAGCAGAGCCAGAGATCTGAATAAACTAAAAATAACTTTTTTTTTCTATAAAACAGATAACTAAATAAACACACTAAACGAAGCTAGCTAGCTTACAGAGGTGTACAAGTACACTCAAACCTATCTATCTAACACTAAATGAAACTGGAACACAAACACACAAATAGTAGCTTTAAAAAAAGCTGTTTGGTATCTTCTTGCTTTTAAAAAAGCAGTTTAGAAATATAAGCACTAGCAGCTGCTAATACTGAAATGAACAGAACAGGAGCACAGAACTGAAAGGCACTGCAATGCTGATGCAATATAACACAGAGCACAGAAACACTTCTCCCTCTATATCCACCTTGTGAATCTGCAATGAGCACATGCTGGGACTTAGTTTATATAATGGTCGTGAGGCAGGTTCCTATTGGTTGATGTGGAGGTTGCTAACCTCTGACACCTGTGGAAATGGAACTCTGATTGGCTCTGATGTGAATGAAGGGCAGGGAAAAAAATCGCGCGATATTGCTATTGCCGAATATTCGCATTGCGAATATTCGGCAGCATAAAAGGATCACATGCGCTACTCGGCCCAGGGTCCCTCTAATCATACCACCATTGCTTTTACACGTCGATGGAGATCACTAGCATGTGATCTGTGTTAAAAATGTTTTGAGAAAAATCCGAATATTCGACATTGCGAATATTCGGCGCAATATTCGAGATATTGCGCGATTTCTCGAATATGCAATATTCGAGCCGAATATTCGCAATTCGAATATTCGTGAGCAACACTGATAGCAACCAAAAGTGTCCCTTTATGTCAAAAATGGTTTTAGAGCAGCTAAAAAACAGCGATAATAAATTAGAATCACTTGCAGAATTGAGAGATAACGATTTGTGGGGAAATTCGTCATAAAAAAAAAATAATGACAGCGACAATTCTGCAACTGAGCAAATTTCAGTGATTTTGATTTGATTACATTATTGAATAATTTTTATTATAATTATATTATTATTTGTTATAATTATTTATAATTATTTATTATATTATAATTTATAATTTTGTTTTTTAAAAAATGTCATACCCGGGATGCCTATTAGACTCTTGTTTGGTCAGATTTAAGTGAGTTATTCCTAAGAATTACAATCCTACAGTATAAAACGCCAAATTTCCATGCAAATAATGGTACCGCTTTCGGCACATAAAATCTGAAAGAATCATACCGTCAGGGAGGTTAAACAAAAAAAAATTGGGGATATTTATTATAGCAAAAAGTAAAAAATAAATATTTTTTTTTCAAAATGTACGCTCTTTTTTTGTTTATAGCGAAAAAAATAAAAACTGCAGAGGTGATCAAATACCACCAAAAAATAAAAAAAAGGAAATCAATTTAATTTGGTTACAGTGTCACATGACCACGCAATTATCAGTTAAAGAGACGCAGTGCCGTATCACAAAAAAAGGCCTGGTCATTAAGGGGGAAAATCCTCCCGGGGCTAAAAACCAACACAGGTGCACCATGGGGGGAGTATTTCCTAATCTCTATGCCATTCAGCTATGCTAGCTAGTAAAAGTATTCCTTGGTGCTGTATGCAGCTTCTATATTTATTTGCAGATGTTTGCAACTGAGACCAATCTTTTTATTCCCTGAAACAGATACTCTTTACTAGCTAGAAAGGCTAAGTTTTTAGGAATTTTATATTGAGTACCCCTCCCACTGTAAACCGCCTATGCAAGCATTAGCATTTATGTAATACAAGTCTCTAAACTCAGGTTTAAAATAAAATAATCCATTCAAGTATATGTTTTTTAACTCCAAAAAGTACCTTCCTTTGCTCTCAGCCTCCACCATTTTTTGCTGCTGCGATCTGACTTGCTGTTAGAGGGTGGCTACGTTTGTTCTCTATTGTGAATGTAGCCACCCTCTCTTTCTCACTCCCAAGATGGCTCAGGGTTTATGGACTATGGGATCTGTAATGTGCATAGAGCAATGCACAAGACCACTGCTAATGCACACTGCTTGCTTCAAACAAACGGAAGTGAATGGGAAAAGGAACGGTGTGGGAACTTGAGAATCTTACAAAGAGGCAGAAAAACACAGAAAGAAATTGATTATTTGTGGAGAATAAGGAAAACATTTAATGCCCTGTACACACGATCGGTTCGTCTGATGAAAACGGTTCGATGGACCGTTTTCTTCGGACGAACCAATCGTGTGTGGGCCCCATCGTTTTTTTTTCTCATCCGTGAAAAAAAATAGAACCTGTTTTAAAATTTTCTGATGGCTAAAAAAAACGATAGAAAAAAAACGATCGTCTGTGGGGAAATCCATTGGTCAAAAATCCACGCATGCTCAGAATCAAGTCGACGCATGCTCGGAAGCATTGAACGTCATTTTCCTCTGCACATCGTTGTGTTTTACATCACCGCGTTGTGACACAATCAGATTTTTAACTGATGGTGCGTAGATACGACTAATGAAAGACAGCTTCATCGGATATCTGATGAAAAAATCCATCAGACCGTTTTCATCGGATGAACCGATCGTGTGTACAGGGCATTAGTGTCACTTTAACATGTTAATGCAATTTCAAAGTCATTTTAATATTTTTAGTCTGTAGAATTCATTTCAATAATACAAATTAATCCTGCCATAAAGGACTTTGTGCAGGCACTTCCTTTTATCTGCAGTCAAAGTTCTTTCCCTTTCTCCCAAGTGTTCTTCTGCACTGTCACACGCTCTGACAATGGAGACAACAAGCAGTGAGGCTGATGCACACTGCAAAGGTATGGTGTACTGTTGTGATCATCAGAAAACCGCCCTGATTTTCTGGACTGTCCAGTTTCTATACTGAAGCATGCATGTAGAGGTTACAAAGAGGCTGCAGATGATCAGCAGAGCTAATATTCCAGAAATATATATATTTTATATATATATATATATATATATATATATATATATATATATATATATATAAAATGGCAACTGTTTCTGACACCTATTCCTATTCACCTATAGACTATGGTGGGAATTCATAAAGGAAGTCACACATCACAATTGTCTGTGCCTGTGGCTGATACATGTACCTGTCACAGACAGATACAGATACATAAATCTGTTAGTGTTGAGCATTGAGGTCAGAGGGTCCATACTGGACACATCTACACATACTGTATATTTTAAGGCTAGAACCACTGGCTGTCAGTGACAGCTGGAGTTCAGCTACCTGGGTTGTAAGGCTTGCATGTACTTTCATTTATCAAGCTGCTGTAGAGTAGAGTTAGGATAGAGACCGTACATGGTCGTTACTTGTTTTTGGATTTTTTTTTTAAGAGTTGGGTGGAGAATTGGGCCACGAGGGCTGCATACGTACAATCATGTTGGATAAATACATAATCATGTTGTATAAACACTTTATTTTAACTAATAAAACAAATGGACACTATGGCCATTAGTGATGTTTTGGTGGAAGGGCAATTGATAAAACCCCATGTAGCAGGTGGTATTTTTTTTTCCCTTCCTCTCTTTTTCAAAGCTCGGACACAAAAGGCCACAGTAGCAGGAGCAGAAGAAGGACGTTTAGGGGCAGATGAACTCCACCATAATCAGGGACGGCACAAAGGAGGGAGGGGAGAAAGGAGAGGATGTCCCCTTCTTCCTCTCCTATTTTTTCCCTATTTTTTGTAGCCTTTTTGTTGTATGGCTACCTTTTTTTGGGGGGGGGGGGGGGTATTACATGTAGTAAATATCCCACAAGATAGTCTTTGTATCTGGCTCTCTCTTGTAACCCCTATACTCTTTTTACTATATACTATTGAAATATGGAATATAAGAATGTATAATATTTGATATGTTGATCTTTAAATAAAATAAAAATGTGATTATTAAAAAAAAAATAAGCAGCTGTAATTTTGTCTAGTTACTTAAGTCTGAGATTTATGAACTCTACTGGAGCAAAATTTTTAAAAGTCCTCAATTGTTATTCTGAAAGAAACTTTGGATCTTTGCCACATCTATCAGTGCTCTTCGGCTGGCCTCTTTGTGTAGGTCCTGGGACCATGAGCTGAGCTCCTTAGGGCATTATTTTTAGTTTTGACTAACTTACCGTATATACTCAAGTATAAGCCAAGTTTTCAGCACATTTTTTTTGTGCTGCAAATGCCCCCCCTCGGCTTATACTCGAGTCACCGTTTTGCGCCTGATCTCCCAGACTTTGGGGACCGGTACCAGCCGGCCATAGGTACACATATAGCCCCACTCTTCCTATACAAGTGTGCAAAGTTTGTTGTCCAGAGGACCTACGGCCGGGGAACACTGATTTTTCAAAGCCAGGCCCCCCTTCCATAGACTTCCATGTTAAACTTCAGTCTAGTCATGGACACAGTGAGGCATGGACACAGTGAGGCATGGACATGGACAAAATGAGGACTGGACACAGTGAGGCATGGACATGGACACAGTGAGGCATGGACACAGTGAGGCATGGACACAGTGAGGCATGGACACAGTGAGGCAAAGTAAGGCACAGTGATACATGCAGATGGATACCCTATGCTTATACTCAAGTCAATACGTTTTCCTAGTTTTTTTGTGGTAAAATTAGGCGCCTCAGCTTATATTCGGGTCGGCTTATACTCGAGTATATACGGTATGTGTTTCATAAACAATGTTACATTTATTTGTGGCCTAAGAAATCTCAGTTGATTAAAATGTGTTACCTTTTTCTGGATAATTCCACTGAAAATAATTATTTAGTTAAGTTTAATGGGCACATGTTTAGGAAAACTGCACCAAATAAGTATTTTTGAAAGGTAATTTAAATATTCATAATTATAACCTACCAGGATTAGATTTTAATGAAGCACTGAGGTTAACTGCTTGATTCTCAGGCACCATATTGAATACATTAAATAACATTTGTTTGTCTCAGCAGCATTTTAAAACGGTGCCCAGTCTCAGCAGTTCTAGTTGGTCCTGGGGGCTGTTAAAGTAAAACCAAACCAAATAATTTAACATTTATATAAGTTTTAACATATTAAAGCAATTTCCAAAGTAATTTTAAATATTTTTTAATATTTCATGGATGTCCTTGTTTAGGCATTTCCTGTTGTAGAATAAGTCACTATTTAAATACACTATTCCCAACACACACGTTGCTGCAAATTGGCTGTGAGTATAAGTTGGGGCTTCAGTGAACACCAGCTAGGAACCAAAGACATTCCAAGCAAAAAGTATGTCACAAGCACACCACCGATCTCCAAAGTGGGTTAGATGCTTTATTCAGTAATCACATCATAGTTACAGTAGAAATGTTTGGGAGCCATGCAGGACCCCTTCATCATTCATGCCTGATGAAGGGGTCCTGCCTGGCTCCAAAACATTGCTTCTGTAACTATGACTGACGTGATTACTGAATAAAGCTTTGGACCTGGAGGATCCTTGGGGTGCTGGTGACATACTTTTTGGTATTCATTGCCACCATGCCACATTGGCCACCGGCAGAGACTACAAGTGGGCCATTTCAATACACATTACACAAGATATGATCCATTTATTGTAACAATCATGAAACCCGACATGAGAAAAGCCTTGCAGCTATTGGTGGAGTTGTAGGCAAGAAAAAGTTGGAAAGAGACGGAGGGAGATCAGTTTGCACTGAGAAGCACCAAAGGATGATGAAAAAAACGAATGTTATTCAGTTAGACTTTACTTGTACTTGCATGTCAGAACCATTGACTATCTGTGGCAGAAATGGTCCAGCTCCTCAGGTTTGGATGGTGCTACAAAGTGCTCAATAACAGAGCTCTGTTGCAACATTTTTCTGTATTGTGCTTAAAGAGGAAGTCCAATGATGTCATCTTGAGTCACATTTGAGCTGACCCATCTTGGCCCTGCCTTTACCTCCAGTAGCAGGTCATGGCAAAATGTGCTTGCTGATAACACCAAACAATAGATGAATATCATATATGATCTGTTACTTTATATATGTATGGGTAAACTGGATCAGTCCTGCTGACCACATCTACCTTTATGTGAAGTTACAATAGCAGAACATAAATGGAAACTAGGTGGTCTAAAAATATAAAACATTGCTTTTTTGTAAGTTATGTCAAGATCCTTACTTTATATATGTATGGGTAAACTGGATCAGTCCTGCTGACCACATCTACCTCCTTCATGAGGATTTTTTTGGAAAAAAAAATATATAAATGTAGCTAGCTCTTGGACCCCTAGAGGCCTGATGTTGACCACAAGAGATAGGGAGAGCTGACATCCTTCCTTGTTGAGTGGGTTACCCGGCATGGTGGGTGTAATGCAAGATGAAATGATGGGCACCAGTCACTTTTTGAATGTGAACAAGAGATTTATTGTTTCTTAACCAGAACTGTGGGAGAGCGGGCTATGGTCAGGACACACTTAGGTAGATGCAATGGTAATTGGCAGACTACACTATAGGTAGACAGCTATACAGGGAAAGGCCTCCAGACGGATGCCACATCTGTATAGGTAGGACCACTGTCTCCTATGTCAACTGAACTTGTAACAGTCACTAAAGGTAGTCGTACATTCTTGGTAACACAGAATAGTTATTCTCTTAGCTGGCGCTGCTGTCAATCACATCCAGTGACGCTGCGCGCCGAGGGGTGTGGCCGAGTGATACAGTGAGCGGCTATGGCCGCTCACTGTATCACAGGAGCATGCCTGCAATTACTCACCACCATGCAAGCTCTCTCACATGACTGTGGTCAGTACTTCCGGGGACCTGATTTATCTGGAAGCTTGGCTGTAGTAATAAAGAGCCACCTACTCTCATAGGTATGCAGTTCATGTTTTAGCTTAGCATTACTCCTATGAATCTAATCAAAGTGAGATCCCATAAAACTCACCATATATTTTATGGTGTTGCAATATTTTATCAGGTTGTGGTACTACATGTGCCCTGACCTGGTAATACATAACAATGATGCCATATTGTATGACATAAGCAAAAATACCAATAAGCAGATGGCTTCCTGCATATAAACTGTAACATACTGCACCTTCAGTATTTCAAGTGCCTTATACTTACCAAACCTGTCAGACATTTATGTGAAGTTACAATAGCAGAACATAAATGGAAACTAGGTGGTCTAAAAATATAAAACATTGCTTTTTTGTAAGTTATGTCAAGATCCTTACTTTATATATGTATGGGTAAACTGGATCAGCCCTGCTGACCACATCTACCTCCTTCATGAGGATTTTTTTGGAAAAAAATATTTATAAATGTAGCGAGCTCTTGGACCCCTAGAGGCCTGATGTTGACCACAAGAGATAGGGAGAGCTGACATCCTTCCTTGTTGAGTGGGTTACCCGGCATGGTGGGTGTAATGCAAGATGAAATGATGGGCA